>OU426948.1:20067500-21317500 GCA_911387765.1 Pyrgus malvae
TAAGCATATTAAATATATTAAAATTGCAATTGTATTAAATTAATTTAAATTGTTAAATATAAAAGTATTTGGTCAAAGTCGTCACATACAGATAAAATATGAAGAAAATTAACTTCTCACAGATAATAAATTGTATTCATCAATATAGTCTAAAAATATCATAATGGCAACAATGTTTTTGTCTAGTTTTAAAGTTTTGCTTATGGCAATTTTTTCCTTCTTCTCTCTTCAGCCGCCATCACGTTAGCTGTACTTAAAATTGTGTCCGCAGAAAATTATTGTAACCGTTCAATAAACGTGTCAAGAAAGTCAACGCATGTTTTACTTAACAACATGTATATCGAACAAAACCTTAACAAAAACATAATCAACTTCCTGCCTGGGGCCTTACCATGAGCTTATAAAAATACGCGCAATTTCCAGCCAGTTCAAAAGCAGGGCTGCTTTTGGATTGTTAAAATTCTTACTATGACATCATTAACCCTAGAAAGATAATGTTATTTTTTGTTACTGAAAAGATAATGAGGCGCCTTAGAGGCGCTTACTTTTCAATATCGATTTTTTATACAAATTTAAATAATTATTTTACTTTTTCATAACTTTTTGAAATGCTACATTATTAATAAGTAAATAAAACACTAATTTTAGTTATATTTTTTAATTATAGGTAATAAAAAATTGGCATTCTAAAAATTTCTTATGAAAATCAACAAAAATAAAATGTCTTCTCTTAGGAGGTACTTTTTTAAAACAAATATATAACATTTATAGTTTTTTATCTTATTAACTAGTGAGTTATGAAATATTCAGTCTTAAAAACATAATAAAACAAAATAAAATACAATTTATATACAGTTGTTGCAAACATCTTTTTTATGTTCACCACACACAGTCTTCTTACATTTGATACACGTCATTTTGCTCATTCTTTTCTTTTTTGATGTGCATAGACTGCAGTAGCGCCGAACTTTAGCTGGAGGTTCCTCATCAGCTTCTACAGTTATCTCTTGAGTGATCTGTGGGAGAATGTTTTGAATGTTCTCTCTCAAACGTCTTGACAAATTGGGGATTTTCAATCTAGACTTCTAGGCTCAAAAATGTTCCGACACATGCGACTAGGACCTCTAGTAGAGCGAACTATATTTATGGCAGATGTTCTTCCACTATTCTGCCCTTTAGATGTAGTCCAAACATGTCTATTCTTACCTCTGATTACTCTATGAGGCGGTATAACAATGCGATGGTCATGCCCAGGATTCTCAGGAGGTGGTTGGGGAAGGTCGGACAAGTCTTGATTGACCACTTCATCTACATACTCGTCATCAGTGTCACTGTGTACTTCATCTTCACTCGTATGGTTCTCTATCTCGCTGTCACTGCCATCCTGTGCACTTTCGTCCTCTTCTTCATTCAATAATGACACAATTTGAGCATCTTCCAACGCTCTTCTATACGCCATGATGTTGACAATATCCTAAAACCAATGAAAAGTAAGTAATAAATATATAAACCTATTTTGTATTTACCGTACATAAACATAAATAAGTAAAAACAACAAAAACTAAGTCATAAACAAATGTTTGAAAGTTGCACAAAAGATAAAGTGGCGCCTTTCGAGCGCAACGTGATGCTATAACAACGAAACTATAGTACTTACCAAAAAAGAGCGGTCGCCTCTCGGGAGTGTTGACCAACGACTGAGTTGGCCCCGAAATACAAGCTTGTACGCGCATAAATTAGAAAAAGACAGCAATATATTAGTTTCGCGGGCGCTTTTGAAGCGCACATTATCTTTCTAGGGTTAAAGGTGAACAACTATTGAACGAAGTTGAACGGTTAGTTTGTCTGTGGTCTACTTATAATACTTTTTTCTTTTTCGTTTAAAAATATTTTATTAATTGTACCATTTTTTTACGATAATATAAACAGGAACGCATTGAAAAACTATAAATATTCTTTTAGTTAATTAATAAATCTTATCTTGATACATTGTCTAACAGCATTAAAAATCAAAAATGTTCATTTTCAAATGAATTCTAAATTGTAACAATTCATCCTATTTTTGAACATACTCCGACCCATCAATGACTTTTTTTTTGAAGCGCGAAATTTAAACTTTATTTTTTATTCCCTTTCGTGAACGCACTTAAAACTTCGATTATGTGGAACGATTGTTGCTTTTTCGTGATTACAAGCGCGTAATTTAAACTTTTATTTTTTGTTCCCCTTTCGCCGCACTTAAAACTTCGATGGTAGGAATGTTGTTAAGGTATAAGTACTTACTGCATCGACGAAAGCGATAACGACTTTTCTATCGATAAGAGAGATTTTTAAATTTGTTTGGTCTCAGAACCCTTTTTCGATTCCACATTCTTGCGATATTCACTGTAGCAACAACAGTTTACTGATTCCTTTTAGTTTGATTGTTAATATTTTGGCTACGAGCAAACATTGCATTGTTTTCTTTGTTGGATCCTCGATTTCGATTCCATTATATCTCCAAAAATATGTCGTAAGTTTTTTCTTTACATAAAATTAAATTTACGGAGAATCAAATAATTTAGCTCATAATTATGTGGCCGTGTTAGTGTGACCCAACTTATGCAACTATGGGAGTTTCTTACTAGTCACCGAGAAATTGCAGTTGGATTTAACAAATCTACTCAAGCTCGAGAACATAGTAAGAGGATGTGGGAAAGGGTTGCAGTAATCCTAAATTCAACAGGCGAAGGAGCTACTAAATCTGGATCGGAATGGTCTAAGGTCAGTAAGAAATTGATGCAATTTTCTCTACCTAGGTATGTATTTTTCTTGGTATTTTATGGACGTAAAATCTCCATATGCAACTCAGAATCGCCTTCGCCTCGCCAAGTCGCCTTTTTACCGTCGATATTTAATAGATTTCATTTTCATACGTCAGATAATTTGAATATTTGTATATTACACTTAATAAATTATTATATAAGTAATAAATAATAATACCTACCTAACTATTTTACTGTGAATGATAATTAGTGATGTTTTTGTTTTTAGTATTGGGTTGACTATAAAGCTAAGCTTAAAAGAAAAAAATAGAGCTATTATGGATAGTCAAAGAAGAACAGGAGGTGGACCTGCTACAAATTTAGAACTTTCTGACATAGAAAGAAAGTTTTTAAGTATTCTTGGACAAGATTACGGCTCTGGAATACCTGGGGTTAGAGTAGAATTACCAGAGCCAGCAGGGTCACAAGTAAGTTTACCTAACTGCAGTTTCTTTAATAATGAGTGTACATTCAATATATTTTTATGTCTTGTATTGTTGTTTTCATTTTAGGTATACCAAGATGTTGCAGGACCAAGTGATGTTATAGTATCCGAATCGCCAGCTACAACAGCAACAGATGAACCTATGTATCTGATAGTTCCATTCAGTGATGTAAGTAAAAATAAATATTTTAAAATCTCTATAAATATTCATTTATCCTGCCTACAAAAGTCTACTGCTGGGCCTCACTCTTCTCCTAATTAGGTACATGTAATATATGTACATCAAAAAAATAAAAAGTTAAATAAATTACCTAAAATTTATACAAACTATACTTTTACAGGAACACCAACAAAGTGGGGAACATGAAATACCTCAATTGCTACACCCAAATACTACCCCTGATACTGGGAATGAATTAAACATACATGTATCAACCCCTCTAAATCCTGGGCCCTCACCATCTAGACGGGGCACAACAGGTCATGGAGCAAGGAGGCGCCTCGTATTATCTGAGAATCCATTACTATCGCCCAGGCAGACTACAGAACAGGGACGGAGGAGGCGACGAAGGCAGCAAGGGCAACACATGAGTGCTGCAGATGCAAGAGAGCGGCTGGTTAGGTCTAGTGAAGCAAGAGCACAAGCAGAATTAGCCAACAGTCGCTCTATGGAACGTGCTGTAAATTATCTAGGGGAATTAGTTTCTATATTAAAACAAACCACGTGAGTTTACATGAACTTATATGTATATTTAAATAATAAACTTAGGTGTGCTAAAACATTAATTTAACTCATGAAAATTCCACACAGAAAATATAAATAAATCAGATTAATCTAACCTTAAATTTAACCAAAAATATTTAAAAAATTAATTTAAATTAAAATCTAAGATAGATATTAAGTTTAAGGAGTCAAAATGAAATCAACCAAAAATAAAATAGTCACTAAGCAAGACACAAAAAATAAAGATAAATCAATCTTTATTTATGAAAAATATTACAATTTTTACATCATCATACCCACGGAGTTGCAAACGCGCGCACTCCCCATCATACCAATCATACCAATAACAAATTAAGTACAAATTGATTATGTAAATCATTGAAGAAAATTATGTCCAAAAACAATAAAATATTCAATTCAGTGAATATTTTATTTATAACAGCATAAAAATATAGTATCCTTGTAAATACAAACTTACTAGTCACAAGATATAAATAATAAAAATTGACTTAAATAGTTTTTGTAATTTGAATAATATAATAGTATACACAAAAAATCATACTTTTAATAAAATCAATAAAACATTGTAAAATTAAAACACACAATTTCACTGATTCTGTTATTCTAAAATTAGGTTACATAATATTATTAATACATAGTCATAAGCATAAAAAAACTTGTGTATTTTTTATTTTTAGATCCCCTGACGCAACTGCCACAAGCGTGCCACAAGATCCTGTCGTGTAGCAATGCCAATTTGCAATTCTTGATTTTGGCGACCAGCTGGTTCTGCATGCAGGTCTGCACATTGCATGTAGGCTTCTTGCTGCACCTCTCCTTCTGTCAACTCTGGTATTGCCAAGTTGGCTGTATTACAAATGTTGTGTAGAATCACACATGCATTTGTAATACAACCAGCTGTATAAGGTTGGTAATGGAGAACACGATGAACTAATAGACATCTAAATCGAGCTTTTAGTACACCAATGGTCCTCTCAATAATGTTCCTGGTCTTAACATGTCTCTCAGTGTAGTAGGCTTCTGGAGATTCAGATTGTGCATTTGAAATCGGTGTCATTAATGTCTTTCTCAGTGGATACCCAGAATCTCCTGAAATAAAAATTACATATTAGTTATTACTTACATTAATATAAAGTCATAAAATGATTACATTTATTATGTGTTATGTGATTGAATGTGATTACATTAATTTAGTATAATGTTAGTCTGTGCAGAAAGAAAATGAACATGTGACAAAAGCACTATTTGTCTTTTCTTATATTTTTTATTCATAAATTTTTAATAATTCTTTTTGACACAAATATTCTCTTACTGCACAGAATCCAGAAATATATTGTATATAATTTATTAATTAAGTACATTATTTTAATTTTTATTATTTAGGAATAAGAATATTTGTAATTTAGAACATTATGCATATTATGCAACTTAGAGTACCTAGCTCTAAGTTTTTTTATAATGTATTTGTAAGTTTCATTTCAAATAGTCATTTCTTTTTAAATATGCATTATAAGTAGTCCTTACATACAAGTTGTCTCCTATATAATTTTAATTAGTTGTTACTTTATTATATGTAATGAAATAAATTACCTAAAAGCCATAAAGCCTCTGTGTTGCTTAAGTTTTCCAAGTGAGTTTTCAGGGGATGGTTTGACCAAATGAAAGAATCATGATTAGCCCCTGGGTGACTGGCATCTACACTGATAATATCCATGTCAGCATTGCAAATCTGAAAATGATTATAATATGCCTAAATAATTACATTTACAAACAGAGGATTAGAATTTATCTGTTGCTGGTTTTGGTTCTGTTATGTTTAAATACTTGTTTTTATAGGGATTTAGAAGCCAAACCTACTAGTTGGACATTCAAGGAGTGGTAATTTTTTCGACAATAATATCTTTCTTCATGTTCACTTGGTCGAACTATTGCAATATGAGTACCATCAATGCAGCCAATAACACCTGGGACACCAAATTTTTCATAAAATCTGTAAATAGAGCATTGCTGTTCTTAGTACCTGTTCTCATCATTCATAAATAAAAGTTTCACTTAATTACAGTATCTTTTATTATTATTATCTATAACATTTGTAAAACAGTATCAACAATAGATATAAGATACTATACTAAAAGCATACAACATTGCCTGATAGAATAAAAAAATAGTTGACATAAATGATATATGTACCTTAATTTATTAGTATTCCGCTCAGCCACAGTCTGGGGAAATTTTATATATTTATTCCTAATATTTATATTGTTAATGGCAGTAGTAACCTCCGCTAATACTGCTGACACTGTCTGTTGAGCCACTTGCTGTGCAGTGCCAGTAGGTTTCTGATAGGAGCCATGTGCATACACATAAATTGCTGTTAAAACCTGAAAACATGTATTTAAAACTACTTAAAAGAAATTCACAACTTTGAGATGTATTTGAGGCATTATTTTATTGATAATAAATTAAACATATTGGCTATTTGCATATTTCATTTAAAACTCACCTTTGTCTGTATGCTTAAATCACTGGATCTCTGAGGATTTGTTTGCATTATGGGCTCCAAGTCTTCACATAACTTATCAACTAAGTCTTTCGATAACCTTAAAAGAAAGTATTTATTGTAATTTTCAGGAATAGCAGTAGGTATCTAAGGTGTTTTTGGCATTGAGTTTCTGGGATCTTTGAATATGGATAATAATTAGCTAATATCTGTGGGTACTTATAACATCAATCACCACAAATACATATTTTTTAATGAAGTAGAAGAGAAAAATGCAAGCCCTGTTGTGTAAGGTGGTTGCAGCAGACCAAGGATGTACCAAGCCTGAGTGTTGCCTGAGGTTGTATGCTGTGTTGTTACTCCTGATCCTGATGCCACCTCAGGTTAGTCTGGTCGGTGTTAACCACACTGCACCAAAAAACACATTACCTACAGAACAGGAATAGGTGCAGTTGTGGTACCTACTTCCATTGTAGAATAATTTTCGTTATTTTATTGTTAGCTAGGTATTTTCATTTCATTAGGTACTAATGTGCCTACCTAAGCATCTTACATAGGTAAAGATGAAATATCTACTGAAATGATACTTAGGTAGTCTTAATATCTACCCATAACCTACCTGTATTGATTTATAAATTCCCTTTCATCCAAATCAAAAGGATCATTCACTTCTCTATTGCGACGACGTCGGTTTCTTCTTTCTAGCCGATATTCACTTTCCAAGTATTCGAATATTTCGTATTCGTCACACATCTAAGGCAATAAAAGGAAAAAAGTTAATGCATTCGGTTGATGCACTTGAGATAAGTACCTAGTTAACCATGAATGTAGAAAAAACAATTTTGTTTTTTTGTACGTCCATGTAGTTAACCAATACTTAGTTAAGTTTGCACTTTCACACTTCCATTTATCAACACTTATTTATTGTTTTGTTGACAAAACATTGACAGCAACTTACCTCGAAAAATAATCTAAATTGCACTATTAATCACAAAACAATGTTGATAACGCTAGCTTGGAGTAACTTTTTCAAGATAGTCTATTTTGACATAACAACCGTTCAACCGACGCTATGCCGCTGTCAATAAGCGCGTTATGGTACGAAATTCCATACAAAAAAAAGGTGAACGGTTATCGTAAGCAAGCTTGCAACAGGATGGCGGCAGGCCTGCTATTAGATGTCATAGTACAAAAAAGCAGGGCAGTTCAATTATTGCCCTGCTCTAAGAGCTCATAGTAAGCCCCCTGATGGCTGTTTAGCATACAGACATGCTCGCGGGTACTGGCCGGACAAACTGTTGACACAAGTCCTAACTGGCCATGGTGGCTTTGGTCAGTATCTACATAAAATGAAGCTGCGCGACACCCCGTGGTGCGTCTGTGAAAATGGTATTGTAGAGGATGTAATCCACGTATTGACAAAATGTCCGAGATTTGCTTTACAGAGGTCGAACCTCGAATGTAAGCTTAACATAGATCTGACTGTAGACAATCTCAGGACATTGCTGCATAATAAAAAAATTAGACCAGACTTTGTAACTTTTTGCCAAATCGTTACTGACAAGGTGTGTCGAGGCAATGGTAGTACGGTTAAGTGGATTTAAAGTGGGGAAGTGATTGACAAGAAATTATTAAAATTTTGACATGCTTGTTTTAATGACATAAAAATTTACATTTTGTGATTCTTTGAACTTGTATGACTGTTATCTACCTACGATTAGATTATACTATTATTTTATGTTAGGTAAGTTAGTCTAGCAATGTAATATTTTTTTTGTGTATAATAGGTTCCGCAAACAAGGGCTCTGGTAAAGCCAGAGGAGATGTCAGTGTTTTAAATAAATAAATAAATAAAAAAAACATTTCAGCCTGGAAGACAGTTGTATAGGTGCCTAGGTTTGTGTAGAACTTGGTACTAGGTTTCCGACCATATACTCCTGCCCCTGTCCGTCCCTCTTTTATCGATCCATCCGTGTACCAGATGATATCTCCGCTATGAGGGAGTTTGATGCCTTATTCGCCCACATTTCTCTAAACAGTATAAGTATTTTGTATAGTTTGTTGAAACTATATTGCTTGTTAATGACGTCACTCGGCCATAATTTTGCATTCAGTGAGGATTGTGTACCTGACGATATAATTTTAAAGCAAGTAGAGTTGTTGCAAATCAATGAAAATAATGAGTTTGTCTTGTTCAATGATGAAGATTTATTATATTTTTGATTAAGTTTTAATAATGTCGTAAGTTAAACCAAAGTGTTTTTCAAAGCAGTAGGTACACAGGAAAGGCCGATCGATGTACAAACGATTACCACGTAGTCAGTACATCATACCGAACCCGGGACATAGAAACTTTACAGCGGCAATTTAAAAAAAGTCTGAACTTCCATTCCGTGATTCTAGACCGTACCGTGGTAGTTTTAGGAAACAGCAGATTTTTTTTTTAAATTACCTAATTTACGCCAGACCTACCGAAGTATAATTTCTGTGTGGGGCGTTCAGAATCATGTAGGTGCACCTATGGCCTCGGCGAAGACATCTAGCGACCGCACGCGATGGCTCATGATGAAGGACCTCGGTACGGTTTGAAACATGTCGGGCGCCCCCGAAGTAATCCGCGAGGTAAGCCGGGACTTTATAAACATATTTACCTATCATTGGTTGTGTTTTTAAAATGCGGTTGTTTGTAGTAAATCCATACTAATATTATAAATTCGAAAGTCTGTCTGTCTGCTACTCTTTCACGCTTAAACCACTGAACCGATTTTGATGAAATTTGGCATAAACGTAGAAAGGACGTTGAGAAAGAACATAGGCTACTTTTTGCCGCGTGAAAATATCTCATTCCCACGGGAAGCAAATGGAATGAATGAAATGCGCCGTGTACTGTTATAAATACACTACATGTTATTACTTACTTCATTGACGTCCATTATCATATTTTATAACTTAAATTCTGTTGTTTTATTTTTATACTTTACTTTTCCTTTATTATTTCTTTACAAAATTATTAAATTTCGGTGTTTGTTTATTTATATTTTCACGCAGCTATCAAAATTGTCACGTCTGACTTTTATGTTACTTATTTTTTTTAATTCATTTTAGGGCATTGTATAAAAATCCTTTTAGCCATTCAATATTAAATGAAAAGAAAATTTTTATGTTTCTTATTTCATTTCATAGATTAATAAAGTTTAGTATTGTCTTTGGCTTATTCATGTTTTTTATATTATAATTATTATAAATTGTTATTTTTAAATAATAAATGAATATAATGTTCTTCGAATCTTTATATATATATATATATATATATATATATATATATATATATATATTCAATTCAATAAAATAAAATGCTACGATATAATCGTTTCAATGTTTTATCGATTTTAAATTAAAGACCGCATTATAGACCGCAGTGACAGGACATTTGAGAGTAATTTATGCTACATCGAATACAAAACCTGCGTTTATCCTTTCGGTTATGTTTAGGGCATGTATTCGGTTTTCTATTTATTTCTACTCGATCTGGACTTTTTATGGACTGATTAATATTGCCCCAAGTGAAACTGCAACTTATGCATAATATTAATGAGTCAAACGATAATATTCATAACATTGAAAACTGCGATATCTTTTTTTCGGCCTTTCCCGAATAAAAATAAACTAGCCTGTAGACTCCGGTATTATCGCCGAATTTTATGCATATTTTTTTCATGACGCGATGCTTCAATTGAATTACAGACAATTTTAGGTTTGACGACCTGCCATTGTTCTTTAATGACCAGCGGACACAACTGAATATTGTTTTCATACCATCGTAACTTATTTTCTAAGCCAACTTTTCTGTACTTTCTCATTTCACACACTATTTTAAAAAAATTATACTTATTTTTCTTAACTTTTTTTTAAATTTTTATTTCACACAATCATACGTCAATTATTTGACATAATAAGTTACTTTACTTTTTAGTTTTTTTTTTAATTTTCATTTCACACAATCATAAGTCAATTATTTGACATAAGTAAATATTTTTTATTATAATTATTATTTATTTCATTGGCAAATTCAATAATATATTATAATCATCAAAGCTTGTCAAAGACAAATAAGTGTATAAATATAATTTAACAATACAATAGTGTGAGTCAATCAAACCACTTTTAAGATAATAAGCACTGCATTTTATAGTATATCACTACACAACATCCTACACATCACCAAATACATTAACAGTATAATTAGAACATGTGTGAACTCATACTAACTCGTTATATAACTGTGAAACACAACTGCACTTACCCAATCTAATCTTATGGCACAGGAACAATAACCTCAACCACTTACTTGATACAGTTAAAGGGTTATCCCACCTTCCTACATTCAGATGACTAAATGATTCAGTGACTGAATTCAGTCAAGTGAAATAGCATTTAGTAAGTTAGAATCCTAATTAGCATCCTAAATCGGAGGCAGTAAAGTGTTTATTACACTATGCGGTATTCAGACAGTCTTACTAAGATTTAGCTTAATGTAATAAGAGCTAGCAAGTTAGCCTGTCTAATTAGACTGACCGAATGGGTTCGGCCGTGCTTACTCGCTTGCTTGCTGAATACCGCGTAGTGTAATAAGACTTAGCACGCTTAGACGGCTTAGACCGTTCTTCAGTCAGCGCGCGGCAGCCGCAGAGCAAAGACGGTCGTATACGTTTGTTTGCTGTGGCGCGTGCACCATGGCGTGTTCAAAAGAAAAAGAAGTACTTTTCAATGTTCTTGATTTGTACCGAGACATGCCATATTTATGGCTGAAAAGTCATAAAGATTATTCCAATCAACCACTTCGTACTGAAGGATTCCGGGTGTTGTTGGAAATTTATAAAACCTTCGATGAAAAGGCTACAGTCAAAACAATAAAAAAGAAGTTGATGAACATGCGCACCAATTACAATAAAGAATTGGCTAAGGTATGTACCTAATTCCTTTGTTATGTGTTTTATTCGTCCCAATAAAAAGAGGTACCTACCTACACATACGATAAAACGCACCTGTATAACGAACGCTTTGGGAACCTTAGCTTAGCTATAAATCGGACATTTTGAATTGATCTGAGCCTAAATCGTTTCAAGCTTCAAAATGCATAATTGTGTTTTTTTTACAGGTAAATGCTTCCAAACAAACTGGCGCAGGGACAGATAAAATGTATTTACCAACTTTATGGTATTACGACGCGTTAAACTTTCTTGGGTCTAGGAGTGAACCATGTCGCATAACACCAGAGAGCATCGAAGATGAGGAGGTAAATTGTATATTCAATTCTTTATACCAACTTCGAAATCGCGAATAAAAACAGCCGTTTCGTAGAAATATTCAAAATTCAAGACCAAAATCCCGATATGTATGGAACAGATGTTTTTTATTTTCGCGTATTTCGAAGTTGGATAGTTAAAGTTGTTAGTAGGTACAGTACATTGACCCTTTTCAATTTTTAGGGTATTATGAAACAGCCTGTATTTTATTTGTATACTATAGACGTGTAAGCGAAGCCATGGGCAGAAGTCCACGGCTCCGCTCACCTATAGGCTTTATAGACAGCTGCGCCTAATGGGTTCAAGGGACAGTACAATGTCTGTCGGGTCCACTAGTAAAAAGTATATTTCTTTTATTAAGCATTATTTAATCAGGTAAAATGGTAGATATAACAAATATTATGGTGGTACAACATCAATCATTCGGTCTTGGAAACTAACATGTCCAACAGAATTGAAATAGTCCATGAATTTATTGCGAACAATATTGCCATCTTCATTACGCTGCCTATTTGAAGAACGCTGTAATGAAACTAAGGGTGCAGAGGTTTGTCTCCAATCTCCTTCGCGAAACGTACCCTGTCTTATATTTTCTGAATCAATATTAGAATGACATATGTAAGTTGATACTCGTTTCCTCAGAAAGTTATGCAGAGCGCAACATGCCAACACTACAGCATCCACATTCTCCAGATCTAGATCAAGTGGTCTACGCAGTACTCTAAAACGGGAACTCAATATGCCAAAGGCATTTTCAACCACTCTTCTGGCTCGCGATAATCGATAATTAAAAATCCTTTGCATCCGATTAATATTTTTAAAAGGAAATGGTTTCATGAAATTTTTATTCAATGCGAATGCACTATCCCCCAGAAACACGTATGGTACAATTTCGTTTGTGCCTGGTAGTGGAGATGGAGATGGCAAATTTAAAGAATTGTTAATCATTTTCTTATGAAATTTTGTACATTTTAAAATTGCTCCATCTGCAACGGATCCATTGGTGCCTGTGTGTACATACATGAATTCGTAGTTAGCATTTACAACAGCAAACAGTACAATACTGAAGAATCCCTTATAATTGTAAAACAAAGAGCCACTTTCGGGGGGTTTTTCTATAGCGATATGCTTCCCATCACATGATCCAACACAGTGACTGAAATTCCATTTTGTTTCGAATTCCTCAGCAATTTCTTTCCACTCTGTTTCATTTTCAGGTATCTGGAACAAAAAAAAATAATTTAACTATATTTTTAGGGCTCCAATTCATCTGACGAAGACATTCCAAGCCAGCAAATCGGATCGATTGCTTCAACTTCTAGAGGACATAGCGTAAAGAAAAAAAAAGAAACACTTCTACAAAAACAAGAAAAAATTATGAAATCTGCTGAAGCAATGTTATTAAATAAAGAAGAAGAACACTGGGAAATATTTGGAAAGTCTGTAGGCTTGCAATTAAAGGATATAAGTGGAACACAACTGATATTTACTCAAAAAATTATATCCGATGTAATTTATAATGCTAAACTTGAACGACTCTCTGAAGATTCTTGTCTACTCGTCACACCATCGGAAATAAGACATACATTGAACAGATACAACTATCAGATACCCTTCATCCAATCACCAGTATCAAGTTATTCTTCCCCGTCCCCATACAACCGACAATCTCCTAACTTGCCACACAAACGTCCATCATCTCGCAATTATCCATCACCCACACCGAGTCCTTCATCATCATCTACAACACAGTATCATCCATCCCCTCACTATTCACAATCACCTCGTTACCAAAGCCAACTAGACCAATCGCAACAACACGCAATTCAGTTTTCACAACAAGAAGTCCAGTCTCCACAACAGACAATCCAATCTCCACAACACACAATTCAGTTTCCACAACAATCATTCCAGTTGCCACAACAGTCAATCCAATCGCCACAACACATAATTCAATCACCACAACAAGAAGTTCAGTCACCACAACAGACAATCCAATCGCCACAACACACAATTCAGTTTCCACAACAAGCATTCCAGTCGTCACAACAAGCAATCCAATCGCCACAACACATAATTCAATCACCACAACAAGAAGTTCAGTCGCCACAACAGACAATCCAATCGCCACAACACACAATTCAGTTTCCACAACAAGCATTCCAGTCGTCACAACAAGCAATCCAATCGCCACAACAGACAATCCAATCGCCACAACAGACAATCCAATCGCCACAACACATAATTCAATTACCACAACAAGCAATCCAGTCAGCACAACATTCATTTCACAACAACCCTGAAGATTTTCTAGGATACATTAAAAATGATTCAGGGTCTACTATTTCCCCGTCTATAGTAGAAGGGAGTGCCAATTTAATGAAAGATTTTTTGATATTCAAGCCGACAAAAAAATAATTTTCTATTTAATTTACTCATTGCTTTTAAATTAATGTCCTTGATTTGAAAAATAAATGTTAAATTGAAAAATAATATACAGTGTTTTTACTCACCTTGATCAAATGTTTTAAGCATTTGTAGATAGCTCGGCACGTTTCTGGTATAATTGACGATAAAAGAGGTTGAGATATCAAAGAGCTAAACCTTAGGTCTTGATAGGAGTTGCCCGTTGCCAGGAATCTTAAAGTAACTACCAATCTTTGTTTAGCACTGACACTTTGTCTAAGAACCGTATCTTCTTTTTGAATGTATGGAGTAACTAATTTCAATAGACATTCAAACTCGGCAACTCCTACTCTCAGGTAGTTTCTTAAGTCACATGGTTCCAAAACACTCAGTATTTGCATATTTGATAATTTTTCTCGCAAAAGTAAATACTCTTTCACCCATATTTTTCTTTTCTTTTTTGTATTTAAATTAATAGACGCGGCAAGAGCTATGGCGATTTTCTGGTGCTTTGAAAGTTTTCCCATCGCGCGACAACCGTCACCGACTACGTACGCTTTGCAAATGAGTTAGCATGCGGTATTCAGCCCAGTGTAATAGCGAGCTTGCCTAGTTAGATTTTAAGACAGTCGTACTAAGACTGTCTGAATATCGAGTGGTGTAATAAGGCTCTAAGGATTCTGACTGACTGAATCATTTAGCATCCTAATTAGGAAGCGATTTAGGAAGGTGGAATAGCATTCAGACGCGCTAGTCGCGCAGCACCCGCCACTGCGAGAGGACGTGCTAAGTTTTATTTACATTCTCTTTGTGACGTGCAATTACTCGAGTTTACGATGCTGTCGAGTAAAGAAAAAGAAATAATGGCCAAATAATAGAATTGTATAAAGAAATGCCATATCTGTGGAACAAAAATGATAAAAATTATTCTAATAAAAAAAATATGAGGGATTCAAAGTGCTTTTAAGTTTATATAAGAACTTTGACGAAAATACTACAACAAAAACAGTTAAAAAAAATAGACAATTTGAAAACGAATTACCAAAAAGAATATAAAAAGGTTTTTTTTTGCCTAGTGGTGTAAAAAATGTGACGAATTTATCTTAACTTGTGGCACCAAAAGTAGATTTTGTTTTAAATAACTCCACCCAAGATCAAGAGATAATAGTTGGCGGTGCGGATGAAATGTTTTAAACATAATATTTTTTGACAAATAGGTAAATAAAACCACTGACTTAATTATTGTTTTTTTTATTAATTGTGTATTTTTAACATTTATGATTGATTTGTAAATTTTTCTTTTGAAGGTCAAGGCGTCAAAACATACCGGTGCTGGAAACGATGATGTGTATGTGCCTACGATTTGGTACTATGATAGTTTCAGTTTTCTAGAATCTACAACAGAATCATGTCGTACAATCACACAAACTGAGGAAGATGAGGTATGAATTACTAATTAATATGTACAGCATCTATCATTTTATCTTGAAACGAAACTCTACCCACTGTATTGAAGTAATTCATGAATATGTTTCGAACATAATTTCCTTCTTCATTGCGCTGCCTTAGGTTTGTGTTTTTTAAAGATGGTAATCCCTCAGTATAGTTCCGCCACTCCCCTTTCTGAATCGAGCCTTGTGAAGTATCTTCTTTGTCTAACCATTTTCTAGATATGTAAGCTGGCTCCCGTTTTCTTAAATAATTGTGTAAAGCACTACATGCCATAACAACGGCATCCACGTTAGCTAAGTCTAGACTTAATGGTCTTCGTAGTACTCTGAAACGTGCAAATAATATCCCGAAGGCATTCTCCACCACTCTGCGGGCTCTACTTAAGCGATAGTTAAATATTATTTTCTCACGACTTATATTCTTGAGTGGGTATGGTTTCATGAAATGTTTGTTAATGGAAAAGGCACTATCCCCCAACAGAACATATGGGGTATCTGTTTCTGTTCCTGGCAATGGACAAGATGGCGGCAAATTTAAATCCCCTTTAATTAGCTTTTGATAAAACTTTGTAGATTCTAATACGGATGCATCATTAACGGATCCATTTGTGCCAGTTTGAACGTACATAAACTCGTAGTTAGCGTTGACAACTGCAAATAATATTACGCTGAAAAACCCTTTGTAGTTGTAAAACAGCGAGCCACTTCCTGGTGGTTTTTCAATAGACACGTGTTTGCCGTCGCATGCTCCAATACAATGATTGAAGTTCCATTTTTCTTCAAACTCCGCTGCAACTTGTCTCCATTCTGATTCTGTACTCGGCAACTGAAAATAAGTTAAATAAATCAATTATTTTCATGATACATCGTTATCTTGGGTGGACGATACTCAAATCACTGAGACTCAGATGACAACTCCCACTGTAAATACATCAAATGAAAAATTAAAAAAAAAAGAAGCCCGATTAAAACATTTAAAACTTCAACAGGATATACTTGAAAAGGCTTCCGTATTGATTAATACAAAAGAAGAAGACTGGGAAATTCTCGGAAGATCCATTGGAATGCAACTGAGAAGTTTAAATGATCGACAACATGCTATAGCCCGCAAATTAATATCAGATGTGATATTTTATGGTACATTGAATAACTTGTCTGAAGATTCATTTGTAGGTATTTCACGCGGATATAACTATCAAGCCACACCAATCCCACATCAAATACAGTCTCCATCTCCACGTCCAACACCATCCATCCTGTACCACAGCCAATCTTCAAATTCTCCCGTTCATACTTTACCATCCCCACATCAAATACAGTCTACACCTCCACGTCCAACACCATCCACCCTGTACCACAGCCAATCTTCAAATTCTCCCGTTCATACTTTACCATCCCCACATCAAATACAGTCTTCATCTCCACGTCCAACACCATCCACCCTGTACCACAGCCAATCTTCAAATTCTCCCGTTCATACTTTACCATCCCCACATCAAATACAGTCTTCATCTCCACGTCCAACACCATCCACCCTGTACCACAGCCAATCTTCAAATTCTCCCGTTCATATTTTACCATCCCCACATCAAATACAGTCTCCATCTCCACGTCCAACACCATCCACCCTGTACCACAGCCAATCTTCAAATTCTCCCGTTCATACTTTACCATCCCCACATCAAATACAGTCTTCATCTCCACGTCCAACACCATCCACCCTGTACCACAGCCAATCTTCAAATTCTCCTGTTCATACTTTACCATCATTTAATTATTCCACATCCATACAGAATCACAACCAGTCTTCAAATTCTATCATTAATACCTTATCATCCCAGCAAGAGTTACAGATTAATACAGTGCAATTGTATAATTCCATCTCCTCCTCCTTCAGAAATTGAAGAGACTATTATGTTTGAAGGTAGTGGGGATGTCATGAAAGATTTTCTAATTTTTAAGAAAAATTATTGTCATATAGTACAACAACTTATTTTACATGAATATTCCATATCCTCCTCCTCCAGAAATTGAAGAGACATTATGTTTGAAGGAAGAGGGGATGTCAAAAACTATTTCTGATTTTCAAGAAAAAATGATTGTTTTTTTATTACCACAACTTATTTTACATTATTATTCCATCTCCCTCTCCTCCAGTTAAGAGACCATTATGTTTGAAGTTAGTGGGGATGATGTCATTAAAGATTTTCTAATTTTAAGAAAAAAATATTGTGATTTGATAACAACAACTTATTTTACATTAATAAATATTCTACTAATAAAAGGCGTTTGATTTGTCTACTTACTTTTATATAATGTTTCAAACATTCATAAATAGCCCAACATGTTTCGGGGATAATTCGTGACAGCATAGGTTGAGATATTAAAGAACTGTATTTTAAATCTTGATAATAATATGAGTTTCCTGTAGCGAGAAATCGTAACGTTACGACCAATCTTTGTTTTGCGCTTATACTGTCTCGTAGAATAGTATCTTGTTTTCTAATATACGGTGTTACAAGATTTAATAATATCGTCGCATGTAATCTCAATTGGCGTAAGGGACAAAACCTGTTTTTTGGATATGAGCAAAAAACAGTTTTTTTTTTTTTTAAAGCGTTATATTTTTAATGTCGTTGTAGCTAATTAAAATTTCTCCAAGAAGACTATACCTATTTTTTAATGCTCTTTGCAGCTGAATTTTCATAAACAGCCTACCTAGCGTAATAAAAAAGTTGAGTGTCCTTTACGCCCTGATTTTTTTGTTCATTTGACACTTACGCAATATAAAATTTAAGAAATTTTATGAAATTACGTCGTAAAGGAATTGTTTACAAACAATACATAACAATTTAAGCCGTAAGGCTAGACAAAATATAAAAGTCAGGGCGTAAGTGACTGAGTAAACTACTGATATTATTCAGTTTCGTTCAGTTTCATTGTTATTTTCTTTGCCTAATGCTTACTTTGATAAGAGAATTAACTCTGTTCATCAAAGTAATAAAAATGATATCTAAAAATTGTATTTCAAGACATTTATATAATAAAATTAGTATTTTTTTGTAGAAAAAGATGTTTTATTGGTTTCACCACTTACAAAATCATTGTTATTTGTAAGAAGATTACTATAGTTCATTCGCGTTAAGAAAATAGTGACTCATCACCGACTGCCGGCCAAGCCACGCCCCCTAGCCAATTAAAACGCTAGAAATTAGTAAGGCGAGTTCACAGTGCTCAGTTGAAGTCAGACCTTCGAACTGATCGGTTGTGTATTTTGCGTACTACTTGTTTAAAATTAAATTTGGAAAATGGATATCTCACCTATTAAAAAAAATAAAAGTGGATCAATTATACATAGCGGAGAGAGACGCGTAATTTACAATGTTTATAAGTATTTCAAACAGATTGATTTAAATGAGACTGTGGAGAGCATAGTAATTAAAACTGCAAGTGCATGCGGTGTGTCCGAAAACACTGTTTATAAAATTATAAAAGAACAAAAAGAAACGAATACATTGAAATCACCTGTGAAAAAAGAGCTCGACTATCCACGGTCGATAAATTAGATGAACTAGACAAATGTGCAATAAGGAGAAAAGTACACTCTATATATTTAAATAACGAGTATCCAACATTGGACAAAATAATAACACTTTGCGAAGCTGATGAAGATATTCCTGTTTTCAAACGTACAACACTTCACAAAATACTGCACGAGCTTGGTTTTGATTTCAATAAACAAGATAGTAGAACATTGTTAGTGGAAAGAGAAGATATTGTTTTATGGAGACGAAAATACTTAAGACAAATAAAAGAATATAGAAACGCTAATAAAACCATTTACTATCTCGACGAAACGTGGGTAAACGCCGGACACGTAAAAACAAAAGTGTGGTTGGATACAACAGTCAAGAATAAAAGACAAGCTTTCCAAGATGGCTTATCAACCGGCCCAAAAGCTCCGACAGGGAAAGGGAAAAGGTTAATTATATTGCACATTGGCAGCGAAAAAGGATTCCTGGAAGATGGTTTACTAGTCTTTGAATCTAAATCTACAAAAGATTATCATGAAGAAATGGATGGTGAAAGATTCCTTAATTGGTTCAATGGTATAATACCGAAGCTTGAACCAGGAAGTGTGGTTGTCATGGATAACGCTCCCTACCATTCGGTAAAAGTTGAAAAAATACCCACGGCCAGTTGGAATAAGCAGCAAATACTAGAGTGGTTGCAAAACAAAGGCATATCTATGGATATGAGTTATTTGAAAAAAGAATTATTATTGAAAGTCGCCGAAATCGCCCCACAATATAATAAATATTTAGTAGATGAGACTGCTAAAAACAATGGCATTACAATTCTTCGTCTGCCGCCTTACCATTGTAAATTAAATCCGATTGAAATGGTGTGGGCCCAAATAAAAAATTATATTGCTGCGAATAATACTACATTCAAAATGAGTGACGTAAAAAAATTATTTTATGACGCAATCGCGTTAGTAGACGCCAATCGGTGGAAGAAATGCTGCGACCACGTGATACGCGAAGAAAATACCATGTGGGGTTTGGATGACGTCATGGAACATGCAGAACAAAATTCATTCGTAATAAATGTAACGGGAGAATCTAGCGATACTGATTAGCGATTTAAGTACTTAGTTTTAAGACAATTTTGTATTTTTTTACTTAGTACTTATTTTATTACCATTAATCCAAATATGTGTTACTCTACTAATATAGCGTTTAAGTTGACATTAAAAATTACCTTAATAGGAATATTTTAACATGTTTAAAATCATTGATACTTTATTATTTTTCTATTAAACTTATTTAATGTTTTGAAAAAAAAATGTTTAATTTTTTTCTCCATTATGAATACACCCTTACCCTGCAGTTGCACTGATGAGTCACTATTTTCTTAACGCGAATGAACTATAGTAAGAAGTACCTATTATGAAAACAAACAACTTAAATTCTTTTTTTTCAAACCTCAACTAATCGTAACTAATCGTTAGTGCTTGTTTGGCCTATCTACCTACCACTGGTTGTGTTTTACAGTAGAAAAGTTTCGTTTTGCTTTTTTTTTAGTCAGTCAGTGGTAGATATTACAAATAAGTACTAACAAGCCCTTTTTTAAAAAAAAATAGAGAAAAAAAGAACTCCTCTACTGATATTGATCAAATTCTTTATAGGGTTGTAACAGGCTTAGGTGTCTAACATCTCAAATACAGACTCATACAACCAATTTTATTTTACGTTTTTGCAAGAAAAGTCCCTTACGAATTTTTGTTAACGAAAATTGTGTTTAGGCGTGTAAAATTGTTAGGGCGCAACGGACATTTTTTGAAAGATAGAATTATTTCAAATATACCATTCGATAGAGCTCGACGAGCTGAGTATGGTGGCATTGATAGTTCATTTTCGCACTTTTGTCCCTTACGCCAATTGAGATTACGTGCGACGATATGTTATCCATACGTAGGTAATTTCTAAAGTCTTCTGGTTCCAAGAAATATATAATGTTCATGATTGATAATTTTTCGCGCAGCAGTAGATATTCTTTCACCCAAGTTTTTCGTTTCTTACTTTTTTTTATTTTTATTGAGCCAACGGCCAGGCCTATGAAAAGACCGATTTTTTGATGCTTTGACCAGACTGTAGCCATCACGAAAACGTCTGACCGAATTAAGCCGCGCGCTCGCAACTGAATCAGTCAAGTGGAATAAGAAGCTTCTAATTAGGCTTCTTTTTAGGATTCTGAATAAGTCGTCTGAATTTAGTCAAATGGAATAACACCTTTACTGAATTTCACTTAACTCACTTATAATGACAACACCGTTATAAATTAATACTTATTTGAGCAGAGCTTTAGCGTACTTATTTTACTAATTCCTTGAAGTCTAGGACAGTAATGAATCCATTATTTCACTTTGCCGGTATTTATACAGAAACTTGAAGAAAATAGAAGGTACTTTATAAAACATGCATTAACAACTACCCGTATTATGATTGATAAATGAACATAATTATTTTTATATCCTCGAATGGTGCTATTTTACTAATTAAAATCGTTGGTGACAACATCCGGCCATCCTGCATACGCATTCGTCGCCGAATGCGTCCAAGTCTGGTGGATCTGCCGAGAACAAAACACAATATTAATGTCACATAGATTAAATGTCAGTCATATGACTTCCATATTCTGTGCCAACACTGGTCAGAGACAAAGCCTTAGCGTTTTAACCCTATCAGCTGAATAAAACTATCCCATCGACCGGCCAGTTTTACTCAGATTACGATATTTTTCTATTCACAACGCTGCCTTACTATCCCATCTACCGGCCAGCAACAACAATGTTGTAAATAGAATAGTTTCAAAATGATGTCTTCACTGATTTCCAGCAGATTTTGAAAAGCTTCATTTGTCATCCCAATAGGTTTACGTGTTGGGTTGCACGAAAACGGATTTATTATCCAGCTGTAGACATCATCAGAATCAATTTCAGGAAAATACTCAACAATGGTTTTTTCCAAACCTACCAAGTGGACAGTAATAATTTCAAGGAAGTTAGTTTGAAGATGGATCTCATTTGTTTTGACTAATTCTTGTAACCGAGAAAAGTTGGAGATATCTTTGCTCTTAACACACGTATCAAAAAATAAGATTTTTTTTGCGCAGTCCTTTAATTTTGGCTAATTGTGCTCCTCCTTTTCCTTGAAGACATGTGGTGGTTTCATTTAGTTTTTTGGATATATCAGAAAGGTATCCCAATTTAAGCAGCCAATCGACATCAGTTAATTTTTGAATCAAAGATTGCTCAGTTAATGTGAATCGCTAAATAGGTAAAAATTGTTATTGGTCCAATTTTTAAACTAACTAACCAATACAAGCACTGGAATGAGAGGGATGCATAGATCACGTGACTATTTTCTGACTGTAGTTGTTAGATGGCGCTAGTAGCAAAACAATACGTTTGCTTTCATAACGCGACACGTCTGTACATGTTTTGCAATAAACTTTAAAGTTAAGAAGTTGTTTAACGAAAGTTTGTAATTTTAGTGCGTGAAAACTACAAAAATGAATAGACCGCTTAATTCTAGTGATATTGAGTTGTTAATTAATCAGGAAAATACTGACTGTCTCTCAGGTCAGGTCTGAGAGCGGGTCCAGTGCTTCACTGATTATGCCAGAAGATCTAGGCATACAATTTTCAGAATTAAACACAATAGGAGAGGTTATGAAATCATCTGATCAAAGCATTAGCTTACTCCAAGCCACTGAAGAACCGAGTATTTCATCTGAACTGAGGCAAGTTCTTTCACCATTACCGATCTTTGATAATTTGAGTGATAACAGTGATGATGATCCAGACTGGGCTCCAGAAACTTCACTGAGGAGGCGGATTCTTTATTCCGCTAATGAAGATGTCTCTGATAAATTTAATGTTTCTGGTAGTGATGAAAATGTCAATTTATTGTCTGTGCAAGATTTGCGAAGTAACAGACAGTTACTTTTAAGAAGACGTAGAATCTTGCCTTCTGTGGACAGTGATAATAGTGATAACGATGATAGTGGGATTTTACTGCCAGAAAACATTACCTCTGCTTCTGTATCCCTTCTGTGCACTGTTAAGCGAAATAAAGAAGCCCGTATTGCTGGTAAACCGTATCTTGGATTTAAAAAGTTGAATAGCAAGTGGACAGCGTGCATCGCGAGCCCAAAAAGACTTTTGAAACCACGTTGCTCACATAATAATATTGCTTCAAAATCTAAAAATTATTTTCTTTGCGCTTTGGTCACTGACGAAGAACGTGAAAAAATTAATATACAATTCTGGAAGCTCAAGACTTGGGCAGAGAAGATAACATTAGTTAAAGGATCAGCAGTGAGAAGATGTATAAGACATCGGCGCAAATCTCAGCGTAATCCTATCGGCAAAAAGCAAAGTGGCCACGATATTTATATCAATAAAATGGATGCTAATTGCACTAGATTTGGAGTGTGTAAGCAATTTTTTTAAACCCGCTATGCCTTGGGGGAGACAGTTTCCGTCGGTGGACTAAAGAAGATGATATCGTTCAGGAAAATAGCAACGAAGAAACTTCTAAAAACACTGCATCAAGCTCAGCCGTTATTGCTAAAACAGGAAGGAACGCAGATTTGAAAAAAAAATGTTAAAACTTGGCTTGAAATGTTACTTAAGGTGCCGAGTCATTATTGTCGATCAAGTTCAAGAAAAAATTATGTTGAATCGACTTTTCGTTCTGAGCTTCACGTGAATGCAGTTTTTAAGGAATGGTGTACTGAAAAAGGCTACAGGGCAGCTTCTAGAAAGACATTTTCGAAGGTGTTTAAAGAAGAAAATATTGGCATTCACCATCCGCGTAAAGACCAGTGTGATACGTGTTGTAGCTATAAAACGCGAAATATTTCTCAAGAAGAATACGATAGGCACATGGCAAAGAAAGAAGAAGCTCTTTAAGCCAAAAAGAATGCCATAGCTAGTGCGAACGAGAAAATTGTGGTTATAACAGTCGATGTTCAAAGTGTTTTGCATGCCCCAAAGTTATTGGCAAGTGCCATGTACTATAAACTGAAGTTACAGTGACATAACTTCACCGTTTGTGTAATAAAAAAAAATGTATCAATTTACTTCTGGCACGAAGCAGACGGTAATGTAACTGCTAATGAATTTACATCTTGCCTAATAGATTAGTGTCAAAATTTACCAACTACGATTGAGCGTATTATTATTATTATTTCTGATGGATGTGGACATCAGAACAGGAACCGAATTTTGTCGAGTGCCCTAAGTGATTTGGCGCAACGAAAGCAATTGAATATCGAGCAACTCTATTTAGAGAAAGGACACACCATGATGGAGGTGGACAGTGTTGACTCCACTATTGAGCAATACATTAAACCACCAATATACGCTCCCAGCGACTACTTAACCCGGATAAGACAAGCTCGTCGACCACAAAAACCTTACGATGTCAAATCGATTCATTACGATTTTTTTCTAAATTTTGAACATTTGGAATCGAATCTGAAATCTATGCGGCCTGGTAAAAAGAAGGGAGATCCTGTGTGGTTGATATAAGGGGTCTAAAATATTTACCTGATGGTTCCATACTTTACAGGTTAAGACATGTCGATGAGTGGTCTTTGCTTCAACAAGGAAGAAGTAACCAAAGAAATGGCTTTGTGTCACCAAACCGATTATACGTAGCTCCGTTAAAAATAACTGAAAGCAAGTTTAAACATTTGCAGGAACTGAAAATGGTTATGGATCAGGATTACCATCCTTTTTATAATACCCTGAAATTTATTCCGGGTACTTAAATTTAAACTTTGTAATGATAAATATTAAAAATAAATACGTGTTTTATTGAAGATCATGTGTATTTAATTTCGATTCCTTTTTCGTACATTCTACATCAAAACCTCTAATGTGATACAAAACGGGCAACCAAAACCTCTTATGTGTCACGTTGAATTGTTTTTAATTTTTTAACAACAATTAGCTTTTATATTTAAAAGGACAATAGCAAAGTAAAAAAGCATAAAACCCTCTAGTTATCACTTGTATCTTTTGTTATATTTAGTTTCCTTATATTTTTTCAGTATACGGTTATTATTATCTCGCACAAATCAATTTTACACATGGGAGGTCTTAAAGTCGCAACGACGATATATAAAACAAAGTCGTGTTAGTTACACCATTTATAACTCAAGAACGGCTAGACCAATTATTATGATTTTTATGTTTTTGGATTTGTCTTCGCCGGGAATAGGATAATAAGTATGAAAATATCATAAAAATCTTAATTCTATTAATATTTCATCGATTTTATTTTTCCATATAAACGGTCCATCAATCTTTTGTTGTTCTTATGAATGAATGCACGAACATGTCAAAAACGTAATCAATAAATATGACACGAGGCATAAGAATAAATAATACTACATAGAACGGAAACTCCCGCTCCGGACGGGCTCAAGGTCACGATATTAGCCTACACGTTAAACTCGGTTAACAGTATACTGAATATCTTAGACCCCGGTTCTTCTCAATTGCCTGTTTTATAACAAGTGTGTTGGAGCGCCGGAGGTCTTTGCGTATGCATTTTCGAATTTATCTTGTGAGACATCGGAGTTCTGATGGGGTGCCATTTCTGTCTTCGCGTCTTTGCTTCATAAGAATGAGAGTCCTATCCGAAAGCTTAGACTTCCGGACCTTATGCTTCGTGCGACAAAACCTGTTACCTTCGTCACTTAACCCACATTTTCGTAGTCCTCGTCAAAATCCACGGCGGGTTCCAAGGCATCAAACCGATTTATCAGTTCAGCTGAAATTCATTAGACCCCGTTTCGATTTGAAGGAGATTTGGTCAGAGCGTAGACGTCTTTAAATATCCGCTTGTAGTCCGTAACGATGAAGTCTATCTTGTTTTTGGACTTACAATCAGTGATATACCTATTCAAAAATAAAAGAAATGCATAAAAATGTCTATGTGTGGTATTGATAGTTTATTATTTTGTGATTTGTACTAAAATTAAAATAAAATCACTAATACCGGGATCCCGGTATTGAACGTTTCAATACCGGTATTCAAAAACTCGAAAAAATGTCCGGGATCCCGGTATTGGCTGATACCGGGATCCCGGTATTGGAACCCCTAATCTCAATATTAAACTCCCCATCAACTACCAAAAGTAACAACAGTTGTAAGCTGTATAAATAATACAACTCGAAAATATGACATAAATAATTATATTATTCAAAATGAGTAAAATGTAAATGAAGAGATTGAAACTTTTATGACATCAATTTTGAACTGCCCGTTAGATAAGTATAATTCCCACATAACGATATACATATCAGGATTTATAGCTAGAAAAAATTTGAAAAAAGTAAACTGCTGCCTTTGCCAAAGTGTAGTTATTGGTGACAAAGAAGATTTGCTTTGCTCGTTGATTAAATTAAAAGATAGAGGTGGATTAATTTATCCATCGGAAGGGGTAATAAATATTATTACTAAATGCGAAAAAATATACAAATTTCAAGAAAAAAAATAACCAGTCCATATATTTTCAAAGGAACATCACAGTTACCTCAATTTATTATAAACAAATGATTTAGGGCATGACGCACTACATATTTATTTATTAGTGAAAATCATTATTACATACTATGTAAATTTAAGAAACAAACATATCGCAAAATGTGTAACAAACAAGCAATGAATCCAAAAGAAATCAATTAAAAAATTTGTCTTCTTTGAAAATAAATAGTTTATTAACTAACTTTGTATTTTCTTTATCACACCACATTCGAAGCGAAGCGGAGCGGAGACGTGCCATAACGACCAATAGGATTCGCACGGCATGACGCGAGCGTCACCATGTAGGACGCGGATTGGTTTATGCCACACAGCTCCGCTCCGCTTCGCTTCAGTGGAAACGCAGCCTAAAGATCCATCCCTCCAATCCCAACCCACACTAAGGCCTCATGCACACGTTCACGGTCTGAGCCGGACCGGCGGCGCTCCGGCTGTCGCCATGCACGTGTGCACACACCCCCATTGAGCTTCATACATAACTGAGCGACCGTGCGCCGGACTGGTGACCATGTAAATGAAGCCTAACGACCCTTTCCTAAATATAAACGAACCATACCTCCCATCCCAACCCACACTAACCCTTCCCTTTAATCCCAGAAATTATTAACCGGGTTCAAAAAAGAAGGTTATCAATTCGACACGTATTTAGGTATCTAATATTACCGGAACTACAAGATCTTCACATATACAGGATGACTGGTTGAACACTTGAGATATTAATAGAGGTCACTCAGTAAACGATGCTCGTTCTAAATATGTAAAAAAAATAGGTACTTAAAATTTGAGATAAATATCCAGTAAATTCATTAATTGTGGACGCATACGCTTTGCGCAGTTCCCACGTTTATTGGTAGGTAAATAACGCGGCGCTAGCCGGCCGGGCCCGAGCGAAAACAATAGACGCGGCCGGCCGACGCACTTTCTCCTGGCGTCCCCCGCACGCCTCGTTTGTCCTTGCCCTTGCTATCTTACACAGTTTTATTTTGCATAGCGCACGCGCCGGTCATTTTTTTTATACGTGCTTAGGCACTCGATTGCGCGGTGTTATTTCAATAACAACAATGTAATTTTCATAGGTCATATTCTAATGACGAATAGTAGGAGACGGTTCGTTCATGCTCGTATTGCTCGTAGGAATGACAGTGTCCGAGATGCTATACGTTTGTACCGCGAATCCTTCCCCAAGAAGAATCCAACGCCCTATGTGATACCATGTGTGATGTGATACTCAGTGTAAAGCAACAGTGCAAAAACGTGCTGACTGTGTACATATTACACGAGGAGGTGAGCATTTTGAAAAATTATTACGATATGTGCAATTTTGATAAAATTGTCGATCACTGTAAATAGATAATTCAATCAATCAATTGTTTTAAATAGGTATGATTAAATTTTTAATTACGACAAAAGTACTTCGGTAGGTAGTAAGGAGTCAGTTTTCATCTTGTGTCGCTGTTGTGACGTAACGTTCAAAATCACTTTAATACAATGATTTCAAAAAGACTTTTATTACGTTACTTATCTTGGTATTTTTGTCAGTCCTAAGCAAGGTAAAGTACGAAGTGCATATGGATCATACATTCTCTACAAAATACCAAAACTTTCGTTACAATTACGTAGTAGTGCGTAGTGTAGTAGTAGTAGTGTTGTAGCCAGGCGGTCGAGATCAAACGCCCGCCTAATACCTACGTATAATGTGTCCGCACTTTCAGGATATTTTCGGATTAATTCAAGTTTTCTTAGAAAATAATTCGTATATTTTCTTAAAACTTTTTTTAAACATTTAGTTTGGTCGTAAATAATTGTGTCCTCGAGTATCTCAAGTGTTCAACCAGTCACTCTGTATAATCACATATACAGGATTGAGATATTGATAGAGGTCACTCAGTAAACGATGCTCGTTCTTAATATGTAAAAAAAAATAGGTGCTTAAAATTTGAGATAAATATCCAGTAAATTCATTAATTGTGGACGCATGCGGTTGGAGCAGTTCCCACGTTTATTGGTAGGTAAATAACGCCGCGCTTTACAGCGGGTACACATTGAGCGTTTTGAAACGCGCGCTTTGCTAACGCGCGCTTTGAGAACCTCGAATTCTATTGAAGTGTACACATGCAAGCGCGCGCTGCTGGTCAAGCGCGCGTCAAACGCGCGTTTACATTTTTTCGTTAAAACGCGCGTTGCTCGGGCGTCAGCTGCGCGCTTTGAGATACATGAACGCCGTATGAGCGCCGATGGGTGGGAGGTCGGCGGCGGCGCGCCGACTTTTTGGAGTCGGCGGCGGCGGCGTTTTCGGCGGCGTGACCTCCAAAGGATTTTTAGATGTTGGTAGATAAAAAATATAAAAAAACACGTATTTTATCGATAAAAATATTAACATTTATTAAAACTTAAAAATAAATAAATAACGGTTCAGGAAAGTGTGACATTTTTGGCACTTAGGAAAAAAAACAACGTAATTATACAATTTCCATACAATTTCGAATAACAATTCGCCGATATTGCAGGTTGGTGTATGACAGGATAGTTTTTTTTTTTTATATAAATGAACTGTACAAAAAGGCAAACGGGCCGCGTGGTGTTAAGCGATCACCGTCACCTATGGACACGGGTAACCCCAAGAGAGCTACCCGAGCATTGTCGGCTTTGAAGGAGAGCTTTTATACAGCTTTCTTGAAGAACCCCATGTCATAGTCCACTGGAAATGTCTCAGCTGGAAGGTTGTCCCATAACTTACACGTCCGCGGTAAAAAAAAGAGCGTGCATAGCGGACTGTGGAGGACCGCCACGAGTCCAGATGGTGTCGGTGGCACTTTTACCTTCGTCTGGTGATATATTCATGAAATGTTGACGTAGGCATCATTTTAAAAAGTTCCTCAGTGCGCTCATCATAGTAAAGTCGGTAGAACGTGCAGAGCGAGCCTCTTCCCAAGCTTAGCGGTTCTAGCCTGTCGTTTAAGCTTGGGTCGTTGATGATTCGGACTGCGCGCTTTTGAACGGAGTCAAATGAGTATAGCTGAGTATAGCTATTTTGGTGCTCCGGCCCAGAGATGGGAGCAGTACTCCTTGTGAGGTTTTACCTGGGCCTTATAACAGCGTTAGGAGTTGCCCCGCAGTGAAGTACTGCCTCACCCTGTTGAGGACATCAAGCTTTTTGGATTCCAATTTGACCTTGTTCTCCAGGTGATTCCGATACTGCACTTTACTCGTAATGTCAACTCCCAAGATACCGACACTTTCACCAACGGTGAGTGCGGTTCCCTGGAACTTGGGCGCTATAACAAATGGGTGTTTTCTAGCGGTAAACGCGCAAACTTGTGTCTTTGTAAGGTTAAACTCAACAAGGTTAAGTCGACCCTATTACGAGAACCACTCCAGAGAGTTCTCGACTTCAGACACAAGTTTGATTCTGCTTTCCTCCACTTGTGACCGAAAGGCATTGGCTCGACAGGTGTATAGTGCGTCCACCGTACTATCATCTGCATAGCAATGTATACCGCGTGATTTTTGCAGAATGTCATTGATATGCAGAATGAATAGGACTGAGCCTTGGGGGAACACCGGTTTAATGGGCTTCATATCTGAGCAGCATCCGTCAACAACGACCTTAATCTGCCGCTCAGACAGAAAGTTTGCCACCCAGTTGCATAGACTCACGGGAAGACCGTAAGATGGAAGCTTCGCGAAAAGAACCCTGTGCCAGACCCGGTCAAAGGCCTTTGCGATATCCAGGCATCTGCCAGATAGTTGATTTTTGGAAATTTGCATAAGGCCACAAATGCATTAAGAGGCTTTAGAGGATAGTTTTCGTTATTTTTTTAGTTAAGGTGGTAAATTAAACCCTTCTGACCACAAATCTGCAATAATATCAAAAATAAAATAAAAATAGATGAGGAAGTATAGCCATAAATAGCAGTCTTTTCCTTTGCATTTCTTAAACATGCGTCACAAAACACTTGATCGTTGAGAACTGTTCTTTCTTTTTCATCTTAATTTACAATTAAGTTTTCAAAATAGTTGCAGCAGTAACTGTGCTTTGATTTCACTCGGGATAGCGTCCGTAGCGACGTCACTGTATTTTTTTCTTTTTTCGTTTTATAAACGTACACATTTTCTAGAGCCGACGACGCAGCCATTTTTCATACGTCCTACTTCAACAACGAGCACGTTCGCAGTTCGTACTATTTGACTAGTGACCGATTCAACTATATCTCTCGCTCACTCGGCGCGCCGTTACCTTTTCGCGGCGGCGGCGGCGCGGCGAAATCTGCGGCGGCGGCGGCGCGCCGGCGCGGCGCTCATATCTGATGAACGGCCATTTTGTTGTACATTTCAACGCGCGCTTTTGTGTAGGGAGGACGCACTTTTCGAAAATGGAGATCGAGCATTTTGATACTGATTTCTTTATAGATGAAATCCAAAAGCGACCAGCTATTATTATTCCATATCCCAGAGGGATATGGAAAGTCCTGATTAAAAGAATAAGGTGATTAAAAAACGTAAATGGGAGGAGATGGTAGAAATTTTTTGTGACGCTGGAGATAGTTTGGAGAAAAAGAAACTGTTGGGTGAGTAATTATTTATTGAATTCTTGTTTACCATAATGTGTTCGGTTCGTATATCATATTGTCTTGCCAGTGAAGTTTTCCCTCGTTTACAAAATAATTGGCAAATTTGTCTCTTGCAGTCCTAGCAGTCAAGCTGCCGCGTGATATATTTTCTGGACTTATAGATTGTAAAGATGAAAGATAAAGTGTATCTTCATATCTATAACCGTCGCGTTGTACGTAATTATGTAGTACGGTGCATGCTTTGATGATATTTTCCGCAAACTCGATATTTACATCTATAGGTCTATATAATATTCGCCATTTGTTGCTCAATATTCCGAAAATGCATTCGATATAGCGCCTTGCTCTCGATAATCGGTAATTGAAAACTTTTTTAGTGTGTGTGAGTTGTTTTCCACTGTAAGGGCGCATCACATTTGACATGATTCCAAATGCTTCATCGCCTACAAACACGTGAGGCAATGGTGTTCTATCGATATTTGATATTGGCTTCGGGTTAGGAATATTTAATTTACTATCCATCATTCTTTTATAAAAATCTGAGTGTTGAAAAATCGCTGAATCACTGCTTTTACCATAAGATCCGATATCAACGTATATAAAACAATAATTTGATGTCACACACTGCTAGCAAGACTGAAGAAAAATAATTTTTATAATTAAAATAAAGCGAGCCTGTATGTTCCGGTTGTATTATTTCAATGTGCTTCCCATCAATTGCGCCTATACAGTTTGGGAAGTTGGCGTATTTCATAAAACCTTCCTCTACTTCTTTCCATTTCTCGGTTGTTATTTCAGTCATGCACATAGATTTTAAATTGCTCCACAGCACTTTGCAAACTTGTTCCACTATCTTTATGATAGTCGAGTTTCCAAGACGGTATCCATAGTGTAGTTCTGCGAACGAACAGCCTGTGGCCAAGTATCTGTGAAAAATAATAATGGCATTTTAATTTTTATTTTCAGGTACTACACTAAAAAAACATGAAAAAGTATTCGAGACAATTACATGAGGGAGTCTAAACGGCAAAAAAATATTCCATCTGGGTCTGGATCCTCCAAACATGTACCGTATGTATACTTCGGAAAACTAAAATTTCTCGAGAGTTCCGTAGTAAATAAGGATACAGAGAGCAATTTCGAAACCCCTGCCGCAACAAATTCTGATTTAAACAATGCGGAAAATGAAGACTTGATACCACCTCCAAAATAACAAATTGAAGGGACAAGGAAAAAACAAAAAGTAAATCCAGTAGATAAACAAATAGTTGATATTTTAGAAAAAAGTTTGCACGCAAGACAACAGCTTCAAACAGCACAACTAACTAAAGAAAATGATGATAAATTATTCTGTTTATCATTATACACTGAGCTCAAGAAGGTACCTGAAAATGGACGGCTGTCAATAAAGATTGAATTGCTCAATGTCATTCAAAAAGCACAGAATCGAGCATTGCCAATGCCACAACAAATAAATCAGTACCAATATCAATACGCATATTCTACACCGACTTATTCCGGATACACTACTGCTAGGTCCTCAACAGCATCACAACAGTGGTCTGCGGCACCAACACCACCACCGCAAACGTCGACGTGGGTGCCGTCACCTTCAAGCCAAGATTCGGACAGCCTTCATTTATTTGAATAAATAAACTTACCCTAACTTACTTAAATAAATAACTTACCTTAACTTACTTAAATAAATAACTTATCTTAACGTTATAACGAGTTTTTCTTCTGGCGAAACTGAGTCTCTTGATATTGTTGAATTACCCGTTATGTCAGCTTTTATAACACTCAGTAATTCATCAAATGACTTCACAGACATTCTAAAATAATTAAAGAACTTAGGCCCGTATTGTCTTAATTTTGGATATAATGTAACAAACATCCCATGCGTCAGTCTATCTCTTAGTATTGGGTGCACCCAATATTCTCTTTGTCTTCGTCGTCGTCTTTTATAACGACGGTAGAGGAGCCACACACAAGCGATCTCTTCGACGTCCATTTTCGAATTGATCCAAAAGTATGTTCGCCCTACTAACGCGCGCTGATAGCCGTGCTAAGCGTGGTGTGTGTACCCAACAACCAACGCGCGCTCAACGCAACGCCGAGCGCCCAGTATGTACTAGCTCTTATCCAAACGAGCGAAAGAAAACAATAGATGACGGCCGACCGGGCCGAGCCGAGTGCCGACGCACTTTTCCCCCGCACGACTTTTTTGTCCTTGCTACCCTTACACAGTTTTGTTTTGCAAAGCACACGCGCCGGTCAATTTTTTTATACGTGCTTAAGGGCCGTCCATTAATCACGTGATGTTTTATTTGGCATTTTTAACCCCCCCTCCCCCTTGGTGATGCATGGTGAGGTTTAAGACACCCCCCTCCCATATCACGTGTATTTTTTAGTACCTACAAGGAATCTTATTTTCTTAGGTATTTATAAAATACTGGTATAAGTATCATCTAATTTTATTATAGAAGATTAATGACTACAATAGTAACGTCTAGAGGTATACAGAAAGGCAACAGAAAGGTTGCAGATTGTTTTTGACTGACAGAATCAAGATCACACCACAAGCCGCTTTCGATTTTGTACGCGTTTGCCGAAAAAATAAATACACGTGATATATTACTACACCCCCTTGTGATATTTCGTGATTTTTATGGACCCCCCCCCCCCCCCCCCTTTCGAGCCTCACGTGATTAATGGACAGCCCCTTAGGCACTCGATTGCGCCGTGTCATTTCAATAACAACAATGTAATTTTCTTATGACGAATAGTAGGAGATGGTTCGTGCATGCTCGTATTGCTCGTACGAATGACAGTGTCCGAGATGCTATACATTTGTACCGCAAATCCTTCTCCAATAGAAGAATCCAACGGTCTATGTGATACCATGTGATTATGATGTGATTCTCAGTGTAAAGCAACAGTGCAAAAACGTGCTAACTATGTACATATTACACGAGGAGGTGAGCATTTTGAACAACTATTACGATATGTGTAATAGGGTCTGAAATGAAATGAAATGAAATATTTATTTGCATAAAACACGGTATTGTTCCTGCGTGTTTTACCGACCTAGTCGGTGGGCAAACATTTATTAATAAGCTAAAGTCATCGTGTCTTTAGTGATAACAGTATATACTTAGTCTATAGGTTAAATCATTAATTTACATTTTTTAATTTAAGGATATTAATGCAATTTCATACACGAAGGTACACGTCAATTTGTTACATTATAGAAAGGTTTTTTAATTAATTACAATAATAACAATAATAATTTAATAACAATAAGAATTAGATACTAATAATAATGATAATATTTGCATTATTGAATAATTGAATAAAAATTTATAATTCATTAGCCAAGCGTTTGAGGTGTCCAGCATGACAATATTCTATAAATTCATTTGTGGAATAAAAACAGTTTTTAATCAATAATTTAAAAGTAAAACCCTTGAACCGATTTAATGGTTGATTTTTTAACCGAGATGGCAGCAAATTATAAAGTTTGATGCACATGACAAAGCTGTTTCTCGAATAGCATGCCGTATAAGACAATGGTCTATGCAATTGACCCCGATGCCGTGTGGGGAATGTATCATCTTTGGTATCAAATTGATTTTGATTATTTTTGACAAATATCAGACTTTCGTAGATGTACATTGATGGCAATGGCAGGAGATTTAGTTTTTTAAATATTGGCTTACAGGATTCCATAGGTCCCGCACCGTAAATGGCCCTAACACATCTCTTTTGTATAATAAATGCTCTATTTAAGTCAGTTGAGTTCCCCCATAAGAGTAATCCGTATCTTAGGACCGAACATACGTATCCGTGATAAGCAATCAATGCTGTTTTTTGATTTGCTACTTTTGAAAGATGGTGTAATGCGTATATAAATTTATTTAGTCTTTGGCATACTATTTCTACATGATTTTTCCAATTTAAATTTGAGTCGATTTCAATGTCAAGAAATTTAGCTGTATGGGTTTCTTGAATGGGATAATTGTCATAATTAATTGATAAATTTAAGGGATTACCATTTTTGTTATAAAATTGAATATACTTAGTTTTCATTAGATTTACTGATAGATTATTGCATTCAAGCCAGTTAATAATTTTAGCGATTTCATTATTTATCTCTGTTTCATAGTTATGATTTATTTGTCTAGGTATAATAACAGTCTTGGACATTATGCACAAAAAAAATTCAAAAACCTTACCTTAAAAAGGTTGCACTAAATCACGCTTAGAAAGCAATATAGTTGTTAATTCTTTTTTATACATGATTTTTAATACCGATTAAATCAATAATAATGAAGTAAACTGACTATATATGATAAGTGACGTCACTTATCATTTTCTCATTCAAAATGTATGGGGATGTCACGTTTTGACAGGTCATTAAAAGTATCTCAATTGACTTGGTAGTCCAAGACCGGATTTTGATAAAATTGTCGATCACTGTAAATAGATAATTCAATCAATTGTTTTAAATAGATATGATTACTACGCCAAAAGTACTTCGGTAGGTACATTTAAGGAGTCAGTTTTCATCTTGTGTCGCTGTTGTGTCGTAACGTTCAAAATCACTTTAATACAATGATTTCAAAAAGACTTTTATTACATCACTTATCTTGGGTATTATTGTCAGTCCTAAGCCAGGTAAAGTACGAAGTGAAAATGGATCATACATTCTCTACAAAATACCAAAACTTTTGATGTACATAGTACAATTATGTAGTAGTGCATAGTGTAGTAGTAGTAGTGTAGTAGCCAGGCGGTCGAGATCAAACGCCCGCCTAATACCTACGTACAATGTGTTCGCACTTTCAGGATATTTTTGTATTAATACAATTCAAGTATTCTTAGAAAATAATTCGTATATTTTCTTAAAACTTTTTTTAAAACGTTTAGTTTGGTCGTAAATAATTGTGTCCTCAGTAGTGAATAATTAGGGCAACCAGATACGCCATCATTCAGCGTATCTGGATTGCCCTAATTATTCACTTCATTCAGCTGTTCATTCATCAATCAGATGCATATACAACATGTTAATGAAAATTAATTTATTCATTTCTCCATCAAGTACTTCATTCAGCGTATCTGGATTGCCCTAATTCTTAACTTCATTCAGCTGTTCATTTCTCCATCAAGTACATGCAGATCTATAACAGATGATCTTAAGCAGTTTTATAAACATAATCTAACACATCACATATTTGACTGCAGTCATCCATAACTTTATTTAGCTGTTCATTACATGCGGATCTATATCATAGACAACCCATGTATGAAGTAGGTAGGATAGCAGTTGTTTATTCAGAAATTAACTTCATTCAGCTACTAAGTCTATCAGATAATTATTAATTCTGAGTACACGAGCCCATAATATACACCCTTCATAACAAACTGCAAACCGCCTACTAAATTTATTGTAGCAAGGTATTAGAATGACATCATATAGCTCATGATGAACAATTTTTACTACATGAAGACCACTTAACCTTTTTTCTACTATAATTACTTGCACTCGATTTTCGTATCTGGATTGCCCTAATTATTCACTTTATTCAGCTGTGCATTCATCAATTAGATGCATATACAACGTGTTAATGAAAAAGCGCTTAGAATACGTCGTGTTTTATTACTACTTAACTCTATCGGCGGCGCGCGAAGCGGCAACGTGATAATGAGATATGATGCGACATCATGCTTTGTTATAAACTATGCAGGTCAATGCCATACTTAGGAGTGCAATGTCAGCTGAATCAACCCATTATAGTTTTAATATTGTAATGAATGAACAACTTATATAGGTAGGTACTTATTATGAAAGTAAAAGATCAAGAAAATATAATGTATTTATTTCATTTATCCGTTACTTATATAACTTAACTAAATACATAATTATTCATTACGTATAAATATTCATTCTAGCTTAACTCATCATATGGATAGGGATATGAAACTATTGTTTATGTTCCTAAGAATTTCTTTAACTCGAACATATACGGGATGGACTGTACTATACGACCGCACGAATTTCGACTTCAAACTTTTTTGGGGGGGAGGTCTACTTCTAGAAAGACTCCCTGTAAAATCTTTTAGTGCGGAAATAAATAGTTTCTGAGATAAATTTTTTTAAAGTTTACAATATTTAGTTAGCAATATAACCCACAAAAACAATATACAAATATACTCTGTGCACAAAAACGAGTACTGTCAACGAGTACTGTCAGTTGCGTTTCGTTAGTGCTAGTGCCGCTTATATTACATTTTGTAACAATACTTTATTATAAATAAAAGTAAGATAAATTACGTAAATAAGTAAATATTACGACGAATTAAACATATATTTAATTAAATAAAATGACTATTGATTTTTAAAGCTAGTTTTTTTTGTATTTTTGTTTAAAATGGTTTCATTAGCTTATGTGTTGCAGTATAAGAACGCGATAATTTTTTTCAAGATTTTTTTTTCAAGAACGTTTTTGACATACGGCCAATGGCCATTTCGTTTGTTTATTCGCTTGTTTTGTTTTCGCCAAGTCGAGACGTTCTACGTACTCCTGAGTTCAAATCATTCGTTTGTCTACCATGGCGTCCCCAAAGCCCCAGGCTTCGTGTTCTGCTGCGTCCCCGCCCAAGAGTTGAGTGTAGTGCTAGTGATAGACTCCAGTCTTGTTACGAAATCATCTCTCTGTGTGTGCAAGTGATGAACTCTTGTGAGCCGCTTGGCCACACACCTCCACAAAACCCAGTGCAAGTGTTGGACTCTGATGATGAAGATGACTCCGCTTGTGTCTGTGTCGTTGATGGATGACGACGTGCTTCACGTCGAGCACCGCGGCGCGCCTCACGTTGAGCAACACACTGAGGAGCAACGAGCTCGGTCTTCTAGAACCGAGCCTGCAACCAACGACGGCCCACAACCTACTCCTTCAGGTATTTTTTGTATATTTATTATTAACACCACAACATACTTTGTATGTATAATTCTCACCAGATTTATTTCAAAAGTTGTGTTAAGTGGCAAAAAGTTCTAATAGTTGTCAAAATTCTGTTTTTAGTTCTAATAGTTGTCAAAATTCTGTTTTTGACAGTTTGTTATCCATGCAAAAAGCAAACATAAAAAAATGTCACTATTGATGCACATTTGCACTATATTTTTGGACTTTTCATTCCCTTTTCTTTGTTTTGATGAAGAAAAGGTAGTAGGGAGAGTGGGGGGCTAAGCCCCCCACAAAAAAAGAAAGAAGAAGAAGTGCAGTTCAAAAACGACAGGTTAGGTTAGGTTAGAACGTTTTAATTCAACGCAGAAAAAAGGAACCCCGCGCAGCGGGGTTCCGTCGACATTGGTGACATAGTCCAAATAGTGTTTGCTTTTAGACATGTTGTTAAAAACTACAGATTTGGTTAGATTAGGTTAAAACAGCCCCCCTGCTATGGAATACTATTTAACCAACATACTTCGTTCTGCTAAAATATTTAGGTTACAGCGGTAACCATACTCCATAAATTGTAACTTATACTATTATTGTTACTTTTTAATTGGACTTTCCATGTCAAATCATTGTAATTTTATTGATTGCAGGGTCTTCTGGCAAGGGTAAAAACTTGTATACTACTGAGCTTCTCTCGCAGTGGAACTTCAAGAAGATTTTGTTATGTTTTGTTTCATATGTTTAAAGATTTAATATTAATATACACAAATCAGAATATTTCTAAATAGGTTAACTATTTGTTAATATTGTATGTTACATTGTTTGATTTTGTTATGGTTTGTTTCATATGTTTAAAGTGTTAATAAAAATATACACAAATCAGAATATTTTTAAATAGGTTAACTATTTGTTAATATCGTATGTTACATTGTTTGATTTTGTTATGGTTTGTTTCATATGTTTAAAGTTTTAATATAAATATTCAAAAATCAGAATATTTTTAAATAGGTTAACTGTTTGTTAATATTGTATGTTATATTGTTAAATTTTCTTATGGTTTGTTTCATATGTTTAAAGTGTTAATAAAAATATACACTAATCAGAATATTTATGTTTTATTTAATTTTTTTTTTCTTCCCAAAATGGATAAGTAGATGCTTGCAATTTTTTTTTTGCATAGTTTTTTTTTGCATAGTTATTTTTTTTTGGAAAGGGAAAGGGGTCCTCCCCCCCTAAAAGTCTAAATTCCGCGTCTTAAGTGACGCATAGGCTAGTTTTTGCTTTTATAATTTTTGAAAAAAATTTTTTCATAATTTAAAAACTACGCGTTTCCGCGGTCTAGGATAAAAGGGGGAGGGTAGACACCCCCTCCCCCACCAAAACCCCCCCCTCCCTTTACGAAATTCGTGCGGTCGTAAAGTACAGTTCTTCCCATATACGTCGTCAGTGAAGACGTTCGACACAACGTGCTGTGCACAAATTTCCGTATTACATCGGCATACAGATTGTTCGAAGTTATCAAAATGACTGACATCGAAAATCTCTATTCGAATCACTTTAGCTCCGGATGATGTCGTTTATTCTGATGCTGGAAGCCAAAGTTTTCTGTCTATTCACGAAATCAGTGGTAGGTAACATCTTGCCCACGACGATTATCATCCTCCAAAACAATCGTTGGGTCCGCTAACCCGCCAGATCCAGACGCTGGTGGTGAGAGTGGTGAATATGATGGTGAATAAAACCAGTTATTTGGATGCTGTAACAAACAACATAGTGTTCATTTTAATATTTATAATATTATGAAGCTAGTATATCTTTAAAGGGTTTTTCATTAATCAAGCAAGTAAGTGTAAGTTGACTAAGAATAATTTTCTCAAATGTTATTCTTTTAAATACAAAATATTATTAGAGATACATTTTTTTCAAAAACTTACCGACATGGTGACTGCTTCGAAGAAGACTAATACAACGATTTACATTCAACCCTCTTTTTATAATAATTTGATTATAAACAATAAGGTTCAAAATAAATCTTAATTTAAAATATTTTCCGTCAGTGTTTCATAACCAAAAATGGACACGGCGGCGCCCGTTGTCAGATGATCTGTCTATGTTGACATTCATTACTCATACACTGTATGATGTAGGTATGTAAATTAAAGATATAGGCTAGTTTCCTAGATACAAATAATACCATAATCCCTCATTTAGCTAAATCAGAAAATATTGCACATTTTTATCGAATACATCGGTAAAGTCAAAAGGAAGCTTTGTTTTGGTAGTCTATGTATGTATGTACCACCGTAGTGCCTGAACTTACTGTAAAGTTTCAGAATTGGAACTCATGACGTACTCGTCGTTACTACTATTGTAGCTAGCTGTGACATCATCAATAATATTATTTGTTTAATTTCTTAAAACACCAAAAGATATATTCAAGTTTTTTATTAATTATTGTTTTAGTAAACTAGCCTATTTTATGTATGTGTTTGATGTGTTTCTGTATGTTTAACTAAGACGACATATCTCCTTAACTCATGGATTTCAGGTTTATGTGTTTATTTTTTATATGAATATATGATTTCATAAAATAAACCATATGAAATAACTATATACATTCAAATGTAGCATCACTAAATAGTATAAAACAAAGTAGCTTCCCGATGTTCTTTAAATAAAATCTTTAAAACTATATAACACCTTTTGATATTTTTTTTTCAATAGATAGAACGATTCAAGAGGAAGGTTTATATATTTACCGCTAGTTTATATTAACGTAAAGTCCTTTATGACGTTTTTGTGTGTTTCTCTGTGCGGAATTCGGACTTAGGACTTCATAGTCTATATGCAAAGCTCAGCTTTTTACATATTTATTTAGAAACGATGATACACGATAGTGTTGTGTGCCACAACGGTGTACTGCAATATGCAAGCTTAGCTTTTTGGACACATTTAGAAAAGTTTATACATGAATACTATTCATATTCATTGAATAGAAACCTTTACACAGACTTCAAAAGGGAGATTCAATGTGATCATACTATTTAACTCGTGTATTGGGAGACATATCCACATTACATTTTTTTCCTGGAGGAAAGTCACAACTTGGAAAGGAACACCTCACTTCAAACAATGTAAGTACCCTTATTTTTTTTTAATATGTCATCAAGTTAGTAAATTCCTTATATTTATTTTTATTATTATTATTTTTATTTTTTATGTAAAGTACACCAACCTTCATGTTTTGCATATTGTATATGTTGTTCACATAACGGTGACTTAAACAAATATGTTTCATACAGAGGTGAAAATTGTGTGCAAATTTTTGTGAAATGTTTGATAAAAGATGCCGTACGTATACATAAAATATTAAATGAAAAAAACCGATAATTCCATTAACCTCGGAACAGGAAGTAGAATATCAAAACGCGACTTTATGTCACATATGTAAAAAATCATTATTAAACGATAGAGTTCGAGATCACGATCATATTACATCAGAGTATAGAGGTGCGGCGCACTCTCACTGTAATTTGATGTAGAGTTTGTCCATTCATTCCTGTTGTATTCCATAACTTAACTGGGTATGACTCACATTTATTCATTGAAGAATTAGCGAAGTATGAAGGTTCGATTAACATTATACCGAAAACAAAGGAAAAATATATGTCATTCACAAAACTAATAAAAAGTAAATATTATAAACACCCCATTCAAATAAAATTTATTGATTCTTATCAGTTTTTGAGTTCCAGTCTCGAGACACTAAGTGAAAATGTAACAGAAAGCGATTATTATCATTTATCAAAAGAATTAAGCGATAAAAATAAATTTGAATTAATAAGAAGAAAAGGTATTTATCCATATGATTACTTAAACGCTTGGTCAAAATTTAATGAATCCCAACTACCCTCAAAACAATTTTTTTTCAATAGTTTAACTAAGGAACATATATCTGACGAAATGTATTTGCATGCACAAACAGTTAACAAAGTTTTCGGAATGAAATCGCTTGGCGAACATACAGACTTATACATAAAATGTGATGTTCTTTTATTATGCGATATATTCGAGAAATTTAGAAAAATGAGTTTACATTTTTATAAACTAGATCCAGCTTATTATGTGAGCTCACCAAGCTTAAGTTGTGATGCTATGCTTTTTTATACCGGTACTGAACTCGAGCTTATAAATGTATGAATTATTAGAAAAAGGAATTAGAGGCGGATTAGCACAATGTTCTCTTCGACATGCTAAGGCAAATAATAAATATTTACCAAATTTTAATAGTTCACTTCCAAGCAGTTATTTGATTTATCTTGATTCTAACAATTTATATGGCTATGCAATGATGAAAAAGCTTTCAATATCAGAATTTAAATTTTTAAATCAGAAAGAAGTCATTAACTTTGATGTACTTAGTATTTCAGATGACAGTGATATTGGTTCTATTTTGGAAGTAGACTTAGATTACCCAGATTATTTACATCACCAGCATAAAGACTTACCATTTGCTATCGAAAAGATTGTACCCCCTTATTGGACAGCTGAAAAATTGATAGCAAATTTTTATGACAAACATAATTATGTGATACATTATACTCATTTAAAAGAATGTCTTAAAAATGGTTTGATTTTAAAAAAGATACACCGTGTGATAAGCTTTAGACAAGATAATTTTCTCAAAAAATACATAGAGCTTAATACTAGTCTACGTCAAAATTCCAAAACAGTATTTGAAAAAGATTTCTTCAAGTTATTAAATAATGCAATATTCGGAAAAACGATAGAAAACAAACGTAAGCAAGCAGATGTCAGATTAGTGTCAAAATGGAAAGATTATAATAATCGTACAAATAAATATTTAGACGCTGAAAGATTGGTAACAAAACCGAATTTAAAAAGCATAACAATATTTTCAGAAAATTTTGTAGCAATAGAGTTGAATCGGGAGAAAGTTACTCTAGATAGACCAATCTACATTGGATTTACTGTTTTAGAATACTCAAAGTTACATTTATATGAATTTCACTATAACTTTATAAAAAAAATATGGAAATAAATCTGAACTATGCTATACTGATGCCGATAGCTTACTTTATTTAATTTATTGTGATGATTTTTATCAAGATATGCATGATAACCTTTCCATGTTTGATACAAGTAATTTCAATCAGAATAATCCTTATAATATTCCGCAAATTAATTCGAAAATTCCTGGATTATGGAAACATGAGATGGGTGATGATCTGATAACAGAATTTACAGGTTTACGTGCCAAATTATATTTTATAAACAATTTAACATCCGAAATAAAAAAGGCTAAGGGTATTTCGAAGTCAGTGTCAAAAAACTTAAAATTGAGAGATTACAAGAATGTACTGTCAACAAATGAAACTCTTAGGTATAAAATGTCCATGAATAAATCCATTAAACATATATTATATTCTTAACAAATCGATAAAAAAGTGTTAGATAGAAACGAAGACAAAGTGCAAGTTTTACCTGATCAGATACATACATTACCATGGGGTCATTGTGATTCAGTATTCATTGATTATTCCAGCGATGTGTAAAATAGCTGGGAATTATTTATCATTTATAATTATGTAAAAAGTAATGTAGTTGACATTGTTTATTTGTTATGTTTATTCATTAAACCAATGTAATGATTTATGTGAAATAAAAGAGTTTTTTCTCTTTTTGTTGTATTTTTATTTATATTTGTATGTAATATAAATTGTGGATAGTAATCTGACTGATATATAAGGACTAACAGTTCAAATAGCGTTGCATTTAAAAATGAAATTCGTAAAGTAAGCATTGTCGTTAGAAGTAAATAGCTTAAAAGTCAGTAATAATCGAGGAATCGTAAAACATAGTCCTTTACTGCCTAATACGATCCGATGTATAATATGTGGCCCTTCTAATTGTGGTAAAACAAACGTTATGCTAAGTTTGTTATTACATGAAAATGGACTTACATTCAGGCATATTTATTTATATTCGAAAACTACTTTCCAACCAAAATACCGCTTTTTGAGTGTTAGAGTTATCAAAAAAATCCCAGGAGCGGACCTGTTCATTTTTAATGATGATAAAGATGTTCTTCATCCAAATGATGATAATCTACACCGGTGTTTAAAAATGGAAATTCGGGGTGTAGTCGTTCCTTGGACAGGTTACCCATGATCGGTTGTATGGTTTCCCCTTTAATCCGGCAGCATTTAACACAAGAACGCGTAACCTTTCTTGCCAAAGACCTACCACCTAATACCCAATAATCATTTCTAACAGTTGCAAGCAGCAGCTGCGGACCTGCATGACAAAGCCTTTTATGATACATGTCAAAAATAAGCTCACTTAAACGATGCTTCCTACAAAGAAAGATAGGATGCTTAACATTGTATTCATAAAAGAAGTTGCTAAGTCTGCCACCCACACGAACAATGTCATTAATGTCTAAGAAAGGGGATAGAAAAAACAGAAATATGTTCACAACCATCCCAGTCAATAATTTCTCCTGAGAGCTCTGTACAAGCTGAGCAGGAATTTGAGAGAGTGGAAGTTGAGGCTCAGCCAGAGGCACTTCAACCATGTCTAGTTCCTCAACCTCAGCCAGCAGAATCTCTTTCAGAGGAACCTCAGCCAGAACCACCTCAGCCCTCTCAAGGAACTCGACGGAGAAGGGCACTGAGGAGAAGTAAGTATATTGTTAGGTACTTGTCATGTATACTTTGCTACACATACTAACACAGTACCTACAATATACACTTCTGGACACATCTATTGGCCCACCTTGCATTTTCAGTTTCGTTTAGTCCTAGCTAAAAATTAATATTAGGTCGAGCAAAAAGTTTTTATGCAGTTTTGAACCAGGCACATTCATAATTTTATTCGATAGTATTTTTTTAAAATTTCGAACACAGAATTTAAAGAAACAAAAGACAATTTGGAGCCTGTTCGTTGATATCAAACAATCGAATACTAAGAAAACTTGATTTTATTGGTTTACTTGGATTTAAATCTTGAAAGTGTGATTTTTCTCTTTGGTTTTGCAACAAACATTACTTATTCTAAACATTAAGTTGAGGTTCTATCAATATCTACTATGGATACTTCGCCTGAAGTCGCCGCCCAAGCTGTGGCATTTATCCAGGCCGGACACAGCCAAAGAAATGTGAGTGCTCAACTTAATTTAAGTCGATCTGCGGTCCGGAATGTTTATCGGAGGTACCTAGAGACTGGCGGCTTTGTTCGTCGCCAAGGAAGGCCACGATCTCGGGTCACAACTGAAAGGCAGGATCGATTCATCGTGACGACCAGTTTGAGAAATCGTCACCTTACCTCCATTGAGATACAAAATCAACTTCGCGACTTCCACGGAGTATCTGTGAGCGCTCGAACTGTTCGAAGAAGGTTAAAAGAACGCGATATGGTACCACACAAGCCCGCTAATGGCCCCAAAACTAACGCGAGCCCACCGAACAGCACGTCTTCATTTCGCGCGCACTCATTTAAATTGGACTCAGCAGCATTGGAGTCGTGTACTCTTTTCTGATGAGTCTAAAATTGCACTACATGGCAATGATGGAAGGAAGAAGGTCTACCGACGTAAGGGGGAGCGTTTTGCACAATGCTGCTTTGAAGAGAGGGTTGCTTATGGCGGTGGCTCATGGACTGTCTGGGGCGGTATATCCGCGAGCGGCAAAACTCAACTTGAGGTTATTACGGGACCACGGCTGCCAACATTAAATGCTGATCGGTACATTCGTGAGTGCTTAGAACCTCACGTGATGCCATACGTGAACCATGTGGGCCCACATTTCCTTTTTATGCATGATAATGCAAGAGCCCATACGGCCGGCATCGTCAGGGAATATCTTCGGGATGTGAACATCACAGTTATGGACTGGCCAGCCAGAAGCTCAGACATGAGCCCAATTGAGCACATGTGGGACGAGCTAAAAAGACGTGTTAGGGCTCGTCAGCCAGTTGCCCAGACGGTGCAGGAGTTGAAAACTGCCATAGAAGAGGAATGGGAGATGATCCCTCAAAATTTCATAGAGCGGTTGATAAACTCTATGCCTAATCGAATGAGAGCTGTCGTAGATGCCCATGGAGGCAACACGCGTTATTAAATTAAACCTTTATTTGATAAAACATGTTTTTTATTCAAAAATCAACTGCCTTCATCAAGGCGCATGCCCGACTTGTTAGGCGTAGCTCCATGTCGTGTGGTATTCTGAATTCAAATTTAAAACAATACGATCGAAAAAGATGGTAAAATGTATCAGGTTTAAAACTGCATCAATAGTTTTTGTTCAATCTAGCAATCATATTTAAGTAGGGGCCATAGAAACCTAAACTCTAAGGTGGGCCAATAGATGTGTCAAGTGTAGTATAATAAAAACAAACAAAATAATGTTAATTAATAAAACATTTATTTCACCAAGCATAGCCTATGTAATTAAAATTACCAGGCTTTAATTTGCTAAAATGAGTATTGACAGGTTATTTGATAATTTAACCAATATTAAAGTAATGTATTTTTACAAACATTTCAGATCGTCTTCATGAAGGGGTGCCACGCTGGGCATATGACTTGGAGACGAGGCGCATTGCAGTGGAAGAGCGCAATGCAGACACTTTTGAAAGATTCCTTGCTGTGGCTGAACAAATAGCAAGCGATATAAGACAGATTCGCGAAAACATAAAAAGAGATACTTAAAAAAGCATAGGTAACATACATGTGTTACTTACACATAACGAAATGAAATATATATATACAGTAGAATTCATTTATTATGACTCCGCCTATATTGACCAACCGCCTATTATGACGGAATTACACAACGAAGTTTGGTGTAAACACTAAATTCTTTGTAACAAAGTCGGATATAATGACTTCGCTTACAGTAACATGTCGCTTAGTATGACCCATTTTTAATATTTTTTTTCCATTTATAGTGACCGACCGACCGACCTTCGGTCATGTTCATTAATTAATTCCCGACGACTTTTGGCACGTGGCTGGTTTTTATTTTGAATTTCAGTGAATAATTGACAGTTGAACGTCACGGATTTTTTTAGTGATATCCTATGTAAAAAATGTCATCACAACGTCGTAAAGCATTTACGATTGAGGAGAAAGGTGCAACAATAATACTAATAATAATAACACTAATATGCAGTTTAGAAAATGGAGAATCAAACTCATCTCTCGCAAAATAATTTGGCGTGGGTCATTCGCCAATCTCAATGACATAAAAAATGAAAAATTTGCATACATACATTACGTGAAATTTTTATTTTGATTTATTATGCATGTCTCTATATTAAAATAAAAGTATTTAATTAAATAAAATAATGTTTTTTTTTCCCACAAAAATGCTTTGTGTGACGTCCGCTTAGTATGACGTGTTTGTCAATTCCCTTCGATGTCATTATAAACGGATTCCACTGTATATAAATATTCTTTATTCACTGTACGGTTTTTTTGTTCTTATCTCTTGTTATGTTCTCGCAAAATATATGTTATGTGTATGTATGTCTTAAGTTTTATTTACAACTGTAGTCATGTTAAAGTATAGTACATATACATATAATTTTAAACATTTTATATACATTTTATAAAGGTGTAAAAGTGAAGGTTTAAGAATGGCAAATGAGCTTTGCGATTTCTTTATGAACATTGATCCGTCTATGGAACGAAGTCTTATTTTTAAGAGGCAAATTGCTAATGCGACTGCTGTGTATCAGTTTGAATTGAAGGAGCTTTTGAAAACTGCCAAGCAAGAAAAAATTACAAAATTCTTCAAACCATTGCCTAAGCCTTAAGATAATTAATTAAAATGTTCAAAAACTTTAATTATATAATTTTTTTATATTTGTTTTTTTTATTTTGTCACCCCTAGGAACGTATTCCCTATAATCCCATATAAATTGCCATTCCGTATTCACGGTTTCTGTATTCGCGGCATATTTATTGAACATATACCCCGCGAATAAAGAGCTTTTACTGTATATAATTTTAAACATTTTATAAAAATATTTTTACTTCTAGAACTGTTTTCTATAGAAAGTAACTTATGTAGATTAAGAGTCTAATATTTTCTTTGTTTCCATAATTTAGTTTATTAGTTTTAATTACTTAGTGATAAGCATTTCCATGTTTTTATTAGAAACATATGTAGATTAAAAGTCAATGTTTTCTTTGTTTCTATAATTTAGTTTCTTAGTTTTAATTACTTAGTGATAAGCATTTCCATGTTTTTATTAGAAACATATGTAGATTAAAAGTCTAATGTTTTTTTTTTCGTTTCCATAATTTAGATTAATAGTTTTAATTACTTAGTGATAAGCATTTCCATGTTTTCATTAGAAACTTATGTAGATTAAGAGTCTAATGTTTTCTTTCTGTTTCCATAATTTAGTTTTTTTCAGCCACAACGACTTTTTGTTATAATTCCAATTTGATTTAAATTGAATTAATATATGGATTGTAAATAAAATTGATATATGATTTTAATTTTATCTATGTACTTTTATTTAATTCAATAAGTAATAATAATAATTCCGAAAAGATCTATTTATTTTAATAATAAAATTGATATATGATTTTAATTTTATCTATGTACTTTTATTTAATTCAATAAGTAATAATAATAATGCCGGAAAGATCTATTTATTTTATACCTAGGTATATACATTATTTAATCATATAATTACTTAAAACCATATTATTGTTAATACTGAATTGTTTTCTTGTAGTCTTGAGTTTTATTTACAACTGTAGTCGTGTTAAAGTATAGTATGTAATTTTATAGATTTTATAAAAATATTTTTACTTCTAGAACAGTTTTCATTTGAAACTTATGTAGATTAAGAGTCTAATGTTTTCTTTGTTTCCATAATTTAGTTTATTATTTGTAGTTACTTAGTGATGAGCATTTCCATGTTTTCATTAGAAACTTTTGTAGATTAAGAGTAATGTTTTCTTTCTGTTTCCATAATTTAGTTTTAATTACTTAGTGATAAGCATCTCCAGCCACAACGACTTTTTGTTATAATTCAAATTTGATTTAAATTGAATTATTTTATGGATTGTGTGGTGTATTAGTTAAGTACTCTGTGTTCGTGTCTATACTCTGTAACAGTCTCTATGTCTTAGATTGTCTATGTGTTTGAGAAATAAAGGATGTCGGCTGCTTGTAAAATGTTATGTTGTTATTGTGTCAAGAAATCCATAAATATCATCAATAAACACAACAGATTGTTAATAAAATTGATATATGATTTGAATTCCATTGAGGTACTTAATTATTTAATTCAATAATAATAATAAAAATCTGAATAGTTCTATTTATTCTATACCTATATAGGTACATTATTTAATCATGTAATTACTTAATTAACATATTATTGTTAATACTGAATTGTTATTAATCATAAGAGTATATTGCTATTTTTTAGAATAATAATTATTTTGTTTTAAATAGCTGTGAGTTTAATTGTGATTTAATGTTGTGTACTGGTATTTATTAGCGTACTTGTGAGACTCATGTCATTCAGAGATTTAAAAAGAAATTGTAACTACATATAAAAAATCTACGATTATAACATATTGTGTACCTTATACTCTAAACAAATACATGTCAATTTGATTTTGTTAATATTAATAGGCAATACAAGAAGACATACATTCATTCTTATTTATTTAGGCCTTAATACTTCTTAAAGTTAACGTTATAGATACTATAATAGATACAAGTTAGTTCCTAAATACAAATAAGTACCTATTAAATAACTACACTTGTATATTGAAAATTATGACGAAACAGTAGGAGACTTTGATTTTTTTAAATTATAATTCTAAATCTTATTAAACTTTGGTGACTTGTGTTTTGTAGTGATTATCATGCTAGTGAACCACTCAAAGCATTCTGGGTTTGATTTCTAGCAAGTCAGTAATTTAAAAGATTAACTTAAAATTTCAATTCTGGGTCTAGGTGATTATTGTTTTTGTGTGTGTGCATAGTACCTAAGGCACAGAGATTCGTCTGCAGAGCTAAGATTGTATAGTAATAGTGCATTAGCACTATGAATGAGGACTGTTATATTTACAAGCATATTTATATGTATATAATTGTGAAACTTAGGTGTTAACTATGAATGAGTACTGTTATATTTACAAGCATATTGTATTTATGTGAAACTTAGGTGTTAACTATGAATGAGTACTGTTATATTCACAAGCATATTGTATGTACCAAGTATTCACTTTATTTCGTATAAAATGTGTTTACATAAATGACAGGTGATGTAATCAAATACCAAAGAATCCAGTTATTTTTACAATATTAAATGATAACTTTTTGAGTACAGATCTTTGGATATATCTTTGGACAATTCACACAACGCCATCTGATTCCAAACTAAGCAGAGCTTGTAGTCTTGTACTATGGTAATCAGAAAGCTGATAACAGGTGGGCCATAAATGTGTTTGCTGTTTCAATATTCAATAAAAAAATAACTACGAAATATAAAAGAAAAATAAATGTATTTTTATAAAGTAAAAAAATAGGAATTTTTAACACTTAAAAATAATGTTGTCCAAATGACTTCCTTCTGCTGCTTGGCACTCTTGAAACCGAAGCTGCAGATTTTGGAAAACTCGTTGAAAAGTTGATCTCGGTATTTTGTTACTTTCCTGAACAATATTCCTCTTCAGCTGCTCTAAATTGGTCGGATTATTCTCGTAGACTACCGATTTGAGGTAGCCCCATAGAAAATAATCGCATGGTGAGAGATCTGGGCTACGTGGTGGCCATTTAACATCCCCCCTTTTCGAAATGAGTTTTCCGGGAAAGACATTTTTCAGCAGCTTTATAGACACTCTAGCTGTATGACATGTGGCCCCATCTTGTTGAAACCACATTCTAGAGGTACTGCCTTGGAGTTCTTGCAAAGCTGGCACCAAAAAGTTCGTTATCATATTGCAATAATTGTTAGCTCTAACTGTCATCGCTTGTCCTCTTTCGTCCTCAAAAAAGTATGGCCCAATAATACCAGTTGACGTAATTCCAGCCCACACGACTAGCTTAGGGCTGTGAAGTGGACGTTCATGCAAGCGTCGGGGATTAGTCTCGGACCAGAACCGACAATTTTGTTTGTTGACATGGCCATTGAGGTGAAAATTGGCCTCATCACTAAATATCACGTTGTTAAAATTGTTGAACCGGTCGAGCATCAAATTGACAAAGTTAAGTCGGTTATTGGCATCATCTGGTTTTAATTCTTGGACTAGCTGAATCTTATAAGCTTTCAAATTCAAATCACGCTTCAAAATTCGTCGCAAAGTCGTCCTTTTGATGTCCAAAGTCTGACTTCTCTTACGTGTGGACTGTTGCGGATTTTGCTGAACTGAAACACGAACACGTTCCACAGTGTCAGCTGATCTTGCAGAAACTGGGCGACCACGAGCCGTTATTGGTACTGTCGAGCCGGTTGTTTCGAACATTCTGATCCATTTCCGTATCACATTGGCGCATGGAACTTCTCTTAAATCGCGTAAACCGTGTTCATGTCGATACAAACGTCGTGCAGTAATCACCGATTTATTGTTTTCATAATACGCTCGGACACAAAATGCACGCTGCGCTCCCGTGTACGGCTCCATGGCGACTGAATTTCTAGGAAGCGGCGCCGCTAACAATATATCTCCCCGCCAACCCGCGCCCCGCGTTTCCGAGAAATTTAAGAATCAAATCGCCAACACTCTTATGGCCCACCCTGTATAAACATACTTATACAGGGTGACTGGTTGAACACTTGAAATACTCGAGGACACAATTATTTACGACCAAACTAAACGTTTAAAAAAATTTAAGAAAATATATGAATTACTTTCTAAGATAACTTGAATTGAATTAATCCGAAAATATCCTGAAAGTGCGGACACATTGACGTAGGTATTAGGCGGGCGTTTAATCTCGACCGCCTGGCTACTACCTACAGTGCTACTTACTACTATTACTACTACGCACTACTGCATAACTGTACTATGTACATCGAAAGTTTTGGTATTTTGTAGACAATGTATGATCCATTTTAACTTCGTACTTTACCTGGCTTAGGACTGACAAAAATAGGTACCAAGATAAGTACTGTAATAAGTGTTTTTGAAATCATTGTATTAAAGTGATTTTGAACGTTACGTCACAACAGCGACAACAGCGGCAAGATGAAAACTGACTCCTTAAATGTACCTACCGAAGTACTTTTGGCGTAATAATCATACCTATGTTAGCTTATATTTATTTATGAAGAATATTGTATTAGCTAATTCCGTATTATTATGATATTTTTAGTAGCGGTAATTCGATTGTTCCGTTTCCGACACCTTCGCCATCTTGATTCTGTCAGTTAATCATAGCCAACTTCCGGTCACATGAATTGTCGTTATTTTCTCCGACCAAGCTGCAAGCATTCGTGTCGGAAGCACTGAGGGATCGAGACGTGGCTAAGGAAAAGCAAATGTAAAGTTTAAAAGTGATAAAGCGTAAATAAAATAATAAGTGAAACAAGTAAAGGATTGAAGGAATAATAGTTAAGTTGATTGTTAATATGTAAGTACTCCATTTTTGTTCTGTTGGTGGTTTATTCGTTCTTGAAACATTTAGATATGTGATTTGTATACTGCGTAACTACGAAATATACGTGCAATTGTAAAGTGTTTTATCTTTTATTTAACAAAAAAAACCCGCATTTTGAGCTGTGAGCCAACAGTTCAGAAGTGGGATGATAAGAGAATTTACTGTTTTCTTTCACGTCCACAACGGCCAATTCTGTAAATAATTTGATATATTGAAGTTTCTTGAATTTGTTGGAATATCGAACCGGTGAACGCTTAGATTAATACAAAGGGGTGAAGGTCGATTATTTTACAACCACATGTTTTATTAACTTTTATTGTAATAAATTTGCAGTATACTTACTACCCCACTTCACTTTATTTTATTTTTTATCAAAATATGAATAATTTATGAAAAACGCAGATATTTAAAGAAAGAAAATACGTAATTTATGAAGTCAGCTTAATTTCTTTTCTCTGGATCGGAAACACCGCCGTGGTGTATAGACTTACATATAACGTATATGTTTAGTGCGTTAAAGATTTATATATTATTTTAGATTAATAAGATGCATGATTAATGATATCTTTTTACAGCTGTGGTACACTAGATGTGAACAACTAGTTTTGATGAAGGCTTTTATAAATGTGACTTTTCTTTTAAATTTATTGCCCTTACAGGAAGTTGGTACCCACTTTTTTTTTACTTTTTTTTATAAGATAAATGAATATACAATGGCTTGAGTTGATCTACCTTATTTTACCAACATCAACAAAAAGGATGAGGTTCTCATGTTATATTTAGTATTGCATCGACATAATCCACATATTAATTAAAATTTGACATTGACCTTTGTAAATATGAATGAAAACTGATACCATAGAACTAGTAAAGTATTTATTTGATGCTTATAATTCATAATTCATAAACTTTTTTTTTTGTGATAAAAAGGATACAAAAAAATCTGCAATGATACGAGTATGTACATTTTCCACTTATTCTACCTTATCTACATATAAATTGATGTAATTTTACAGGCAGCAATCGCTTTATATTTTAGGAAAACGTATCCACTGTGCCACAATGCCAACTAGGACCTAAAATGATTGTAAGGCAAAGATTTGAATGTTTCGTGAATTCGGTAAAACTGTAATTTTTTTTACATAATTTCAATCTACAAGGGGGGTGCCAATATCATGTTTTCGTATTTGTTTTGCAGTTCTATTGGTAACGTAAATTTTTGTCGTAAATTTATTCAGATATCTATACATACAAGCATAAGACTTTGATATACAATGAAGGTAAGGTTAAAACTTAGTGTTTAAGAAATGATGGCTTACAGATTTGCATATCCTCAATTATTATTTTTGTGGTGGGTGCTGTACTGCACCTTAACACGAAAAAAAATGATGATGGTGTTGATGGTGATAATGATAAAGACAACGATGATGGTGATGGTGATGATAATTACGATGATGTCATTTTCGAGAAAAATGCATTCCATTGTCTGATTATAGACATATAGAAGTTTGGTGTTATTTTTCTTTAGCTTTGGATAATTCAATACTATATTAATTTGTTCTCTTTTTCCTTTTCGATTCTAAGGTCGATTTTAAATAGAATATGTACTCAAATGTGTCACTTTGCATTTTTGTTAACTTTTATTGTGATTAAAATGGAATATGTACTCAAATGTGTAATTTTGCAGATAATAATATTATGGACGAATACCCCCAAGGAAGACTACCTAGGATTGGAGGTACGATCAGGGCTAAGGTAAGCACACATAAGCCCAGGCCTAAGAGCCAAATGACGCTCAGGTCGAGCAGGAATGAGGGACTTAAAAGGACGCTCAGGTCGGGCAGGAGGGAGTCCAGGTTAGAGGACCAAAAGACGCTCAGGTAGAGCACGAGTGAGCCCGGGAGAGCAGTGATATGCGTAGGATGGAGGGAGATCGAAAGCCTCTCTTAGAGGGCATAAGATTATTCAGGAGCAAAGGAGCGATAAGGTTTGCAGAGGAGGCCTTCAAGACTCAACAACGCAACCCGCAACGTCTTGGTAGAGGGAAGCAGCTTCTGAGCGGTAATTTGAAATGAAATGTAATGAAATCATGAAACGAAATTATTTATTTGCCAATTTGTGGTACATGAATAGTTGTTTTAATTAGAATATTATAGTCTCACATTAACCAAAATTTGGTGAGCAAAATTACAAAAAAAAAGAGAAAATAATTGAATTACATAAACATTGGTGTGCAAAGTTTCTATTTAACATTATTTGAAATTATATTATTACAAACTATTTTGTAATAATATTTATATACTATATATGTATTTGAGCTACGGTGAGTTGTAGTGGTAGTCAAGGGGATTTTGAAATTGAGATAATTTTAGATAAGTTCTTGTCAATCCTAACGTATAAAATTTAGTCCCGCTGACGCGTTTCTCTGTCTGTCTGTCTATATGAACTAGGTAGTCTCAAGCTACCAAACAGATTTCAATGCGCTTCTCACCAATAGTGTGAATTTTGAGGAAGGGATAGGTGTATAAGTCATTAGGGTTTCGTTTTCGAATTAATTGTAGTATAACGAGGCTTTGTTGGGAGCCTGTTTTTTTTGGAGCTTTGTATGCGTGCACTATGTGGTCTAGCAGACATACAATGGGGTAATGTGCTGGGGAATTGCAGATCTACAATAACGCTGAGAAGGAGTTCGTAATGTCTCTATCTCCTGAGGTTGACTCACAGATACTGAATGTTTGGAATATGAATTCGAAGTACTGCGATGTTTTCCAAGCTGTTTTCTTCCCGTCACCCGTCACACTGGGGTTGCATATTATGTAACGGTGGTACGGCGTTGAGCGGAATTCTGAATCGCAGTGGCGTTATACGTACCATGTTAAGGTGGAGTAGAGTTTGTTGAAATAGGTAGGCTCCGTAGGTTGTTTTAGTTAAATTGGTGAAGTTTTTTTAGTTAAATTGGTAAAACTGGAGTACCTGTCTTTGAGTCGCCCTGGCTGGGCTGGGTCGCTGATTATAAAATCTTTTAATAGCGATGTAATATCGGATTTTGATCCTTTGTGTATAGAGCAAACCATTTTAATCTGGATTAAGAAGGTGTAAGAATATTCAGAAATATGTGTATAAGATGGGGGGATATGATTCGCTGCTCTTTTCCAAAGTTGGTCGGGCTTGGCAATGTTTGTAGAGAGCTGTAAATAACCTTATAGTCACAGTGGGTGTTCAAGTGGCCAATTTACCGAACCTGGGCGGGTGCGAAATTATTTTGGGACAGTCGCTGTGGGGACATCGTAAAGTGTATCAAATTTACGGTATTGAATGTAGGGTTGAAGCCTTCAGCGGTATTAATCGAAGCCTGGTACCAAAGCCGTCTTTGCAAAACGCTGATATGTTTTGCATTGTGGCGAGATGTCGGCAAAGTGTTATTTGTGTGACGAGACTAGCTTTGATTTGGTTTGAAAGCAGAATAGGTTCAGGTCTTTTAAATTAGATTTACAAACTGATAAAGGAGGAAGAGGTATTGCCACAAATTCAATTGTACCGTTAAGTGTGAAGGGCCACTAAAGTTGCTGTAGTGCAGGTTATTGCATATTATTGGCGAAGTAATTGACTTTTCTGATATAGATGATGTAGATGAGTGTTTCATATTGCTTAGTTCTCTATAGATATAACTGGGAGTTCGACATTAATAATTATTGATAGGATGAACATAGAAAGTACACCCATTAGAAATTGGTAACCATCCGTTTTGCATTTTAGAGCGAATCATGAACTGATTTTTATTGCCCTAGTTTTTAGTTTGTCTAAAGGAGGCGTTTATATTATACATGGATTGCTCGGGGGTGTAAAAAGCAAGTGTAAGATATGGACGGTCGATTTACTGATTTAATGGCGTCCTCTCTGGTGTTGTGTAATATATCATATTGCGTAGCAGTGGCCTGTTATTTTACAGATTGCAATGTGGGACGTACATACATGAGAGTTGTTTAAAACTCCTATTTTGGTTGTAATAGTGTTTATGAGTAAAATGTATCTCTGGTACGGGGAAATGAAATTGGGATATTGACTGATATTTTAAATTGGTTTGATCTTGTTAGAGGATTTGGCAATTTTGTTGTAGAGTTGGCGCCTAGACATCAAACATATAAATTTGAGAAGTGTATGTGCGGGATGTGATCGTTTCAACTTGGAGGATAGAGATAAAAGTGCTGGTTAGTGACGTCGCTAGAATGTGTTATGGTACGGGATTTTGGTGGGACTCGATTTACTAGAAAGCGATAGATCAATAATTAATTATGTTTGATATTCCAACTATTTGAATTTATGTGATGGTGGGTAGTCTGTGTTCGTGCTTTGTTTATAAGTGGCACATTCTGGACATCAGTCAACTACCCAATTATCTTAGGTGGATGTAATAGATACTTATGGAGTATAGTGAATCTCGAAAGTAGTAGAGGTTCGGCATTAACTGTTTCTGCGTCCAAGTTTGATGTAAACATTTACGGGGATTCACTTGCAGCAAGGGCCTACAAATGCAGGGGATTGGGGAGACTATGAATTGCGGTCAAGTGGTTATGATTGGCAATAGGAATGCAAGCGGGCACTGAGATGCGTTAAGGGTTAGGACAAAAAAAAACCGATCGCGCTTGGAAGTTTTAATAGACAGGGATTGCCTCTACTTGTTTGAGGTACCTTGGTTTTACTGATATTGGTGTAAAGGTTGTTTAGTCAAGGACTAAAAAAAATTTGAACGGATTGGTGTGTTAGTAAGGGTTGTTCTTGTATATTTAGTTAGCCGTGTTTGCCTTCATGAGGCTTGCACATATTACAGGGATTGGTCACGGATATAAAATTGTTTGTTCCCATTATGCACTTCTTGAAAATGGATTCTGGTTTTTTTTCGAGCTGAACCCGATCCTCGGCTTTGTGAAAATAAAATTATAATAAAGTGAAATTTATCTGTTATGGGTAATGTAGTTGCGGGCTGGGTCTTGCATCTCGGTGAGAAGGTGTCTCGCATTAGTGTTTGTAAGGAATTTTTGGACATGTTTATATTTTGCTTTAGAGTTGATTACTATGAAGGTTGAGTAGAATATATAGTTTAATAGTTCGCTGTTGAGTCGAATGAGTCGTTTAACGCATTTGATCGGGTTTTTGAAAGAAAAATTGACAAAAGGTCTGACGGGAAATGTGGAATTGGTGACTTTGTTGTTATTTAAAGCGTTTAGTGGAGTTCTAGGGGCCATAATAATATAGTAATGGGATGGAGTGAAACTGCCCCGGTGGAGGGGACGAGGGCGAGATTCAATAAGTTTTTCCAGTTGGGAATGGGATCCTTTGTGTATCCCTCATGTGGGGTCTTCAATTGAACATGTTTATGTAAATAATTAGACTCCAAATACAAATCCAAAAATTATATAATTAGGTAATTGGTTCTTAAGATAAATAAACTAAGGCCAATTTATTTTTGTGTAGTGTGTAAAAGTTCCAAATACACATCCAAATATTAGGTATATAATTATTTTATGACTTTATTATTTGAGATTTCATGATGATTTTTCTGACATTTCATTTCAGATGTTAATATGAAGTTCTTTATTGCCTGTTTACGGGTAATGGGTTCTTAAGATAAATAAACTAAGGCCAATTTATTTTTGTGTAGTGTATAAATGTTCTTTCATAATAATGTTCTTCCTACTAATATAAAAAAAGATAACAATATTAATGGAAAAGCTTATGTTTGAAATTAAAAATACGATTAAAAATATATTATAATGATTTACTGCATTAATTGCTATTAATACAATTATTGAGTACAAATGAACGTATTTTCTTGTTTTTATTTTATTTTATTTTATTTAAAAGCTTTCGATAAATATAAACTACATTGTACATTATACAGATAATTAAATAATGTATTAAAGAATGTAATTTATAGTAATATTTTTAGAAAATGTATAGTACTTTTGTACTTGTAAGAAAGCGTGAGGTCACGCTATAAGCAGGATGGCCGAGCTGTTAGCTTATATTTATTTATGAAGAATATTGTATTAGCTAATTCCGTATTATTATGATATTTTTAGTAGCGGTAATTCGATTGTTCCGTTTCCGACACCTTCGCCATCTTGATTCTGTCAGTTAATCATAGCCAACTTCCGGTCACATGAATTGTCGTTATTTTCTCCGACCAAGCTGCAAGCATTCGTGTCGGAAGCACTGAGGGATCGAGACGTGGCTAAGGAAAAGCAAATGTAAAGTTTAAAAGTGATAAAGCGTAAATAAAATAATAAGTGAAACAAGTAAAGGATTGAAGGAATAATAGTTAAGTTGATTGTTAATATGTAAGTACTCCATTTTTGTTCTGTTGGTGGTTTATTCGTTCTTGAAACATTTAGATATGTGATTTGTATACTGCGTAACTACGAAATATACGTGCAATTGTAAAGTGTTTTATCTTTTATTTAACAAAAAAACTCGCATTTTGAGCTGTGAGCCAACACCTATTTAAAACAATTGATTGAATTATATATTTACAGTGATCGACAACTTTATCAAAATTACTCATATCGTAATAGTTGTTCAAAATGCTCACCTCCTCGTGTAATATGTACACAGTTAGCACGTTTTTGCACTGTTGCTTTACACTGAGAATCACATCATAATCACATGGTATCACATAGACCGTTGGATTCTTCTTTTGAGGAAGTATTTGCGGTACAAACGTATAGCATCTCGGACACTGTCATTCGTACGAGCAATACGAGCATGCACGAACCATCTCCTACTATTCGTCATAAGAAAATTACATTGTTGTTATTGAAATGACATGGCGCAATCGAGTGCCTAAGCCCGTATAAAAAAATTAACCGGCGCGTGCGCTTTGCAAAACAAAACTGTGTAAGGGTAGCAAGGACAAAAGAGGCGTGCGGGGGACGCCGGGAGAAAGTGCGTCGGCACTCGGCTCGGCCCGGTCGGCCGTCATCTTTTGTTTTCTGTCGCTCGCTCGGATAAAGCGCGGCGTTATTTACCTACCAATAAACGTGGGAACTGCTCAAACCGCATACGTCCACAATAAAGAGTAAAGAATTTACTGGATATTTATCTCAAATTTTAAGCACCTATTTTTTTACATATTTAGAACGAGCATCGTTTACTGAGTGACCTCTATCAATATCTCAAGTGTTCAACCAGTCACCCTGTATAATTCTAAATACATACTTAAATATATAAATTAACACCCAGACACAGAACAAAGAGTCATGTTCATCACACAAATATTTGTCCTGGATGGGAATCGAACCCACGACCTCACGCTTCGCAGTCGGCTCATCACCCACTACGCCACGGAGGCTGTCATTAGCAGAATTTAAAAAAAAATTGTTTTTACTTCCAAAATTTAGTGTTGTTTCTTATTTTACCCTAACTTTATTGGGAATTAGGTTAGGTAGGCACAGAGAAAACTTCACTGTTAAGGATTTTTAATATGGTAGACGTATATTAATCCTTATTATACACTGGGAAGAGATATTATTATGTCTGTTTCCTATCAAGAATACTGTGTGAATGAAGTAACCAAAGAGTGAAGCGAGTGGTTTTATAAACTTGGTATTAAAATGGAAGGGCTAAAGAAAAATAGGAACATATTTTAAACACATAGGTGGCGCCACTGCAAATATTAAATTAATATTTCGTCAATTCAGTTACATACTGATTAATTTTTGCACTTTAAAATTAAATAACCAACACGCCCAAAAAGTAATCCTATATAATTATGAGATTTATACAATCACAAATCCCTAAACAGATCATATACACCTTCCCAATGATTGCTGGGGAATACATTATCATGGTCCAACATTTGTTGCTAGGATTAGGAAAACCTAATCAGACCATTAAACTTACTAACTTAATTGAAAATAACTTTATAATCAGCCCGCTGCAGCCCGTTGTATGGAACCTCACTGCAGAATAAGAAATCCTCTAAACTTGAGGACACCAATACACCTTTCGACAGAATTTCTAACACGACAGTGTAAGTCAGTGTAATAGGCGCAGCACCTAAAATGGCCGTCAACATCCAGGGTCGCTTAGCATAGCCAGAATCACCTGCAACAATATGATTATTTATGTAAAAAATAATAAACATTCAAATGTTAGAATATTGTTCATATATATATCATTATGTACTTAATAAATATACATACCCAACAAACAACCAACAACGTTCTGTATCTCCATAATAGTTTTGATGGAGCATTGATTCCAAACATAAGAATCATGTGAGGCACCACCAAATGATGCATCCACGAAAGTTATATTTAAATTAGAATCACATAATATCTAAAATAAAAATATGTTTCACATGTTATAAACAATTTAAAAAAACAAATGGGATATTTAGCAATATTTGCTAACTAGTTATAAACATTCATTTTATTGTAAAATATTTTTAAAAGTTCATACTACCTCAGTTTTAATTTGGCCTATCTCATTAAAAAATACTTGAATATTTAGCAAGTACTTACTATTAAAACATTCAGAGTGATAATTTTTCCTATTAAAATATGCTTCCTCATGTTCTTTAGGTCGTATCAATGCTACATGTGTACCATCAATGCACCCAACAATCCCAGGGAATTAAATTTTTTCCATAAAGCTGAAAAAAATATGAAGTTTAAATTTTTTAATTATTATGAGTTAAAAGCATGATAAAGCTAAGATGCTAAGAAATAAACTATCTCTCTCATTATAACCTCTCTTTCTCTTTGAGATGATGGAAAGTGTATGTGCTTTATGATGTGTGTGGTAATCTCAGAGTATACATACTCTTTTGATATCTTGGTTTATGTATAATGTTTGAATACTTTAAAGGACATTGTCCACTTTGTATGGGTACTTAGGCCATTTTTGGACAGTGACTTTATACTTATATGAAGTATAGGTTTAATAGCTTATACCAGTAGAAATCAAAATATAATAATAATGTAGTGTCAAGATGTTTGTGTAATGATTTTTTCATCATAAACATAAGGAGGGTTTTATAAAAGAAAACAAGCATTTATTCTTATATTTATTTATATTTTTTAACTTTTACTCGTCATATGACAATAATACGTTATCAAGAAACTGGGCAGGTGGGTTTATTCTCTCTTGATACCTAGCCCAGCTCAAAAACCATATAACGGTCATAATGTGTGCACAACAACCTACTGTCCTTCGGCCCACTATACAATTACAACAATATTGTTGGATTGAATTTCTTCCTTCACTGTTATTTAAATATAAAATGTAAACAAAATATATTTTTTTACTAATATGTCGACTTTTTATTTTTGCTCTTAATAATCTAGAGTTTTCTGCCAAAGGAAAACCTTCAAGTAGGTTGTTGGCTACCTCCCTGCACACCTCTATTATATAGGAGCCATCATTTCTTATGTGTTCCCCATAATATGATTTAGCTTGTTTTAATTGGTATGTACCACATGCTATTAGTATTAAATCAGTGTAGTCTAGCCTCGGGAAAGATACATTATTGATGTTTACATTTATGTTAAGGAACTGTGCCGACCTTCTATTTAAATTATTATTTGAGACAAAATCAGCAAGTTCATTATTTCTATACAAATTAAAGTTAATTATTTGAAGAATTTCTCCTGCATCTGCCCTGTCCCTTATTCGCTGGTGAAACTTATTTATCAATGCTGCAGCAATTCTAATATCTGTCATGGCATGTTTTGAAGCTTTATTAAAAAACTCATGTCTCAATAATTTATAAGAATATTTTAAAATGCCATTGACAGCTTCTACAACCCACCGACAAATTGTGACTCTTCTAGATTTATTTGCTGCAAGCGTTGATAGTTGAGTTTCGCCAGCTTCCATACATAAAGGTGTATGGACAGAATAATTACATCTCTCCAACAATGGCACACAGTCCCTAAAGCCCCTATCCAGAATAAATACATCCCCTGGCTGAAAGTACTGCCGTAATGGCTTAGTTTCATCACCAAATTCATGACTTATAATTGTAGCATCAGATGATGTAGCTGGATAAGGGCCTAATACATCAACAATGTATCCATCAGAACATACTATCATAAAGGGTTTTATTAGATTCCGATATTTGTGCAGGAAGTAAGTATCCTTTTGATATAGATAGTTTGTACTTTTTTGAATATATATATAAGTGCCATCCATGATTACAATTGGATTTGAATTTTCACCTCCAAATAAACCATTTGGAATTAATAAATTCCTTCTTTTAATTTCCTCTCGTGTAATATGATTAATTCCTAAGTTGTTAGGTTCAAAATCTTCACTTAGGATTTTTCTGGCATTATTTAACAGCCGCATCAATGTAGTGCGAGGGATGTTCATTAGAGTGCTGATTCTCTCATCACTTTCACCCGTCCTTAATTTTAATAGATACCCAACAAACAAATACGTCGTATAAGTCTTGACTTGTACGACTTAAAGTTGGATAGCAGTCTTACAATGGTAATGATATGACTAAAGCACGGTCGCCGAGCAGGAAGAATTTCGTACTTTGACCTATTTACCTACTGACAGTGGTCACAAACATTTTTTGTCGTGTACTAAAAAATATAGGATTTTTATATTTACCTACCTTGAATAACGGAAAAGTGGCAAATAAATATTTTTATTTGAAATAGGTATTCTATTCTATGACAGTTTTTGGTAATAGGTAATATAATTAGGTATTTAGATTTGATGTTAATAAATAAAATCATTTTAAAAATAAATATTTATTATTTATTAATCAGAATCAAATCAAACGGTTTGAAAACATCCGACAGCGGGTTGGCCACTAACCCGCATCTCCACCAACCCGCATTGGAGCAGCGTGGTGGAGTAAGCTCCAGGCCTCCCCAATAATGGGGAGAGACCCGTGCTCAGCAGTGGGACGCAAAAAGGGTTGCAGCCAATCAGAATCAGATTCCGTGGTATCAGAGCTGCTGCTTTCCTCAGACGACGTTTCACCTGTTACATTGATGATAAAAGAATCAATAGTTTTGTCGATATTATTGTCTAAGCCACCTAATTTTATTTCCTCCTTTTTTACGTGGCTTATACAGTTTTTCCATTTTTCCGGTGTAATGTTTTTCAACGCCTCTTGGAGCAGTTTTTTTACGTCTACCATCTTAAATGTGGTATTATTTCTTGCCACGTAGCCCTTCACGTCTGCCCACACCAATTCAATGGGGTTCAACTCACAGTGGTATGGAGGTAATCTTAATACCTCCACACCCACTTCTTTCGCCATTTCATCTATAACGTACGATTGGTACTCTGTTTTTACACCTTTCACCTTTTCCAATAACTGAACTTTGGTTTCTTTTGGTTCATAAGTAATCTTCTTAGATGTGAGCCATTTTTGAATATTTGTTTTATTCCAATTTGTCACGGGGGTTTTCTCCTTTCGCCTTGAGTGGTAGCTCGCATTATCCATCACAACCACCGCGTTCGGCTCAAGTCTTGGCAACATTTCTTTGAACCAATTTTCGAATTTGGCGGCGTTCATTGATTCGTGATAATCGCCTGTACCTAAAAATTAAATACAAATACAAATGTGTTTATTTCCACAAAAAATAACCTGCATTAAAGCATAAAATAATACACGTTTACATAAAGGTGTAGGCAAAGCCTATTGCTAACCTTTGCATTCAAAAACCAATTCTGATTCTGGCACGAATCCTTCTTCGCCTCCAATATGCAGAATAATTAAGCGGTTGCCTTTAGACGTAGGATTCTTAGCGCCCGTCGACAGACCCTCTAAAAAGGCTTGTTTGCGTGACTTCACTGTAGTGTCTTCCCACACTTTGCCGACAGTGTGCCCTGAAAATATATTTTTTGTTTTATTAAGTATATGTTTAAATTGAATAGAAAAATTAAAAAATAAATACAATTTTAAAAAAATAAGAAATATGTAGTATAGTTTTTAAACTAATGAAATCGCGGGTTAAATGTAAATCAAATATATAGTCTTACCTGCATTCACCCAAGTTTCATCCAAGTAATATATTGGTCGTCCTTGCTCTCGAAAAGTTTTCATGTTTTTCAAATATTTTATACGCCACAATGCTATGTCATCTCTATCGATTAACGCATTATTTCTCCTTCGTTTGACATATTTAAATTTCAAATGTTTTAGAACTTTTTTCAGCGATGTCAGGCCCATGCTTGGTAGGGATTCATCGGCATTTACTACCTGTAATACCTTTTTTGCTGTAGGTAACTCTTCTTTTAAATAAAAGCTATGCACAATTTTTCTAATGCACGACTTGTCGAAATCATCTATCTTTTCAATAATTGACATGCGTTTTTTTGGTGCTGCAGCTGGCTTGACAGTTTCCGTTTTAGTGTATTCGTTTAGAATACGGTACACCGCCGATTTCGAAATGCCCAAAATATCGGCCGTTTTATCTTTCATCTCCTGTTTTGAAGGATATTTATCGGCAGGCCAAGATTCTTTTACGTATTTAAAGACGTTAATAATCATCAACTTCTCACTTTCACTAAAGTGCGACATTTTTCGCTTCTTCCGCGGAGAAACAAAGTCTTTGAATGGACGCGAGGTAGACGGCCCCGGTTCCATTTTCAAAAAAACTTAACAATGTAGAACCGACTAACAAGAAAACTAAATAACGATAACTTAACAGTAATTTAACAAGAAAACAAAACAAAACACAAACGTGCAGAAACTATTTCACTACGAACAAATTGACCGATCACTAGCGCATCCCGTTATGGAATGTCGTCCGTTAAATTTTGATTTTTGAACAAGCGATAAAGCGTCGAGTGGGCGTTATAGGCTTGACTCAAGGTCAAAAAAATAAAAAAATGCTATAGCATATAAATATAAACCTTACGTAAGCACACAAAAGGTTTGTAACTCCTGATGCCCGCGGTCGACGCTACCGTGTGAGCGGGATGCAACTTATTCACGCGTGAGAGAGGGAGACAGGTAGAACCAGGTCAATGTACGAAATTCTTCCTGCTCGGCGACCGTGCTTTACCAGGTCCTATAGATGTTTTTAATGTAACTAATTAGTCGTGCGACAAATATGTCATAGTAAACTGGTCTTAGCAACGTTGGGGTGACTTAACTATATGACGTTATATTACGTCTTAGCTAAAACGTTTGTACGACAACGCAATAGTCATACTAACGTTATAGTCCGATAAATGTTTTGAACTGACCAAATTATGTCTTTGGAAAACCTTTATATGACATTTATATAACATGCATATTGTATAGAAGTTTTCACAGAGACGTTTATATAACAACCTCTATCTTGTTTTATAGCGGTCAATTAAAGACTCTTAAATGACTTGGTTGTTTATTGACGACTCAAATATAACCTTTATATTACATGATGTCCGTTTAATGTCATGTCCTGACTTTAATCAAATTTGCAGTCGCATTTAAATCAGGTTTTGACTTTATAATGACTAGGCGGCCATATTTACGAACTTTTGATGAAATTTTGTTACGAAAATGGAATCAAAAAAATCGTAGAGACGTTAACGAGACTTAGATTAACGAGAATTTTGGTGAATATTCACAATATGAAAAGGGTTTTTTATGTTTCTTGAGGAACCCTAACAGCTAGCTGTCATGGCGACCATTATCATCATCATCGGGTCGTACAGAGGTAAGTTTGCGACAAAAGCAACATGTCGGACATTTTTAGAAAAAAACCTATTTTTATTAATAAAAATCTATTGATTTTAACACAAAATTACGAGGGGGCATGAAAATCTTAATAGTATTCACATAGGTATATTATCATAAAACTTCAGTCCCCAGTCGAACTCAATAGCATAAGAGACAGATAAAGTAAGTAAGATATGAAAATGAAATAAACTCAGCTAGCATTTATTTCCTTGTAATTATATATTTTACACTAAAATCTTGAAAAGAAACCACAATTACGCGTTGCCACGAACAAGAATACGAATAAGTCTTACAAGTATTGTCTCTTGACTCAAATAAAACGTTTTAGTCATTCAGTAACACCTGTACGACCACAATACAACAAAGCGACGAAAGTTATTGTTATCCCATAACATTTGTACGACTTTTGAATGACGTTAACGAAGTTGGCTCGAGACTTCTGTATGACCATTATACGACCATTGAGGTCGTATAACTGGGGCCATTTTCGCGTTTAGTAAACGTTATTATAACGTTAGTATGACTTAACTATTGCAATGTATGGTATTCAGATGACGTTTACTAAACCTTTATACGACATTAAATTGTTACTTGGGTATGCAGCCAGTGCTAACTGACCATTCTTACGTTTAACTAGCCTGGGCAATTCTAAGCACAGCTGTTTAAATTGATTTTTTGATAACCCAATCCAATAATTAACTGTTTCATTGGGCATTCCATCTAAATTGCAAAAATCTAATAAAAGTGGTCTTTCATTCACAAATGATGCAAAGTCTTCAATATAGCTTACATTAAAGCTGTGAATAGGTTGGGGTATATTGTCCAAAGCATCCCAGTTATCATTTTCTAGGTGAAATCTGCATATTCTGCAGGTATTCGGCACATAAAACTTGCAGTCTGCAAAGAGTTTTAGTCTAAGCCATTTCGGAACTATGAGACGCTCAGATGAACCACACTCAGGGTGAAAACAGTGCTGCTGACTCCCAGAAGCTCTCTTAAGGTGAGGCAGGTGTATTGTTTGCTGGCTCGCTGGTTCTGCTGCGGGTTGAGCTCTATCACATCGTAGCCAACAAGCATGGCATATTTGATCTGATCCTCTCAACTAAAACAAGATAACTCTTTAAATATACATATTTTATATAATCACTACATCATCACTGCAACACAATCAAAAAGTTATAAATATCTATTTAGAATTTTTAATTGAAATAGGTAATTGCACCACTGGTCAATAAGTATTCTTGTTACATTAAACAGACAAATCATACTCCATTTTCTAGTGGCTAGTACTTAGGACAAATAATACCTAGGTACTCAATCATATATCTCCTAGTCCTAATCATGACTCAATTCAATTCCATTTATTTATCAGATAACAATGATCCATTTGTTTGTAAGTAAATATAAAAGAAATCTAATGTTAGTAAAAATTAGCATAAAAAAGGAATTGTTTTGACTGAACTGAACTGTTTGGTTACCAGCTACACCTATTATCTTTCCTCAAGAGTAGAAACATAACTACATACAATCTAGACAGTAATTAGCTTGAGATTGGATGGACATGTTCATTTGTCTACAGTGACAGTATTTTATGACTTGCATGCTAGTTTGCTATGTTTGTAAAACTACTTATTTTCGGATATTTAGTACCAAGGATAACAAGTAAAAATAAAACTTACTTGCTGAGGTTGAATCCATTCTATTATCCTATTTCTAATAGAAATATTTCGCTCTGTGTCTGTGCGCAGCTCATGACATCTGGTCCTTAATAGTGAACAGCCACAGTTTATACAAACATGTCGACGATGACCGCTACTTGTTGAAGCCCCAGCACTGTCATTACGTCTTTCCATTAAAGCCACAGTCCAGCAAGAGTGACATATTAAATCACCATCTTCAACCTGTATTAAAAAGTAGTAGTTGTGATTACTTATTGTGTGAATTACGACAAAGTTATAATAAAGTATGTAATGTTATTCAATGAAACGTACCAAACGCGGAGCCATCCAGCGGGTTACAACTGAATTCACCTCAACAAGTTCAAGACGATGTCTTCTTCTTTGAGTAACATCGGTGCCACAATTTACACAATGCACCTCCACGAAAGGCTCGGCGACCATGTGCTCTGCAGATACAGAGTCCGCATTCATGCCAGGGTCAATGTTAGGACTGGGTTGATGCCAGGGTCGACGATTGGGCTTGCTTCGGTATCCGGATTCATGCGAGGGTCAACGTTGGGGCTGGGTTCGGTGTCCGTAGGCATGCCAGGGTCAAAATGTACAGAAGAATCGAAGTCCATTTAAGAGAGCCAAAATATTACTAGAAAAATCCACGAGAACAATATTCACGATGCCAGGAAAACAAAGCGAATGAATTATTTTACATTTGACAGTTTTGACATTTATTTTTTTGAGTTATAGTTTTGTGTCGCCATATACAATATACTTACATTGCACAGCATGACGCGCATTCAAATTAATTTATTATTGTTTAGAAGTAAAAAAAAATACAAACGATTATAAAAATATGTTCATAATTGATGCCCTTTTCACTTCATATTTATTTATATTGTATTGGTTTGATATACGTCGTGATAATTAGTCATCGTCGTAATTACATAATGAGGATCAGTAAAGTTATAGCAAATTCAATCAAACTACAACACACTTTATTCTATATGACATAAGAATGATATATCTTTTTGAATTATCAAAATCGGTCCATAACTTACGAAGATATTAAGTAATAAAGTTGTGCCGTTCCTCTCGCTAAAAAGTACACGTGTGACGTCACAATTACCGAACCGAGCGCAGTCGGCATACGATTCGACGAGACGGATGTTTGAGATTCGAGTGTAAAGTGTAGTTCGAATGTAATTTTGTAATAAAAGTATAAAACTTACCTTAATACTTAATATTAGTGCTAATAAAGTAGAAGTTTTGTACAAGCTCAATCAGATAAACGTCCGAAATACCTATATAGGTACCTACCTACTCGTACATATTGTATTGATCTTTTAGAGAAATTCACGTATTTTTAGCGTTTTAGAAACTAGTTGAGACTTAAAATCACTCATCTCTTTTTAATTTTGATTACCTACCCACGGAAGGTTGTGGAAATAAAACTTTATAAAAGAAACGAAAGCATTTTTATTTTTACACTTTTAGGCTAGATCATAATAAAAATAAAGTATTACCTTATACATAACAAAAAATCCTGTAAATTAACTAAACCACAGGCTATCGTTACCATATTATCCAAAAAATATTCATACATACCTCACACCTATATTTTTTTATCGAGACGAGACCCGTGACCGTGACGACCGACCCGTGTGGCGTAATGGTTACCATACCGATTGGAGAGCCCGGGGTTATATTCCCGGCGTGGCAGAAATTTGAATGTTGAGTTTTTAGTTCTGTTCTCGGTTTGGGTGTTTGTTTTTCTGTCTTTGTATGTGTCCATGTGAAAACGACCTCTGCACCTGGCTACATACAACACCAGGACACTGAGGACCGACGAAAAGATACATGAGCTGGAAGCAGAGATAGATAAGTTACGCTGGAGTATCATAGGATTATCTGAAGTCCGAAGAGAGGGGGAGGACACGGTAATCCTTAAATCCGCTAACTTATTCTATCACCGGGAGGGCGAACATCTGTCCCGAGGTGGTGTCGGGTTTCTCGTCCACAGGTCCCTCGTCAACAATGTGACGAAAGTCGAATGTGTTTGCAAGGGCAAGGGTACCTTATACTCAGAATATCAAAACGGTATTCGCTGAAGGTCATACAGGTATATGCGCCGACGGCGACACACCCAGACGATGAGGTTGAGGCTATGTATGAGGACGTAAGTAGAGCCATACATGCCTCTAAGACTCATTTCACGGTGGTGGTCCCCCATGGATTTCAATGCAAGACTGGGCACGCGAGACGGCGACGAGCAGAAAGTAGGGCTCTTTGGATTTGGTCAACGAAACCACCGAGGCCACTTGCTTGCTAACTTCTTGGAGAAGGAGAACCTCTTCATGATGAACTCCTTCTTCAAGAAGAATCCTCATCGCAAGTGGACTTGGATAAGTCCCAATGGTTCCACGAAAAGCGAGATAGCAGACAAACGGCACATATTTAATGTCTCCGTGATCAACAGGTATGGTACGAGGCACATTAAATATCAACATCAAACTGGAACGGTCATGCCTAATGAAGTCCACGCTCCGACCAACACCTGTCCAAATCCAGGGTTCCGAGAACTTTCAGCTTGACTTGCGAAATCGTTTCGCGGGCCTAGAAAAATGCGTGTCTGTGGACGAATACCACACCAGGATGGTACAAACCGTCCACGAGGTAGTGTCCAAGTTCTTTAAGGCACCCTCCAGTAGCAGCCCCAAGTGCTCTCTGAACATACCTTATAAAGGAAAGGCGTGAACTATGCGTTCGGTCCCCGTCTTCAATGTCGAAGTTGAGCCGCCTGGGCTCAACAAACAGATCTCTTGCTGCAGACGACGCGATCTGCGTGCTCACAACACACAGTGCGTCAAAAACACTATAGAGCGCAACCAAGGCACAAAAGTGTTCACAAGAGATCTGAGTGTAGGGCAAAGCCAGTTAATGTGATTGAGGACGGAGTCTGGCGCTGTAGTTTCGTCTAAGCCTGAAGTTCAGAGAGAAATTGAGAGGTACTACGGACGGTTGTACAGCTCCTCACCGGGAGACGACGGTATCACATCAGAGCTGCTGAAGACTGGATGGAAACCCCTCCAAGTGGCGCTCCAAAAACTGTTCGATACAGTCATCAGTAGCGGAACTGTCCCGGAGGCGTGGAGCGGAAGCGCGGTGGTTTTGTTCTTCAAAAAGGGTGACAGAGCCCTTTTGAAGAACTATAGACCCATCGCGCTTCTGAGTCACGTCTATAAGCTGTTTTCAAGGGTTCTTACTAATAGTAGTGCGCGCAGGCTAGACAACTTCTAGCCTCCCGAACAAGCCGGATTCCGAAAAGGCTATAGTACCATGGACCACATACACACGCTGCGACAGGTTATACAAAAGAGTATAATCTGCCGCTATGTATTGCGTATGTGGACTATGAGAAAGCCTTCGATTCTATCGAGACCTGGGCGGTGCTAGAGTCTCTCCAGCGATGCCAGATTGACTATCGGTACATCGAGGTGTTGAAGTGTTTGTACAAAGCCGCAACTATGACAGTCCGAGTCCACGACGGAAGCACTGGACCTATTCCATTGCAGCGTGGAGTACGACAAGGGGATGTTATATCCCCGAAGCTGTTTACCGCTGCACTGGAAGACGTGTTCAAGCTGATGGAGTGGAACGGACTGGGTATTAACATCAATGGCGAACACCTCACATACCTTCGATTTGCCGATGATATAGTAATCTTGGCGGAGAACCTGGAAGAGCTCAGCACTATGCTAGGTGACCTCCATAGCGCCTCACAAAGGGTGGGTCTTAAGATGAACATGGACAAGACGAAGATCATGTCTAATGTCCATGTCACACCTATACCGGTCGTTGTTGATGGCGCTACTCTCGAAGTTGTCGACGAGTACATATACCTAGGACAAGCTATCTGTATGGGTAAGTGAGGGCCAAAGGGAGGGCCCAAGGTGGTTTCTCGTTCACAGATCTCATGAACACAACGTTACGCAAGTCGTAAGCGTAATGTATTTTTTATTCAAAATATCAAAACGGTATTCATTGACACTGATTCACTATACAGCCATATTTTTTTTATTTGAATGGAGTAGCAGACGAGCATGCAGGCCACGTTGTGTTATGTGGTCGCTTCAGCTCATGGACATCTACATACAACCTCTAGCAAGCATAGGTAAGTCTTGTCTGAGGTCGTATGCATTTACGCTGCTACTCTGGAGGCTGGTGTCGCCTCATGCAAGTGTAGCCGGCAACTGCACCTTTCCACCGAAACATAATAGTTCTACCACCGACAAATATATTTAGTGAGTATAATCTATGGAGAAGAAAGGTCATCGAATAGCGACCACGTCTCGGCAAAATGAGCACAAGCCGCCTTCCAAGCAGTTGGACCTGAAGAAGACAGGGGGAAGCCGCTGGATTCAGAGGGCGCAGGACCGGTCGGACGTAGTGACGAATATTAAGAAGCCTATGTACAGCAGTGGGCTAAAGTACATTAAAATAATCTTTACAACAGTGTCTTGTAGTCTGGGTAGAGGCATAAGAATAAATAATTATTGTTATTAGGGTAGAGGCTGTAGTTTTATCATCTCTTTTTACAACAGAAACAATTTTTTTACGAAGTTTTGGGTTTCTCGGCACGTTAACAAATATTTTTCTGGCATTTTAACGAGCGTATTTTTAAATTTGACACTATACAATATTAATACATAGGTGAAAATGTGAATTAGATACCAATCGGACACTTATTTGTTTTTAAAGTCAAAATTAACCACACAAAACACTGCGCGCCCAACCGCTGCTAAAGGCTAACGGTAATTGTGACGTCACAGTTATCGCGGCGGCCCTCAATGTATTTTCGTTAGTAATTTGGTCATAACTTCGTCAATTTTTGTCGTAGAACAAAAAATTTTGCACTGTACGTTAAGGATTTCATAGCTCTACAAATCTGCATTCTCAACTAAAAACGTGACTGATCCTCATTGGTAAAAAAATATTATGTAACTGGCAACTAAATTAAAATGGGATGCGGATGACTTTAAAACAAAAAATAACTGGTTGAAAAACTTATTAAATGAACTTTTTTCATATGAAACTTGATACTCCAATATTAATAGTATATTGCTGCAAAAAACAAACTTAATTATTAGTAAAATAATTTCATATAAACTCTCCTGTCCAAAAATGGCCTGAAATGGACATAGTCCTTTGGAATGTTAGATAGAATTATGTCATATTTGTTGATTCCGTGACAATCTTTTGAATAAGAAACATGTATGGGTAAGGCCACGAAAAAATGTTCATTGCAAAAATAAAACGTGGATCGTACTAAAATTTGGAAAAATAAATACGTTATAATTATTGATAATACCATTTACAGTTTTATTAATATTTAAAGCAATCCTGCCCAGCATGGCGTAATTTAAATCCAAAAATATGTTATCTATTTATGTAAATTTTCGATTAATATTTTATGTTGAATACAGCTTCCATACAAAATCAAAATGTCCCTCATCCATGTAGCACCAAACTTTTTGTTTCTAATCATGTTAATTACTATGGACTTGTAATAAAATAAATAAATAATCATTATGATCTACTTATTATAAAAAAAACGGCAAATTGTTTGTAAAGTAGGTTTACGATCGAGATGTTTACGTGATAACGTCCGCACGAGAAAATCTCCATTCGTTTGTATGCCGCTAGAGTGAGAGAGACGGAAGATCGGTCCACTCACTCGAACGCTATGCCAGCCTCCGCTCGTGAGGATTCCGCGTGACAAGTTTCACGGAATGACTGGCAGCGCTCGAGATGAGACGGGAGATCGGTCCGTCTCTCTCTCGTTATACCTGCGACCGCGCTCGTGAGGTTTTGGTGTGACACAAGTTTCTGAACATGTCACCCGACTAAAACGATTTTAAAGACGTTATCACGTCAAAAACACGGTTAAAAATATGGACTGAATTTAATTCCCGTGTGTGACATAACACGAAATACACTTTAGTTTTTAATTTTAAAATCACAGCAACACTAAAAGTATTTTTTTATGCTGGCAAACTTCTCTAAGATCATAGAGAAATGTCAAACATCTGTCAGCCATTTTAGTGTGGAAGCAATTCGTGAGGCCTGAAACTGCGTTAAGCGTGCGCCCGCGCGGTTTCATACAAAAGTGATCCGTGGCGGGGACCTGCGCGGGCGTCCGTCACGGGGAGGCGCGCCCCGCACCCACGCAACGGGGCCCGCCTCCGTGCGACGGAACCCGTCGCGGGGGCACGCGCGGTGCCCGCCAGCGGTAACACGCACGGGCTTGTTCAGTTAATAACGCTAGGTGATACGGGTCGCACGCACGCTCGGAGAAAATCAAGGACAATGTCTTTCGATACAGAAAGGGTAATTGTGGAAGTGCAGTGTCACCCTGCCATATGGGACCAGGGGAATGAACTGTATAAAGACCGCGATGCACGAACAGCGGCATGGGTAGAAATTTGCAAAGAATTGTTTGAAAATTTTGAAAATTTCAGCGAGGCGGAAAAAAAAACAACAGGTAAACATTTTTTACTAAGTAATATATTTTAGGTAAGTAGGTACTTACATACTATTTGTGTTCTCAATGTGTAATTATAATAAATCTACGGGTACGTATTGATACTTATTATACAAGGTTACTTTAGACCAAGCTAGAATTATATTAATTATTATTGTGTCGTGTCTCGATACCTATCATCCCTATTTAGTTTTGTCCACTAATATACCTAAAGTAAAGTATGGATGAACAAGTGTGCCTTTACTTCATACAGTGAGGCTCGAGGACATCTCAAAAAATACTACGATCTTGCCACGACACCTTACCATCTGTGACGAAATAATCAGCGAATTTATCGCGTATTGTATACGCATCTCTTTGGGTGTTCCCAAACCCATAGTCGACGTCCCGAATATGGCGTGGTGTAATGACAACATCGTCGACATTATTGTCATCTTGCTTAGATCTAATAAAATTATGCAGAATACATATCGCTTTAACAAAACAAATGGCGTTCTCTTTTGAAACGTTTAAAGGACGATGAAGTATTCGAAATTTATTAGCCATGATACCAAAAGTTGATTCAATATAACGTCGCGCTCTTGTTAACCTATAATTAAATATTTTTTTCTTATGGTCCAAATTGAGAGCTCGAGCATATGGCCGCATGACATAGCTAGACAACCCAAATGCTTCATCTCCTACAACAACGTAGGGCATTGGTACGGTTGCTGCAGTGTTGGTTGATTTATTGTTGTGTAGCACAGGTAACGCTTTAGCAGGAGGTATATCCAATAAGTTATCATTCATTTGTTGGAACAAGCGGCTTTGGGTGAAAATTGCAGAATCAGATTCTTTACCCTGTACCCCCACATTTATGTAGGTAAATTCATAATTTGCGTTACACATTGCAAGTAGAACAATGGAATAATAATGCTTATAATTGTAGTAAAGTGAACCGCTGTGAGGAGGTCTTATAATACGTATATGTTTCCCGTCTATTGCACCAATACAGTTGGGAAAATTAGCTTGCGTCAAAAAACCATCTGCTATCTCTTCCCATCGCGCACGGGAAAACAATGGCATGCAGTCTTCCTTCAGCCTTTCATTTATAATTTGACAGACTTCTTTCACAATTTTTCTGATTGTGGTTATTCCTGCCTGATACGCCAGATGTAGGTCCACGAAAGTATGTCCGCTTGTTACGTACCTGTAATTTTTTTTTATGTTTCAGTCACAAAAGTGCAATCACGATGGAAAACTGCAAGGGACACATACATGAAAGTGAAAGCAAGTAAAAAAAAACTGAAATCAGGTTCAGGTGCTAAAACAGGCAAGAAATACATTTATTTTGAAATGTTAACATTTTTAGATTCGAACTCAAGTAATGAAGCAGATGAATCTATAGAAAATCAGAGTGAAGATCAAGACTCATCAACAAATGCAAATAATAACATCTCAGTACCCAGCACCAGTACCGAAAATTCAAATCTTGAACGTGCAAATAATAATACACAGCCAGAATCATCACGAAAACGTAAACACCAATCACCAACTCCTTTTGAAAAAGAATTGTTGCAATGTGTAAAACAAAACAATGTTGATGCTGATGACGAAGACTTGAACTTTTTTAAATCTTTAATTCCAACAGTCAAAAAATTTAATACATTTAAAAAATTATTATTTCGAACCAAAGTGTTAGAAGCTTTGATTGACATCGAAAAAGAAACAGTTATTACTCTGGATGATTTACCATCAATTAATATAGGTTTATCAGAAACGCAAAATACAATTAGCACGATTGATTTAAGATCACTTAATATCAGAACAGAAACTCAAAACACAGACACAACAGAAGATTAATTAGAATTATATGAGAATGATGAAGACTTCAAGAATATTATTAAGACTGCTCTAGACTGCTTTAGTAAGTATACTGCTTTAGTAAGGATACTGGTATTAATAATAAATAATACCTTTCAAGAATGTCTCATTGATGGTGGGTAATGTTAATCGAAACTGGATACTTTTTGAGACAAATACATTTTTTGTCTAAATTTTATGATACTTTAGAAAATGTGTTTACCTCATTAAGTCATTAAGTAAAAGAAAATTATCCTCTTTCAATGCGACACCCTGAATAAGTAAAAAGAATATATGATTCGGTATGATTGTGATTCGGTATACACTATCGTTATAGAAAAAATGATGATAAGATGATGATAATAATTAGTATTGTAGTAAAAAAATATGTTATTTTGATTCATAAGAAAAGAAATAATGTTAATTAGTAATAATGTACGAGTAAAAAGCTGTGATTATAAAAGTGATTTAAGAGCAAAGAAATACTTAATGTTAATTAGTAATAATAATATTAAGAATGTACGAGTAAAAAACTGTGATTAATGACCAAAGAAATAATGTTAATTAGTAATAATAATATTAAGAATGTACGAGTAAAAAACTGTGATTAATGAGCAAAGAAATAATGTTAATTAGTATAAGCAAAAATAAAGATGATGAAGAACAAATTATAAAGTAATAATAATATTAAGAATGTACGAGTAAAAAACTGTGATTAATGAGCAAAGAAATAATGTTAATTAGTATAAGCAAAAATAAAGATGATGAAGAACAAATTATAATTGTTTACTTACCGCAATGTTATTGCCAGCCTTTCCATTGGTGATATGACTGATAAAGATTTTACTTTTATATTGTTGATCTTCAAATATGGTTCCAGTTTCGAAAATAATTCGTCATAGACCTGTACCGAAACTTTAAAATATTTGTAAAATGAGTTATCATTTTCTCTTAATTTACTGAACTTTACAACAAATTCCCCGCACAGCAACCTAGATTCAATAAACGGGCTTACTGGCTGCCGTTTTTTTTTTCTAGTCGTCGTTTTGCTACGTAATAATATATTAAGTTCTCCATCGACACGACTATACATGCACACCGTTAAAATTGAACTAGCGGCACTGCGTAAATAAAATAATCCGGTCTCCGCGACGGGGACCCGTCGCGTTCCCACGGAGCCCACCCGCGTGTACACGCGCGTAGACACGCGACGGTTGCCCGTCGCGGGCGCCCGCTTAACGCAGTTTGAGGCCTGAGGTTGTTGCATCGATAAAGTAGTCCTATTATATTGTTCCCGCATGTTACGTGTGTTATGTTTTGTGTTACGTAACACACGAGAAGATACGTTAAGCCTAGTTCACATTGAAAGATAGTTGAAACATACATATACCTACTGATGACCTCTGCGGCCTAGCGGTATGGTAGCGGGTCTGCCTTCGACACAAAAGAGGTCCTAGAGGACAGCTGCTATGAGTGTGAATGCGTTTGTTTGTTTTGTATTTGTTTTGTGGGTGTGCAAAGAACGACAATACGAGGTACTGAATCGTACGTAATCTAACGTTTATTTCAATATTTTTCAATGATGAACATAGTGGCTTATTTTCAGTTTAGACCTACCATCATTCCTTGTAACACCATAAACATAACTAGCGCATATTGTATAATCGACAAAATGATACCTGGACCCACTCAGCCGAAATTTTGTTTGATTTTTAGAATGAAATCAATTCATTTTGGTTTGGTTTAAGGTTTTTTCCATGGGAACGAATATTTACGCGAATTTCGACCTAAATTATTTTCAATGATTGTAGCAAAACAAGGTATAATTTTGTCGATTGTACATATTTTTAAATATGCAACTGAATGGCGAAACGAGTGAACCGTTTGCATGATGGTGAATGTCAGGCTTGTACACAACTAAATTATATAAAGGAGATGTTTCAAAATGTATGGACGTTTGGCCAGGTATTTGTACACCATATAAGAAAATTGCAAATATAATATTGAGCTGTTTTTTACTAAGCATTTTGTTATAATCGACTGGGGTTATTGGTACAAAACAAGAATTTTAAGTTAGAATTGCAACACAATATATTAGAAAAACATAATTGCGGTAATATGTCATTTTGACAACTGAAATTAATAATCGGTGACAACCACTTGACAGTGAAATCAGTTGTACCACCATATTGAAAAATGTTGAAAATAGTTGATTTAAATCGTTTTGTACCGAAAAAGTACATGTTTTAACTAATTTTTATTATTTTTTTCGGATTCATGAGTTCTTTCTCGAATTTTTGAGTTGGTGTACAATATCTAGCCAAGATTGAAACATCTCATTTGCTAAGTTAAAGCCGGTGAAGGGTACAATTTACTTTTTTTTCAGATGCCAATGACGCAAGCTGAAAGACAGAAGTTGTACAGGGAAAGACTCAAACAAAGGGACCCGGAAAAATTTTTAGCCCAGAAAAAATTGAACGCGGAAAGAACTAAAAAGAATAGAAAAAGAATAGCAGATTTTGACAGTTCTCAGCAGAAAATTATTAGGCAGCAATGGAGAGAGAAAAAGAGAAACAAAGAAAAACACGCATCGCCAGAGACAACTAAAGAGATAACGCCGTCTGTATTATCCAAACATCCGTTACAGAAGTTGAACAGAAAAGTTGTATACAGGGTGACTGGTTGAACACTTGAGATATTGATAGAGGTCACTCAGTAAACGATGCTCGTTCTAAATATGTAAAAAAATAGGTACTTAAAATTTGAGATAAATATCCAGTAAATTCATTAATTGTGGACGCATACGGTTTGCGCAGTTCCCACGTTTATTGGTAGGTAAATAACGCCGCGCTAGCCGGCCGGGCCCGAGCGAAAACAATAGACGCGGCTGGCCGACGCACGTCCCCCGCACGCCTCTTTTGTCCTTGATATCCTTACACAGTTTTATTTTGCAAAGCGCACGCGCCAGTCATTTTTTTTATACGTGCTTAGGCACTCGATTGCGCGGTGTTATTTCAATAACAACAATGTCATTTTCATAGGTCATTTTCTAATGACGAATAGTAGGAGATGGTTCGTGCATGCTCGTATTGCTCGTAGGAATGACAGTGTCCGAGATGCTATACGTTTGTACCGCGAATCCTTCCCCAAGAAGAATCCAACGCCCTATGTGATACCATGTGTGATGTGATACTCAGTGTAAAGCAACAGTGCAAAAATGTGCTGACTGTGTACATATTACACCAGGAGGTGAGCATTTTGAAAAATTATTACGATATGTGTAATTTTGATAAAATTGTCGATCACTTCAATCAAATAGATAATTCAATCAATCAATTGTTTTAAATAGGTATGATTAAATTTTTAAGTACCTACGCCAAAAGTACTTCGGTAGGTACATTTAAAGGGGTCAGTTTTCATCTTGTGTCGCTGTTGTGACGTAACGTTCAAAAACACTTTAATACAATGATTACAAAAAGACTTTTATTACATTACTTATCTTGGTATTTTTGTCAGTCCTAAGTCAGGTAAAGTACGAAGTGAATATGGATCTTACATTCTCTACAAAATACCAAAACTTTCGATGTACATAGGTAGTACAATTACGTTGTAGTGCGTAGTGTAGTAGAAATAGTGTAGTAGCCAGGCGGTCGAGATCAAAAATTCTATTAAAAAAAGAAAATTTAGAACTCAAACACGAGCGAATAACATTGATGACATCTTTAAAAAACATGAAAAAGAAAATTAAGAGATATATGCAGAAGAATGAAAAAATGCTGAAATTGTTTGAAGAAAAAAATGAAACGGTTAATAAATTACAAACCGAGCAACTCGTACCGAAACGTGTGCAATGTATAGTGTCTTGTGAGTGTGAATATACTTTGTGTGTATACAGTAAGAATATACTACACTATTGGAGCAGTACTAGTGTAGCATTATTGCACATTTGCGCCTCACTTCCAATCGATCAATGCCCACCATGCCTGCTACAAATAGGGACGGGTATAAATATGGGTAATATCTATCTACTCGTAAATATTTTTTTATAAAGGAATCGAGCAAATTTTTTCTTTATTTTTTCTAGCATTAGAGTATGTCTTTATGTTCATGTGGGTCCCAAATTACACTCAAGCATAGATCTGACAAACGCGTAGCGCAGAGTGATAATTGTGCACCTTTCTTTAAATCTAGTAGTCTGTCTTGTAACAAAATCTAGCGATCTCGGTAATGTGAGGGTTAAAAGTCAGCTTCTTATCCAGGGTCAAGCCACGAATGCGAATTCGCTTGACGCATACAAGGGGTATTCCATTTACATTGTAAATGAAAGAAATGGGTGATCTGGAGCGAGTATAAGTGATGTATTTGCATTTTGATGCATTAAACTCTAGTTGGTTTTGTTCTCTCCACTGTGTCTGTTCACTTTTGTCCGTGCTGGGGCGGATTAAGAATACTAACCCCAGCCCCATGTCGGGATACCAGGGTGTCGTAAGAAGCAACTAAACCCGACAACTGCTCGGTGGTAAGGTACCTTCCAGGGGCCTAGCTGGGTGGCGACCACCCTCGGGTCGGAGTCAACCGTTTAATGCCTCTGGCTTGCCTTGGTGTGCCTCTGGCGTGTTTCGGTTGTGAGCCTGAGATCCAGTTCTCCCTGTCCCACCCTTCCCTAACCCTATATCGCTCCATTGATGCCTCTTGAGTTTCCGTTGGATTCAAAGACAAAGACAAAGACATTTATTTGCACAAATATGGGTGTTTACAAAGTTGTTTATATATATTTAGTTCGCCATATTTACCTTCATGAGGTATGCAAATATACAATGATAAAAATATAAAAGGAAAAAACTAAACTATAATACAATTACGAAAGAAGAAATTTACATCTATTTTACTATTATTTTTATTTGTCCCATATTGCGCCTTTTATAAATTAAAATAAAAATATTTATTTATTTATATTTCGGATCGGTTCCGATCGTCAGCTTTGGGTACCCATATGTATCACAGGGTGTTTGTACACTGCGAGGAAAAACAGCCGGCGGAAAAAAAACCTCCCAGGTTTTTATGGAATTCCTTTATGCCGTTTTATCGTTTATGAAATCAGTGACTGAGTAATATGCCTTTTTCAGTAAATACGTTTTAAGTCCCTTTTTAAATTCGTTGCCCGTTTTAATTTTGAGGAATTCCGGTAGACCGTTATATATTTTTGGTCCCATGCAAAAGACACTGTTATGATATTGTTTTGTTTTGGAAGCGATTGAACATAATTTACTGCTATGTCTTTTCGATTTAAGGGTTTCATATTTTGTGATTTCTGTTTTGACCATTAAAGAGATCTCGTAAATGTATAAGGAAGGGAGCGTCATTATTTTTAAATTTTGAAAATGTGGCCTAAAAGTATCCGTTTGTTGTAATTGACATATTGCTCGAATGCATTTTTTTTGAGCCTTAAACACGGTTTGAATTCCAGTCGCGTTTTCCCAGAATATTATACCGTATCTTAATGTTGCACCTACGTACGCATGGTAGGCATTTAGAACCGCCGTTTTGTTTACAACTTTGGCCAATTTATATAAAGCAAAAGAAAACTTATTTAATTGTTTACAAACGTGTTCTTTGTGTGACTGCCACGTTTATCTGCTATCTATGTATAGTCCTAAAAATTTTGTTGTTTCTATTTCAGATATCAACTTTCCTTTATAGTTAATATTTACTGGTTGTCCGTATGATACTCTATTTTTAAATGTCATTATGTTTGTTTTATCAAGATTAATTTTAAGATTATTACTATTTAGCCACTCTATCAGTGATTCAAGACAATTATTTATATCACTTTCAAAGGAACCTGTGTTTTCATTTGTAAATATTACTGTACTATCATCAGCAAATAGTATCATCGATTATTTTACTGCTTGAGGAAAATCGTTAATATAAATTTAAAAAAGTAAAGGGCCTAAAATACTTCCTTGGGGCACCCCATACAGTACTTTCCTAGAGAGAGAATGGTGTTTCTCTTCAGTTTTTGTGATTTCATTAATTTTTGTTATTTCTGTTATGTGTTCTCTGTCAGTTAGGTAAGAGTTGATTAGGTTCAACGCATTGCCTCTGACTCCATATTTCTCTAACTTATTAATCAGCAATTTATGATCTACATACTCGAATGACCTTGTCATGTCCATCTAGAGCCCGATTACCTGTTTCTTATCATTTAAACCTGTCATTACTTATTGTAAAAAAATATAAATTGCTATGTTTATTGATTTGTTTTTCCTAAACCCTACCTGCTCATCAGCAAAGATAGAAAACTTTTCGAAGTAAAAATATAATCTGTCATGGAGTACTTTTTCAAATATTTTAGAAAAAATAGGTATTAATGCTATAGGTCTGTAACATCCCATGTTCTGTCTGTCCTGTTTCTTAAATATTGTTTTGATAATTGTGACTTTAAGTTTCTCTGGAAATATGCCAGTTTATTCTTAAATTTCAAGTTCAAGAATTTCAAGTTCAAGGCGCCTTTGCCCTGGTAGCCGTGGTGTGTCGGCGCGGGGGCCAGGAAGACCCGGTGAAACGGCTGTCCGCTGGCCGCCCGCTGGTCAGTTGGGGACCCGAGCCCAGGCCTCACTGCTAACCTATGGCCTGGGAGGCTGTCCCGCCAACTAGCGAAAAATCCTGTTGCGCGGTGCCGTGCCGGGGTAAGAGACCGGAGGGGGGCCCGGCATCTGCGCACGGGGGGGACCGGGGGCCCTTTCGTCCCCCGCGCCGGCAACCCACGTCCTACCATCGGCTTGGCGTTAAGAAGCCTACGCCAGAGCCTGAGGGGCACCAACGGAGCAATTCCTTTCACATTCCCCACTCCTCTTTTTTTTTACAGTTTTTCATTATGGGCAGATTTAAAAAAGTAAAGTGCACACACATACTGTGGAATATCAGGGGACTACATTCCAACCTGAATGCTGTCCACCAACACCTAGAGACAGCAAAGCCGGCTTTACTTTTCTTTACAGAGACACAAATCGTACCACCTGATGATACATCGTACCTGCACTATCCCGGTTACATTTTAGAACACGCGTTTAGACGTAGGGCAGGGGTGTGTATGTACGTCAGGGAGGATGTCTGTTGTCGCCGTCTAAGCTGCCTTGAAGACAAAGAGCTATCGGTGATTTGGGCACGTGTAGACGCTGGGGCTAGAACCCGGATCTACGCGTGCCTCTATAAGTCCTATAGCGGTCCAGCGGAGACGCGGAGACGCGGAGACGACTCGATTATTTGAGCACGTCCAAAAGACTTCCGACAGAGTGCTGGAACAGTGTACCTCGGCTGAGCTGGTGGTTCTGGGTGACTTCAACGCTCACCACACCGAATGGTTGGGATCCAGAATCACCGACTTTGCTGGCAGGGCCGCTTACAACTTCTCCTTGGCATATGGGTTGACGCAGGAGGTACACACTTTCACCAGAGTAACAGATATTGAGACCCAAACTGCCTCTCTGCTGGACCTTCTGCTGACCACCCATCCATCTGACTACCGGGTGACGGTTGGGGCCCCACTTGGGACTTCTGACCATTGCCTGGTAAGTTTTGCCGTACCATTGCCGCCCCCAGAAGGTTCTCGACCCAATGGGAAGCATCAAGTCTGGCATTACGGGTCAGCGGACTGGGAAGGACTCCGGGAATTCCTGGCTTCTAACCCCTGAAGCACAGCTCATCGCCTCGCAGCGCGCTTCTGCCTCGGGTGATCCTAGCACGTGTGCGGAATCGATAGCCGATGTGATACGACAGGGCATGATTGGTTTTATTCCCAAGTATGTAGTATCCATTGGCGGGCGAAACAAGCCCTGGTTTAATGGTTCTTGCGCTAAGGCTTCTAGCCTTAAGCAAGAAGCTTTTAAAACCTGGCCTGATGCGCACATACGCAAGGACCCCGAAACGTCTAAGCTTCGGAAAAAATTCAACGCTGTCTCCCGTTCGGCAAAGAAGCAAATAGCCAAGGCGAAGTTTAGGCACGTCGGCAAAATTGGCCAGCGTCTATCAAGCTACCCTTGCGGGAGTCGAGCTTTTTGGTCGCTTGCCAAGGCTGTCGAAGTTAACTTCTGTCGGTCGTCTCTACCATCTTTACGCAAACCGGACGATACTCTGGAACACACGGCAAAAGGGAAAGCCGATCTCCTGGGTACCCTGTTTGCCTCAAACTCGACTCTGGACGACGGAGGTGCCACACCGCCGACCATCAAGCAGTGTGAGAGCTCGATGAAGGACGAGCGTTTCACTCAAAAGGCCGTCAGACTAGTTCTGCTAGCCCTCGATGTCAAGAAGTCGAGCGAGCCGGATGATATCCCCGCGATCGTATTAAAGACGTGCGCTCCCGAGTTGGCTCCCATCTTAACGCGCTTATTCTCGCTTTCCTACACCACTAGTAAAGTACCGTCGTCGTGGAAGGTAGCCCTAGTACACCCAATCCCGAAAAAGGGTGACCGCAGTGATCCGTCCAACTACAGGCCCATTGCGATAACCTCCCTGCTCTCTAAGGTGATGGAGCGTGTTATAAACACACAGCTCCTTAGGTACCTCGAGAAGCACCGGTTGATCAGCGATCGTCAGTATGGTTTTCGCTAGGGCCGGTCGGCTGGTGATCTCTTGGTATACCTCACACACCGCTGGGCTGAAGCCGTCGAGGGCAACGGGGAGGCTCTGGCAGTCAGCCTGGATATTGCAAAGGCCTTTGACCTTTGACGGTCTGGCACAGGGCCCTTCTCGCGAAGCTTCCATCTTACGGTCTTCCCCTGAGGCTATGCAACTGGGTGGCAAACTTTCTGTCTGAGCGGCAGATTAAGGTCGTTGTTGACGGATGCTGCTCAGATATGAAGCCCATTAATGCCGGTGTTCCCCAAGGCTCAGTACTGTCTCCTACACTATCCATTCTGCATATCAATGACATGGTGCAACAGTCACGCAGTTGACGCAGTATACATTGCTATGCAGATGATAGTACGGTGGACGCACTATACACCTGTCGAGCCAATGTCTCTCGGTCACAAGTGGAGGAAAGTGGAATCAAACTTGTGTCTAAAGTCGAGAACTCTCTGGAGCGGGTGTCGGAATGGGGTCGACTTAACCTTGTCGAGTTTAACCTCACGAAGACACAAGTTTGCGCGTTTACCGCTAAAAAAAAACATTTGTTATAGCGCCCAAGTTCCAGGGTACCGCGCTCACCGTCGGTGAAAGTGTCGGTATCTTGGGAGTTTACATTACGAGTAAAGTGCAGTACCGGAGTCATTTGGAGCACAAAGCCAAATTGGCGTCCAAAAAGCTTGGTGTCCTCAATAGGACGAGGCAGTACTTCACTGCGGGGCAACTCCTGACGCTGTACAAGGCCCAGGTCAGACCCCACATGGAGTACTGCTCTCATCTCTGGGCAGGAGCACCAAAATACCAGCTACACCCATTTGACTCCGTTGAAAAGCGCGCAGTTCGAATCGTCAACGACCCAAGATTGACTGACAGGCTAGAACCGCTCAGCTTGCGTGTTCTACCGACTTCAATGTGGTGAGTGCTCCGAGGAACTTTTCAAACTCATGCCTACATGACCATTCCATGATTATACCACCAGACGAAGGTTAAAGTTCCACAAGCACCATCTGGACTCGTGGCGGTCCTCCACAGTCCGCTTTGCACGCTCCTTTTTTACCACGGACGTGTAGGTTATGAGACAACCAGTGGCGGCTAGTGACATTTTTCGATGGGGGTTCACAAAAAAAAAAAACAAAAAAAATTTTTACCACCCGTTGCCATCCAAGCAGATTCACCACCACTGTCGGTGTCAGTTCCAGTTGATAACCACAAGACACGGAAAACAAATTAATTTATTGCTTTCTTCACATCCACACAACCAATGTGTTTTGAAATATTGTTCAGGAGGGCCACTCTCTAAGCACTAAACTCGAAGTTTCGGCCAAAGTTTCGGCATTTCGTACTCTGTAACACTTACGGATGCCCATTTCTGACGGGCTCGTCCGTAGAATGAATGACTTTCAAGTGACAGCAAAAACCTACTACGTAAGGCTTTAAGCCCGGAGTTTGACATGAGATATATCGGATGAATGTGTCAAATCACTCGACACCAAAGGAGATGGAAACGATTACATACTAACTTGGGCCAAAATGTAAAGAGATGAAATTAATGTGAATTTTTAGCTTGAGAATTAAAAGTCCCTCGCTGAAAATTCTGTACATTTTTACAATCTGAGAGACGGATTATTAGAGTTTTAGTAAAAATAAGGTTATGTTGCAAATGCTCAAAACGCATAGGAAAACACCACAAGTTATTGCTCAAAGCAATGACAAATGACAATGAGCAAACAACTGACATGACAACGACATAGACTATAAAGAAATAAAATCGATACTCATACAATTATAATATACATGAAATCGATAATCGTAATATTGGTTTTCAGTAATTACTTTGCTCCTTAGCTATTTATTTTATTAATAATGTGTCTATAATTGAGTATCATAAACATTTTTATATTGCATTTAATTACTTTGAGTTATTTATTAAATCCAAATGTTTTCTTTTTGTAATATTAAATCGATACCATTAATCGATAATTTTAGAAAACTATCTTTCTTTTATTTCTCTGCTCCCAGATTGAAAATTGACCTAATTTTTGTAATTATAAGATAAAAAAATACGACAAATTTTTTAGACCACATCGCATCTTCTTACATTTTGGCCCACAGTTTTCCATCTCCTTTGATCTCGTGTTAAAAGTTTTCAACCCTTTTCCTAATATTTATTTTGATTTTTATTCAAGCCAAGTAAATAATTTTTTTAGAATTTTCTATTCCAGTCAATAATTGTAGTATCTAAAGGTTCTATAAAACTGTGGACTGGAGGTTCTATCGACACAAATGCGTGAAGGGTATGGACTGGAGGTAGATGGCCCAGCCGGCTGTTCGCATAGCAAGTGGTGATTAGTGGTGCACGCGTGCCGCACGGCTGCGTCGCCGGATTGTGCTGCACTGTTGCCGCTAAATGCCTTATATTTCATTATCTGGATGTTGATGTGTTCTTTTATTCATTATGTCAGTTTATATCTGTATGTACAAATTTTCTGTCACATGTTATGCTGTAGAGTTACCTAATCTTAATTACATGTACTTTTGTAAATAAATAAAATGATCAACTTCTCATGAAATTTTATTAGTCCTTAATGAAGCTAAGAATTTTAAAATTTTCTTTGTGCCGTTCTACCACTGAGGCTTAGACGGAGACGATAAGAGTTTGTAGAACACGACTTAACTCCTACTCACTTTATTAAATTATGCCACTAGCGGTTTCCCTTACACCAAACCGTGCGAGTTTCGCTTTGCTGCGGAGATGGCTTACTTTCTACGCAAGCCGCAGGGCTACGCGCATTTTTCTACTACACGCGCATACATAATAATATGAGAGACAATTATATTTGCAAGAAGTAAAACAATGAAGCATTTTGTAATTCTATATTTATTTTTAGAAGCATGTACGTACTAATCTATGTAACTGTCTGTACTATATATTTTAATAAGCCATTATGCATGCAATATACTTAATCTTTGAAGGACTGCCTAATCATCATCTTTATGCCTCATGATCCGAAATTAAGAAATAAATCGATAAGTTCCGGGGAGGAGCGTGGATTGACGAAAAGCATTTTTGCTATAGCTGTCCAAGAATCCATCCCATTGCAGCTCTACTATTTCACTTTGGAGAGGATTTGTTTCGTAGACGGTCTTCCACAGGCCCTAAGTAATTTCTTTCTTAATGTTTCTTGTCCACTGTTACTATAAAACATTTGACTAAAATAAGTTACAACAATAATAGGTCGTTTACCTATCGAGTAAACACAATTCAATTCATATTTCATAACACAATAAAGGATACTTACTCGTACATTAAATGCAAATACTTTATCTTATTTCAATAAATATTAAAAGAATTTACATCCGTTAGACATCAATAAAAATATGTCAAATAGACAATTGTCATAGACATAACTTCATTGTGTAGTACTTATTAGAGGGAAAGGTATTTATATAGATAAAACCATATAAAATATTGCCATAAGTACATAAAAAAATGAAACAGTAGGTAATTGAGAACTAATATTAGTAAAATAAATGTTTGGTAATTCCAGATATACCGGGTGGCAGTGAATGAATCCCATATTTTTATACCACGAAGGTAGTTCGTGTAGTACAATGTTTTAAAACGGTCAAAGAGGATGAGAGCCGAAAGAAAAAAAAATACAATTTTCGAACAAAATTAGTGTACAAATAACACTAACATCCGTAAGTATCAAATGTTACGGATTGTAAATATTATTAACTGGGCATGAGTCTCTCCCCATTACTGGAAAAGTCTGGTGCATACTCCACCACCCTGCTCCAACGCGGATTGATGGAGATGCGAGTTACAAGCCAACCTGCTGTCGGATATTTTCAAACCTCCCCATAAGGGCGCCTCTAAGGCGTCCGTCAAAGCTAACAACTATTATCAATCGATATCAACCGGGACACGGCTTAACATGTCCTCCGAAGCACGTAAATGCGCGTGAAATTTTGCCACAAGCGGTCACACATCTTAAACCTAACCGCGCCCGTTATGCTTAGCTGCATAGATCACTGCATCTTACTCCTTCTGCAGAGCCTTGCGGGCTTCTAACTAAATGCTTGTTAGTTGCAAGAAGCAATACCTATACATTGAATATCCACGGCACTGACTAACGAAACCCCGCACTGCTAACATTATATCGCAATAGTACACTTCACGTCTTCACACATACACTTCATCACATAGGTACTACCTACATACCTAATTAAATCAATAAATATTCAAAATGTAGGTTAGTAGGTCAGTACACCGTTTAAAAAAAACTAAAAACCATAAAATGTAACCAAAGAACTAAATAAAAATATCACTCAAATTACTAAAAACAAAAAATGCGCGCGCGCTTTGCTAACATGCAAAATATCGAATTGCAAAGACAAGTGCCCTCGCAAAGATGTAACCTCACACTAAAATGAAAAAAACCAAAAAAAGTCATGGTCATAATTTCTACTAGTGATTGACCAAGACATACAAAATCTTTTTAATACATAAAAGTATCGATTTTTCAAAATTATACACACAGATTATTGACACATTATTTCTATGGTACTTTATACAAAGTAACTATCCATTAGTTGCAGTTTTAGCAAGGATTATTGCAAATAACTGCTTTCAGGAGATATTAATGAAAGAATAGCTGTAATTAGCCACGCGGGATAAACTTATTCTCCGTATTTATTTGATATTAGATATCGATTTTCTCGGTACAAGCTTTTATCGATAGACATTAGACATCAGTTTCAAAATATTACTAAATTACTTACTAAATTTTATTTTAATGGTTTAGTGTCAGAATTACCGCTTAATCATAACCTACTGTTTTGAAGACAGCATGGTATGATCGTTACGGGGAAATAGAGACACGCACGCGTATGCTACGAGTACCACATTCAATATTTTAAGATGCATTTGGACACGTAAAAGTCATGCTTCTACTCGTAAAAACAGTAACTTCTAATCTGCATAGTCCATATTCCTGACCTACCCAGGTATGGTGTACGTTACAGGTCAAAAAATAAAAACTAAATAAAGTAGGCATTATTTAATACCGACCTTTTGTGGTACAATTTGCAGTTATTTTTTATTTAAATGGACTAAACGTAATTTTTATCGATTTATGTAAAATTGCAATCAAATTTTATGCATATTAATTACGATCAAGTTACATCACTACAGTAGCCGTGGATGGCCGTGACGCGGCTGCATCAAACGGTGTCCAGAACTGAAAATTTATGATTTAAAACGGCACGTGTAACTAGGGTTGCCAACTTTTTAAGAAATCTTAGCTCGTCCCACCGTAGTGGTATCATGCAGTGCTATCGTACCTTAACTCTAATTCCAAAAGTCCAGGTTCGATTCCAACTCGCACATTTACATAAAATGTGATATGTACTACGTTTATTTATCAATGAGTGATATCTGCAATTTGTGAAATCTGCAAGTTACTGAAATTTTTCAAGGACATCATGTAATGAGTACTAATGGCCCAGGTTGGTCAAGTCGTTAACGGTCTATTTCCTTTCTTTTCCGTGAATAAATTCGAGGTAAAGACAAATAGACTGCTGATGAGAGATGATAATACTCGAAATTATTGTCAATTAAATATAGTAGTAAGCTGTCCGGTAACTGTGTAAATCTAGTACTACCTGTCTCCATCAATCCCCGGGTTCGATTCCCGGCGAAATAGAAATTTGAATAATGAGTTTAAATTTCTGTTCTCGGTCTGGGTATTTGTTTTTTTTTTGAAGTGAAAACTTCTTGCCGGCACTACCGGAGTGCAACTAGTTTTTTTTATTTGAATGGTGTAGCAGACGAACATGCAGGCGACGTGGTGTTAAGTGGTCGCTGCAGCTCATGGACCTCTACATACAACCTCAAGTAAGCATAGGTAAGTCTTGTCTGAGGTCGTATGCAGTTGCGCTGCTACTCCGGAGGCTGGTGGTTGCCTGTCGGTTGGTGGCGGTTCACGGCAGAAGTGGGTGCAGCGGTGGTACTTCCCCGGGCGAACCATCATAGTTCTACCACGTCTACAAAAACCTTACTTTGTGTTTCTGTCTTTGTGTGTGTCCATGGTACCTACGAGACAGCCGACACAGGGTATAATAATATCTACTGTACTGTGAGGCTATGAGTGTGAAGCGTTATTTATTGTGAAGCGTCATTTAATGATGAAAAATTATAAAACGAATAATTACTCGGCATAATTTTGTTTTCAAGTATGGTTGGCAGCCCTACTTATGTGGGGTAGTAGGCATAGGCATTTAGTGGCCTTTCGGCGCGCGGCGCTGGCAGCGTGGCGGCACAGTGTAAAGAGGATGGCGGCGCGGAGCCGTTTGAGGGCACAGGCGCGAGCGCCTTTGCCCGGTACCGCTTTCCGTTTAGGCATAGTTCACACTGTAGTTAAAAAAGAGTTTCGTTGGCGTTTTTATGTCGTTGCGACAGAAAGGTTCATATGAACGAACTGAATCTAGTCCTGCCTCTCGCTTAGAAGACGTAGAAATGGTGACTGCTGAATTATTAATTATTAGTAATAGTGATTTGCATTTATGATTCAAATAAAAATGAAAAAGGAAGCAAAGGCATTATGGGTACATCCTCGGAATGAAAATACCGTATCATATTTATGTTTTAGTGAGATAATAAAAACATATTCTACTTTTACTGGAGCGCGCTTTTAACAAACACTTCACTTTTATAACGCCCATGGACCGTGTGAATTTACGCCTAAATAGAACACAGTTAGATAAAAAATCTTGGCGTTTTAAAAGCGTTAACGTTTGAATAGCTGAGACTGAGAGCGCATTTCTTTCATTTTAAAGCCTTTTAATGGTCGCTAAAAGAGCTACAGTGTGAAAGAGGCTTTATAGTATTTGTGCGTAGGCTACGTACAGGTTATCGACCTTACGATAAAATGCGAATCACATGGTTTTGTATTTAGAGACTGTTTAAAATAAGGAAATTGAAAATAATTTCCTGTGATTTAACTATTCACCGTACTTCCTTGATTTTTGGTGTACGGATAGATGAAGTTGGACCCTATCTGTGGTCTCAAAAGAAGGGCTAAGGTCGTCTCCACCCTGTATAATTTATACGTTTATAAAGAAAATATTGTCGCAATAAAAAACCGGTAATAATCACGATAAAATTGTCCTCCCTAGGGCTGACAAGCCTTGGAATCTCTCATTCATGAAAATAGTCTATGATCCCGTTCGAAATGATGGCAACCGAAGTTCTTAGAGTAGGGTACACTCTGAAGTTTCGGACGACTTACGGACGGCCCGTAAGTGACGGAAACGGAGTTAGCGAGTGCCCCCCCAGATTTAAAAACACGCGTAAAAGATTTAGTTTTCGTACTACATTTTTGCTTTCAGTTCAAGGCGTACCTATTTCGAAAGTTTTTTTCACACTACTTATTAAAAGATACAAATGATAAAAGATACACTGTACTGTTCCTTTTTAACACAAAATGTCGCACAAAACTATTTTTTTAAATATTCATTTAAAAGATTAACTACGAAATAACTGACAAAGACGACGACACGTTTGTTTGTATACATAAGAACGGCAACATCGCATAAGCAGGCCGTCACGGCCGAACCCACGGTTTGGCAACGTCGCGCGTGAGCGGCGCTCCAGATTAGGTTAATTTCTCATACGAAATCTTTTGTTTCATGCGTCGGCCTGTGTCGATGTTTCTCTTTCGCACTCATTGAATACAGCGCTAGGAATCGTACTAAACTTCGTTTCATAGGAGCGCAATCGCTGGCGCTCCACTCGTTACATCTTGACGCTAAATGTACGCGTAGATATAGGTAATAATTAATTGTTAGGAATCAACGTCGGTAGTTGAATAAAAAATATGACGATGTAGGGACTGACTGACTGACTGAGGGTCTTCCTACGCAGGGCTCTAGTGGCTCTAGTGCTATAGGGAATACGGGACACGAGGGGCTCCTCTTTGCCCGGGCAGACTCATGAGGCAACTGCCTCAAGGTGATGAAATTCTCCGCCGTTAGGCGGACCTAATGGGCTTGGCTTCGGTCGTCATCCGCCGACCGCGCTTGGCCAGCGATCCTCCTCTTCGGAGGACTCCGCTAACCGCACGAGCTCCCTTGGGAGCGGTCTCCCTTCGGGAGGACGAGCGTGGAGCGGCGCGATCCCATGGAGATGGGAGAGCCGCAAACCGTTCCAAGGTATCGACCTTGAGGTCGCGCCTCAACACATCGTTTCTCACGAAGCGAGGCGCTCGCACGATGGTACGGAGCGTCATGTTCTGCTGCGCTTCAAGACGCTTGCGCAGCGACGCACTTACCGACGCGAACCATGCCGGCGCCGCGTAGGTGGTCCTTGACCGGATGTAGGTTTGGTACACCCTTAGTTTCGTACGGGTTGGAATCCGGGATGTCAACACCGGTCGGAGCATCGCCCGCGCCGCACGCGTCTGGTTAATCGCATGGTTAACCTGACTATGCATGCGGAGCGAGCGGTCGATGTTGCATCCCAGGTACTTCACCGTGGGTTTCCAATCTATCTCCACGCCCATAAAAGCGAGGCCTCCTCTAAGGAGCGACCATTATTAGTCTAAAAGTTGTAGGGGCAGTTACTCTGCCCGTTTGCGTACTGATATTCTGTATTTGTGCTTACCTATAATTTATAGTTGTAGTTGTATAAGGATGTGTTAATTAGAAACTTCAAATCGTTCGAATAAGACTTTGTGAATTAAATAATATTCCGCTTCTGGTTTTTCATTTCTAAAATCAGAATTGGGATAGTCTCGCGCCTCACATTTAGCTTTCATCCTGAACAAATACAGAAATCAGTACGCGAGTAGAGGATTCGCCCGAGGATACGCTGCTCGAGTCATACCCACACCAAAGTTAATTTTTGGTTTCTCCAACTACCCTCTCTCCACCTAATTATTTGTTAATTACGGTGTGAGAGAGACAGGAAGCCAGCGTCGAGCAGGACAGGCGACGCCTACCCTCAGATTCCCTTCACTTTTCCTGCCCGGCGGGAAATAGGAAGAAATTGGCTGCAGCGTAGCCACCCCTGATGGGGGACCGCCACGGCCCTTCAAAGGGCCAACCGCCACCACCGAAGCCTCCGGATGACGCATCGCGCCGCCACCGTGACCGCTCTGCACCCGCGGGCAGCCACGCACGCGCGCGATCGCACTCGCGCACCGACCGCCCGGCGGCCACCAGCCGGGAGTCCAGGGGCGCTGAAGTGCGCGCCGCGGGAGGCGCTAGTCGGGAGATGGAGAGGGCGTTCGCTGATGCGCAACGCCCCTCAACATCGACCCAAGTGTCGACCGCGCCCGCGCACCCGCGCACCTCCACCGCCATCGCCGTCAGCGCTGCCGGCCAACCCGCCGGCACGAAGAAGCCCGACGCCACCACCACCGTCGAAGCCGCCGGCAAGATGCCCGGCAAGAAGAATGAAGCCGCCGGTCAGCCGGCCGAAAACAAGACTGGAGCCGACGCCCAAGCCGCCGGCCAGAAGACGCCCGTCGCCGCCGCCGCCGCAACCTCGAGCCGCCCGCCGTTGCGCCCGGTCACGCCGCGGACATCACCAAAGTCTTTGCTGGAGCAAGACATGGTGATAACCGAGCGGCTGGCCGAGTGCAAACTCGTCAGCAAGGAGATGCTGGCCCACTTGGCCATGTTTCTCCGCGACCGGCAGCGGGCGCTCGAGGCAGAAGGGGTGCAGATGGAGGAGGAGGAGCTCTCTGCGGAGGAGCGCTTCCGCCTCGCCAACAGCATCCCCGCCACACCAGCCCCCCCGGAGCGCCCATCCAGGCGCCCAAGAAGCCCGGAAGAGGAAGACGACGAGGACGCGAAGCGCATCTGCGCCGAGGCCCTCCCCCTCCCCCGCCCGCAACGTGTTTGGGAGCGTGACCCGCGCACCCGCTCCCGCAGCCGCGCCGCGCTTGAGCGCGTGTCGTCGGACCCGGGTCCGCACGCGCCCCCGCCACCGCCCGCGACTCCACCCGCGACCAGCGCGCCGACCGCGCTGCCGCCGGCCACTCCCGCGACCTGCGCGCCGCCCGCGCCGCCGGTTACATACGCCGCGACACTTGCGCGCGCTCCCGCCGCGACCGCAGCGCGCACCTTTGCCGCGCCCGACGCCCGCACCTTTGCCGCGCCCGACGCGCGTGCCGCCGCCGCCTTCGCCGCGCCCGCCGCGCACACCACCACTGCCGCGCCCGCCGCGCGCACCACCACCACTGCCGCCGCCGCACCACGAGCCGCCCCTGCCACCACCGCAACCACCGCCGCCGCCGCCACCGCAGCCACGTCCGCGCAGACCGCCGGGGCAGCGACGCGCGGGACGCCGAGCACCACCACCACGCCTGTTGGAGGTAATGCCGGACAGCAGGTACCGTGTCAGCCTAGGTCTAGGTACCCTCCGCTGATAGTGGAGAAACTCCCGTCCTGGGCGACGCACTTCAGGATCCTGAAGGACCGGCTAGGCCACGCGCCTAACGCCCGTCCCTTCGGTCAGGGAGTGCGTTTCTCGCCCAAGGACGATCGGGAGTTCAGGCTGGTACAGTCGTACCTGACCAGCCTGGAGCGGACCGAGAAAATTTCTTGGTTCTGCTACTCCCTCCCAGCGGAGCGCAGTCTCCGCGTGGCAATCCGAGGATTGCCCGCGGATACAGAACCGCAGGAGCTGGAGGCCGAGCTTCGCGACTTGGGCTTCGTTCCCGAGTATGTGCGTGCCATCCGGGCCAGGGGCGGCCGGCCCGGTTGCATCTTCTACGCAATACTCAAGCGGACGGAGAACCTCATCCCGGCAATTTATCAGGTAACCGAACTCCTGTGTATGCCCGGGGTGAAGGTGGAAGCCTGGCGCGGAAAGAAGGGACCGGCGCAGTGTCACCGGTGCCAGAAATTCCGCCACAGCTCGCACAACTGCCATCGGCAGCAAGCGTGCGTGCGATGCGGTGAGGAGCACGCTGCTCGCCAGTGCCCGCGCCCACGTGAGGTGCCAGCCACTTGTGCGAACTGCGGCGGAGAACACCCCGCCAATTACACGTCGTGCCCCGTGTTTAAGCGCGAGGCGCGCAATAAACACGCGGGCACGGTGGCGCTATCGGCGCCTAAGGCGCCCACTACACGAACGCCATCAGCCGGTCCCAAGCCGCAGGCCGCGAGTGAGAACGTAGGCTCACTCATGGCCCCGGCCAACGACCCGCCGAAACGCGGGACCTCCAGTACGAGCCGGGGGAAAAAGAAGAAGAAGCAGGGCAAGGGCAAGGCCAAAAAGGCTACCCCTCCTGCTCCTCCCGCAACAGCAGCCGCAAAGGCCCCCGAGGCGGCCCCTAAAAAGGCGCCCGAGGGCCAAAAAAATAAAGGTGTTAAGAAATCACTGCAAGCCGCGGCACCGAAGGCGGCTGCTGTAGAAGGCGACCTTAAGAGGTTCGCCATTAAGATCCTACGGGAGGTCTTCAACGCCATTGACGAAGGCCGCGACGCGCTTCCCGTTATCCTTGGCGGCTTAGCCAAGATCGCATCATACAATGATGGATCTTAAGCCGCTAAGGGTAGTTTTTTGGAATGCCCGCGGTCTTCGTAGCAAGGCCGCCCTCTTCCGGCTTCTCCTGCGGGAGCAAGATGTCGACGTGGCGCTGGTCTGCGAGACACTCTTATCCCCGTCGGACCTCATTCAGATTCCGGGATACTACATCTACAGGAAGGACGAAATTTCGGACACAGGCGTCACCTATCGCGGGTTGGTAGTGCTTGTTCGCAGGAACGTCGTCCATCAGCCGCTTCCGGTTCTGCAGTTGGGCAGTATGTACGCGCTGGGCGTGGAACTATGCTGCCATAACAACACCTTGCAGCTGCACGCGGTGTACCGGCCTCCCGGCGGCACTCTGTCGTTGGGTGATGTCCATGCTTTGCTGGACTCACCCCACGCCACGATTGCCGCGGGAGACTGGAACTGTAAACACCCCGGCTGGAACAGTCTGTCCTCCTGCAGAAACGGCAGGAAGTTATTTGATGACGCCGAGAGTCACGGGTACTCGGTTAGTGGCCCAGACACACCTACGATATTCCCGGACAACAGGGCCCACAGCCCTGATGTCCTGGATATCGCCGTACACCGTGGCCTCCACTGCCAACCACACCTGGAGTCCCTGCAGGACAGCATGGGGTCCGACCATGTTCCTGTTCTGCTCGTCCTCCACCAAGACCCAACGAGAGTTTCGCCGCCCAGACCACGCCGGCAGGTCGACTGGAACAAGTTCCACGACCAGCTGGAGACCACCACGCCGACTCGCCCTGTCAACTCCGCAGATGACGTTGACCAGCTTGCGGTTGACATCACTGCCAGCATTCGGGACGCCTTGGACGCTTCCACTACGGAGAAGGAAGTCGAGGACAGGCTCCCGCCTGTCCCCTTTAACATCCGGAAGCTCCTTACGCGGAAGAGGCGTCTCCGCAAGAGCTGGCAGCAATCTCGATGTCCCCAGCTGAAGAAACAGCTCAACGACATCGCGGAGCGGATCAAGGTAGAGTTGGACGCGCACGCGAACGAGAGCTGGGAAGGTCGTATCGACGAAGCTCATGACGACTGGCCGGCGATTCATCGACTGTGCCGGTCGTTCAAGAGCACCCCAGCCCCCGTTCGCCCGCTTCTCCACTCGGATGGTACGCCGAGATACCGGGCGGAAGATCGCGCAGAGATCTTCGCCGAACACTTAGAACGCCAGTTCCGGCCGAACCCGACTGACCAGACAGAGCACGTGGGGGAGGTTACGCGACACGTGAGTGAACACCTGGCAGCGCCTATAGCTCCGGACGAAGACCCAGTGGTCTTTTCCCCGAGCATGGTCCAGCGTGCTATTGAAAGGACAAAAGCCAAGAAGGCTCCCGGCGCAGATGGCATTACCAACGCCGCGCTCCGCCACCTCCCGCGAAGGACGGTTGGAGCGATTACTCGCCTGTTTAACGGCATTCTGCGCACGGGTAAATTCCCGCACATATGGAAAATTGGGCACGTCATCATGTTGCCCAAGCAGGGGAAAAATATACTGCAACCCTCGAGCTATAGGCCGATCACCTTGCTGCCCACGTTGTCGAAGGTGTTTGAGTCGTTGCTGCTCAAGCACCTCGTACCTCACATCACGCCTCGTCCTGAGCAGTTCGGATTCCGCCCGGAACACAGCACGACTCTCCAGTTGTCGAGGGTACTGCATCACGTCACCGCGGCCCTTAATAAAAAGGAACGCGCGTGTGCAGTATTCCTCGACATGGAGAAGGCGTTCGACCGTGTTTGGCACGACGGCTTGCTGTACAAGTTACTGCAGTCGTCGGCGCCCCGGCGTATCATCAGAGTGATCTCCAGCTTCTTGCAGGACAGGAGCTTTAGGGTGTTGGTAGACGGGGCTCTTTCGAGCGAACGTCGCATAGAGGCCGGTGTCCCACAAGGGAGCTGTCTGTCCCCGGCCTGCTATTCCTGCTACACCGATGACATCCCGGCGCCTGAGGAGGCGCTGCTAGCATTATATGCAGACGATGCCGCCTACGTTACAACGTCTATAAAATCGGCTCACGCGGTCGTCAAGATGCAGCGTGTATTAAATGCGCTCCCCGAATGGCTTGCCAAATGGAGGTTGTCGGTGAACGTGGGTAAGACGCAGGCCGTCAGGATCGGCGGCTTCTCACAAAAAGATCCCACCCTGAAGCTCCTAGGACAAGAAATCGCATGGTCCACCCAGGCTAAATACCTAGGTGTGACCATAGACCACAGGCTGACCATGGTGCCACATGTCCGCAGCATCTCCACACAGGCGAGGGCGGCTGCTGCCGTACTGCGTCCTGTGCTCAACTCGAGTCTCCCTCTGAAGGCCAGAGTGGCCATTTACAAGAGCTACGTCCGCCCCCGCCTCACGTACGCGGCGCCGGCCTGGTTCGCCCTCACCAGTGAAGCGCAGCGCAAGCGCTTGCGCTCTGTGCAAAGCGCGACACTGAGGAGGGTGGCCAACGCGCCGCGTTACGTGAGGAACACCACCATCCAGAGGGACCTTCGGGTTGAGTCACTGGATGGGTTCGTCAGCAGCCTCGCCCAGAGGATGTTCGCGCGCTCCGACGCGTCGCTCCTTGCGCATCTGCGCGAGCTGGCGCCGCTGCACGCGCGCCCGCCTGACCGTCGTCCCCTCCCGCGCGACCTGCTCGCGCAGGACTAGTCGCGGGAGGCATTCGCCGTGCAGCCCTGAAAAAGAAAGAAGCCCAAGATTAAGAAGACGCCAGGCTGTCCAGGGGAAAGTGCGGGAGAGAAAAAAAAAAAAATATATATATATATATATATATATAGATATATTTAAAAAAAAAAAAAAAAAAAAGAGAATATATATTATTATAAAAGTATTTATTAATAAAAATAAAAAAAAAAAAAAAAAAACCTCCTACACCGGACACTGGACAGCCTCCGACACATCAGCCCCAGGTCTACCTGATGACAACAAAGAAGACCACAACATAACAAACAAGAAGACCACGACAGGGACCACCCGGTCCCCACCCCAATGACCGGGACCATGTTCATGGCCCGCGGTAGCCACCCATGGCAGGGGCAGGCCCGAAACGTGTGCCCCGAGCCCCTTGCGGGGCTCGCGAAGATAACCCCGGAGTTGAAATCAGTACGCATGGTTTTATATTCGTGTGTCGAATAAACAATCTGTGTATAGATCATGTTAGCTTTTATTTATTTATGAAGCATATTGTATTAGCTAATTCCGTATTATTATGATATTTTTAGTAGCGGTAATTCGATTGTTCTGTTTCCGACACCTTCGCCATCTTGATTCAGTCAGTTAATCATAGCCTACTTCCGGTCACATGAATTGTCGTTATTTTCTCCGACCAAGCTGCTTGCATTCGTGTCGGAAGCAATGAGGGATCAAGACGTGGCTAAGGAAAAGCATTAGTTAAAGTGTAAAAGTATTAAAGCGTAGATAAAATAATAAGTGAAACAAGTAAAGGATTGAAGGAATAATAGTTAAGTTGATTGTTAATATGTAAGTACTCCATTTTTGTCCTGTTGGTGGTTTATTCGTTCTTGAAACATTTACATATGTGATTTGTATACTGCATAACTACGAAATATACTTGCAATTGTAAAGTGCTTTATCTTTTATTTAACAAAAACCCGCATTCTGAGCTGTGAGCCAACAGTTCAGAAGTGGGATAATAAGAGAATTTACTGTTTTCTTTCACGTCCACAACGGCCAATTCTGTAAATACTCTGATATATTGAAGTTTCTTGAATTTGTTGGAATATCGAACCGGTGAACGCTTAGGGGTGAACGTCAATTATTTTACAACCATTTGTTTTATTAACTTTTATTGTAATAAATTTGCAGTATACTTATCAACCCACTTCACTTTATTTTATTTTTTTAAATTAAAATATGAATAAATTATGAAAAAACGCAGATATTTAAAGAAAGAAAATACGTAATTTATGAAATCAACTTAATTTCTTTTCTCTGGATCGGAAACACCGCCGTGGTGTATGTTACGTATATGTTTAGTGCGTTAAAGATTTATATATTATTTTAGATTAATAAGATGCATGATTAATGATATCTTTTTACAGCTGTGGTACACTAGATGTGAACAACTAGTTTTGATGAAGGCTTTTATAAATGTGACTTTTCTTTTAAATTTATTGCCCTTACAGGAAGTTGGTACCCACTTTTTTTTTATAAGATAAATGAATATACAATGGCTTGAGTTGATCTACCTTATTTTACCAAAATCAACAAAAAGGATGAGGTTCTCATGTTATATTTAGTATTGCATCGACATAATCCACATATTAATTAAAATTTGACATTGACCTTTGTAAATATGAATGAAAACTGATAACATAGAACTAGTAAAGTATTTATTTGATGCTTATAATTCATAATTCATAATCATTTTTTTGCGATAATAAGGATACAAAAAAATGCTGAAATGATACGAGTATGTACACTTTCCACTTATTCTACCTTATCTACATGTAAATTGATGTAATTTTACAGGCAGCAATCGCTATATATTCTAGGAAAACATATCCACTGTGCCACAATGCCAACTAGGACCTAAAATGATTGTAAGGCAAAGATTTGAATGTTTCGTGAATTCGGTTACACTGTATTTTTTTTACATAATTTCAATCTTCAAGGGGGGTGCCAATATCATGTTTTCGTATTTGTCTTGCAGTTCTATTGGAACGTAAATTTTTGTCGTAAATTTATTCAGATATCTATACATACAAGCATAAGACTGATATACAATGAAGGTAAGGTTAAAACTTAGTGTTTAAGAAATGATGGCTTACAGATTTGCATATCCTCAATTATTCTTTTTGCGGTGGGTGCTGTACTGCACCTAGGGGTTTTTAACATGAAAAAAATGATGATGGTGTTGATGGTGATAATGATAAAGACAACGATGATGGTGATGGTGATGATAATTACGATGATGTCATTTTCGAGAAAAAATACATTCCATTGTCTGATTAAAGACATATAGAAGTCTGGTGATGTTTTTCTTTAGCTTTGGATAATTCAATACTATATTAATTTGTTCTCTTTTTCCTTTTCGATTCCAAAGTCGATTTTAAATAGAATATGTACTCAAATGTGTCACTTTGCATTTTTGTTAACTTTTATTGTGATCAAAATGGAATATGTACTCAAATGTGTAATTTTGCAGATAATAATATTATGGACGAATACCCCCGAGAAAGACTACCTAGGATTGGATGTACGATTAGGGCTAAGGTAAGCACACATAAACCCAGGCCTAAGAGCCAAATGACGCTCAGGTCGAGCAGGAATGAGGGACTTAAAAGGACGCTCAGGTCGGGCAGGAGGGAGTCCAGGTTAGAGGACCAAAAGACGCTCAGGTAGAGCACGAGTGAGCCCGGGAGAGCAGTGATATGCGTAGGATGGAGGGAGATCGAAAGCCTCTCTTAGAGGGCATAAGATTATTCAGGAGCAAAGGAGCGATAAGGTTTGCAGAGGAGGCCTTCAAGACTCAACAACGCAACTCGCAACGTCTTGGTAGAGGGAAGCAGCATCTGAGCGGTAATTTGAAATGAAATGTAATGAAATCATGAAATGAAATTATTTATTTGCCAATTTGTGGTATATGAATAGTTGGTTTTTTTAGAAAATTTTAGTCTCACATTAACCAAAATTTAGTGAGCAAATTACAAAAAAAAAAGAGAAATAAAAATTTAATTACATAAACATTGGTGTGCAAAGTTTCTATTTAACATTATTTGAAATTATATTATCACAAACTATTTTGTAATAATATTTATATACTATATACTTATATATGTATTTGAGCTACGGTGAGTTGTAGTTGTAGTAAAGGGGATTTTGAAATTGAGATAATTTTAGATAAGTTCTTGTCAATCCTAACGTATAAAATTTAGTCCCGCTGACGCGTCTTTCTGTCTGTCTATATGAACTAGGTAGTCTCAAACTACCGAACAGATTTCAATGCGCTTCTCACCAATAGTATGAATTTTGAGGAAGGGATAGGTGTATAAGTCATTAGGGTTTCGTTTTCGAACTAATTGTAGTATAACGAGGCTTTGTTGGGAGCCTTGCTTTTTGGGAGCTTTGTATGCGTGCACTGTGTGGTCTAGCAGACATACATTGGGGTAATGTGCTGGGGAATTGCAGATCTACAATAACGCTGAGAAGGAGTTCGTGATGTCTCTATCTCCTGAGGTTGACTCACAGATGCTGAATGTTTGGAAAATGAATTCGAAGTACTGCGATGTTTTCAAAGCTGTTTTCTTCCCGTCACACGTCACACTGGGGTTGCATATTATGTAACGGTGGTACGGCGTTGAGCGGAATTCTGAATCGCATTGGCGTTATACGTACCATGTTAAGGTGGTTTAGAGTTTGTTGAAATAGGTAGGCTCCGTAGGTTGTTTTAGTTAAATTGCTGAAGGTTTTTTTAGGTAAATTGGTAAAACTGGAGTACCTGTCTTTGAGTCGCCCTGGCTGGGATGGGTCGCTGATTATAAAATCTTTTAATAGCGATGTAATACCGGATTTTGATCCTTTGTGTAAAGAGCAAACCATTTTAATTTGGATTAAAAAGGTGGAAGAATATTCAGAAATATGTGTATAAGATGGGGGGATATGATTCGCTGCTCTTTTCCAAAGTTGGTCGGGCTTGGCAATGTTTGTAGAGAGCTGTAAGTAACCTTATAGTCGCAGTGGGTGTTCAAGTGGCCAATTTACCGAACCTGGGCGGGTGCGAAATTATTTTGGGACAGTCACTGTGGGACATCGTAAAGTGTATCAAACTTACGGTATTGAATGTAGGGTTGAAGCCTTCAACGTTATTAATCGAAGCCTGGTACCAAAGCCTTCTTTGCAAAACGCTAATATGTTTTTCATTGTGGCGAGATGTCGTCAAACTGTTATTTGTGTGACAAGACTAGCTTTGGTTTGAAAGCAGAATAGGTTTAGGTCTTTTAAATTAGATTCACAAACTGATAAAGGTGAGGAAGAGGTATTGCCACAAATACAATTGTACCGTTAGGTGTGAAGGGCCACTAAAGTTGCTGTAGTGCAGGTTATTGCATATTATTGGTGAAGCAATTGACTTTTATGATGTAGATGATGTAGATGAGTGTTTCAGATTGCTTAGTTCTCTATAGATATAACTGGGAGTTCAACATTAATAATTATTGATAGGATGAACATAGAAAGTACACCCATCAGAAATTGGTAACCATCCGTTTTGCATTTTAGAGCGAATCATGAACTGATTTTTATTGCCCTAGTTTTTAGTTTGTCTGAAGGAGGCGTTTATAAACGTGGATTGCTCGGGGGTGTAGAAAGCAAGTGTAAGATTTGGACGGTCGATTTACTGATTTAATGGCGTCCTCTCTGGTGTTGTGTAATATATCATATTGCGTAGCAGTGGCCTGTTATTTTACAGATTGTGGGACGTACATACATGAGAGTTGTTTAAAACTCCTATTTTGGTTGTAATAGTGTTTATGAGTAAAATGTATCTCTGGTACGGGGAGATGGAATTGGGATATTGACTGATATTTTAAACTGGTTTGATCTTGGTAGAGGATTTGGCAATTTTGTTGTAGAGTTAGCGCCTAGACATCAAACATATAAATTTGAGAAGTGTATGTGCGGGATGTGATCGTTTCAACTTGAGGATAGAGATAAAAGTGCTGGTTAGTGACGTCGCTAGCCTGTGTTATGGTACGGGATGTTGGTGGGACTCTATTTACTAGAAAGCGATAGATCAATAATTAATTATGTTTGATATTCAGACTATTTGAATTTATGTGATGGTGGGTAGTCTGTGTTCGTGTTTTGTTTATAAGTGGCACATTCTGGACATCAGTCAACTACCCAATTATCTTAGGTGGATGTAATAGATACTTATGGAGTATAGTGAATCTCGAGAGTAGTAGAGGTTCGGCATAAACTGTTTGTGTTTTTTTTGCACGGATTGATGTGTTAGTAAGGGTTGTTCTTGTATATTTAGTTAGCCGTGTTTGCCTTCATGAGGCTTGCACATATTACAGGGATTGGTCACGGATTTAAAATTGTTTGTTCCCATTATGCACTTCTTGAAAATGGATTCTTGTTTTTTCGGGCTGAACCCGATCCTCGGCTTTGTGAAAATAAAATGATAATAAAGTGAAATTTGTCTGTTATGGGTAATGTAGTTGCGGACTGGGTCTTGCATCTGAGAGAGAAGATGTCTCGCATTAGTCTTTGTACGGAATTTTTGGACATGTTTATATTTTGCTTTAGAGTTGATTGCTATGAAGATTGAGTAGAATATATAGGTATAGTTTAATAGTTCGCTGTTGAGTCGAATGAGTCGTTTAAACACATTTGATCGTGTTTTTGAAAGAAAAATTGACAAAAGGTCTGACGGGAAATGTGGAATTGGTGACTTTGTTGTTATTTAAAGCGTTTAGTGGAGTTCTAGGGGCCGAAATAATATAGTAATGGGATGGAGTGAAAGTGCCCCGGTGGAGGGGACGAGGGCGTTGGGAATGGGATTCTTTGTGTATCCCTCATGTGGGGTCTTCAATTGAACATGTTTATGTAACTAATTCGACTCCAAATACAAATCCAAAAATTATATAATTAGGTAATGGGTTCTTAAGATAAAAACTAAGGCCAATTTATTTTTGTGTAGTGTGTAAAAGTTTCAAATACAAATCCAAATATTATATTTTTCTGACATTTCATTTCAGATGTTAATATGAAGTAATTTATTGCTTGTTTACGGTTAATGGGTTCTTAAGATAAATAAACTAAGGCCAATTTATTTTTGTGTAGTGTATAAAAGTAATGTTCTTTCTACTTATAAAAAAAAAGATTACAATATAAATGGGAAAGCTTATGTTTGAAATTAAAAATACGATTAAAAATATATTATAATGATTTACTGTATAAATTGCTATTAGTACAATGAACGTAATTTCTTGTTTTTATTTTATTTTATTTAAGAGCTTTCGATAAATATAAACTACATTGTACATTATACAGATAATTAAATAATGTGTTAAAGAATGTAATTTATAGTAATATTTTTCGAAAATTTATAGTACTTTTGTACTTGTAAGAAAGCGTGAGGACACGCTATAAGCAGGATGGCCGAGCTGTTAGCTTTTATTTATTTATGAAGCATATTGTATTAGCTAATTCCGTATTATTATGATATTTTTAGTAGCGGTAATTCGATTGTTCTGTTTCCGACACCTTCGCCATCTTGATTCAGTCAGTTAATCATAGCCTACTTCCGGTCACATGAATTGTCGTTATTTTCTCCGACCAAGCTGCTTGCATTCGTGTCGGAAGCACTGAGGGATCAAGACGTGGCTAAGGAAAAGCATTAGTTAAAGTGTAAAAGTATTAAAGCGTAGATAAAATAATAAGTGAAACAAGTAAAGGATTGAAGGAATAATAGTTAAGTTGATTGTTAATATGTAAGTACTCCATTTTTGTCCTGTTGGTGGTTTATTCGTTCTTGAAACATTTACATATGTGATTTGTATACTGCATAACTACGAAATATACTTGCGATTGTAAAGTGTTTTATCTTTTATTTAACAAAAACCCGCATTCTGAGCTGTGAGCCAACAATCAAGTGGTAAGGTTACCGGTGAAATCGAAAGTAACAAAAATCTTATAAGAGGGTAGGAAGACGTGCGCAGCAATAACGTTTGTTACTTACTAGTTTTGCGAGTGTAAGTGAAATCAAAGCAACTGTTTGTTACTTTAAAAAGACTGCTTATCCTTTCCTAATGCGGGTTAGTTAATGTGTGATGAAAAAAGAGTAAAGTTCTTACAGTCATTTACTTTTACCTTTTCATACACATTTATTCGTACCCAACGAGTACAGTAGGTTGCAGGTAAATTATTAAAATATTTCCGAATCGAGAAAGTAAGCAATTATTTGCGTGTTTAGAAATCGGGGTTTTGATTATTTGTGGTCATTTTAAAGCATTACTTAGTCAGTTTAAAAACTTTATACGTGACGGGTAATTTTTAATGCTTACGAACTGAATTGACTGGTCTTGTTTAATTTGTTTCTGCAGTCAAATTACATCGTAATTTTCAAACTTGTTTTGTTAAAATCGAATGTAACTATCAAGTTAAAGTGACCGTTGTTATTTTAAATTGCAAATATTGCAAGTACCTACTAGAGGTGAGACGTATTTACTGGAATAGGTTTTTGGAATAGGTTTTGGCCTGGACGCGTAAGTACGCGTTCCCGCCCGCGCGTCTTTTAGCGTATCCAGTCTTTAGGAGTACGACGACTCTGCCTACGCGCGTTCGGAAGTAATCGGAAGACGTCGCCGCACTTCGGGTAATGTGAGTCGTCGAGTCGCGATGGATTCCGGTAATTAGGGGCGAGTTATTGTTTCCGTAAATAACACTTAGATAAAACGCAATTACATTAAAACGTATTCTTTGACAAAATTATTTGTTTTGATTTGATGTTACTTTTTGGTTCGAATTAGCAATTTTAAAAACAAATTATTTTTTAGATTGAAGTTTTTACAGAAACTGCTGGCAGTCCTAAGCCTGCATAAAGTATGAAGGGAAGTTTTTGATCGTTATTTATAAGTAAGAAACAGAATTAAAGTGTCAATATTTAGGTATGTACCTACCAATGTATGTACCTTTTTAGACCAAACTTGCTTTGGAACACTCGCTACATCCGACATTAGCGTGTCGTACAATTTCGATACTCTTCAAACTACAAAAATTAGTACGTATTCGCAAGACCCGCATTTACGGGAATCACTTGTGTACGTGTTGAATCCCGTACTCGTAAATACTCGTGGACCTAGTTTTTGGATCTAGTATTTTTGTGGACGCGTACTCGCAAGACTCAGTACGCGTTTTGCCTAGTACGTCTCCCCTCTAGTACCTACTAGCATAAAAAGGGAATTAAAAATAGTTAGATAGGAAGCTAACATTCTGAGTTTTCAGATTCTTGCCTTTAGAAGCCACTTATTGAGAATGGATGCTGGATCAGTGCATAAAGAAGTGTTGACAACGAAGGATCACATTACAAAAGAAGTCGCTCTTTACCCATTACGTACTTTTGTGGCAAACTAACTTTGTGATTAAATAACACCGTGCTTGCCGTGGACAATAAGCAATCACAATTATAAGGCCACAGTATCATGCTATCATAACCGTTTTGTTTTTCATATTTAATGAACAGCCAAAATTTAATGCCTAGTGCATTTTGTAATCAAGTTGACACTCGAAACGACAATAATTAATTGTACTATTTTAGAACTACCTACTTTGTTAATCATTTTGTTAACACAAGTTTTCAGATGAAGTTGATAGTGCAATTTTCACAAAGTAGGTACAGCAACTATTATTTCTGTTACGGCTACCTACCTACATCCACATTTTAGGTTATTAACTCAAGTTGAAGGAAAAGTTATTAATAGAGGGGTTATTAGAAGGAAAGGTTATTGGACACCAAATCGTCATCCAACCCGATGAGTTCGTACTGAATGTCACTGACAGCGATCAGTTTAAATTTCATCTGAAGCGTTTGTTTAATGAACCTGTTCTTATAACGATTTATTTTTATATTTCCTTCGGTTAGTTGTCCTAGTTATGTCAGGTAGGCCGAGCTTAAACTTGTGTACGTTCACTACGGGAGCACACGAGGACGTGTGATTTGGTCAGTTCTGGCCGTGATTATGTGGTTGTCGAGGCTGGCAGCAATAGTCAGTGCAGTCAAGGCAGTCAGTCAAGGCAGTGCATATTACCCTGATGTTACAGACCTTCACAGTTCATTATTTCACTTTATCTAAAAACATGCCCGATCGTTATAGACGAACATATTTTCGTGTAAACTTCACTTTATTCGACAGCGTCTTTTAATAAATCCCTGTTGCAGGCTGTAGCATATTTGAGAGGTGGTCATGAACACTCACGTTGCAAACTACGCAGTGTTGTGAAAGTGTGACATGGCATGCTGGAGTGCAGTGTGTTCATTTATGCGTGTGTGGTACGACATTCATCCCAGGAGTGGCATGGCAAACTAGATTCTGGACGAATGGATTCAGTATAATTCACCCACCACCTACGAGTTTGCACGGATTGCAATACAATCTGCATTGCTGCATTAGGTAAGCGTACCTAAGTATTTCCTATATATCTATTCGTAATAACTATCATTTTTCCTATATAAGTTTGCCCATTAAATTTCATTTTTATTAATGTTACACTATGTTACAATGTGCAAATAAACTTACTATCTATCCGTATTTACGTGATACTTGTCAGTGTTTGCTATCAGCTCTTTATCATACGGGTTTTGTAAATGTAATGATTTAGTACACCCTCGTGTAAGACCTACCACGGCTTCGAGGTACTACCATTCATGTAATGCCTGAGTGTCAACAACGAGTTGAGTTGGTGATGTTGTCGAGGTGGATAATATCACTCGCGTAATGCCTGGGTACTGTCACTAGACTACTAGCTACCTTGGGTACTCGCGTAAGACCTGAGGTCAGGGCATCGAGCAAACCCAGTTCAGTCTGTTTTACGGGTTATCGTTCTTGGAAGATACAGTGTAAGCCCCACCGCGGCCTCTGTTGACCAAACTGTAACACCTGTGTTCTACGGGTTATGTTTCTTGGAAGATACAGTGTAAGCCCCACCGCGGCCTCTGTTTACCAAACTGTAATACCTGTTCTACGGGTTATGTTTCTTGGAAGATACAGTGCAAGTCCCATCGCGGCCTCTGTTGACCAAACTGTAATACCTGTGTTTTACGGGTTATGGTTCTTGGAAGATACAGTGTAAGTCCCACCGCGGCCTCTGTTGACCAAACTGTAATACCTGTGTTTTGCGGGTTATGGTTCTTGGAAGATACAGTGTAAGACCCACCGCGGCCTCTGTTGACCAAACTGTAATACCTGGGTGTTTTACGGGTTATGCTTCTTGAAAGATACAGTGTAAGACCCACCGCGGCCTCTGTTGACCAAACTGTGTAATGCCTGGGTGTAACTAGTAACGACAGCGTGACGATATTGGCTGAACTTGTAATAAAACATTATTTTGGCTTAATAGCACCATTTAACATTTGTAACGAACTGTAATACACTGTGTAATTCTACCAGTACTGTACCTGTTGGATGTTAGTTTACACAATGTGAATAACTTTGATCCTAAATAATGCGTAGAGATATTTAAATTTTTACTACAAAGTTATTTGCTATTCTACAGGTTAACAATCATTTTCCCTTCACAGAACAAGGACTTTAATGACTTACCAATGATAATGTGTACTTAAATGCTTAATTCATTCTTTTATTTACAGCCTTATTTTAGTTATTTCATTTATTTTGCTGTTTTCATTTACCTGTACCATGTACGTACTATTTTTGAGAATGATGGAGATAATTAAATAACACCGGGATTACGAATGTTCTAATTCTCTGTGTATGTTGAGAAGATCGAATATGTGCAACGAAGTATGAAATTCTATTTGAATGATGTGCGCCTTCTGTAATGAATTAAAAAGGAGGCCGTAGCTAATGAACAGATGATGCTGTATGAGTCAGGGCCTTGTAAGAGCGATGAATGATTGAGATAGGCATACTCGTTTACTTAATTATTTTTATACAAATCTGCTATGATTACAGGCACCAGGGTCACAGCCGGGTCATGAAGACATGTCGAGGGTTGTGATCAGATCAAGACTACACACGGTGGTGGTCTGAAAATCGTGGCAGCTGGGGTGGCTCTGACGAGAATGACCTTATTTATGACATTCAAAGATAGAGTATCAAAGACTACGTTTTATTAATTAGCACTAATTCAACATTCTGAGATTCTTTTCCTATTTTGTTTTGAACTTTCTTGTCTGTAGCTAAGTTTTAATGACTGTCCCAAAACTTTAACCAAATTTCCCATAAGCTTAATTCTTATCTGGAAGCACTGTTATAAATTGCTCTGTCACTAGAACACCTCATGCTTTATTTATGATTCAAAACCTGGAAATTAGGTTTCAAATAAAACTTAAATTGCTTCAGACGATATGCTGATCTTTGGTATTTAGCTTGGTTTGTTCTCATTTGCAGACTCTAATCTTTCTGATGTCATCATGCGTTCGAAGGCTGCTGCCTCCGTCACTGTATGATGCCGGGCGCTCTGGTGTGCTTCTGGGTGATGCCGGGCGCTCTGGTGTACTTCTGGGTGATGCCCAGCGCTTAAGAGCTTCAGTGCACTGCTACGGTAGAAGTACATTGCATTGAAGGATCTTTACAGCCTGGCGAGGGCGCCAGGATGTCAGGAGAGGCCGTATTAGGAATCAACGTCGGTAGTTGAATAAAAAATATGACGATGTAGGGGAAAACGCCCATAAAAGCGAGGCCTCCTCTAAGGAGCGACCATTATTAGTCTAAAAGTTGTAGGGGCAGTTACTCTGCCCGTTTGCGTACTGATATTCTGTATTTGTGCTTACCTATAATTTATAGTTGTAGTTGAATAAGGATGTGTTAATTAGAAACTTCAAATCGTTCGAATAAGACTTTGTGAATTAAATAATATTCCGCTTCTGGTTTTTCATTTCTAAAATAATATAATATACTATGTATAGGTATAGTAGAATAGAATGAATGTAATGTAAGGATAGTACGTATTATGAAGGGACATAAATTTACCTATGTAATTTTTTTAGGAGTGCACTGCACCAGCGCTCTTTAGGACGAGCCGCCTCTGGAGACAACCTTCCAGCTGAGGCATTCCCAGTGGACTATAACATGGGGTTCTTCGAGAAAGCTGTAAAAAAAGCTCTCCTCCAAAGCCGGCAATGCTCGGGTGGCTCCCCTGGGGTTGCCCGTGTCCATAGGCGACGGTGATCGCTTAACACTACGCAGCCCGTCTGCCTTTTTGTTCGGTTTACATATTTAAAAAAAACTTAACATTGTCAATATCCATTTGCAAGGCCAGACAGTCATCACAGCTCTCTACACCCAAAAATAATTTTATATTTTCGGCCATCATGAGGCACTTAGCTGCCCTGACCACACTTTGCATATCATCCTTACTAATATTATAAATTCTGCTACGATTTCCCGCTTAAACTACTGAACCAATTATAATGAAATTTGGAACAGTGGACCTTGGGAAAGGACATAGAATGGTTTTTATCCTACGGGGACCTATAAAACGGGTCCACATGCGCGAAGCCGCTGGCGGAAGGATAGTTTACTGTAATTAAGAATTGCGTCGGGTCAAGCGTACTTTCCTGGCTTACAGAGAAAGTTTCAAATGGATCAGACCGGAAACCTGATAGCTACAGCTGCACGTATTGTTATAGACCCGCAAAATAACTTACAAATAATTTGAGCAGCTTCGGCATAAAGCCGGCAGCCGAAAATTTATTTAAAAACACATCGTCATCGTCAAAAGCTTTCTTGAAATCGAGTTAAGCTGCATCTACTTGCTTCTTTGACTCTATATGGTTAACAGTGTAGTCAACAAACCTGATAAGGTTAGTAACAGTCGAGCGCCACGCTTTGATGTATATGTTGGAAGTCAACCAGAAGGAGAATACAAACTTCCAAATGACAATCTAAGTATTGTACTCCGTCTAACAGAACCTATACACGGTGCCGGAAGAAACGTTACTACCGATAATTTTTACACTAGCACAGACTTTGCTATAAAAAAAATTGACTTTAGTGTGAACACTTCTTAAGTGGGTAAACAAAACTCAACAAGAACGACCGCTTGTCCTTGGTCCAAATAACACTACAGTCTTCTTGGGTGCAAGCGCACCTGGTGCTAAAATACCGACGTTAATTGTCTTAAAAGGCAAGAATCTTTGGAATGAATGGTTTTATAAAAACGAAACTGTACAAACATCATATTCTGTGAGTACAAATGGATGGACGGAAACGTCTTTTTTGAAAAATATATCAAGTATGTATTTATACCAGCAATCGGAAGTGAACGACCCTTACTTCTTGTATATGGTGTTCATAAAACACATGTCTGGGAGTTGTGAAGATAGCAGTTGCTAACAATATCACGATCTTGAAAATACCACTTCATTCATTACATATACTACAACCGTTAGATTGTAGTGCGATGAAGTCTATGAAAGTTCACTGGGAAGACGCTCTGGTGAAATGGCAGCAACTACATTCTGGTGCCAAACTGCCTAATAGCGAATGGATGTACTAAAACCCAAAACCAAAATCCATAGGTCGGTACAAACGAGTAAGAAAACCCAAAGTGGACTGTACATTTTTATCTCCGAATTTTTCTCTAAATCTCCGATTGATTACATGACAACCATATATGACAACCTATGTTTTTTACCTTTTTTATTATTTGCATGAAGGTTTCATGCCTACATATTGAATAACATTTTTATACATTCTGCCCACCAAGGACAGAATGTCCTTCACAACCGCCCAGCGTGAGATTGTAAACAGAACCCATCGCTAATATCAAACAAATAACCTAATAAAAATAACACATCCTGAATAAACTAAATCATAAACTTGTAGTATAACCTAATAAAACGAAAATATCCTGAATAAACTAAATCACAAACTTGTAATATAACCTAAATAAAAATGAAATATCCTAAATAAACTTAGGAACAGACTGGTAAAATAATAAGCTTGGAAGTTGGACGTTTAATAACAGAATTTTTACATCTTAATGACACAACTCTGGTTAATCAATCACATCCCGAATGCTTATCCAAAACTCGACCAAAAGCCATTTATCAGGAGGTAAATCATCCTCCTTCACCAAGACCATATCCCCAAACTTAAATTCTGTTCTAATTCTAGAAGATAATAATCTTACACTACCTTTAGGGACCTTCAAAACCTCAGCTACCTCCAACAACAATTTCGCTAACAAAACTGCGCCACATTGTAACACCGTATTTTACGCCACTGTTAACACTTACTTTTTCTTTTTGCTTTGTATTTCCACATATTATAACCTACTTGTTTTGCATTTAAATAATTGTAAATCACCATTGTTTGTCTTTAGTTTTTTCATACTTGACGGAACGACTGACATTATTAACATCTGGTTTTGACGTTTGGCTTACTGGTGTCACAGATAAGCAAGTACTGGTAGTTGTTTTTTTTTTTGTTAATGAAAAGGGTTTCGGTACAGCCGTTAGTTGGCCAACATCAAATTGTAGTAAATTATTTTAGAATTAAAATTGAGGTATCCTAGATTTTATTAAGATAAATACTAACTGCTTTGTCAAATTAGGCCCATGTCCGTCACGAGAGTTGTTTTTTTAAATTTCGGTGAAGTATTTTTTTTCCAAATCATCAGTTATGATTGGAATTAGGCGGTACAGTTTGTTTTGTTTTTTTTTGTGGCCATTGTGCATTACGTTGCAAGAAATGGGTTTCGCGAACTTTCGGCGTTCGCAAAGGTATATAAGGGCTGGAGGGCAGGCCTCGGCTTTTTTCTCCGGAGCCGGCGATAGAATTAAGAGTCGTCGTGTGTAGCCCGTGTTTTTAGACCACGTGCTATTCTTCAGTATAGCTGGTGAGAGTCTGATGGAATTTTTTTTGTAGTTCTTCTTTCTTTAGAAGTGTTTCCTAGTGCTTTGCACAGTGTTTTGGTGCTAAGAAGTGCGTTCCTTTTGTTTTTAGCTGCCATTTCCTGGGGTTGAGTTCGAGCGCCTGACCCACGCCGAACTCACCTTATTTTTTTGGAAGAACCCAACCTTTGTTGGTAAGTTTTGAACTATATTTTTTAAAAGGTTAGGTTTATTTGGTGAGCCTATAGACGAATACAAAGGTTAACCACGTGTTCCTTTGTGTTCCAGGGTTCTTCGTTACCCGTTCATCATTTCTTCGTTCTCCGTTCTTCATTCTTCTTTTTTTTTTACTTCACGAACGTCAACTCCATCAACCCCATTCTACATCCACGTGGTAGTCATCATCGCATTGGAATCTTCCTGAGGGTTGAATTGGTTGAACTGTCTCGGAGCCCTCAACCCCATCCGGAGCGTGATGCCTTGTGGGTGTTGGTATCTGCGGTCTCCATCTAGAAATCTTACGCTGCCTCTCCAGGGATTATTCTGGATTCCTTGAAGGAAGGAAGTAAACTTTAGTTTCCTTTGTATCTTATATTATTTCACCTTTTAGTTATATAACGGGAACAACAAATAAGAAGAAACTATTAAACTTAAGACTTATTACTTAGGTAGTTTACCTGTATTAGGTAATAAGAACTTCTTGTGTGTTTTTATTTAAGTTAAATTAGTTAAATAAAAAGTTTTTAGTTAAGTTAAATAAAAAATAGGTAATAATTGAACCAACTGTTTGTTTGAGATAGTGTGGTAAGGCGCCCAACAAATTAATTACAATTTGCATAATATTGAATAAATAGCCCATTTTTTTTTGTTCTTTGTAGTTTTTTTTTAACCACACCATCCCCCAGGCCTACACACCCACGCGACCTCACACACCCGGTGCACCCTAACATCTGGTGCACCCTGCTCACCGTTTACCCAGAGCCTAGCCGAGGCGGACCGTTACAACATATTTCTAAGCTCGGTAGACTTACTTGTTTTACTGACTCATTTAGCACGCATAAATATACTACTACGGAGTACGCACTATTATAATTCTATTACATTATTTACATCAGTGTTCAGCCAACGTTCCAGGCGAAATTCAGTAAGATGGGCCAACTCATTGTGGTAAGTGTACAAGTCTTTTACTATATCCTCTGTTGGTTCATCCCATTCTGTCCCGGCTATCCACAATCGCTGTAAGAAAATCTTTGTTTTTATAATACAAGGCGCTATCCATTCCAAAGGATCGTAAAGCTGAGCTACATCAGATATAATTTTTATTTTTGTTACAGGTGCGGTCAACGGTGGAGACTTCACGGAGTATTGAAATTCATCAAGAGTTCTATTCCAGGTGAGTCCCAAGATTTTAACTATATTATCTAATTTAGTATCTAGTTCTTTTTTCCTTTCTCTTCTGTCATATTATTTTCCTGCCTCATTGTTTGATTTATAGCCTCCAGAATTTTTTCTCTATTTCTAGACCACTTTTGTAGTGTGAATCCTCTTTCCTATAGAAGAGCTTCATTCACATTTTGACAGCCCGTCAATAAACCATCCATGTGAAATTCTTTTTCGACTTTCTCTGCAGCCACCTTATATTTTACCTTGTAATCTTTTGCTACCTGATTGAGTGTCCTTACAGCCAAATACGGAGCTGAAACTGTACCGAACGTGACCATGAGTAACTTGTAGACACGAATAAGATCTTCTGGTTTATCTCTCCACACTATAAGTAGAAAATCGCAATCTTTCTCTGCTATATGCATATGGTACATCTTCACAATATCCGCCACTAAACATACGGGATATTTCCTACAATTTAGAATAACATGTCTTAAGTCATTAAGTGACACTCCATTTTTATATTTACAGGAAGCGTCAAAAACGATTCTCACCTTGGTCGTAGTTTTATCCTCCCGTAGGGGGTGGAGGTAGGTATACAGATTGACACCTTTTATTGTCAAGTCCTTTCACCGTTCACTTTCTTTCTTTCCGCCAACAAAGGATCATTACCAAGTTTTCTTTCTAAATTTTTGAGTCTTTTGACGGCAATTTCTTGTGAATCTCCATTTTTACAGGCTGGATCATCGTCGGGAAAAGGCAAACTAATAACGTACTTGCCCTCTTCCCTACGACGCGTTGTGCCTGCTTTGGTATCTTCACACCGTTGTTCATCAGCTGTTAATATTTTTGAATTTAATAAAGGCTCTGATTCTAACTCCGAAAAGTGTTTTATTTCAAAATCCTCCACCTGGGAATGCAATGCTGTGACCATAATTCCGCTGATATTAGAACCTACTGGACCAGATAATATCCAACCCAGTGAAGTACATTGTGCTACTGGACTCCCCATGGGCCCACGGAGCACACCTTCCTTCAGAACTTGACAATAAACTTCCGCGCCTAAAAGTATATCCATCCTATTAGGTACATCATATGCAGGATCCGCTAAGTATAAATGTTTTAATTAACGTCCCAAGTATTTAAAAGTACCCTTTTACCCGGAATATGCGTTGTTATATTCTTTAGTATATAAGCCTTCACTTCTAATTCAAAACTGGGATCTACTCTTCATCTAATTTTTATTAAAACCGCACACTTCGAAACCATCTTGGTTTCGTCACCACCTAAACCTGATATCATATTGCTTATAGAAATTATTTTAAGTCCCAAGCCTCTGACAGCAGCTTCTGTAGTAAAGGAGGCTTGCGAACCCTGATCTAACAAGGCTCTTATTACTTGGCATTGACCTACTCTAGATTCAGCTTCTACTAATGCTGTAGCTAACAATATTTGACTTGTTTCTTTCATTTTGTTAGAACAAACCATATGACTTGCAGCAACTGTTGGTGTTACATCCAATCCTTGTGAACTAGGTACTAACAACCCTATCATCCGTAACCGAAACCTCAGCGATCCTTTTGACGAAACCTGAATCCACGCTTGAAATGAAAATAGGCCTATAATAGGAATAGGAAACTTTACAGCTGATGGGCGTGCGGCAAAACTTACCCCCATGATTAGTTCCTAAACAGTTGTAACCAATCCTGCTTTTTGTAACAAATTCGCGTCTGTGGTCGCAATTAGGGCTTTCGAATACCGGATTTTTTCAATACCGGTATTAATACCGAATGTTTTTTTCTCAATACCGGAATTCCGGGATACCGGTATTGAAAAAAAAGGCTTATATTTTTCAGAAATGTAATTCTTTTTTGGAAGTACGTATTTAGAAGGTATTTTCTCAGGTAATATCAATAAACAATTTTAAGTTTTAATGTAAAATCGTCTATTATTTACATGAAAAATATCTTTTTATAATAATACTAGCTGTGCCCCGCGGTTCACCCGCGTTAGAGAGGATCATTAGCATAAAATGAAGTCCCTTCTGAAGTACCGTGGACCGGCTTTTTTGTAGGACTATTTAAGATAAACATTTCCATCATACATTACGACAGTGTAACTCTAGCGGTTTTGGTAGCGCTGTAGATGGTAGATTTTTTCCTACTTACTTGACAATCCATTCAGTAGTTTTTACGTGAAAGAGTAACAAACATCAATACTTACAAACTTTTGCGTTTATAATATTAGTAGATCATTTGAGAAATTTCTGGAACTTTCTCGAACATTATCAATTCAATCAAAAAAGATTACAATTATTTAAAAAATCCAGATCATTTGAGAAGCTTTCTCGAATATTCTTCATTAATTAAAATTATTTAAAAAAATCCAAATGATTTGAGAAGTTTCTGGAATTTTCTCGAACATTCTCAATAAAATTAAAATGAAAATAGTTTGCTAGATCATCCCAGAAATTTAGAGATCTACCCAGAAGTCCCTATTGGTTAGAAAAGTACAGATTTTTTTTTTCACCCACTTCCACCCACCGCGATCAAACTCCCTTACTATCATCTACGTACTAAGGGGTATTTACCATCCCAACGGGAAGTTGATTGGAGTTAATGATAATAGAGAAAACCGTGTCTTTACGTACAAAGAAAACCCTTTACTTTACTTTTCACTATCTCACTCATCAGCCCATATTCGTCCACTGCTGGATATAGGCCTCTCCCAAGGCGTGCCACTGTGCCCGATCTTCGGCTCTACGCAACCAGTTACTTCCCGCCACCCGGCGCAGTTCGACTCCGTAGGTCATAACGGGTAGGACGCACTGGTGAAGACTTTCGTCTTGAGGCTTTGTGGTATGGATGACGAGAATATGTGACGGAGCTTCCCAAATGCTACCCAGCCCAACTGAATCCGCCTATCGGTTTCCTTCTCGAAGCTGTTTCTGTCAATCTGGATGGACTGCGCAAGGTAAACATATTCTTTAACAGCTTCGAGTGTCGTACCTTTGACGCTAATTGGAGTAGGAATAACGTGTGCGTTGAACATAACCTTGGTCTTGACCAAGTTCATTCCTAGTCCCACTCGTCGGGAGGCTTCATTTAGGCTTTACAGCATTTCCTGCAACTCCTGCAGCGATTCTGCCATAAGGACTATGCCATCGGCAAAACGCAAATGTGACATGTATTTGCCATCTATACGTATGCAACGTCCTTTCCAGCCCAATAACTTGAAGACATCTTCCACCACACAGGTAAACACTTTCGGTGACAGAATGTCCCCTTGTCTCACGACTCTGTGCTACTGGATAGGCCTTGTTTGGACGTTCTGGATTTGTATGGACATAATGGCTGAGTTGTACAGACACCTCAACACATCGATGTATCGATAGTCAACTTGGCATCGCAGCAGGGAATTCAGAACAGCCCAGGTCTCGATCGAGTCAAAAGCTTTCACAAACACAAACGCTAGGCACAGTGGCTGATTGTACTCATGTGTCTTCTGTATTATCTGCCTCACTGTGAGAATGTGGTCTATGGTGCTAATGTTTCGTCGGAAACCGGCCTGTTCCGGTGGCTGGAATTTATCTAGTCGCCTAGTGAGTCGATTCGTTATGACCCTCCAAAACAACTAATAGACGTGGCTCAGAAACGAGATGGGGCGATAGTTTTTTTAGCAGTGTTTTGTTCCCTTTTTTTATGAAACAAAACGACGATGCTCCTGTTCCATGCTTGCGGAGTTCACCCTGTTTCTAAGACGGAATTAATAATTGGGGCTAATTGTGTAAGGTTTGGTGTAACGCCGGCTTTAATAAGCTCTGCTGTCATTCCGTCCTCACCAGGGGCTTTTCCGTTTTTAAGTTGTCTGAGGGCCAACGCCATCTGCTCAATACTGACTTCGGGAAGCTCATCAGTGTAGTAGCGTGTTAATGTATTGCCTTTAAGCCTTAATGCCTTTTAAGTTCTGTCGTTTCCATATTTCCCGGCAATTTTGAATTTGGAACTGTTCTATATTCGAATGTGTTTAAATTTTAAATCTCAAACAGTTGATAGTATTAGGATTAATGCTATTGTTTAGTCACAGCGGAATCTGTCAGGTCACGTACGAAAATGAATCTTTCTAAGGAAAATGTTCGTGCAATAATTTTCTACAACTTTAGAAGAGGCCTGACACGGCTTCATTGTTTTGAAGAGCTAACATCTGTGTTCAGTGATGAAGCCCCATGTGTGCGGACTGTCGAACGCTGGTATTTAGAATTACAGCGTGGACGTACTAGTGTTAGTGACAAATCTCGCGAAGGACGCCCGAAATCCGCATTCACTGAAGATAACATCATTGCTGTGAGACAACTAATTCTCGAAGATAGTCATGTGACGAATCGAGAGATAGAGGCTCTATTAGGCATCTCAGGGACAACCATTCAGAAGAAGAGAAATTCTTGACCATCCTCCATACAGTTCTGACCCAAGCCCTAACGATTTCTTTACATTTCCTAAAATTAAGAAGTCTTCGTGGTCAAAGGTTCCAGTCCGGTGAAGAAGCAGTCGACGCTTTGCATGTGATGACTTTATGTGTGAGTAGGCCATAGTTTTTGAAATTGTATCCTGTTATTTTATTGATCAGAGATCTATTTTCTCACTGGCAAGCAAATGGTTATTGAAAATTTGAAACTGCATAAGCTACTCTACGCTAGAGGGCATTATTAGGAAGTCAATATGTGTTTTTTAATTAACAGTTATAATGTAATAAAGTCATATTACATGAAACAGAGTAATTGATGAGATTGCGTTGAACTACTTTTACCAAAAAGTTATTTTAAATATTTTGAAACTTTTTATTAACACAATGTAACATTAATACTTTAGTTCAGTCGCTCTAATACTAGATGGCACTACCATCATATGTTTGTTACCAAGTTAGAAGTAAATTTAGATGCTAATTATGTTTTGTAATTTAATTTGGTTTGGTTATACATAATATTACAATATGATAAAACATATTATCATTTAACATGATTATTTACTTCCGGCACTACTCACGTTGCATAATTGATGATGCTCAACTAGTTTCGGACCTGAACGAGGTCCTTCCTCATGAGCCGTCGCGGGCGGTCGCTAGGAGGTGCGCGCGGAGACTACGGGCGGCGGCGCGTGCGGCCCGGCGAGATGGTTCGGCAGTCATCGGATCTCCTCGTGAGTCGTCGTCTACCGCGTCCGCGCTAAAGGTAGTACTAGACGGGGCGCATACCACGCTGTGTCGCTCTCCAAGTTGTCAATATTACCAGACGTAGTGCGAAGTACTGGTTTCCAGGCTGAGGGCACAGTCCAACCACTATCTCTGTTGTAATTAGGGTGACGGTTTATCTCAATTGCTTCCCGCACTTTCCGGGGTACTAGAAATTTTTCCCTCGCCAGAACTGCTACCTTATCGAAGCGAATGAAATGCGCCGTCCCTGAATTATGGGCATGTTCCGCGATTGCGGACCCTTTGCTGTCCATGTTCTTCACACTACGTATATGCTCAGACACCCTGGTAGCGTGTTGTGTCGTAAACTTTCCTTGCTAGAATCCCCCACATATTCTCTATCGGATTTAAGTCCGGACTACACGCTGGCCATTCTAATGTCGATATACCAAAATCATGCAACCACTTTTTTGTACTTTTGGCAACATGTATCGGAGCGTTATCTTGTTGAAAAATAACGTTTCCGTCTTCAGTCAGGGTTATGAAAGGTAAAAGGTAATCATGTAGCAGATCTTGATATTTAGCAGCGTTCATTCGACCATTACAAAACGCCAATTCTGTCTTTAGATGGCCATAGATGCCGCCCCATACCATGACTGATCCACCTCCGCGTGCTCGACGTGACATTATCTTTGTGTCGTGTCTTAAATCATGCCAGTAATATTTGAAACCGTCGGGACCATCAAAATTAAACTTCTTTTCATCACAGAATATAACGTGTTGCCAAAAATCTTGTCCTTTTTTTAAATATTTTTCAGCGAATCAAGTCGGTCTGCAATGTGATGCTCAGTCAAAGCAGGTTTTTTACTGAGATATTTCCGATATTTGAAATGTCCGGATGCTTTTGCCCACTTCCTAATAAGACTCGGATCACAGTCTAAGTTATATCTGTGCACCAGCGCCGATGACGATGCTCCAGTGTTCGACAATTCCCTTAGAATGGCGCGTTTCACGGTAGAAGAAAATTTAGGTGGTCGGCCAGATCGTTTACTTTTGCCATAATTCTCAATTCCTAGCTTCAAAAAGTTCTTTACTACACTCTGTGATCTACCAATAATGTTGGCTATTTGTCTTTGAGTTTTACCACAGCTTCTCAAATCGATAATTCTTTGTTTTTCTATATCACTTAATTGTTTACCGCGAGGCATCATCGAAGGTAATTAAAATATAATGACCACTAAAAACACAAACATATGACTACAAACTTCTAAAATAACAAATAAAAGATGCAAGCACTTTCCCCTATCACGTTCTAATTGCGACTGAGTTTATAATTATTCACAGTGCAAGTCGTTACGTGTGACAACAAGCGTTGCGCTCGACATCAAGGTCACGCAGAGACAAACTGTATTATACGTACCATGCGTGTCAACATATTTAATATTAGATGACTTTGTTAGAGCTTAAATTTATTTAGTTTAATCTTTAAAACATTGAAAAAATTATTTGAGTCTATATTTTTTCACAGCTCTGTAGTCTTAGAAGCTATTTGCTTAATGTTACAAATGAGGTGGTTCTGAAGGTGGACGTCAAAAATGCTTTCAATTCCGTACATCGCAATGCTTTTTTATGTGAAGCTAATAAACTGGTCCCAGATATATTTCCTTACTTATGGCAATGTTACAGCAGCCCATCAAATTTATTGTATCGCAATAATTTAATACTCTCTGCGGCTGGCTGCCAACAAGGTGACCCTCTTGGGCCTGCCATTTTCAGTTTAGCTATACATCCCATTATTTCTGCTTTGAAATCAAAATTAAACATGTGGTACTTAGATGACGGCACTCTTGGTGGCGAAGCTTCTCTAGTTTATCAAGATTTACAAAATTTAATCAATAGTTTCCAACAAGTAGGCTTAGAATTAAATTTCTCTAAATGTGAATTATACATTCCAGAAACAATTTCAGATTCAGGAAAAAATGATATAATAAATAAATTTAACACTATTGCTCCAAATATTCAAGTTTTGAACAAAGAGTCTCTTCGCCTTCTAGGTTCGCCTGTTTTAGATGAATCCATTCCTACATTTTTAGACGACCAAATCTCTAAATTTGAAGACTATTCAGAGAAGCTTTCTAAAATTAATGCTCATATGGCTTACCATATTATTCGATCGTGTTTATTTGTCCCTAAATTCACTTATTTTTTGAGATGTAGTCCTATTTGGAAACATAAAAAATTACTTTTTTCGATTGATTCATTGGTTCAAGATTGTTTGGCCAAAATTCTAAATTGTTCGTTAAATATCAAATCTTGGACTCAAGCATGTTTGCCATTACGTTTTGGAGGAATTGGTATCAGACAAATTTCTTCAGTATCATTGCCTGCATTTCTGTCCTCAGTACATTCAACAAAATTATTATTCAAAAAAAATACAAATTCTTTTCATATATCCAATATTAATTATTGTGAAGAGGCCATAGATGCCTGGTTGACAGCTTGCCCAGGTGTAACACTTTCCCAAACATTAACGTCTCAAAGACTTTGGGACGAGCCGCTCTGCAAAATTCTCTAGAACATCACTTTTATGTTTTTCCGCTGGTTAACGCGGTGCAAGAGAATATTTATTTATTTATTTATTAACATAACTAAGTAAACCTTACAGACTAACTAGCCTAATGCGTTTGCTTAGTTCTATTTTGCACATATATAAAAATTGTTTTGCGGAAATCTGCAGGTGACGAGAAAAAAATGTCCAATTGTGGATTCGAGGATAGTGCACCATTAAGCAACGTCAGTGCCCGAACTAAGGGCGACTGTCGCATTAATACTAATCTGCAACACGGAACTGCAAATAGTTCATGTCGCCTCGCTCGAATGTACTTATCAGGAACACCAATTAATGATACCATTGATAGTACCGAAGGATTAGATACTATACCCCTGTTAAATTAAATAAAAAAAGTATTCTATAAAAGCTACGTCTCGCCTTACCTCCAATGTTTCATACCCTAACATGCCTAGTAAGAACGAGCTTGGATATGCATGTGGATATCCAACAAAAAATCCATACTGTTTAAAATACGTGTATCTTAAAAATTTCTTTTGGAGTTTCTCCAGCATGAGTTTGTATTTCTCTTCATGTGGACTCCAGATAATTGCGTTGCTTTCCAATTTACTTCGTACAAAACTGTTATATAAAAGTTTAATTACGTTTGAACTATTTAGTTCATTTGCTTGTCTCAAAACAAAACCGAGTGATCTATACGCTTTGGTTGATATTGTGGCAATATGTTCGGCAAAATTTAGGTTATAAATAGGGCTTCCAATACCGGGATCCCGGAATTTTTTTCGACTTTTTGAATACCGGTATTGAAACGTTCAATACCGGGATCCCGGTATTAGTGATTTTATTTTAATTTTAGTACAAATCACAAAATAATAAACTATCAATGATTTTAAGTCCAAAAACAAGATAGACTTCATCATTACGGACCACAATCGGATATTAAAAGACGTCTCTGTGATCAATAGGTTTAACACCGGTAGTGATCATAGACTAGTAAGAGGCTCTTTAAATATAGATCTTCAGCTCGAGAGATGCCGTATGTTGAAGTCTACGCTCTGACCAAATCTCCTTCAAATCGAAACGGGATCTAATGAATTTCAGATTGAACTGATAAATCGGTTTGATGCCTTGGAACCCGCTGTGGATTTTGACGAGGACTACGAAAATGTGGGTTAATGGACGAAGGTAACAGGTTTTGTCGGACGAAGCATAATGGCCCCTGTGCCAGCGTTTATGGACTATGAGAAAGCTTTTGACTCGATCGAGACCTGGGCTGTTCTGGATTCCCTGCAGCGATCCCAAGTTGACTATCGATACATCGATGTGTTGAGATGTTTATACAACTCAGCCATTATGTCCGTCCAAATCCAGAACATCCAAACAAGACCTATCCAACTGCACAGAGGCGCGAGACAAGAGAACATTCTGTCACCGAAACTGGTTACCTGTGCACAGGAAGATGTCTTCAAGTTATTGGACTGGAAAGGACGTTGCATACGCATAGATGACGAATACATCTCACATTTGCGTTTTGCCGATGACATAGTCCTTATGGCAGAATCGCTGCAGGAGTTGCAGGAAATGCTGTCAAGCCTAAATGAAACCTCCCGACGAGTGGGACTAGGAATGAACTTGGACAAGACCAAGGTTATGTTCAACGCACACGTTATTCTTACCCCAATTAGTGTCGAAGGTACGACACTCGAAGCTGTTAAAGAATATGTTTATCTTGGGCAGTCCATCCAGATTGACAGAAACAGCTTCGAGAAGGAAACCGATAGGACGATTCCATGGGCTGGGCAGCATTCGGGAAGCTCCGTCACATATTCTTGTCATCCACACCACAAAGCCTCAAGACGAAAGTCTTCGACCAGTGCGTCCTACCCGTTATGCTCTACGGAGCCGAAACGTGGACACTGACGATGGGACTGGCTCATAAGCTAAAAGTCGCGCAGATAGCAATGGAGAGAGCTATGCTCGGTGTGTCCATTCGAGACATGATCCAAAACCAGGAAATCCGGAGGAGGACTAAAGTCACCAACATATCTCTAAGAGCCAGTAAGCTGAAGTGGCAGTGGGCTGTTCACATCTGCCGAAGAGCCGACAATCGTTGGACGAGACGGCTTTTGGAGTGGAGACCGCGTTCAGGCAAACGTAGTGTTGGACGCCCCCCTGCGAGGGTGGCGGGAAGTAACTGGATGCGTAGAGCCGAAGATCGGGCTCAGTGGCACGCCTTGGGAGAGACCTATGACCAGCAGTGGACAAATATGGGCCGATGAGTGAGAGAGTGAGATATCAATGATTTAAAGACATGGCAGTTACACGCAACGCAATAAACGTAAGTCTAAGATACATTATAAATACGGATATGGCTTCTAATTATTTGTTATGCATTCCGCCAACAAGTATAGAAGCGGAAAGATCGTTCTCTGATAAAAGCCTAGATGCTCTTTCTCTCCTTAGAACGCAATTTCAGGAAAAAAGAGCCTAAATAATTAAAGCATTTTTAATTATAAGATTTTATTATGTTTATTTTTTTGTAAATGTTAACCGAAGTAAATAGGTACAAAAATTATATTATTAAGATTTCTTTTGTTGGCTAGATATTATCTGTTGATTACGAAGTACGTAAAAGTATTTATTTTCACCGTTGTTGTCTATCTTAGATATTAAAACCCAAATATTGTTGAGATTCTTATTATTTACAGAAATGTTGTTAGACAAATCTTGTGAAATTCCATAATAATAAATATGGTTAGTCATAATTTTGATAACGCGAATTATGGTAAAAAAGACGGATCTAACTGACACTAAATATTATTATAAAAATATATTTTTACATGTAAATAATCGATGATTTTACATAAAAACTTTGTTTTTTAATATTACCACACACAAATACCTTCTAAATACGTACATCCAAAAAAGAATTACAATTCTGAAAAAAATATGCCTTCTTTTTTCTCAATACCGGTATCCCGGGATCCCGGTATTGAGAAAAAAACATTCGGTATTAATACCGGTATTGAAAAAATCCGGTATTCGAAAGCCCTAGTTATAACACATGAGGACACCTAAGTCCTTGGCAGTTGTTTTTCTTTCTACCACAATATCACCTAGCTTATAGTCGTACACAATAGGGTTGTGAGCAAGTGTGAAAGATATTACAGAACACTTCGTTACATTAAACATCAATCTGTTTTCCATACTCGTTTTACAAACATTTCGACTATCGCTCTGTAACAAATGACAGTCAAAAATGTTTGTAATTTTATAGAATAATTTCAGGTCATCTGCAAACAACAGACAACGAGCTGTACTAACTGTAGTTGGTAAATCGTTAATAAAAACTAAAAAAGCCAAAGGCCCAAGATTTAACCCTTGACTTATCCCGGAGAATGTATAATACGGTTTTGAGATAAATCCATGATACTGCACATACTGCCTCCGGTGACGGAGGTAGCAGGAGAAGAATTTTAGTAATGCAGGAGTAAATCCGGCAGCAGCAAACTTACGGAGAAGTATGTCGTTGTCGACAACATCAAAAGCCTTCCTAAAATCGAGATAAGCAGTATCAACTTGAAGTCCACAGTCCATGGCTGCAACAGTATATGAGAAAAAAGACAGTAAGTTACTGGTAGTCGATCGCCCAGTCCTGAATCCATGTTGAGCATCTGACATAAATTTTTAGAATTGCGGTGTCACTTTCTCAAGTATGTATTTGGAAGAAGTGTTGTAATAAATAATAAATCACTACATATTTTAAAACAAATTCGCTTCCCACCGCTTTTCCGCGTCCCAATGTATGCTTAGATCTTTAAAACTACCCAACGGATTTTGTAGCGGTTTTTTTTAAATAGATAAAGTAATTTCTTAGGATGGTTTAGGTGTATAATTGATTATGCTTTTATGTAACTAGACTAAAACATAACGATTTTTGTCACAAATCTTGCCTATTGGGAGAGTAGTTGCTGTGTTAATATGTGTATATATACCGTCGCGTACGGACGAAAATAGTTATAAGTTTATTTTTAGTATTATAGAGAAAATTTGTTACAAGTTTGAAAAAATATTAGTATGTGGTGACTTCAATTTAAGTTCTTGTAATGTAAATGTTCAGTGTGCTTTTGAATATATGTTAACGTTTTGCGAACTACGGCAGGTAAACAGTATTTTTAACAAGAGTGGAAATATGTTAGACATGGTATTGGTTAGTGCATCGTTAGGTAGCGTCACAACTGAGCGGGCAGCTGACATACTAATCTCACCAGACGCTTATCATCCACCACTAGATATACTGATATATCGGGAACATACTTCTAAAAGGTGTGATATTCCGATGTTTGTCGATAATAAGGTATGGGACTTTTAAAAAAGCCAACTTTTATGTTCTATACGATAACATCAAAAATATTAATTGGCAATCTTTGTACACAATCAAGGATCCTGATAGAGCTGTATGTGAATTTTATTTAATATTAAATCACTGCATTGATAATTGTGTTGCCAAAAAACCGCATATAGCAGTACAGCCACGGTACTCTTACCCTGTGTGGTACTCGCCGTTAACAAGACGCTACATTAGGTTCGAAGCTCGCTTTCATCGCTTGTTTAAAAGAACCTTATTAGTTAAGTACAAAATAAAATTTTCGTATTACAGAGCACTAGTTAAGTTGAATATCAAAGCTGATTTCCATCGGTACAGATCTAGGATGGAAAACGATATAAGTCGAAACCCTTCGAGTTTTTGGGGATACATATCAACAAAACGAAGCAGGGGTAAAGGAAAAATTACAATTAAAAACAATGGTCAATCGGTTGCAGAAGACGAAATTGCACCGCTCTTTGCAAACTATTTTAAATCTGTATTTTTCAGCGAACCACCTCAGCTCAATGTAGAAGACGCCATTAGGTTTTCCGACTGTTCGAGCCGACATATTGATATCACATCGATCAATATCACAGACGTAGAACGAGCACTTAACAGTCTAAAACCAAAAAAATCGTCTGGTCCTGATGGCATCCCCCCATATATAGTTAAAGACTGTCGTTCAGTGTTTGTTAAGCCATTACATTATATCTTCAATTTATCTGTTGGAAGTGGTAAGTATCCAGACGCGTGGAAAACATCCCGAGTTGTTCCCGTACCTAAGAGTAATCTCAGTTCAGAGGTAAGCGATTTTCGACCAATAGCAATACTATCAGTGTTTGGTAAATTGTTCGAATCTGTTTTACATAAACTGCTGAGTGTTCAACTTGAAAGTCAACTGTCAGATGCTCAACATGGATTCAGGACTGGGCGATCGACTACCAGTAACTTACTGTCTTTTTTCTCATATACTGTTGCAGCCATGGACTGTGGACTTCAAGTTGATACTGCTTATCTCGATTTTAGGAAGGCTTTTGATGTTGTCGACAACGACATACTTCTCCGTAAGTTTGCTGCTGCCGGATTTACTCCTGCATTACTAAAATTCTTCTCCTGCTACCTCCGTCACCGGAGGCAGTATGTGCAGTATCATGGATTTATCTCAAAACCGTATTATACATTCTCCGGGATAAGTCAAGGGTTAAATCTTGGGCCTTTGGCTTTTTTAGTTTTTATTAACGATTTACCAACTACAGTTAGTACAGCTCGTTTTCTGTTGTTTGCAGATGACCTGAAATTATTCTATAAAATTACAAACATTTTTGACTGTCATTTGTTACAGAGCGATAGTCGAAATGTTTGTAAAACGAGTATGGAAAACAGATTGATGTTTAATGTAACGAAGTGTTCTGTAATATCTTTCACACTTGCTCACAACCCTATTGTGTACGACTATAAGCTAGGTGATATTGTGGTAGAAAGAAAAACACGGGATCCCGGTATTGAGAAAAAAACATTCGGTATTAATACCGGTATTGAAAAAATCCGGTATTCGAAAGCCCTAGTTATAACACATGAGGACACCTAAGTCCTTGGCAGTTGTTTTTCTTTCTACCACAATATCACCTAGCTTATAGTCGTACACAATAGGGTTGTGAGCAAGTGTGAAAGATATTACAGAACACTTCGTTACATTAAACATCAATCTGTTTTCCATACTCGTTTTACAAACATTTCGACTATCGCTCTGTAACAAATGACAGTCAAAAATGTTTGTAATTTTATAGAATAATTTCAGGTCATCTGCAAACAACAGACAACGAGCTGTACTAACTGTAGTTGGTAAATCGTTAATAAAAACTAAAAAAGCCAAAGGCCCAAGATTTAACCCTTGACTTATCCCGGAGAATGTATAATACGGTTTTGAGATAAATCCATGATACTGCACATACTGCCTCCGGTGACGGAGGTAGCAGGAGAAGAATTTTAGTAATGCAGGAGTAAATCCGGCAGCAGCAAACTTACGGAGAAGTATGTCGTTGTCGACAACATCAAAAGCCTTCCTAAAATCGAGATAAGCAGTATCAACTTGAAGTCCACAGTCCATGGCTGCAACAGTATATGAGAAAAAAGACAGTAAGTTACTGGTAGTCGATCGCCCAGTCCTGAATCCATGTTGAGCATCTGACAGTTGACTTTCAAGTTGAACACTCAGCAGTTTATGTAAAACAGATTCGAACAATTTACCAAACACTGATAGTATTGCTATTGGTCGAAAATCGCTTACCTCTGAACTGAGATTACTCTTAGGTACGGGAACAACTCGGGATGTTTTCCACGCGTCTGGATACTTACCACTTCCAACAGATAAATTGAAGATATAATGTAATGGCTTAACAAACACTGAACGACAGTCTTTAACTATATATGGGGGGATGCCATCAGGACCAGACGATTTTTTTGGTTTTAGACTGTTAAGTGCTCGTTCTACGTCTGTGATATTGATCGATGTGATATCAATATGTCGGCTCGAACAGTCGGAAAACCTAATGGCGTCTTCTACATTGAGCTGAGGTGGTTCGCTGAAAAATACAGATTTAAAATAGTTTGCAAAGAGCGGTGCAATTTCGTCTTCTGCAACCGATTGACCATTGTTTTTAATTGTAATTTTTCCTTTACCCCTGCTTCGTTTTGTTGATATGTATCCCCAAAAACTCGAAGGGTTTCGACTTATATCGTTTTCCATCCTAGATCTGTACCGATGGAAATCAGCTTTGATATTCAACTTAACTAGTGCTCTGTAATACGAAAATTTTATTTTGTACTTAACTAATAAGGTTCTTTTAAACAAGCGATGAAAGCGAGCTTCGAACCTAATGTAGCGTCTTGTTAACGGCGAGTACCACACAGGGTAAGAGTACCGTGGCTGTACTGCTATATGCGGTTTTTTGGCAACACAATTATCAATGCAGTGATTTAATATTAAATAAAATTCACATACAGCTCTATCAGGATCCTTGATTGTGTACAAAGATTGCCAATTAATATTTTTGATGTTATCGTATAGAACATAAAAGTTGGCTTTTTTAAAAGTCCCATACCTTATTATCGACAAACATCGGAATATCACACCTTTTAGAAGTATGTTCCCGATATATCAGTATATCTAGTGGTGGATGATAAGCGTCTGGTGAGATTAGTATGTCAGCTGCCCGCTCAGTTGTGACGCTACCTAACGATGCACTAACCAATACCATGTCTAACATATTTCCACTCTTGTTAAAAATACTGTTTACCTGCCGTAGTTCGCAAAACGTTAACATATATTCAAAAGCACACTGAACATTTACATTACAAGAACTTAAATTGAAGTCACCACATACTAATATTTTTTCAAACTTGTAACAAATTTTCTCTATAATACTAAAAATAAACTTATAACTATTTTCGTCCGTACGCGACGGTATATATACACATATTAACACAGCAACTACTCTCCCAATAGGCAAGATTTGTGACAAAAATCGTTATGTTTTAGTCTAGTTACATAAAAGCATAATCAATTATACACCTAAACCATCCTAAGAAATTACTTTATCTATTTAAAAAAAACCGCTACAAAATCCGTTGGGTAGTTTTAAAGATCTAAGCATACATTGGGACGCGGAAAAGCGGTGGGAAGCGAATTTGTTTTAAAATATGTAGTGATTTATTATTTATTACAACACTTCTTCCAAATACATACTTGAGAAAGTGACACCGCAATTCTAAAAATTATGTTTTTAGACACTACGCACATAAAAAAATACGCACACAACAAACTATTTTGCCAAAGGTGCTCGCCGAGGGTTTGAACTCGGTATTTCCGTGTCGGAAACCGCGGTCTTAACCGCTCAACAATCACTGCTCGAATGAATTGATTAGTTGTATGTTTATGAGTACGTGGCTTTATACCACTACGTCTTCTAAATCCCAATTACAATTACTCAAAGATATTCCAAGAACATAAAACAAGAGCACAACATATTGTCTTTTTCGACTTCCCGTCAAAACTCGACCAAATGTTGACAACTGCGGTACTGACTGCTTTCCTGTACCACGAAACAGCTGTCATCGACGAACTGACGCCATTACTGCGTATGAATGATAAGGTCAGAGATAATAATTGCTCGCTCTCGCAATAGTAACTTGGTAACGGTCCGTTTGTTTACATTCTTTATCTCCTCTCGTTGGCCGGACTATAGCATCATATGTTTGTTACCAAGTTACACACACTCATAGCGTTACACACAACACAATTAGAAGTAAATTTAGATGCTAATTATGTTTTGTAATTTAATTTGGTTTGTTTATACATAATATTAACAATATGTTAAAACATATTATCATTTATTAAAATAATTAGACTGTAACTAGTTATAGATTCTAAATGATATTTTAAGTAGCCAGCAGGATATTGTTTGGAAATTCAGATATTCGACAAGAGATGGCATCTCCATCGCTTTGTTTACATTTGTTATATATTGTAATTCCTGTACCCAGCACACAAATTAAGCCTTGATAGGAACAAATATTAATTATTTAAAATAAAACATTATTTTCAATATATCATACATAAATTACATAAAAAATATGAAAGTAAGATATTTTTAGAAAGTTTATTGTTAGGCCATGCAGCTTTGTGTTTGGTCAAAAGTCAAAATACTTCATTGACTATGATGACCATCTATGATTGGATAAAGCATTTACCTTTTTTGTAAAAACAGTTGATACAAACTAAATCAAGCTAGTTCATTTAGAAAATATAAGAATAATAATATCTTATTGAATTTTAAATCTGATTTTATGAATAAGACATTACTATTGTCAACAGACTGCAGTGTTATTTGAATTTAATGGATTCTGGCTTATGATTGGTCTAAATAAAGTTTAAACCATTACCATATTAGGTTCGGAAAAAGTGCTGCAGTGAAAATAGCTCAGGATATAAAAAGGCGATGGCCTCCCTAAGAAAGGACATTCTAAATTCAACCATCATTGTTGATAGCACTTCATCTCTATACTTGCATTGCACCAGGCTGACCTGCTTTATAAATAAAACAAAGTTAACAAAGATAGAGGAGAAATATTATTTGGTGTACTGTATAAAAAGGAGGAACTCCTATCACGACAGTTAAGTACCTTGTTATTTGTCATAATATAACGTTTTATATCAAGTGTAAATCATATTTAAAATTATTCTACCCTTTGCCCGTTTGTAATTTGTATTCTGTTCATTAAACAACCCTAAGCTAAGGGACGTATATTATTTTGTTCTATTTTATTTAGTACGAAGTTGTAGCAAAGTAAAGTCATACTCCTGCCAAATATTGTGATTTATATATAATAAATAATGTCATGTTATTCAGATCCTGGTTTTTCCTTTAGTGTCTTTTTAAACCTTTAAGGCTTTTAGGAAGCACATAACTACATATCCCTTTGAAATTCACTCCTTAAGAGTAATTTCAAATCGTTTTAGCTTAGAATAAATGTCATACATGTAGGTACACACATAATTTCTGACACATGCATGCCTTGTATACGAGCCAAGAATCAAATTCAACAATCGGTTCAGCAATCTCAAAATCCGCTTTAATACAATACAATATACAATAATATGAAGATAGAAAGTTACGGTAGGCCAATTTAAAAATTAAGGTCAACGCGCATAGCTGTATCTACTAATAGGTACCGCCGGTAGGCGCAGTATTGCGGGTTGCACGCTGTACACACTTCAATCCCTGGGAATGCCGTTTCAGGAAGATACGATACGCTGTCCATCAAATGAAAGGTTCCGTCAATAATACCAAGGTTCTGTTAACATGCGTAAATATCAGATTAAGTTACTTGAGCATTACCTAACCTAGGTAAGGTTAGTGTTAGTTATTGAGTTAATAGTATTTCCAGACGCTTTAAAAAACGAAACATCATTGGGCATAGATTTTATTACTAAATGAACCTATTTATGCAAACCGGAACCAATCCACACTCATGCCGAAATTGAGTTACTTAAAATTGCACCTTCTATCGACCCTGTAAAGATCAAAATGATCTGATAATTTTGACAGAACAAAACATTTTCATGACATGTTTACCAATCCACAAAACATCAGTTGTATAATATATTAAACAGCGTTTTCTCAAATCTATCATCACCATCATCATGTGTGGGTTGGTTCCGGTTTGCATAAATAGGTCCAAATGTAGGTAAGTTAGATTTTGCGAACATGGTACACACTGATCGGCCTCAGGTCATTCACCCCTTGCTTACGGTGGATTCATGCGCGATTGGAGGTTGCACGTCCGTTAGTATGCTACGAGAGGACGAGGGCATCATGTTAGGCCTCATACGCATTGTCCGGTTAGCCGGAGTGCGGACAGCCGTCCGGTTAACCGCAATCAAAAATATATACGCAAAAGTATTTTTTATTCGCACTGTGATGCGGCTGCCGCCCAACCGCTCCGGTCGCTCGGAGCGCTGCGGCCCGACTGACGGCTATCCGGACGGTCGCTGTACGCACTACGCGGATGCACTGCGGTTTGCTAGTTTACGGTTGCTCGCCATTGAAGGTGACATTACAGACGAGACGCTCGCGACAAAAAATTTCGGCTATGGATTTCGATGCCGAACGGTTTATAATTGAAATTCAAAACAGGCCAGCAATTTGGAATACGAAATCTGCAGAATATTCTGATAGAAACTTACGTCAAAAAGCTTGGGAGGAGTTGGTGGATACCTATGGAGCTGATTTACCACAGGATAAAAAAAAACAACTCGGTAAGTACAATTACTTTATATAGTTTCATAATTATATGTTGTCACAGTTTAATTAGATGTGATTATCCTGCCAGCTTACCCTTCCTTCGTTCATGAAATAATCTGCAAATAATTCTCGATATCTTAATCCAGTTGTATTGTTTCTGCGCACTCTATCTTGAGCAATTGTGTCAGTCAGTGGATTATTTAGCGAGTCTTCAAAAGAATACCCATCTCTGTCTCTCACGAAGTTGTGTAAAATGCACGCCGACTTAATAATATCATTAACTAAATCGGTGTTGACATTAATGGGTCTATGGAAAATGCGCCACTTATTCGCAAGTATCCCAAAAGTACATTCAATGTAACGTCTAGCTCTGCAGAGCCTATAATTAAACGTTCTTCTCGTAACATTTAAGTCACGTCTTGGATATGGGCGCATCATGGTTGTACTTAAGGCGAATGCCTCATCTCCTACAAAGACGTAGGGGAAAGCAGTGCTATTGGATTCTAAAATCGGCGCAGGTTCAGGAATGTTCAAACGATTCTCCTGCACTTTTTTATAAAAGTTCGAATTCTGAAATATTGCTGAGTCCCCGAATCTACCAAATGCTCCAACATCAATTAATACAAATTTAAAGCTGCTGTCACAAATCGCCATCAAGACCAAGGAAAAAAATCCTTTATAATTATAGCACATAGATCCACTATTGTTAGGTGCTATAGTTCTTATATGTTTCCCATCACAAGCACCTATACAATGCGGAAACTGGGCTCTCTTGAAGAAATCCTTTGCAATTTGAAGCCACATTTGTTCTGTTGGTTCTGGTAGGCATATCTCTTTTAAGCAATACCATATTGCTGCACATACTTCGCGAACAATTTCGGCAATGGTGCTAACTCCAATCCTAAAGATGTAATGCAATTCAGCAAATGAGCAACCAGTTGCTAAATATCTGAAACAATTGTTTTTTTACAGGTTTGGATCTTCAAAAAAAGTGGAGAAACATTCGCGACGCTTTTGTAAAGGCCCATAAAGCAAAGGAGAGCAAAAGCGGGTCTGCAGCAAAAAAGAAGGTTCCATATGTATTCTACGATAATCTTTTATTTTTAAAAGATACAGTAACTGTTAATAGCACAGATGGTAATGTTACAGTAAATGAAGATGTAAACAACAAAAAGAATGAAGACAATCTTCCATTAAATACGCCATTGACGCCAAAGAGACGTAAGAATAAAAAAGATGATAACGCTATTGGTGCACAGTTAGTCGGAGTGTTAACTAAAAATGTAGAAAGAAGGAATTTGGAAGATGACGAGGATCGTCTTTTTTTCTTGTCTTTGGTTAAAGAATATAAGAAAATACCAGAACACTTGCAAATGCAGACAGTTAGATATTTTAAGGCTAATTAAAGATGCACAGCAGTTTTGCAACTATCCAAACACATCGTGGGGTATTGGAAGAAACGATACCAATCGTGGATATCAAACGGCACATTATTCTAGATATAATCCCTACACCCAGCCTATGCAATCATCGGATATTGGACGACCGCCTTCTCAAGGCTCTGCAGCGAGTTCGTTGCAAAACATCGAAGTACAATCGCCATTATCAACTTACAGTCAACAGTCTCAGAACAGTCAACACTCGTCTTACATGGATCTTTTTAATTCTATACCAGACGATTGTGAAAATCAAAATGTTTAACCGTGCTATGGTCATTCTTTTAATAAATAAATAAAAATAAATTAGATATGTATTTTATTTCACTTACCTTAGCACTAACGTTAACTTTAGTTCAGGTTTAATACAATTCCGAAATTGTGTGTCCATCTTTGTTATGCTGGTTTCCAAAATTCTTAAAAGTTCTTCAAATGATTTCAGACTCATTCTAGTGTATCCAAAAAACTTATCGTCATACTTTTTCAGTTCTTCGAAAAATATTTCAAATTGCTTGCTCTCATCTCGTGTTTGCAAATAAGGATGTACCCAGAACCTTCTTCTTTGCTTTTTTTTCTTTATATATCGCATGTAAATATAATAAATAGTTGCAACTTCTTCAGCGTCCATTTTGGAAATGGTCCTGCATGCTATGAAATGTTCCGATGAAACCGCCTTTAGCAGCGGTTACGGTTCTCGGGCACTGTCCGGTTGCAGTTGCGGCTAGCCGCCACCTGGTTAACCGCAACTGCAACCGTATCCTGCGGCTAGCCGGACGGCTGTCCGCACTCCGGCTAACCGGACAATGCGTATGAGGCCTTAGAGTCCGAGCGGTCAAGCCTTGCCGCCATCTGCCGATATATTTAGTTTAGTGGGTGACCCAACACCGTTCGCCGCACATATTATCGATACTACCCGTATAGAGTAACGCCGGCGAAGAATGAAATCATTCGCGCTGAGCTCGATCAGATGTTACAGGAGGATATGATCGAAAAGTTTGAGTCCGCACGGTCCGCAGTCCGCACCGACTGCCATCATGCGCGGATCCACCCATATGGGCATGCCCACAACACTTATTCACTAGTTGTAACTGGAAAAGTATCACTTTAACAGTCTATATGTAGAAAAGTGCTACATATGACTAGCCTTAAAAAGTCATGCGTTATTTAGAACACAGCCGTTCGCCGAACACAGCAAATATCGCATGATTTTTAAGGCTTATCTAGTTTGCAGCCACTAAAACTTCCAAGCCGCCGCCACTTGTAATGGCGTTACTGGCGCGTCCTTAAGAGTAGCGAAAATAAAGCCTATCCGTAGCGGTATTTCACGTTATTTTTTCGGGGGCGTTTTTGAGAGAAATACATCGATCTAGCCAGGTTTCATTTTTAAAAAACTTTGTATTATCCGTGTTTCAGGCAATGAAAAACAGCTACAATATCATTAGAATAGGAAGGTAAATATCGCCATCAGCTACAAAGGTTATTATACCTCAGGGGGGAAAACACGTAGTCCCAAAACCAAAAGGACCCCGGTGCGAGTCAATTCAAACTCGTCATTCAAATTTCTGCCTCTTTTTTTGGTATCGGGCTGAAAACCTTCTAAAGGTACCCAGCACCTTGGGAGAGGATACCGGGTTATGTGGGATTTGTACCGCATTAAAAACCTCTCGGTGACCAGCCTCTGCACTTGGGGAGGGTTCCGGATCTCCAGTGGAACGCACCGGTGTCCTCCACGCGTGGCGCCCCAGAACGGGCCCATCTTCGGGAGAGCAGATGCGCTCTCCTGCACCCTCAGGCGCCCACACCGGCGTCCTTCCCGGGGCTGGACGGGTAGAGCTCCCACTCTCACCATCCGCGACCCCAGAAGCCCCCTCTTAGTCGCCTCTTAGGATCAGGCAGGGGATACTGTCGCTCTATTCTTAATCCCGCCAGAAGCTACAGGGACTACCGGGAATCGAACCCGGGACCCTGCGATAGGCAGTCGGCAGAAGTAGATTTTTTTACTATTTCCGCAATGTGGTTTCTTTGAGAAGACTGATGGTCTAAACTCTTAGTTTAAAAAAATCCCTAGCCTTCCTTTAAACTCTACTACTTATAATATTTTAAAATTAAAAGATTTGTATTATGCAAGCACGCATAAGGCGCGCATGGGTCGGCGGCTAGCGTGGAACGTAAGCGGTCTATGCAGCTAAGCCAAACAGGCGCGGTCGGGTGTGAGATGGGTGACCGCTAGTGGCAAAAAATTTCATGCGCGTTTGTGTGCTTCGGAGGGCAGAGAGCGTTAAGCCGTCGGTCCTGGTTGTTATCGATAGATAACAGTCGTAAAACCTTGTCGGAGGCCTTATGGGCGGTTTGAAAACATCCGACTGACTGACTGACTGAGGGTCTTCCTACGCAGGGCTCTAGTGGCTCTAGTGCAATAGGGAATACGGGACACGAGGGGCTCCTCTTTGCCCGGGCAGACTCATGAGGCAACTGCCTCAAGGTGATGAAATTCTCCGCCGTTAGGCGGACCTAATGGGCTTGGCTTCGGTCGTCATCCGCCGACCGCGCTTGGTCAGCGATCCTCCTCTTCGGAGGACTCCGCTAACCGCACGAGCTCCCTTGGGAGCGGTCTCCCTTCGGGAGGACGAGCGTGGAGCGGCGCGATCCCATGGAGGTCGAACATGCGACGCGCGGACAACGCCGCAAACCGTTCCAAGGTATCGACCTTGAGGTCGCGCCTCAACACATCGTTCCTCACGAAGCGAGGCGCTCGCACGATGGTACGGAGCGTCATGTTCTGCTGCGCTTCAAGACGCTTGCGCAGCGACGCACTTACCGACGCGAACCATGCCGGCGCCGCGTAGGTGGTCCTTGACCGGATGTAGGTTTGGTACACCCTTAGTTTCGTACGGGTTGGAATCCGGGATGACAACACCGGTCGGAGCATCGCCCGCGCCGCACGCGTCTGGTTAATCGCATGATTAACCTGACTATGCATGCGGAGCGAGCGGTCGATGTTGCATCCCAGGTACTTCACCGTGGGCTTCCAATCTATCTCCTGATCGCGGAGACGTAACGGAGGGGGCATGATTCGTTTACGGCTGAAAAGTGTCGCAACCGTCTTACCGACATTGACGGCCATACGCCACTTGTCCAGCCATGTTGGCAGTACATCTAGCACGCGTTGCATCTTGCGCGCAGCTATATCGGCTCGGCGGGACGACGCGAAATAAGCGCTGTCATCCGCGAACAACGCGAGCACTACGTCATGCTCCCAATCTTCGAGGTTGCCCTCTAGAGTGGGGATGTCGTTGGTATAGAGCGCGTATAGCGTGGGCGAGAGGCAGCTGCCCTGGGGCACGCCCGCACTGATGGGCCTGGGGTTTGAGGCGCAGCCCTCGACCGAAATATAGAACTGCCGTCCCTCCAAGAACGACGCCACCAGCCTAACAAGCATCGCCGGCACGGGCGTCTCCATCAGTTTGTAAATGAGCCCCGGATGCCACACACGGTCGAACGCCTTCTCGATATCGAGAAAGACTCCGACCGTGTGTCGCCCGAAATTGAGCTCACTTGACAAGTGATGGATCACCCGTGTCAGCTGTAGCGTGGACGAGTGCCCCGCGCGAAACCCGAATTGCTCGTCCCTTATACTAAGTGACGGAGCAATTCTTCTCAACACGAGGCGCTCGAACAGCTTTGCTATGGTAGGCAGGAGCGTGATGGGACGGTAGCTCCCCGGCAACCGTTTGTCCTTGCCGGGTTTCGGGAGGACAATTACCTTCCCCAACTTCCAGGTGGTCGGGAAGTGGCCTGTGCGGAGCATGCCATTAAAGAGCCTGGTCACTGAGACCAGCGCCCTTTTGGGCAGCATTGCCAACGCCACGTTCGGCACATCGTCAGGGCCTGGCGCCTTGCGTTTAGGAAGACGCTCGACGACCTTCCGCGTCTCAGAGGGCGAGATAAACTCGATACCCTCGAGCGACGGTGTCGGGCCACTGAGGAACTCCTGCACGCGCTCCTCCACGTGCTCGTGGTGTTCGCGGGCGGCCGCGTTAGCCACATGGGTAGTGAACTGCTCCGACATGTGCTCAGCAAAGACCTCCGCTCTGTCTTCTGCTGAATAGCAGCGTCTGCCCGACCTATCTTGGATCGGGCAGACCGGCATCTTGGCCCGGGTCAGCTGTCTGCTGAGATGGTGGAGTGAAGTTTCGTTTTCGCCTGCCCGGTCGACCAAGGCCTCCCAGGTGGCTCCGCGATACTCCATCATTTCAGCAGCCAGCCTCTCCGTAACTGCATTCAGGTCACGCTTGACCTTCGGGCACCGTGTGCGACCCCATTCCTTTCGGAGGTCACGTTTTCGTTTACGCATTCGCTGAAGGCGGACTGTACCCTTACCATGAGTTGATATCGAAAACTCTTCTTACGTTACTACAGTCGATAGCGCTTTTACGAGCGTCGAATAGTTCTCGCCTTAACTCCTACCATGAGTACCGTGAACGTTTACGAAACTCGTTATCGATAGCTCGCTAGCTAACGTAATTTAGTTGTTATCATGTTGGCATAAGTGTAACGTGCCTCACTTCACACCAAGTATGGCTATTTCTTTCTAACTTTACCCAAAAGACAGAGTACGATAGATATTCCAAAAAACTTTAAATAATCCTACTTAGTTGAAAGGTTGTAGAGCAGTGTATAACGTAGTGTTTAATTTCTCTATGGAGCAGTGCAATGCTCAACTATAAGACGTATACATTTTTAAATTAGATTGGTTAAGTTTTGCTAATGTGACATTTTGAGTATTTTTGAGTTTGTTTACAAAATGGTTTGTTGTTGTTTGGACGTCCTGCGAGATTCAACGTTAATGAGTATTTTGTTATACTTTATTTTAATACTTATCAATCAAAATTTTATAAATTGTGAACTAGTGCGTCGTAATTTCAATTATTGGTGGATTTTATGGAAAGGTATGTGAATAAGAATATTTTCAAATTAAGAAATGTGTTTTGATTAGAATGAAATCAAAATCATTTATTTGCACATTTATTTCGCAATTAAATGTTGTTCAGACCATATTTAAATTTACAGGTGTAAATTAGATTTAAATTAAATAAGAATATTTACAACATAGTACAAAAACAACACAATACAATACAAGTACAAAGATAAACCATAATAACATGTTATATTTTTATTGACAATCAATAGTTACAATACAATAGTGATATGATTGTTGTTTGTATTATTATTGTACCTAAGCCAGTTTTTTGTTGAAAATATTTCGTTTCAAGTGGTTAGTTAAAGTGAAAGAGTGGATGGAATGCGATGTTGCGCAATCTTTTAGGTAGATCTTTCATAAGACCACACAAATCCTCAAAAGCTTTCTTATTGAGCCTATATTCTTTTGTAAAATTGTTCTCGCTGATGTGTTCAAGTAAATTTTCGATTCTCTTCCTCATGCCAGCTTGAAAATTCCCTTGTTCACGTCGTTCATCTTATAAAGCAGCCGTCGCTAACATATTCCATGCTAGATATCTTCTTGCCGACATTATTTACACGAAAAACACTCAAAAATAAAGACTTTTACAGTAAAACAAGCACCTTTTCACGCTTCAATTCGCTAGTGAATTACTTAACTATTATCGTAAAGGTTTTTCTCGATGACATTTGTCAAATATGTGACTTATGGTACCGATTTCCTTTAGATTCAAGCAAAACGATACTCGCTAGCGACTTAGAAGCGAATAGATTTCGATAGCTTCTATTATTGGTTGACTCATAATACCGATGTTAGTTCTTCAAGTGACCGCTAGAGGCGCTGTACATTTTTTCATACATATTTTTTACGTAGACGCTATCGAGTTCAGTCACTGTTAACTCATGGTAAGGGTACTGGTAAAGCCTCTCGGCGGAACGAGTCTACCTCCACCTCGGAGGTCGACGCCTTAAGGGCGTCACTAATAGAATTCGACAAATGTCGGGCGGCAACGTCGATGCCCTCCGATGTGGAGAGCTCGCCGGTGAATCTAAAAGATTCCATTCGCGCCTGAAAGGCTCCCCAGTCCGTCTTCCGCCTAGGGCGCGGGGGATGCGAAAACATCCGACAGTGGGTTGGCCACTAACCCGCATCTCCACCAACCCGCATTGGAGCAGCGTGATGGAGTAACCTCGAGGCCTCCCCAATAAGGGGGAGAGACCCGTGCCCAGCAGTGGGTATACTAAAAAATTACTGAACTGATTTCAAACTTTTTTTTCGCTGTTATCTATAAAAAATAAAGGTCCACTCGTGTTAAGCTATTTTTAAGGACATTTTGCTAGTTTTTGAGCTTGTTTGTAACTCTCATTTGGACTAAGAGCATTCATAGCATATGAAACTAAAAAGTGAAAAATAAATATAGTTAATAAAAAAACACTCTTTTAAAGCACATGAAACTAAAAAGTAAAAAACATTTTATTAAATAAGCTTAAAACAATAATGAACGAAAATACGAGCATAATTGTGAAAACAGCGTGGGCGCTTTGTGTCATATTTTTCGTATATAGCGCCCGACGCGCCGCTTTCTTCACAATAATGCTCGTATTTTCGTTCATCATTGTTTTAAGCTTATTTTCAAAATTATTGATAAAATTATTTGATATAAAATGATGTATGCGAAAAAATCTTTCAGGTATGTCTATGATTGTTCATTAATGAGTTCGTACTCCGACTCGCACTTGACCAATTTTTGGGTGTGGCTGTGCCCACAAGACTATTTGAGGGCTGGATCCGCGCCTGACTGCCATGGTACCGAACACTTGGTAACAAAGACCGACGCCTATCCTATAACGCGTATTGACGAATTACTGTAGTCAACTAAAAATGGTTTCGTTATGAGTTCGCTCAATCTATTGCTATTGGTAGTGTCACGTCAAGGATCAGGATAAGACCGCGATCGTTACACCATTCGGCATGTATCGTTTTAAGCGTATGTCTTTTGGGCTAAAGAATGCTCCGGCAACGGTTCAACGTTTTATGAATCGGTTCCGATCAGATGCTTTCATCAAAGATGTAACGGTACTCGCATATCTTGATGATATATTGGTGATATCGGTGTCCGCCAGACATTTAGCTGATTTTCGCGCGGTATTTGACTGTCTCCGCGTGTTTCAGCCTCGAGCAAATTTCGGGCAGCACAAGTGTGTCTTCGCCAGAGAGCAGGTCCAGTACATCGGTCACGTGATCTCGCAGGAGGAGATTTCGCCAGATAAAGAAAAGCTGTTATACGGATGAAGCAGCCTACGGGTCCCCAACAACTTCTTACCCTTCTACAGACTTGTTCGAGGTTTTGCAAGTTAATTCCTGATTTTTTTAATTGGCGGAACCACTCACAAGATTGAAAAAAAAGAGTCAATCCTGGAAATGGGACCCGGAATAAGGAAATGCGTTCGTGACTCTAAAGAATCGACTTGTCGAGTCTCCCATTCTTGTCCAGGCCGACTACACAAAACCGTTTATCCTGCGGACTGAGTCAGTCCGACTGACGCTAGCAATTACGCTCTAGGTGCAGCTTTGCCTCAGGGGGGGAGTCTCTGCAGGAAGAGCATCCAATCGTATACGCAGCCGTCTTCTATCACCTGCGGAACGGAACTACCTCTACAATGGAGCGGGAGGCTCTCCTCGTTGCCTGTCGCTGGCGTTCGAAAAGTTCATGTCGCAAGTGACCATCAATCATTGAAGTAGCTGCTGACGTTGAAGTCACCTTCGGGACGTCTGGTAGACTATACTATATATATATACTATTGGTGGGTGCCCACAGCTGATGACGGCAAACCTCGTATGTTTTAAATAAAATAAACGTATGGGTCATAAAATAAATTATTATAAAAAGCACAAAATTGGGTTGACGTCTAATTAATTAAAACTTTACAAATGTAATACTACATACTACTTTAATATTTCTTATGTACCCTTCTTTAATAGTAATTTTAAAATCTAAGTTTAAATTAAGTCATTAAATTTAATTAGTTTATAAAATTAAATTAATATTTGTACACCCTAAGGGGTAAATATGGAGTTATAAATATTTTGTAAAACCTTTTTTTTTCACCCATATTTGTGCAAATAAAATATTTTCATTTCATTTCATTTATACTGCTGGAAAGGCAAACCTGGCAGCTAACACACTTGTGAAAGCGAAGAGAACAAAAGCTGCGCGGCGTCTGTCGTGCATGTCGGAGTTGCCATAGTGGAATCTCACGGAGGTTCGTAAAGCCCAGCTTGCCGACCCGGAGGTCTGTAAGATTATAAAAAAACTGGAAGGTTGGGAGGAAGTAGCCATCAAGAGATGGACAGATCGCGGGTATTACCTATGTCAAGGTGTACTTTACCGTTTTACAAATCCGGAGATCGAGAAATCACCACAGCTGGTCTTACCCGAGAGTATGAGGAAAGAAAATATGGAAGAGAATCATGATGCTGCCACCGTTGGCAATGCTGGAAAAAAGAAAACTCTGCATGAAATATCCATTCGTTAAGACTTTCCAGGCAGGCTTCGATATGTGGTAGACTACCTCCGCTCCTGCTTGCCAAAGTTAGAAGTTGTGTATCACGGAATTGTCAGTCTACGAATAAACGGGTTACAGTGCACACGCATGTTGTTTTATTAAACAGTGGCGACGAGGATAAACTTTTGGTGCGTAGTTAAAAGTGTGGCGGTACGGGCGGTGTGGTGTTGGTCGCATTGTAAGTTCATGCTAAAATGTCGGTCGGACAGACGAAAGAATTTAATATTAAAAGTGGTAACTGGTTAGGATATGTGGAACGCTTGGAAATGTATTTTATAGTTAATAAAGTTACATCGGATATGAAACTACCGACATTAATAGCGGTAATGGGAGAGGAAGCATATTATTATGAGCTTCTTTCAACGTTAGCGAGCCCAAAAAAACCTGCTGACCTGACGTATCAGAAAGCTGTAGACTTCATCCAATTTTATGAGTGCCTCCTTAGACATAGATATGCGCCTAGGGGTACACGATGCTAATAGTTCTTGATGTTGCAGCAGGTGATGAATACAGTCATCTTCTGTGCGTGTTTGATGATACGCATTTTGCTCGCATAAGTACTCGTTGTCAATCTTCGGGCATTCAGCCTCCATGTACATGAAGGCTTGAGAGTCAGTTGCTAGATAAGGATAGGGCGGTTCTATAACGAATAGGATTTTATTTGGAACCGGAGTAATAGGAACTTAAGGATAACCACGATATTTTGTCAGTAAAAAAATAGGATCCTAAACTAAATACATATTGTATCGTAATAATATCCGATATCTAAATTTAAAATTTCAGTATCCGCTCAGAAGCAACTCGTAAAATGTCAAACTGACGGCACTTGGCTACGGCCTCCCACGGTTCACGCCGTTTTTTGTGTCAGGTTACATAACGAGCCACTTTTCTGAAGTGCTTATCGTTTAACGCATTACTTCGTAAAATGTCAAACTGACGACACTTGGCTACGGCCTCCCACGGGTTCGTGCCGTTTTTTGTGTCGGGTTACATGACGAGCCACTTTTCTGAAGTGCTTATCGTTCAACACATTACTTATACCGACGGAAACAAGCTAACTTATTGCTGAATAATATAAACAAATGTGGGAACATTAAATTAAATTAAGTTCGTTAACAGCCATCAAGGGCCGCGCGTACTCGATATCATAATCATCAGTTCATTTAGTTCTTAGATTTAAATCAATATATCAGTTCTACAACTAGCAAGTGTTTTATTATCATATCTAATAGTGTGCAGATAGCAGGATCTCGTACATTATTAAATGGTAAATTAAACTAAAGTCTGTCGATGGAATGCGAGTGAGAATTAATCGAATAACAAAAAAAAAATATTTTAAAGTGGCAAATGGGTTGACGCATTTAATTCCTTCCTTGTCTGAAGTAGGTACAATGTTTTTTCTTCCTTCCGATAAGCGACAGAGCTTAAACTGCAACCCAGTAACATTTGTTAATTGATAATTCAAATTATTACATTCAGTCTGTATATTTTTTAAATTTAAGTCTAGGATAAAGGAGTGGTGGGATACTACTTTAGTTTCGCTTAATTGGAAAGGTAATAGTCTGGGGCCATTGTCCAGTCTGTTAAGTTTAATTTCTTGAGCTAGGGCCAGGCTTGTCCAAGTCAACCTCGGCACCTCGGTCGGAAGTTCTATTTTTGGGTGGTCGTTTTCGAAGTTTTTTCGCAACGGGTCCACGTTTCTTGTATGTATAAATATGAATCTGTAAATCAGCAATAACTTTGTTATAAGTAAAACGGGGTGCTAACTTTTGTCTGTTAGATAACGGGTTGCGAATATAAACTTCCTGGTTAGGAGAATAGTTTCTAATGTTTTTATCAAATGGCTTGGTAGTAACAGATTTTTTCCTAGGGGGTATTTAACAACTTTAATGTTTTGTCTTTTATATCGATTTAAGGGATATTCGCTAATGGGAATTTCTGAAATGGTATTTTCAGCGCTGGTGTGTGCTGTTTTAGTGGACGTATCCGAATAATTTTCAGGGTTGTCATCGATACTGGCTTGTGAAAGATTCGGTAAAAGCGATAATGTTTCGTTGTTGTGAATATCAACTCGCGATAGCGCATCGACGTTGGTGGTACATTGTCCTCTTCTATATACGATAGAATAACCATGGGATTGAATGATATTATCAGTGTCTTCTTCACATTGCACCTGAGAAAGGTATTCTTCCTCATAGTTCAAGGGTAGATATTCATAATCATCACAATATTAATTAGGTAAATAAGTCTGTTCATGTGTTTCGTCAGTAAAATAATTATAAGTAGGATTGTACATTTCTGTAACGTTCATCTCCCTGGTATGGTAATTGTTAACGCGGGCATGATTTAGGGCTCGCGGCTCAATAGTACGCGCTACGGGGTGACTATTACCGCTCATTGGGGTAGATTTGTTAGTCTGTCTGACAAGGTGGAATTTTAAATCCAGTAGACATGATAGTTCTATAAGCTCTGAACATCTTTTGAATTCTGTTCAACATAGGGTTAGTATTAGAGTAATTTTTAGGTAAGGGTTGTGGTGAAAAAATATTTTAGTATTAAAATAAGTGTTAGATTTAGTTTGCATTGGAATAAAAAGTTTGTTAGTATAATAGTTAAATTTTTGCATAAAATTATTTAATGGCTGTCCTGTAAACGGATCAAAATTAAAATTATTAGAACTCGTTGCTTGGTTCCTGTTCTGTAGGTACAATACGTTAACTTCTTCTTGTAAGAATTCTAACGCTTTTTCTAACGAATCAGGTCGCATGCAACGGATCCTAGAACCTAGAGGTTCGTTAAGTCCTCTCAAAAATGATTGTAGTGCCAACTTCTTATATAGCTGCCTTTTGGCTTCAACTGTTATCGCTACTGTTTCGTGTAATTCTACATATGTTATAATGGTACATAATAAATTTAGCACTCGTTCGTAGAACAACTGAATAAAAAGGAGATATCGGTATATAATGATGATATCGGTATATATTGACGGAAAACCATTGGTCGCTAACGTTTTCCCTGTGATCTTATTCAAAATTCCATTTATTAAGCACTGATTGGGAAACTCATATCCGGGGTTTGGATTAATGTAATTAAGTACAAGTTGATCACAAATACCTAAAAATCGAACTAATAAGTGTAGGTTTCCGTCGAATTCCGGTACCAGGCGTAAGGCCTTATAGATGTTATCACATACATTTTGCACATTTTCTGCACTAACGGTAGTCATATTTAGTTTTTTGTAAAAAATCTGTAGGCTATTGCCGCTTTTTTTGTATTGCAAATATCGTCAGTACGGTTATTGTCGTAAACTTTCAAATTGCCAGTAAGATATAAGCAGCTAAACAACTGTGAGTTATACTACAACACGTTTCCACTGGCACTCTGTAAGAAGAATATACGATTGTACTGTCAAAATGTAATGCAAAAGAGCAAATTTTATTATAGGTCGGTTTTGGCAATGTGTGTGTGAGCACACAGCTACACTACGGCTGTTGCCGTTGTGTTTGTATGCGTATAACTGCGACGCTCGAGTCAGTTCCGCGTGGGACGCCATCTTATCAGAACGTGTATTTCTCCAACGCTCCGCGATCGAAGGTGAGTATAAATACTTATTTTACTTTACTGTAGGGATAAAATCTTATTATAATATTGTAATATAATAATCGTTATACTATAAAAATAACTTTGAGCTATATATTGACGTAATTATAAACAAATAATATCAATTGAATTTGTATAATGTAGGTATTTATATATATATTTTAGATGGCACAAAAGCAGACAGATAGTGAGCGTATTAGGCAACTTTAAGAGGACGTATCTACTCCAGAGTCCACTCCAGAACGGGACCTATACAGTGATGATGGCGACTATGGATCGGATCGAGAATTTCAACCGAATTATGATGATATGTCGAGCTCAGATGTGGAGTCTACAGAGACAAGAAAACTTGCAAGAAATATGACGAGAACAGAGTTCAGCGGATCTAGTGATACTCTAGTGTCAGATGATGAAGTAGAGGTAAGAATCCATTCAACTCTAACTGTCCCTATGGAGCAGCCGTGCACTTCAAATCAAATTATAAGCACAACTAACGACGATATAGGGTATGATAATGCCAGGGCAAACAGCCCGTCTATACTAATGTGCCATGAACAATTCGATGATGCATCTGATGTACATGAAATATCGTGTGAATATTCTCAAAATGACACTGACGAATGGGTGGACGTTACCGCCGAGATCCCTGTTTTTAATTTTGATTACGCATCTGAAGGACTCAAAGTAGAAATACCTGATAATGCTCAACCTTTAGATATTTTCAAATTAATATTTTCAAACGATCTTTTGGATTTTGTTGTATCTAGAACAAATGCATACGGAAATAATTTGACGAATACAACCAGACCTCATACTCGACATGTTCTTTCTTTTTTGAAAATGTTCTTTCCGTGATGTAACCAAAGAAGAAATGTTAGCTTTCTTGGGGCTATTACAAGGCCAAATTAAAATTCCAAAGAGGCGAAAACTCTTCTCATATGCCGATCCTTTGAATTTCCACCCAATATTTTCTTATGTGATGTCATCTAGAAGATTTGATCAAATATTACGAGCCATTTATGTATCAGATATTGAGACAAAAAGCGAGAAGAAGATAACTGGTTTTATTGAAGCTCTGTCTGAGAACTTCCGTCGTGTATATGGTCTTGGCAAAGAATTATCGTTAGATGAATCTCTAGTTTTATACAGGGGTAGACTACATTTCAGGCAGTACATAAAATCTAAGAAGGCTCGTTATGGTATAAAATTTTATATCCTAACCAGTGCAACAGGATATGTTCTGAATGTTATTATGTATTGTGGTAAGGATGAAGATGACAATACGTATGGGAAAAAAACCGAGCAAATAGTTATGAAACTGCTGAAACCATAATTGATTTAAGGTCATCACGTATTCATGGATAATTTTTATAATGATGTCGATTTGAGTCAGAAATTACTAGAGTTGCGTACCCACACCACTACACTTACACTTTGTACACGATGGTACACTTCGTAAAAATAGAAAGACAAACCCTAAGGGGCTGACACAGATAAAACTAAAAAAGGGTGATTTTTTTTGGTGTCTTAAAAAGCAAGTTTACGTATCAGCGTGGTATGATAAGCGTCCAGTTTACGTTATAACTACCAGAAATCATCCTAAGCTTATTGATGTTTCAAACCGATTTGGAAAAAATTCACAAAAGCCTGAAGAAGTTTCAGAATATAATAAATATATGGGAGGAATAGATAGGAAAGATAATACGGTTGCATATTACTCCTCCCCACAGAAAACAATCAGATGGTACAAGAAAGTATTCTTTCATCTCTTAGATATATCTGTTTGGAATTCTTTCTTTGTGTACAAAAAATACTTTAAAAACGATGTAAAATACGAATTTCTGGACTATCGCGAAGATCTGATTAAACAAATGATAAACTTAGAGAGTGGTTGTTCTGGTAGAAACATTATAAGAACTGGCAGCATATATTCCAGTCGACGAACTGCAGTTAGAGCTCCAAAAAAGATACTTCAACAGGAAAATTTGGTTAGCATTAGTCAGGATCACTGGCCTGAAGATATCCCGTGCTCAACTGATTCCAAGAGGAATTTTAAATATTTGAACTGTAGCCTCTGCACTAAAAAGAAAAAACGCAAAGAGACAACATACAGGTGCAAGGGGTGCCGAGAAAAAACACCCTTATGCCCTTCATGTTTTGAGGAATGGCACGCCAAATATGTCAAGAGGGGAGATACATAAAATGATGCTATTATTCTAAGAAAATGTTGATTTATACACATATTTTTTAATTTTTTAAGAGATATTTTATGTTTTATTTTTTTTATTTTATTTTATATTTAAAATAAAAAGAACTGGGGTAAGTTCTTACTAATTAATAGGCTGCGATTGATTATCTACACAATAGATATTTTATTTTATTTAAAATAATTAAGAACTGGAGTAAGTTCCTACTAATTACTAGGCTGTAATTGATTTTATAATAAATATTTCCTACGAATGCTGACTTTCATTTTTAAACTGCTATAGCCGTACTGTTATCATGCAATGGATATTTTCATATGTTACACGGCAGTACGGCCTTAGCAGTATTACGGTTATAACCGTACTGCCTTCAGAAATACCTTTTTTATTATGTCTTACGACAGTACGGTTATAACAGTGTCCCTAAATTGTATGGAAAATTTTAGTGATTTTTTACGAAAGTATCAGTAAAATTACCGGCCACGAACGTGTTAAATAACACAAAGCGAATACAGGAGGCGTGGATTTAGCAGATCGGATGCTGGCAGTTTGTCCTTATCGCTATAGGACAAGGAAATGCGATTTAAATCTCATATGGTGGATCTGGCTGTGTGCAACGCCTGGATTCTGTTCAAGCAAGATCAATTGGAAAATGGTACGAAGCTACATTCACTACAAGATTCAGCAGCTTCGATCATTTAAATTGGAGATTGCTGAAGCCATTCTTGAAGCGAATGTCGATACAGAATCCGAACACTAATCTCACGACGATTCGGATAGAGAAAACGTTCCTACTTTCAGAAACAGGAAAGTCCCTGTTCCACTTCCCTCTAAAGGAAACCGAACACGCGATTCATTGCATTTGCCTGAAGTCAGTGAAACACAAAACAAATGCCGCCAAATTTGTTGTTGAAAAATTAACCAAAATGCAACATTTATTTGTGCCTGACACGAGAAAGAAACTGTTTCCGTGATTTTCATAATCCACGTAGCCTTTGTCTTTGATTATTTTTGCTATTGTTTAATTAATCGAATTTATACTAAACTCAGCGTCAAAAAAATCGCATATCTTGTAGTCCTTCCTTTGAGCAATCATAAACCGTATATTATGTATGACAAGGTATGACTGTGGGGTCTCATTTAAAAGGTGATGAAACCCTCTATCAGAAAATGACATTGACATGACATTGACACTGACACTCAACCCGAAAATCGTTATTTACACTAAAATTGCAAAAATTAAAAACAGAACAATAACAAATAAATAATGTAGTTTAAAAAACTAAAAAAACACGCTTTTGAGAAAATACGAACTAAAAACTAAAAAAATAAGAAGAAAATTTATATTACTGTAAATAAAGCGTGGGGTGCATGGTGTCAATAGTATCTTAAAAACCACCCCACGCTTTATTTACAGTAATATACATTTTCTTCTTATTTTTTTAGTTTTTAGTTCGTATTTTCTCAAAAGCGTGTTTTTTTAGTTTTTTAAACTACATTATTTATTTTTAATTTTTTAGTTGGATTTTTATTCTCATATTATTGCATTGTCATCGGCCCTTGACCCCTATGGACACGGGCAACCCCAGGGAAGCCACCCGAGCATTGCCGGCTTTGGAGGAGAGCTTTTTTTACAGCTTTCTTGAAGAACCCCATGTTATAGTCCACTAGGAATGCCTCAGCTGGAAGGTTGTCCCATAACCTACACGTCCGTGGTAAAAAGGAGCGTGCAAAGCGGACTGTGGAGGACCGCCACGAGTCCAGATGGTGCCTGTGGAACTTTAACCTTCGTCTGGTGGTATAATCATGGAATGGTGATGTAGGCATTAGTTTGAAAAGTTCCTCGGAGCACTCACCATAGTAAAGTCGGTAGAACACGCAGAGCGAGCCTATGTCTCTTCGCAAGCTGAGCGGTTCTAGCCTGTCAGTCAATCTTGGGTCGTTGACGATTCGGACTGCGCGCTTTTCAACGGAGTCAAATGGGTGTAGCTGGTATTTTGGTGCTCCTGCCCAGAGATGAGAGCAGTACTCCATATGGGGTCTGACCTGGGCTTTATACAGCGTCAGGAGTTGCCCCGCAGTGAAGTACTGCCTCGCCCTATTGAGGACACCAAGCTTTTTGGACGCCAATTTGGCTTTGTGCTCCAAATGACTCCGGTACTGCACTTTACTCGTAATGTCAACTCCCAAGATACCGACATTTTCACCGACGGTGAGCGCGGTACCCTGGAACTTGGGCGCTATAACAAATGGGGTTTTTTTAGCGGTAAACGCGCAAACTTGTGTCTTCGTGAGGTTAAACTCGACAAGGTTAAGTCGACCCCATTCAGAGACCCGCTCCAAAGAGTTCTCGACTTCAGACACAAGTTTGAATCTACTTTCCTCCACTTGTGACCTAGAGGCATTGGCTCGACAGGTGTATAGTGCGTCCACCGTACTATCATCTGCATAGCAATGTATACTGCGTGATTGTTGCAGCATGTCATTGATATGCAGAATGAATAGTGTAGGAGACAGCACTGAGCCTTGGGGAACACCGGCATTAATGGGCTTCATATCTGAGCAGCATCCGTCAACAACGACCTTAATCTGCCGCTCAGACAGAAAGTTTGCCACCCAGTTGCATAGCCTCAGGGGAAGACCGTAAGATGGAAGCTTCGCGAGAAGGGCCCTGTGCCAGACCCGGTCAAAGGCCTTTGCGATATCCAGGCTGACTGCCAGAGCCTCCCCGTTGCCCTCGACGGCTTCAGCCCAGCGGTGTGTGAGGTATACCAAGAGATCACCGGCCGACCGGCCCTGGCGAAAGCCATACTGACGATCGCTGATCAACCGGTGCTTCTCGAGGTACCTAAGGAGCTGCGTATTTATAACTCGCTCCATCACCTTAGAAAGCAGGGAGGTTATCGCAATGGGCCTGTAGTTGGACGGGTCACTGCGGTCACCCTTTTTCGGAATTGGGTGTACTAGGGCTACCTTCCACGAAGACGGTACTTTACTAGTGGTGTAGGAAAGCGAGAATAAGCGCGTTAAGACGGGAGCCAACTCGGGAGCGCACGTCTTTAATACGATCGTGGGGATATCATCCGGCCCGCTCGACTTCTTGACATCGAGGGCTAGCAGAGCTCGTCTGACGGCCTTTTGAGTGAAACGCACGTCCTTCTTCGAGGTCTCACACTGCTTGATGGTCGGCGGTGTGGCACCTCCGTCGTCCAGAGTCGAGTTTGAGGCAAACAGGGTACCCAGGAGATCGGCTTTCCCTTTTGCCGTGTGAGCCAGAGTATCGTCCGGTTTGCGTAAAGATGGTAGAGACGACCGACAGAAATTACCTTCGACAGCCTTGGCAAGCGACCAAAAAGCTCGACTCCCGCAAGGGTAGCTTGATAGACGCTGGCCAATTCTGCCGGTTATATCGGAGTTTGTGCACGTTCAGTCAGTTTCTTGAATATTTCTAAGCGAACATGGGTAAAACGATGTGGACGAAATAAAGTGGAGTGCGGCGGGTGTTATTTACTATGATGAGTAAATTTAAACAAAAACAAGAAGAGAAGGAAGCTTTATATAAGCAAAAAAGTGAATGTTTAGACGTCTTGACTGAATTCGTAGGTTAGTAGGTACCACTATTATTTATTTGCGTGTCTTTTCATTAGAAACTAATAAACTTATTATTGTATTTCAGAAAAACTTGACGACAATTGCGACCAAAAAACATTAGTTCTTGAAAATCTGAATAAGCTGAAAGATTTGAAGAGTACTGATTTAATAAGTCAGAATAAATATTATGAAGAAATATCTTCAATGACTGGTAAGCAAAAAATATAATCATTGTAACATTGTGTTAAGTGTTGAGTCAGTAGTAAGAATATGCCGGTTCTGGCTCACTCCCCACCCCCCGACCATCCTGCACCCCCGCCCATCCCCCGTCATTTGGTCCTTTTTACCAACTTGGCGGGCGTCGTCGGCTAAAAAAAAAAAAAAAGTTTGGTGTCAAAATGGGGGTTTTCGGCCACGCCCAATCGATATCAAGAATCCGTTTTACGATATCTCTTTCCGTTACGAAGTTAGCTTCTTAACACGTTCATTGCCAATTACGCGACGTCGCGTGTTCCAAGTGCTCTTCTATATGGCCCTTCACGCGATGTTGCGTGAAGTGTCCGAAGAGTTTTGTATGGAAAGTATTGAGCGGGCCGGAGCGTTATTGCTATTGTGTTTTTTATGGGCCTCTAGAGAAAGGACTGACCTATCGCAAAGTGGGCGTGGCCATCAGAATCATGCGATTGTTTTGGTGTTATGTAATTGGTTAGTTCGCGCAGTGACGCCGGTCGTGCGGACGGCTTACTTGTTTGTTTTTAGTGACTTTTGAACAAATACAAGGATTTTTTGTAGTAAAAAGCGAAAATATTTATAGTAAAACAAGTTTATAATGAGTGACCCTCAACCTGGTACGTCTAGGAGTACGAAAAGACCAAATGAGAGACCTTTGCGAGTGCAGTCAAAACGTATTTTTTTATCGCGAGAATCTGATATAATTGAAGCTTTGAAAAACTCTGATGAGGATGATTTCGTGGGAAGTGATGAAGACGAAGATTTTTTACTGGGTAATGACGATGGAGACAGCTCCACCTTGGAGTCGGAAGAAAATGAAGAAATTAAATCACCGTAATATGTATGATTCAAATAAAAATGATTGATACTAAAAATAGTTTCATTTTATTACATTTGAGCTCACAATTGCGCAAAAGTGCTAAAATAATCCATAACGCGACTTCGCGAGATGGGGCCCCTGAGGATAAATGTACACTCCACATGGCCCATCACGTGACGTCGCGTGATATATAACTATGATATATAAAATATCATATATTTATATATAAAGCAAAAACACATACGCAATTAGTATTTGCTGTAATTAAGAGTTAAATAATTTAAAAAAAGCATATGGGCCACCATAAAAAAACTCCTATTTTAGCTTTGGCAATTAAAGTGTTAAGGAATTAGGCCCTAGTTCGTTATCTAATCACCTAATGAGGATATGAGATAAGGTCATTAAGCTCACTGCTTGTTATTCATTCTATTCCACAATAGATTCATTTACTAATTACTTTACCAGGAAGTATTAGTAGTTATAAACAATAATAAAACTAGGTATATTTCTTAAACTTTTATTTCATTTATCAAAACAACTTTGGAACAGATCAACAATAATAATGTCATTCAGTAATGCATCTTCGCAAAAAAGTCTTATGTAATCACTAAGTGTTTTTCCACAATACCTATAATATAAGTACAGAAGGCTATATTCTCCGCAAACAGAAGAAAAATCATGCTGTATTCTATATCTATTTAAATCCCAGTGTCTAGCATTCCTCTTCAAAAAGTCTTTATGATAGCCTGTTGGTGGCCTACCGTATGAATCGAAATACTGACCGAAGCCATTGCTGCTTATGTGTATGCCTACCCAGTGGGAACCAGGCTCACTGTCAACATCCAAATTACTTATCAAATATGTAGGAGTCTTCACATACAACGGCAATCGGTTTGCTGCATAAACATTATTACTCAGACTCCAATGTATTTTATGTAAGTATTTCTGGATGTCTAATGTATTCATCGTGCAAACCTACACGAACAATAGATTTGTAACAAATGGCGAACCGTTTAATATCTCGTATTAATAAAGGAATACACAAAGGTTACAAATAAAAGTTTGCAAGTATGTTTTATGTTATATTTATTAATAAAACTAACTTAAATGTAGGTATACATAAACTGCCTTAACTACTATAATCTACGTTTACATTTCGATTCTTATCAATTTCAATTACGTTGTCAAACTCTGCATACACTATACAGTTAATCGTTTCGGTAAGAGCTGATTCAAAGCGAACCTCTAACCTTACACTACCATGCTTGATTAGATTCCAATGAGTCATAGAGTTTGATGACAGATCAGGAGTTAAATCAAACGCTAACAGACAGTAACCTTTTGCATATTGTTCTCTAGATATGCCATTACCTTCATTAAGAAAATGTATGCCTGTCCCCGAAAATAAAGTATGATAGGCTGCCGTGAATATGTTATTCTAGAAGGATGGTTGCAAAGCCTTTGAAGGTATTTGTTGACCATCTATATACAGGGTGGAGACGACCTTAGCCCTTCTTTTGAGACCACAGATAGGGTCCAACTTCATCTATCCGTACACCAAAAATCAAGGAAGTACGGTGAATAGTTAAACCACAGGAAATTATTTTCAATTTCCTTATTTTAAACAGTCTCTAAATACAAAACCATGTGATTCGCATTTTATCGTAAGGTCGATAACCTGTACGTAGCCTACGCACAAATACTATAAAGCCTCTTTCACACTGTAGCTCTTTTAGCGACCATTAAAAGGCTTTAAAATGAAAGAAATGTGCTCTCAGTCTTAGCTATTCAAACGTTAACGCTTTAAAAACGCCAAGATTTTTTTATCTAACTGTGTTCTATTTAGGCGTAAATTCACACGGTCCATGGGCGTTATAAAAGTGAAGCGTTTGTTAAAAGCGCGCTCCAGTAAAAGTAGAATATGTTTTTATTATCTCACTAAAACATAAATAAGATACGGTATTTTCATTCCGAGGATGTACCCATAATGCCTTTGCTTCCTTTTTCATTTTTCTTTGAATCATAAATGCAAATCACTATTATTAATAATAATTAATAATTCAGCAGTCACCATTTCTACGTCTTCTAAGCGAGAGGCAGGACTAGATTCAGTTCGTTCATATGAACCTTTGTGTCGCAACGACATAAAAACGCCAACGAAACTCTTTTTTAACTACAGTGTGAACTATGCCTAAACGGAAAGCGGTACCGGGCAAAGGCGCTCGCGCCTGTGGCGGCCTGTGCCCTCAAACGGCTCCGCGCCGCCATCCTCTTTACACTGTGCCGCCACGCTGCCAGCGCCGCGCGCCGAAAGGCCACTAAATGCCTATGCCTACTACCCCACATAAGTAGGGCTGCCAACCATACTTGAAAACAAAATTATGCCGAGTAATTATTCATTTTATAATTTTTCATCATTAAATGACGCCTCACAATAAATAACGCTTCACACTCATAGCCCCACAGTACAGTAGATATTATTATACCCTGTGTCGCCTGTCTCGTAGGTACCATGGACACACACAAAGACAGAAACACAAAGTAAGGTTTTTGTAGACGTGGTAGAACTATGATGGTTCGCCCGGGGAAGTACCACCGCTGCACCCACTTCTGCCGTGAACCCCCACCAACCGACAGGCAACCACCAGCCTCCGGAGTAGCAGCGCAACTGCATACGACCTCAGACAAGACTTACCTATGCTTACTTGAGGTTGTATGTAGAGGTCCATGAGCTGCAGCGACCACTTAACACCACGTCGCCTGCATGTTCGTCTGCTACACCATTCAAATAAAAAAAACTAGTTGCACTCCGGTAGTGCCGGCAAGAAGTTTTCACTTCAAAAAAAAAACAAATACCCAGACCGAGAACAGAAATTTAAACTCATTATTCAAATTTCTATTTCGCCGGGAATCGAACCCGGGGATTGATGGAGACAGGTAGTACTAGATTTACACAGTTACCGGACAGCTTACTACTAGATTTAATTGACAATAATTTCGAGTATTATCATCTCTCATCAGCAGTCTATTTGTCTTTACCTCGAATTTATTCACGGAAAAGAAAGGAAATAGACCATTATCGACTTGGCCAACCTGGGCCATTAGTACTCATTACATGATGTCCTTGAAAAATTTCAGTAACTTGCAGATTTCACAAATTGCAGATATCACTCATTGATAAATAAACGTAGTACATATCACATTTTATGTAAATGTGCGAGTTGGAATCGAACCTGGACTTTTGGAATTAGAGTTAAGGTACGATAGCACTGCATGATACCACTACGGTGGGACGAGCTAAGATTTCTTAAAAAGTTGGCAACCCTAGTTACACGTGCCGTTTTAAATCATAAATTTTCAGTTCTGGACACCGTTTGATGCAGCCGCGTCACGGCCATCCACGGCTACTGTAGTGATGTAACTTGATCGTAATTAATATGCATAAAATTTGATTGCAATTTTACATAAATCGATAAAAATTACGTTTAGTCCATTTAAATAAAAAATAACTGCAAATTATACCATAAAAGGTCGGTATTAAATAATGCCTAGTTTAACAACCGTACTTTGTCCTCGATAAGATAACAATTAGGACCCTTTGATAGTTTAACAAACCATTAGAATATCTTTATCTGCAGTGACTGTATACACAAAAAATGTTGACTGTTGATAAGAATTCACTTTAAAAGCACGAGAACAGAATTTACCCTCACAGTTAACCGCTTTGTGCAGTAGCAACACAGTGAATAGTTATAAGTTTTATATCCTAAGCAGGCAAAAATATAGTCATAGTAATATATAAATAATTTATAATTTGAGTGAAAGTGAAGTGAAATTGTGAAATGGAGGTAAGAAATTGTGTTCTTTTGTTCTTTTGGTTTTGTTTTGTTTTGAGATTGTTTACAATATTGCAAACTATTAAAGTAAATTTTATTTTATTTTGTTTTAGAATTTATATGAAGAAAATACATTCAAACAGTACTATTACACATTATCGGATGATGATGAAAACACTCAAGAGCTAAGACCTAAAAAGAAAGGTTTAAAAAGAACTAAGTCTATTGAAAGTTTGGACTCTTTATTTGAACTTCCTAAAGCAAAAACTAAAAAGCTTTCATCGACAGTATCTAGAGCTCATAGAGAGGGTGCACGAATGCTGATGATGCGGCAACTGCATCCCACTTAATAAAAATAGAAATATATGACATGAAAAAACTTGCAAGTGTTCCTCAAGCACAGCACTGGAAACATGCTACAATGAGAATTAAGTACTACACCGATGAAAAAAGTGAAACGTACAAAGACGCAAATAAAATTATGTATAACATAAGTAAACAAATATCGAAAACAGAGAATTGTAAAAAATATTTGTTCAATGCTTCAACAACAAGCTCATTATAAAATTATACTTGAGTATAATGATTACTAATTAAGAGTTTTATTTAAGTGTTGTTAATTAGTTTATTGTGACATATTTTTACCTGCTTAGGGTATAAAAAGCAAGTGCTTTTTTTGGTTCGTTACCAGTTGACATCGCAAGTCCACATTCAAAACGACTACGTTTAAAATTTTTATCATGGAAAATATCAACGAAGTGTGTCTAAGCTCCTTCTTTGAAGAAAGTATTTGTAATGAAATAGAGCTCAACAATGAACTTGTTGAAATGTGTAAGAAGTTAGAAACACAGTACGTGTTTGAAGACTCGGATGACGAAGAATTGGTCGATGTTTGCTGTAGGGTTGAAAATCTTAGGTATGTATAATTTAAAAGATTGTCAATAATTTTATTTATTTTGAATATCTGAACATAAATAAATAATTCTCATTTAATTTTCAGTCAACCTATACAAAGAGGAGGTGCAATAAAAAGGACCAATTCTCAAGTTCAAGTTCCTGCGTCCAAGAGGGTGAAAATCAACGAAGGCGCCTCTACTTCAACATCGAAAAACAATCAAAGAAATATTGAAAAAATAATGTGCGATGTCTGTCAAAGTTTGGTAAGTAAACAATATTTAGCCAATCATTTAAGAAGCACTAGTTACAAAATAAGCTTTTGAAATCCCATACTTCTCTTCCTAATGTGCCTGTTATTAATTCTGCTTTTGGTCAGCGAATTATATCTTATAGAATCGAAAGTAAACCCAATGAATTGAACGATGCACTTACAACACCAGAGTTATTCATAAATTCAATTAAAGATGATATTTTATATCTTATATCAGACTCTATAGATGTCCATACAATATTTAAAGTAAATTTTATATTACATGCCACCTTTATACAACAAACAAAAAATGTAACTAACTCTTTTGACTTCATAACTTTCAATTATATGATCTCTAAAGGAGATGACTTAAATATTTTCTTTTCTACATTAATTGATACATTCACAAATAAAATCAATACGTTTGAGAAAAAAGACAGTGGATGGAGTTTAATGCAAATAAAGCATTTAGAAATGCATATTAATAAATTTAACCCTCTTCGAGGTACATCATATATTGATGCCCAACGACATTAAATTAAGAAAAGCTGTGATAAATGTACAAAATGTTGATAACATGTGTTTTAAATGGGCACTGTTGTCTGCATTATATCCTTCAAATAAAAATTCTAATAGAGTCTCATCTTATAGTATGCATTCGGATAAATTGAATTTTAGTGGTCAAATTGTGTGATATATCAAAGATAGAAAAATTAAATAATATTAGTATAAATGTTTTTGGATTAGAATTTAATAGAGAGAAAAAAATTCATGAAGTCATAGGTCCTTTAGTAATGACAAAATGTCGTAAAAGTGTACACATCAATTTATTATACTTAAAGAATAGCACTAACGGTCATTATTGCTACATTAAAAATATGTCAAGATTAGTAAGTAAACAAATTTCTAATCAAGAACATGCTATTTATTTATGTGATGGCTGTTTATTACATTTTCCATTGGAACAACGTTTACTTGACCATCAACAAAATGACTGTGCTCATATAAAAACATATATACCTGATGGTAATTTTACTCGTAAAGACTGGTTCGGTAAATCAGCAGCAAATAATAAAATAAAATTTGAGAATTTCACAAATAAACTTAAAATACCCTTCGTAGTATACGCTGATTTTGAAGCGTTTTTGAAACCTATTAACGTGTGTTCTAATAACCCATCTAGATCTTATACTAACAACATACAAAAACATGAAGTCTATAAATTCGGTTATTACTTAAAATGTTCATATGATGATTCCTTATCAAAATATGAAACATACAGCGGGCCAAACTGTGCGGTAGAATTTATGAAACGATTATATGAAGACTTAAAATTTATTTGTAGAAAAAATAGTTTTCAAGTTCGTCCCAAATCACTATCTACTGTAGACGAAAATAAGTTATTGGATTCCGAGATATGTTACATATGTGAAACTAATTTAAATGAAGATAAAACTATTGATTTTGATTTTCATACTGGCATCGTCAAAGGAGTTGCACATGAACTCTGTTCTCAAAAGTTTAAGGCCCCAAAATATATACCAGTTTTTTTACATAACCTTAGCCATTATGATTCCCACTTTATTGTTTTCACTTTATGGTAAAGTAAATATAATTCCTCAAAATAAAGAGAAATACATTTCATTTTCTAAAACATTAACTGTAAACAATCATGAAGTCACATTGAGATTTGTAGACTCATTTAAATTTCTGTCTTGTAGTTTAGATCAATTAGCAAAGAATCTTAATAACCAACAATTTAATGTCTTGAAAAAAAACTTCCCTTGCAATGAGGATTTCATTCGGCTAAGAAGGAAAGGAATTTACCCCTATGAATTAATGACCTCATACGATGCATTGAAACGTGATTCCCTCCCAACTCAAGCTGAATTCTACAGTTCGCTTACAGATTCTCATGTTTCCAATGATGACTATAATCATGCTAAAGATGTATGGCAGCATTTTCATTGTAGAAATATGTCAGATTACTCAGATTTATATCTTAAAACAGATGTGTTACTTTTAACTGATGTCTTTGAAAATTTTAGGGAACTTTATTTAAAGACTTATGGATTAGATCCGGCTCATTATTATACAGCACCAGGGCTAAGTTGGGATGCAATGTTAAAGTGTACTAAAATTGAACTTGAACTATTAACAGACTATGAACAAGTAGCGTTCTTTAGAGCAGGCATAAGAGGAGGTATATCTCAATGTAGTAATCGTCATGCAAAAGCTAACAATAAGTTTATGAATGATTACGATAATGATAAACCTGAATCGTATCTTATATATTTGGATGCAAATAATTTATACGGGTAAGGGCTATGTCTGAATATCTTCCTACCGGATCTTTTGAATGGGTGAGCTCTGATGCAAATTATGATGTACCTGATACTTCAGAGTTTGGTTTTGTTTTGGAAGTTGATTTAGAATATCCTGATGAACTTCATGATTTACATTCTGATTTGCCTTTGTGCCCCGAAAGTATATGCATAGGCGATACCAAAGATATAAAATTGGTTCCAAACTTAAATAATAAAATAAAATATAAAATACATTACAGAAATCTTAAACAAGCACTTCAAATGGGAATGCGGCTAATAAAAATCAGATTTCGAAAAAGATTTTTATAAGTTAATGAATAATTCCGTATTTGGTAAAACAATGGAGAATATAGAAAAAAGAGTTAATGTGAAGTTATTGACTCATTGGGAAAATAAAGGTAAAGTCTTAGGAGTAAACGATTATATTGCGAGGCCGGATTTTAACAATTTAACGATATTTACTGAAAGTTTAGTGGCGGTACAAATGTTTAAATCTAAATTAAATTATAATAAACCAATTTATTTAGGTTTCTGTATTTTAGATATATCAAAAACTCTTATGTATGATTTCCATTATAACTACATGATTTCAAAATTCCAAAATAAAGCTAAATTATTGTATACAGATACTGACAGTTTTATATATCAAATCTTTACAAATGATTTCTATAAAGATATAAAGCCTGATCTTCAAACATATTTTGATACTTCTGACTATCCGTCTGATAATATTTATGGATACCCAAAAATAAATAAGAAAAAAATAGGTTTTTTTAAAGATGAAAATAATGGAAATATATTTAAAGAATTTGTAGGTTTGAGATCTAAAATGTACGCCATAGATGTGGATAATAAATTTATAGCAAAAGCTAAAGGTGTTAACAAAAGTGTAACGAAAAAGATGTGTTTAGAGAATTATAAGTCATGTCTCTTCGAAAATGATATTCAGTTAGCAACAATGGCGAGAATGAAATCAATCAAACATGAAATTTACACCCAAAAAATAAATAAAATCTGTTTATCATTCCGTGATACTAAAAGATATATTCTACCAAACAAAACAGACACATTAGCTTGGGGTCATTATGCCGGTTGCAGACCAAGAGCTAAGCTAAGTTAGTTTAGCTTAGCTCGCATAGCTGACGCAGTTTTCCATACTTGTGTGCAGACCGCAAACTATGTGAACTAAGCTATGTGAGCTAACTAAAATATGCGAAGCTATGTTAGTTGTGTATGCCGATGCGCAGCTACGCGAGCTAAGCTATGTCCCTCCCGCCTTCCCCGCACGCCCTTCGCACATCCTTCGCCAGTGCTGTCCAGTGTCCTTTGTCGTACGCACGGTCGTTTCGTAGCGAATATGGAGCAATTTATCGAAGTTGTTAAACAATAGGCATGATGACACTATTAAAGAATCAGAGAATAAACGGTTTTACAGAAAAATATATGCTAAAAAAGTTCTAAAATATGATCCCGTTTTAATATAAACATTAAGATTAATAAGATTTTCAATAAAATATAAGTATTAAATACAGCAATCGGCCATGTTATCTGAAACGCCAATCAAAAGGAATGACGTCACGTCTCAGTTAATGTCACCGTGTTGCTTGAAGTTTGACGAGCAAGCCGACGCCATGACACCTACGAGCGTTTTCGCGCTTAATTCAAATTACATAGCAGAAAATACATTAATTTATGTTAAAAGTTGAGTTTATTGCTGAAATAAACTTTTTTTCGAAACTAGGAGACGTGTACTTACAATAAGGAAAGGTATTTAAAAATCTGTCATCATGCCCATTTCCTGTGTTATGGAACACACAATTTAAGGACTATCACAATTTAATTAAAAAGGATGTTGTATGGAAACAAATAGTGGAGGAAATAAGTAATCCAGACATACCAGACGGTGAGTTTAATTATTTTTTATTTCAAGTTTAATCTAATTTACATTATTAAAATAATTACAAAATAACTCTCTGACACGAAATGCTTCTCTAGTTGCTCGTAAGTTGTCGTATTGTACCGATCTTAATAAAGTTTGCTGTTCTTCAATATTGATATTGGCGTTACTAGTTCTCGTTCTTGAAGACATTAAATAATTGTGCAAGACACAGGTGGTCTTTGTAATGACGTCCACTAGTTCCAATTGACATTCAAATGGTCGACGAAACACACGAAATCGCGCTGTTAATATGCCGAACGCATTTTCTACTACATTTCGTGCTCTACTGAGACGATAGTTAAAGGTGTTTTTTGCTCTGTTATCTAAACATGCACTCCGTGGGTACGGCCTCATAAAGTGTTTTTGTAATGGGAATGCTTGATCACCTAAAAACACAAAAGGTGTTGGATCGCCATCAGGCGTTAAAGGTTTATGATTGGGCAAGTTTAATTGCCCGTTTTGTAATTTGTGGCCAAATGCACTATCTGCAAAAATACCTCCGTCGCTAAATCGGCCCATTGAACCAACGTCTATTATAATAAATCTTTTGTGTGCATCAACGACTGCGAGAAGGACGACAGAATAAAAAATTTTATAATTAAAATAATTAGAACCCGACTGAGGAGGGCATTTTATTGAGATATGCTTCCCATCCACGGCACCAAGGCAGTTAGGGAATTGCCATTTATCTTTAAAGTCTTCTGCAATTACTTCCCATTCACTTTCTGTCGGTAACTTCATATATATTGGTTGCAAATAAATCCAAAGTGCATTGCACACATCTTTAACAATCAAAGAAACTGTATTATTACCCACTCTGTAATTGTATCCAATTGTTCTAAAGGAGTCGCCAGTAGCTAAAAACCTGGAACACATAAATATTTATTACTAAGTTTGACTTGGTGTTTGTTACAGTGAAAACTGCGAAGAAAAAATTACGAGATAGTCATCGAGAGTCACTCAAAAGGATGAAAGCCAGTACAAGTGGTCAGGCTGCTTCTCCGGCAAATAACTGGAAATATGCCGAGTTACTCGAATTTCTTTTACCCCACATGAAAAACCGTAAGAGAACTGGTAACGTATCAATTAATGATAAAAATACTTTGGCCAGTACATCAACTCAAAGTCAAAATACTTTGCCCGGTACTTCGATCGAAAGTCAAAATACTTTGCCCAGTACATCAACTGAAAGTCAAAGTACTGAGATTTTCGAAGAAATTCCGAATGATGATGATGAAAATACTTCCGAACCACCAAGGATAAAAAAAAGAAAAGTTGCCGATGACGCATCATTAAACGACTTACTTCAGAAAGTTGATAACGATTTTATGAAGCGATGTGAGCAAAGAGAGCAACGGAAGGCTGAGGAGGCAAAAGAGGCGGAGAAACACAGACATCCGTTAAATTTATTTTTTGACAGTATGTGCGAGTCAACTAAAAAGCTTCCCGATTGGATACAAAGAGATGTAAAAAAAAAGCTTTTTCAAATTGTAAACGAAGCAGAGGAAAATTATGAAAGTTATTTGTCTAGGCAGACTTTTCAATATGGGTACTCATCATCATCCACATTTTCGACGCCAACTCAAAACGATAACTTAGATCATTTGTAACCTTTTGGCATTTACCAATAACAAATATAAATAAATGTTTTTATTAATTAAAATTGTTTTGCTTACCTTAAACAAATAGCTAATCTTTCTTCTGGGGTTATAGCCTTCCGATAGTTAGTATCTTGTTTAGTAATATATCCGATAATCAATGATAACAAATCATAAAACTGAACTCTTGTAACACGATAATATAACTGAAAATGTTCATCATCTAATTCGTAAAATAAAGTTCTAAACTCTCCACTTGCGTGCCGAGATTTAATGTGTTGACATATCCAAGGTCTAGAATTTCGTTTTCTTATATAATAATAAGTCAGTATTAATCTTCTTTTTCTATGTGTAACGTATTCATCATCGGAACTTTCTTGATCGATTATATTCATAGCAAGCGCCTGACGTCCGTCTTTGAACTCCGCAACACTACTGAGCTTTGGCTTAGCTCTTAGTGTGCACGCCATTTATTTCTATCTTAGCTTAGTTTGGCTTAGCCTAGCTTCCCTAGCTTAGCTTTGGAATAGCTTAGCTTTCGGTCTGCAACCGGCATTACAAACTACGATAAGGCTAAATAATTGTTTATTTATGAACTTAATGTAATGTTTAATGTACTTATCTTAATTTTGTTATATTTAAGTGTAAGAATAATAATATATTTTTGTTTGTGAATGTAGTTATCATAGATTATAGTTTTACTGTATTTGTCTTTGTTTTCGTTTATAGTAATAGTTTAGTTATAAGATATATATTGTAATAAATATACTTTAATTTGTAAATAATTATCATTTGAAAAGTAAACTTAAAACAATTCACTCGTTTAATATGTTTCATTTCATTCACCCGTTTACTGCAATAGTTGCAGGCCCAAGTGGATGTGGGAAGTCACATTTCGTTACAAACTTTATTCAATATGTAAATGAAGTTTGTACTACAAATTTTACTGGAATAACGTGGTGTTTCGATGAAATGCAACCACTATACAACTTGAAAAATGTACACTATTATCAAGGTATACCAGATCTCAATATGGTTGATGGCAAAGATCCTCAACTTATAATTATTGATGATCTTATGAGAGAATCAGATGGTCGTGTTGTTGATATATTGACTAAAGGTAGTCATCATAGAAACCTCAGTGTATTTTACATTACACAAAATTTGTTTCATCAAGGTAAAGGTCAAAGAGACATATCACTTAATTCAAGTTATATAATTTATTTTAAAAATCCTCGTGATAAAACTCAAATTCGTCATCTAGCGAGACAAGTATCACCGGAAAATGTAAAATTCATGGAAGACTCATACAAAGATGCAACAAAAGAACCACATGGATATTTAATGATAGATTTAAAACAAAATACGAGTGACCTATGTAGATTAAAAACAAAAATATTTCCTTCCGATGGTCACTGTACCGTATACATACCTACAAAAGGATTTAAATATGCAAAGCATCATGAAATTCCCATCATTTTTAAATAATGTCTCGAACCTTAAAGACACATAAAAATCTTCTTCAAGCTCTTCATATTCTCAAACCGAAATATCAAAAAGCACTATTGAAATCCTGCAATGAACAAGAGATAAATTGTATTTGTGAATGTATCTATAACGTATTACAAGGTAAAGTAACTCTTGCAGATAGTGAAAAGAATAAATTAAAAAAAATACAAAAATTTACTTCGTCAATTGGTGCGTAAAACTACAAACAAAATCCGAAAAAATATTATAATCCAAAAAGGTGGATCGTTCCTACCAATAATATTAGGTTCAGTTTTGAGTGCATTAGTAAACAGCCTAATATAACCATGGAGCACGCTAAGAAAATGTTGCTTATAGATCCAAGTGTAATAGAAAAATTTAATCAACAAAAAATGTCCGACAGTCCAATGTCTAGACTCGACAACGAAATGCAACATATATTAAAAAGTAATATTGAAGATAGGAAAAAGTGTATCCTCTATTTACAAATTTTACAAAGATACCTTCACCATACTCAAGAAGATCGGAAACCTTTCGAATTGCCTATTCTTACTAATATTCATGATGTTAATTCTGATACTGACGCACATAATATTAAAACACAAACTGACAGCAAAACATGGGATTTTGAGACACCCCAAAAACATGAATTAAAGTCAGATATCGATAATATAAAACAACAAGAAACAGCTAATAATGATATAGTTGCTAAACAGACTCCAAAGAGAACCGCAGTTGAAGTAAATAAAGGGGAAAAGGATGACATAATATGTTTATAAAGTCCCGGCTTACCTCGCGGATTACTGCGGGGGCGCCCGACATGTTTCGGACCGTACCTAGGTCCTTCATCATGAGCCATCGCGTGCGGTCGCTAGATGGCCTCGGCGAAGACTGCGGGCTGCGGCGCGCGCGGCGCGGAGGGAGGTGGCGGTGTTGGCAGTCTCCGGATCTAGTTGTGCGTCTGCGTCGTTATCAACCGCGGGTGTGCTTACGGTGTTACCAGACGGGGCGCATACAATGCTGACTGTGTCGCTCTCCAGGGTATATGCTGCACTGAGGTCTGACGTGGTGTGAAGAATCGGTTTCCAGGCTGAGGGGACAGTCCAACCACTGTCTCGATTGTAGTTGGGACGACGACTAATTTCAATTGCTTCGCGTACTTTACGGGGTACTAGGAACTTTTCCCTCGACAGTACTGTTGCTTTATCAAAGCGAATGAAATGCGTCATACCCATTTCGTGGGCATGTTCAGCGACCGCCGACCCTTTGCTGTCCAAATTCTTCACACAGCGTATGTGCTCGCTTACCCTGGTAGCGATATTGCGTCGAGTTTCCCCAATGTAACTCTTGCCACAGTCGCAAGGTATCATGTATACGCCCGGTACGTTTAACGGATCTTTGTCTTTTGGTGAGCGTAGAAACTCCCTTATCTGAGCCGGGGAACGGAAAATCGTCCTTATGCCATATTTAGAACGCAAAAGGTGTCCGATTTTATCCGTTACCCCTTTAATGAAGGGTAAATATGCTGGTGTACGTTCTACGCCCACTGGCCGTTTTTTGGAGGTTCCACCCACCAACCTTAGGCTCTGTCTCCACGAGTACCCGTTGGTTTCCAACACGTGCCTCACATGGTGTAACTCCGAGTTCACATGTTGGAAATCACACAGACTTAAAGCCCGGTTGATGAGTGTTCTGGGCACCGAAGAAAGGTGGGAAGGGTGATGGTGCGAGTCTGCTCGTAAGTACCGGTCTGTGTGTGTGGGTTTTCGATACACAGTGTGTGAAAGTCTCCCATCGGGTTCACGACAGACAAGTACGTCCAAAAAAGGCAGCTTTCCCTCCTTCTCCTCTTCCACTGTGAATGTGATTTTAGGATGCACAGTGTTCAGGTGGGCCAGAAACTCCGATAACCCATCCCTAGTTATCACGGCAAAGACATCGTCAACGTACCTCCACCAAAAGCGCGGTTTTACTGTGGCAGTTTTCAACGCTCTGTCTTCGAACCACTCCATAAAAATATTGGCTACCACCGGTGCAATCGGAGAACCCATCGCTACTCCGTCGACCTGTAGGAAGTACTCGCCTCGCCATGTAAAATAGCCGTTTTTAAGACATACCTCCACTAGTTCACTTGTTCCAATGGGTGTGTCAGAATTCTCTAGAAGTTGTGAGATGATGTCAATCGAGTCCTCCACCGGAACATTAGTAAATAATGAAGCTACATCAAAACTGACCATTAGTTCAGGTTCTAGCATTCGTACATTCGCTAACAGGTCCACGAAATGTCCTGAGTCCTTCACGTGACTGGATGTTCTGCACGTGAAGGAGTGCAGTAAAGTAGCTAGATGTCTTGCAAGCTTATAGCATGGGGAGTCTATTTGGCTTACAATAGGTCTCAGAGGCCAATTCGGTTTGTGTGTTTTAGGTAATCCATATATTTTTGGAGCTGTCGGGTTGTGTGGTCGCAGGCGATGTATCAGGTCTTCGTCCAAGTACTTCTGCATGACTTTGAGAGCTTTAGTCGTCACTCTAGCCGTTGGGTTGTAATTTACTTTCTTGTAAGTGGTTGAATCTTCGAGTAAATGTGAGATTTTATCTTCGTAAGCTGTTGTATCAACCACTACAGTTGCGTTACCCTTGTCCGCGGGCAGTATAAGGACATTTTCATTTTGGCGCAAGTACCTGAGTGCCGTAATTTCTCGCGGATCGATGTTGGATTTTGGAGGCTTCGACTTGCGAATGAATGACGACACATCTTGCCTCAGACACTCAGCATCCCGGTGAGGAATTTTGTTACGTACTATGGTATCCTCTAGGTTGGTAATAATTGTTTCTACCGGGATACGTCTAGGAGTCGGCGCGAAATTAAGTCCGCGGGACAGAGCTTTGTGGGCCATAGGATCCAGTGTGTGAGAGGATAAATTGATAACCGCGGCGTTTTGTTCTGCGTCCTCTGTAGAGGCCTTTACTTTGGTGTTTGTTACATGAGGGTAGTCGTGAATTTGTCGCTTGTTGTTTACATTCTTTAGGTTTATCAATTTATTTTGGTGTCTAGCTTCTATATTGCATCCTGTAGTCTCTGTCCTGCTGTATGTCATGCTGTCAAGTACTTGCCACAGATCAGTATGTATTACTTGCGCTAACTGTAGGTGTAATGTGTATAACCCCTCCGCTGTCAATCGACCATCTCCTGGCCGATTTCTAAACGCGCGCATCTGTCGGACGCCATCTGCTGGTCGATCGTTGCTGCCGTATTTTACTTACAAAAATGAACGTTGAAACTGTATCTATTCTGCTCTAACTTGCAAAACATACGGGGAATACGACAAGGATAGAATATACCACCACATGTCAAACAAATTCCCGCCGGAACATGAGTACAATTTAGTCTTTTCGGAGCCATTTTTCTGATTGTGTTCGTACAGAAGACACTCGGGTTTTCATTGTTTTGTTGGTGTTTAAGTAAAGTTATTGTCGAATAATATTGTGTAACTATCATGGAAGGGTAAGTAATAAACAGTTTTTTATTCATTAATTGTGTTGCAGACAAAGATTAAGGGTAGAAATTAATCTGTTTATAAACATCGTCAGCCATCTCGCGCGCCACTGCATTACACTTTGACTTGTTTTGCATATAAAATACTACAGTAACAACCAAATGTAATTAAAGACATCAATAATACATCTAACTACATGCGTACACAGCATTTAATTTGAATATCTTCGATGAGATTTTACGTAAAGAATAAAACTAAAATACGTTACATAAATCGGCCACCTACTGGCATGTCGACAGACGGGCTCAAGGTCATCGGCCTCGGCAAATCGCCATTTAGTTCGATAGTTGAATATGTATGGATAAGACTTTTGTGTGAATTTGGATTTCTATTTTGAGTATTGTAATATTTTTTGTCATTTTATTAGATATTGTTTCTTGCGTGCATTTTTGTTTTTGTCTTTTATTGGTATTGCTTTTTTTTAAACGTGCATGTGTTTTTTTTTGTTTATTTGCATTTTAATATATTTTACTAGTTTGAAACGTGGTGCTCGTACTCGCGGACCGCGACGAGGTAGAGGTGTGCGGGTTCGACTGCCGGTGCCAGCAGTGGTGGAGGAAGAGATCTCACGAGGTGGTGATGTTCGTGGTGGTCGGGGTAGTCGTGGTGGTCGGGGTGGTCGTAGTAGACCCCAAGGCCCCAACAGGCGACCTGGACCTTCCTCTATTGACGAGTTAGCTTTTTATTTTACTAACACTTTTTTTCTCTTATCGTATTTCGAAATAACTTTATGTATTTATTAAAATGATGCCTTTAATTTTAGGCTTATTATTTGCGACATAGAGGAGATGCCGATCGGTGAAGGGCTTGAAACTGCCCTTCATCCCAAGCGAATGCGCGTGTGGCAACCGTAAGTAGTTTAATTTAAGTATGTTAATTTAGTTAATTAGATACGTACTACTTTCATAACTTGCAAGTATAATTAATTATAAATCATGTTTGTAGGTCTACATCTCAAACGGCTACCAAACCCGCACCGACCGCTTCAGCCCCGAGCACGCCATCCGGCTCATCATCGATGCCTCGTGAGAGCCCATCTCTTGATTTAGCGATGCCGCCCTCGCCGGCAATGTAAGTACCTAGGTTCCTTTTTCTTCTTATCACTAAATAGATTGGTACCAACTACATTTTTGTTTTTGTTTTAGGTTTGTGGAATGTGGCCTCTCTTCGCCAAGCACGCCATCCGGCTCATCGATGGTGCCTCGTGAGAGCCCATCTCTTGATGAAGTGATGCCGCCCTCGCCGGCAATGTAAGTACCTAGGTTCCTTTTTCTTTTTATCACTAAAGAGATTGGTACCAACTACATTTTTTTTGTTGTTTTAGGTTTGTGGAATGTCTGAGCACGCCATCTCGGTCGCCCTCGTTAATGCGTTCTCGTCCTCGCCCTCGTCAGATGCTAAATGATAATGATATAGAATTTGAACTACATCATGGTATGTAGCAACTGGTTTCAGCTTGGTTGAAATTTTTGATCTTTACCACACCATGTACACAATCTTGTGGAGACCAATTATCCAAGCCTATTTATTATTTGTTACAGGAAGCGATGGAAGCTCTGACGAAAGCGACGATGAGGACCAGGTGGTAAATACCCTAATTCCAAGGGTTTACCGAAGTATGCTGGAGACACCTATGGACGAGGATGATGTGTCTGCACCAACTCCCACCATCATTACGGCTAGCACATCGTCTGATGTGGTGGATGTTGCTTCGGCGGAGACGCACCAGCCAAATAATTTTTATCAATTTGATTGGAAACCGTTTCCAAATCCTCCAATTCCACCAGAATCGAGGAGGGAAACATTTTCCGAAAGCAACGGTCCAACAATTCCACATGTCGAACCATATGAGATATTCGTGTCCATATGGGATCGTCAATTTATGGAGTACATTGCGTCGGAAACAAACAGATATGCTCAGCAGGTGGCACAGGAGATGATTAATAACAACAGCCTTCATCCCAATAGCCGCATTAGCCAGTGGCATGACACCACAGCCGACGAGCTCTACGTATACTTCGGTATTATAATTGCGATGGGGGTTGTTGTTAAATCAAGGTTAGAGGAATATTGGAATACCACTGCTGACATATTCTGCACCCCCGGTTTTGGCGCTCATATGGCAGTAAATAGATTTTTACTTTTAAATAAATTTTTACATTTTAAAAATAATGACGAAATGAGAGCGTCAGAACTGGCTGTTTCCGATGCCAAATTATTCAAAATTATGCCAGTACTGGAACACCTCAACCTAAAATTTCAAAGTTCGTATAAATTAGCTCAAAACATAGCTTTGGACGAATCTCTTCTGCAGTGGAAAGGTTGGTTAGATATTAACCAGTTAGTTCCCAATAAAGCTGCTGTTGTGGGGATAAAATCTTATGAGATTTGTGAATCTCAAACTGGTTATTTGTGGCGGTTTGAGATTCACGCTCATAAGAGATCCCCACAACAGCAGCCGGAAGAGCCATTAAAAGCATCCACGCCTTCAATTGTCTTAAGACTAACACATGGTCTTGAGAACAAAGGACACACGTTGTGGATGGACAACTTTTACAATTCTCCAAGTCTTGCTCGGCGTCTAAAGGCTTCTGGGATTGATTGCGTAGGGACCCTGCGTACAAATCGCCAGTTTGTTCCGCAGGCCCTCAACAATCTAACTAAGGGGAACATGTGCAAGGGGCAAATCACTGGCCTGACCGCTGGAGACGTCGATGTCATGGTATGGAGGGATACTAATAGGGTCGCTATGATCTCTACATACCATGGCATTGCGGCTAAGCAAGTCCAGCGTTCAACCAAACCCATCCTGATATTGGATTACAATATCATGATGGGTGGGGTTGACAAAAAGGACCAGATGCTTGCCATGTACCCCTTAGAACGAAAACGAACAAAGGTGTGGTATAAAAAATTATTTAGAAGATTATTAAATGTATCTGTTTTAAATTCATATATAATCCATCGTCACTCGTCTCCTCTTTCACATCGTAATTTCCGTATAACTCTCGTTAAATCTCTTCTTTCAAAACACTCTTCCACTGCTCCACTTATTCCGCTTCCATCCGCTGTAACCACACAGAATAGACCTGCCGACCTCACCCACCGCTTGGCCGAGTACCCGTTGCAAAACAGCTATCGCAAGCGGCGGGTGTGCAAGGTGTGCAAAAAACGGGTGCACACGTTCTGTGTTGGTTGCAGCAAATCCGTATGCCTTGACCCCTGTTTTCTTACTTTACATACATAATTTATTATTTAAGTATTTTTAAAAGCATAAGTATTTATAAGTATATACTTACATATTAAATTACATTACAGCTATATATATTATTTATCTATCTATATGTGTATGTATCAATATGTACATATATGCCACACCTTTGTTCGTTTTCGATCGAGTTTTGATCTGTTAATCTTGACTTATAAACGTGCCTGCAAAGGCCTAAATTCAGAATTACCATTTATACATTGTTTAAATTTTTTTGTTGTTCCATTAAAAAAAACATTTTATTAAAAAAATGAACACTTACCTAAAAATGCTTTTCTGTTCACGTTATTAACAAATCTATTTTTATGTCACTTAATTTTATCTCTATAAAAGGTTGAGGTGTGACAGTATTGGGCGTATCCATACTATTTCAGCTTACTTACTATGTACTTGCTACTTTTTGTAGAGAAATTGTTTGTTTTAGATTTTGATTTATAAAATGATTTTGTTAGGAAGTATGCCTAATGATTATATTTTTTGATGTGTAAATATTATAAAATTGTAAAATATAAATTAATATTAGAAATATATAAATTAATATTTGCTCTGTGATGCAAAGTTTGGGAGCATGTTTTTTAGCGCTTATTTTCAAGTGCTTAGTTTTTTGTTCGATTCTTGTAAAGTAAACATGTCTAACAGCTAAAACTTTGTTTGTAATAAGATTAAGAACCCAACTATAGAATGAGTGTTTGTTTCTTGCCACTTGACCCACAGTGTTCCCGGAATTGAAGTATAAACATGCCCTTTTTTTTGTGTTGCGCTCGGGTCGCAGAAACGAGGCAAGTGATTGTTAAGCTTGTGGTGTAAAAAAACACTATGAAAGGGTGTTTTTTGTTAATCAATTATGGTTAAACTGTATATTCTTTTGTAAATAAAATAAAAGTAATTTGAGAAAATTGATTATTTTTTTAATACCAAGCAAAATATTTTCTTTCAACGACTTTCTCCATCTTTTACCTTAGAATTAATAATATATTATTAGGTAAAAGCATCATAAATTATATTGACGATGTAGCTTATAAACTACAGATTATGAAGACATAAACTTAATATACATCTTTCATACAAAATTTTGGAGATATCGTAATTTTAATGCGCCGCGGCGAGATATCGCGAGAGTCCACCACGTCGCCATGACAGATGTGCCAAATTGCGTTTTTCGGCGTTTGACAGCGGAGGGGATAACGCCTTGTTGGTGCACATTAATTTGCGGCGGTATTCCGCGATCACTCGACACAATAACTTCCGATTAGCGACGCGAAAAAACTCTTCATAATCCCGAATGCACTTAACCTCTTTAATACGGGCGAATTTGGGAATGATATCATTGTCCCGGCACTGTACAACGTATTGGAGTCCACATTCGAGTTTCTTACGATGGAGTCGTAACCGCGTAAACTCTTTCACTTTATTTAGCCAAATCGCACCGTAACGATTAACTATTTTACTATAAAACGTCTCGCGAGGATATGTAAATATGTTTATAAAGTCCCGGCTTACCTCGCGGAATACTGCGGGGGCGCCCGACATGTTTCGGACCGTACCGAGGTCCTTCATCATGAGCCATCGCGTGCGGTCGCTAGATGGCCTCGGCGAAGACTGCGGGCTGCGGCGCGCGCGGCGCGGAGGGAGGTGGCGGTGTTGGCAGTCTCCGGATCTAGTTGTGCGTCTGCGTCGTTATCAACCGCGGGTGTGCTTACGGTGTTACCAGACGGGGCGCATACAATGCTGACTGTGTCGCTCTCCAGGGTATATGCTGCACTGAGGTCTGACGTGGTGTGAAGAATCGGTTTCCAGGCTGAGGGGACAGTCCAACCACTGTCTCGATTGTAGTTGGGACGACGACTAATTTCAATTGCTTCGCGTACTTTACGGGGTACTAGGAACTTTTCCCTCGACAGTACTGTTGCTTTATCAAAGCGAATGAAATGCGTCATACCCATTTCGTGGGCATGTTCAGCGACCGCCGACCCTTTGCTGTCCAAATTCTACACACAGCGTATGTGCTCGCTTACCCTGGTAGCGATATTGCGTCGAGTTTCCCCAATGTAACTCTTGCCACAGTCGCAAGGTATCATGTATACGCCCGGTACGTTTAACGGATCTTTGTCTTTTAGTCTGGCTTTAAGTCTGTGTGATTTCCAACATGTGAACTCGGAGTTACACCATGTGAGGCACGTGTTGGAAACCAACGGGTACTCGTGGAGACAGAGCCTAAGGTTGGTGGGTGGAACCTCCAAAAAACGGCCAGTGGGCGTAGAACGTACACCAGCATATTTACCCTTCATTAAAGGGGTAACGGATAAAATCGGACACCTTTTGCGTTCTAAATATGGCATAAGGACGATTTTCCGTTCCCCGGCTCAGATAAGGGAGTTTCTACGCTCACCAAAAGACAAAGATCCGTTAAACGTACCGGGCGTATACATGATACCTTGCGACTGTGGCAAGAGTTACATTGGGGAAACTCGACGCAATATCGCTACCAGGGTAAGCGAGCACATACGCTGTGTGAAGAATTTGGACAGCAAAGGGTCGGCGGTCGCTGAACATGCCCACGAAATGGGTATGACGCATTTCATTCGCTTTGATAAAGCAACAGTACTGTCGAGGGAAAAGTTCCTAGTACCCCGTAAAGTACGCGAAGCAATTGAAATTAGTCGTCGTCCCAACTACAATCGAGACAGTGGTTGGACTGTCCCCTCAGCCTGGAAACCGATTCTTCACACCACGTCAGACCTCAGTGCAGCATATACCCTGGAGAGCGACACAGTCAGCATTGTATGCGCCCCGTCTGGTAACACCGTAAGCACACCCGCGGTTGATAACGACGCAGACGCACAACTAGATCCGGAGACTGCCAACACCGCCACCTCCCTCCGCGCCGCGCGCGCCGCAGCGCGCAGTCTTCGCCGAGGCCATCTAGCGACCGCACGCGATGGCTCATGATGAAGGACCTCGGTACGGTCCGAAACATGTCGGGCGCCCCCGCAGTAATCCGCGAGGTAAGCCGGGACTTTATAAACATATTTACATATCCTCGCGAGACGTTTTATAGTAAGATGACATAATACTTTATACACCAAAACAGATTTTGAAATTAATACCCAAAACATATTTGAAGAAAGGTGAGTTGTTGCTTGGTTCCTTGGCTGAACATAAAGATAAAATTAATTGGGATAATGATGGTACAGTGTTCATAGACAAAGTCAAAATTCCTGGAAGCAACATTATAGACTTAGTGGGTGATTTTGTTAGACCATCAAGAAAAATTGATCCAGTAGGATGGGAAAAATTTGCAACTGTATTGAAAGAACTTAATATACCAATTTCATATCTAGGTAATTCTAAAAGAAGTATCTTCATAACTCAGCTAGATATAGATGAACTTAAAACCTTAACACCACAGAAAGATCTGTCTTCAACGCCAACTAGTAGTGAAAGAGAAAAAGTGATACCTAAGAAAAAGTTAGACTGGCAAAGATGGACCCCTTATTAGAAATAAATACTATTTACTATAATCCCAAACACCCTGCTGGTTTCGGTAGTATTAACAAATTGACCAAAGCTATGAAAGGTAAAATGGTAAAAGAAGATGTAAAAAATTGGTTACGAGGACAAGAAACGTACACGCTTCATAAACCTGTTACAAGGAACTTTCCTCGTAATAAATACATACTATCCAATGTAAACGTTCTTTGGCAAGCAGATTTAAGTGATTTGAGAACTTATTCTAAGTACAACAATGGATTTAATTATATTCTTTGTGTTATAGATGTATTTAGTAAGTATGCATTTGTAAGAGCTTTGAAAAATAAAAATTCAAAAACCATTAAAGAATGTTTTGAAAGTATTTTTAATGAAGCCAGAACAACACCAATACATATACAGTCTGATAAGGGCACAGAATTTATTTCGAAAGATGTTCAAAGTTATTTAAAGAGTAAAAATATTAATTACTATACTACTAATAATCCGGATATTAAAGCAAGTATTGTAGAAAGATTTCAAAGAACTCTCAAAATGAAGATGTGGCGTTATTTTACACACAATAACACTTATAAATTTATTGATATTTTGCAAGACTTGGTACATGCATACAACCACAGTTTTCACTCTAGTATTAAAATGTGTCCCTCTGATGTTACTTCAAGTAACATTATGACTGTGTGGAATAATTTATATGATAGAAGTAACAAACAAAAAGAAACAACCACACAAGTACCCAAATTTCATATTGGTGACTATGTGAGAATTACAAAATATAAACATATTTTCCAAAAAGGATACGAGTCAAACTGGAGTGATGAAATATTTATTATATCCTCAATTATAGATCGTTCTCCATGGGTTGTATATACTTTAAAAGACTTACAAAATGAAGTAATTGGTGGCACATTTTATGAAAAGGAATTACAAAAAGTTTGTTACAACCCCACCACACGATATAAAATAGATAAAATAATTCGTACACGATATTCTGGTGACAGAAAGCAAGTGTTGGTGAAGTGGAAAGGTTACCCAGATAAATTTAATAGTTGGGTGTTGGCTTCTGAATTGAAAGAGATATGATTAAAGAAAATTTTTATTTAACATTGCTTAGCAATAGTTCTATGGAATACTTTCCTGACAATAAAACAACTATGTTTTCAACGAAATTACCAAAACCATTAACGTTAGATGGGGAATGGTCAGTGGGCGTTGTAGAATTTCAATATCCATGTACCATGTTTACTGTTCAAGAACATGAAAATATTATATATATTTCAAAAACCATGACTATGCCAGGCGAGGAAAACGCCTCGTTAGTTTATTATAAAACACATATTCCTGCAACAAACTATGACAACATAAATCATATTTTAGTAGCTTTAAATAACATAAAAGAAAATATAAAATTTCTTTATGATGAAATATCAAAATTTGTTTACGTTTCTGTTTTTGATAAATCAATAAGATCATTAAAGCTATCTCCTAAACTAGCTTTTCAACTTGGGATTGAGCCTGACAGGAATCTCGTAGAAAAGAGCACAGGAAAGTGTCCTGCAAATTTGCATTTAGGTCTACCATCACAATTATTTGTATATTGCGATATAGTTGAACCACAAATAGTAGGTGACGTCATGACCCCATTACTTAGAATAATACCACTAGATCCAGCAAAATATATATATGGGGCAAATAAAATGCATGTCTTTTCTCCTCCTCATTATTTACCGGTAATGCGACGAGAATTTGACACTATTGAAATAGATATAAGATCAAGCACGGGCCAAAATATACCATTCCAGTTTGGAACAGTGTGTATTAAACTTCATTTTAAAAAACATAACAATGTATTCTCATGATAATTATAAGACTTGTCCCTATGAACACTATTATTCTCATCAAGCTGGTTCTGGAATTGGAGTAATATATAAAGGGGCAGCATTTCAACGTGGTCATGGCATTGGTAGTTTTTTAGGGGGATTGTTCAGATCAGTTTTACCTTTGCTTTCTAGTGGCGCTAGAGTTATTGGAAAAGAAGCTTTAAATACTGGTGTGGGTCTTTTATCGGACCTAGTTAGTGCACGACCCATGGAGAATTCGATTAAAAATAGACTCAAAGAAGCTAGTTCCAATATAAAACGAAAATTTGATGATAAAATTAATAGGATTAACATGTCTGGGTCAGGATATATAACAAAAAGGAAACGTCTACATTCATTCAGTCCTCGCTCAACTGCTAAAGTGAAAGCTATTAAAAAACTGGACGTCACTTCTGCTGATATTAAAGATATTTTTTCATAAAAAAAATATCAAAATAATGTCATTCTTACATAGTCATTCTTGTGAATGTATAAAATCAGAACTAGATTTATTTGCATTACCATCAACACAAACAAGCATTGAAAGTGGCATTTGGATTCATTACAAACCAATTTCATCCCTTGCTGATGATGGCCCCATTGAATTTCAAGTACCAGGAACTGGCGATGATTACATAGACTTATCACATACATTATTACATGTAAAGGCTAAAGTGGTTAACCTGGATTCAACAAAACTTGCCGGATCAACTGTCGTAGCACCTGTAAATAATTGGTTGCACTCACTATTCAGCCAACTAGATGTATATTTAAACCAAAAACTTGTGTCACCACCTAACAATACATATGCTTATCGTGCTTATTTAGAAACTCTGTTGAACTATTCTCCAGCAGCGAAGGAGTCTCACTTGACTTGTAGCCTCTGGTATGAAGATGCAGCTGGGAAAATGAATTCAACTGATGAAAATAATCCTGGATTTCTAAAACGACAAGAATTAGCATCTGATAGCAAAGAAATAGAAATGATTGGACATCTTCATGGTGACATATTTAACCAAGAAAAGTTCTTAATTAACGGTGTCCAGATGAGTGTCAAATTAGTTCGTTCAAGAGAATCGTTTAATCTAATGGGTTCGTCTACTGATCTAAAATGTAAAGTTTGCATAACAGATGCTACTCTCATTGTTCGTAGAGCACGAATCAATCCAACCGTATTACTCGCGCATCAAAAAGTGTTAGCCTCTACTACAGCTAAATATCCTATTACTCGAGCTGAAGTGAAAGTTTTAACTATACCATCAGGGGTTCAGGGAAAGACTCTTGACAACATTTTTCTAGGACAAGTACCTAAAAGATGTATAGTTGGATTTGTAAATAACACAGCATTCAATGGAAGTCTCACTAAAAATCCTTTCAATTTTGAAAACTATGCTATGAATACATTTTGTTTATATATAGATGGTCAACAAATACCTTCAAAGGCTTTGCAACCATCCTTCGAGAATAACATATTCACGGCAGCCTATCATACTTTATTTTCGGGGACAGGCATACATTTTCTTAATGAAGGTAATGGCATATCTAGAGAACAATATGCAAAAGGTTACTGTCTGTTAGCGTTTGATTTAACTCCTGATCTGTCATCAAACTCTATGACTCATTGGAATCTAATCAAGCATGGTAGTGTAAGGTTAGAGGTTCGCTTTGAATCAGCTCTTACCGAAACGATTAACTGTATAGTGTATGCAGAGTTTGACAACGTAATTGAAATTGATAAGAATCGAAATGTAAACGTAGATTATAGTAGTTAAGGCAGTTTATGTATACCTACATTTAAGTTAGTTTTATTAATAAATATAACATAAAACATACTTGCAAACTTTTATTTGTAACCTTTGTGTATTCCTTTATTAATACGAGATATTAAACGGTTCGCCATTTGTTACAAATCTATTGTTCGTGTAGGTTTGCACGATGAATACATTAGACATCCAGAAATACTTACATAAAATACATTGGAGTCTGAGTAATAATGTTTATGCAGCAAACCGATTGCCGTTGTATGTGAAGACTCCTACATATTTGATAAGTAATTTGGATGTTGACAGTGAGCCTGGTTCCCACTGGGTAGGCATACACATAAGCAGCAATGGCTTCGGTCAGTATTTCGATTCATACGGTAGGCCACCAACAGGCTATCATAAAGACTTTTTGAAGAGGAATGCTAGACACTGGGATTTAAATAGATATAGAATACAGCATGATTTTTCTTCTGTTTGCGGAGAATATAGCCTTCTGTACTTATATTATAGGTATTGTGGAAAAACACTTAGTGATTACATAAGACTTTTTTGCGAAGATGCATTACTGAATGACATTATTATTGTTGATCTGTTCCAAAGTTGTTTTGATAAATGAAATAAAAGTTTAAGAAATATACCTAGTTTTATTATTGTTTATAACTACTAATACTTCCTGGTAAAGTAATTAGTAAATGAATCTATTGTGGAATAGAATGAATAACAAGCAGTGAGCTTAATGATCTTATCTCATATCCTCATTAGGTGATTAGATAACGAACTAGGGCCTAATTCCTTAAGAAGCTAACTTCGTAACGGAAAGAGATATCGTAAAACGGATTCTTGATATCGATTGGGCGTGGCCGAAAACCCCCATTTTGACACCAAACTTTTTTTTTTTAGCCGACGACGCCCGCCAAGTTGGTAAAAAGGACCAAATGACGGGGGATGGGCGGGGGTGCAGGATGGTCGGGGGGTGGGGAGTGAGCCAGAACCGGCATATTCTTACTACTTGAGTCATTCTATAAAGAACAGAAAAGATATAGTTTTTTTAGTTTCCCTAACCACAGCATTGGCAAATTATTGTGTTCACATTTTGTTTTGTTCTTTCAGATATAAGTTTATCAACATTAAAAAGAATCAAGAACGTAGGAAAAGTGAATAAAGGTGTATTCAGCACACCGGGCAAGAAAAGATCTCACCAGGCTTCTATATCCAATTTAGATAGCTTTGACATTCAAGCAATCTGGAATAAAATTAATGAATTTTATATTGTTAAAAAGCAAGTACCCACATTGCGAAGCCTCTTAAGAGAGCCCTCTAGGCTGCCGTGAAACTTTGCGTCGTATATTAATAACAAATGGCTATGAGTTTAAACAAAATAAAAATGAATGTTCGATTCTTATTGAACGCTTTGATATCGCTGCTTGGCGCCACAGGTACTTAAGAACCATTTCTTCAAAAAGGGCTGAAAGAAAACAAATAATATACCTAGATGAGACATATATTCATCAAAACTATAAGGCTAAAAAGTCTTGGCAGGGGCCATCTACCAAAGGTTTGGTTGACAATATATTACCTGGAAAGAGATTTATAATAGTACATGGCGGATCAGAAAATGGCTTTGTCCCCAAAGACTTATTGTATTTCAGCACTAAGTCAACCAAAGCTGATTACCATCATGACATGAATGCAGCAAATTTTAACAAAAGGTTACGTGAGAAGCTTATACCCAACTTGACAGAATCAAGTGTTGTTGTCATGGACAATGCTAGTTATCACACAGTGCAAATTAACAAAGCACCTAACACCAACACTGGTAAAGCTGATGTAATGTAGATTTTGTGTGGGGAAAGGTTTAAAAGGAAAATAAATGTAAAACAAATAAAGTGAATGGCCGGAGCAGCCGCCGCTGTAGCCAGATGTTAGTGGCCCTGCTCTCAAATAAAGAAAAATAAGAAAATAAATAATAAAACAAAGATTTCGGGCGCCAGAGAGCAGGTGCTAGTATTGCAGCGTACTCCACCAGATAGCTAAGAGTCGGAAAGACCATTGGACTTCTAATCTCAATGAGGGTGTTCTGTGTGTGAGTAGTTGACAAAAGAAACAAAGAAATTATTTTGTTAGGTACTATATTGTCCAAAATATAGATGGTACTTACAAAGAAAACCCTAACATTCTTGTAACTGCTTAGAGATTAAGTAATAGTTTTTAACTTACAGGTTATGGTAGTACTTAACAGATTTCTAAGAAATATATGCGGTTCCAGCCAAAGGAGAAGAATATCCCAAAAGAAAGCCAGTCTAGAGGAGACGTCACCCCATCACCTCCGTCGGCGTAAATAAATAATTTCCACCATACTCATCGAGCACATGTCAAGTATCATTTCAAAAAGAAAAAAAGTAATTTGGAGTTATAATTTGGATTAATATTTGGATTTAGTATTTGTAGCTATATTTTGGAGTTTAATTTGGAGCACAATTTGGATTACAATTTGGAGCTATATTTTGGAGCTGAAACAATAATATTTCCAATAAGATTCTAATTCGAAAACAGGTATAAAACTTGTAACAAAAGTAAGTTTTAAAAGATGTTTAAAAGTTCTTACCGCGTCATGGCGCGCTCCACAAAAAAAACAAATTGCGATTAAAATATCCCTTGATTTAAATAAATTAAAGTGGGCACATTCTCCCTGTGGTTTTATTTTCCCACTAAACTAATAATCGGGCCAGATTAGGCCGGATTAAAACAAAATATATCCAAAATGCCACAGATAGATCTTCACATTATGAAGATTTAAAGAAAAGTGAAGGTTGTCAAATCGTCTTTGACATCGTCCCCATAAAGGATACGTTCGTAAATTAGCACTAGCAATCTGTTAAGTTGATTACCATATGAAATTACAATTTACAAAAATAAATTATAGTTTTAATAAATAAACATTTCTAAAAATATGTTTTTGTTTTATTTTACGAATTCACCACAATTTAGAAAATAAGTTTTTAAATTTAATTAAATGTTATTACGTTTGAAATTAAAAGTTAGGTTGGCATTACAAGATGCAATACCTTTTCCATTCACCTACAACCAACATTAGAAAAAATTAAGTGTCAAAACAAAATAGAAGAGAATAAGGTTATGATGAATTCCTGTGTATGAAATGTAAATATTTGTCGAAAATAAACAACAAATTCGTAACGAGCGCAAGGACGAAAAAAGCACGTTACATTTCCCCCTTTTCTGGAGAAAAAAAAATACAGAACTGAAAGTTCTGGTTTTTTTTTTATATAAGTATAAAACCAATAAATATTATATAAACAAAATAAGTACCAAACAAAACAAAAATATGCAACAAAAGTTGTACGAACAAACACCTAAGATCTTCTAACAACCAAACAAACAAATAAATAAATAACCAAGAAATACTCAGTACTACTACCATCAGGTCTGGTATGCAACCGGTACAATGGAAACACAAAGGAATCACATTGACGAACCATTCCCAATAATAGTAAGTATGTAAGTATAATACTGTTTAAGCATAAAATAATACTAACAAATCTAACTAAAGAGAACAAAACTGCTTGGCCAGTATGCACCTGATCGGAGCAATGGACTTAAAAGTCATGCAACGACGAACTAACCGAAGCAAAAAGTTGTGTTTTTCACATGAAAGAACACACAAAACAAAACATCCTATGCAGGACAAAAATATAAGATTAGGTAATCTTACATACAAAATTGGGATATACCCAAACAAAACAAAATTTTCTGGCTTAGTATGCACCTGACTAACACAATGGGTGTAAAACCTTGTGTTAGCAAACTAAACTCAGAAACGGCAAAAAGGTTGGTAGCAAGGTACCACAAAAAAGTACTGGCCTAGTATGCAACCGACTAATACAATAGGTATAAGAACCTTGTATAGCGAACTAGACTCAGCAAAAAAAACTTGCCAAAAAGTACAAAAAAAAAAAATTGGTAACAAGTACCACAAAAGTTAGCAACAAAGTGCTAAAAAAAAGGTCCCAAAAGGGAAAAAATTACTGGTCCAGTATGCAACCGGCTAACACAAAAGCGGAAAGCTTTGTGAGAGCGAACTGAAACACAGTAAAATAGGTTGAGCATCCAAAAAAAAGTGTGCAAAAAGCACCTAAAGTCACACTCAGCATGTAGAAATACTGAGGTAAAAGAGTGTGCGCAAATGTCATGTCCAGGATCTTAAATTATGATACCTAAACTAACACAAAAAAAACTCCTACTAACCAACAAACTAAAGTACGCACAACACAAAAAAAAACTATGCCCAACAAAGAACAAACAAAATGTACAAAGTACAACAAAAAATATACGTATGTCACACGAAAGTGTTCCACACAACAAACAAAACAAAACACACCAAATAGGGTATGCAAAAAAAAACGAGGGAGTCCTTATAATGTTGTTGGCTACCTATTTTTCTCACAAATTTTGAAATTCCAAAAGAAAGTTGTGAGTATCCATGGCTAAGATGATACACCATAAGTGTTATACAGAATTAATTTATTTACCAAGGCCCCTGTCATACATCATATCAGCATACATCATCTAACAACTGGGGTCCTAACACAAAACATCTGCATTCATCAACATTCAAACCCCTCAATTACCAAGGAAAACAAAAACAAACACTAACAAAAATACTCAATTAATTTAGAAGTTGCCTAAAAATAAACCTAGATCTTAAGAATATCCTTTACATGGAATTTGCCAGAAGTATTTTTATTTAAATCCTTTAACAAGTAAACATTATCAGAAATTTTCTCAACAATCTTACATTTAACAAATTTAGGTGCTAATTTAGCAGAGAAAAAATAAGGAGCGTTGGATTGTACGAAGTTTCTCCTCCATACTACATCTCCAACATTATAAGAAATGACTTTTCTTTTAGAATTATAATAAGAAGCATTTTTCTTATAAGACTTAGCTAAATTTGCAACAGTCTTAGCAAAAATATCCTCCAAATTAGAAAGAAGCTGGGAATATTCCGAACGACTACTAATAGTGATCTCTGATGGATCAGAAATAGAACTAAATTTATATAAGGAACCATCTAAATAAATCTCCCTACCAAACATAAGAAAATTAGGTGTGTAACCAGTAACTAAATTAACAGTGCCATTTATAGCAGCTTGAATATGAGGCAAAAACTTTGACCAAGTTCTATGATCTGTATCAACATAACATGCTATACAAGTCTCAATTGTCTTGTTGAACCTTTCTACCGGATTATTTTGAGGAGTATACAAAGTATTGTAAAATAATTTAGGAACATTATAATCGTTAATGAAATCTTTAAATATTTTAGATGTAAACTGTCTACCATTATCACAGATTATTATTTTAGGACAACCAAACTTTAAAAATATCTCTTTCTCTAATAATTTTATAATTGCTTTTGTTGTTGCTTGATAAAGAGGAAATATCCAACAAAATTTAGTGAATACATCTACAACTGACAAAATATTAATATGACCTGAATAAGATTTAGGTAAAGGTCCAATAATATCTATTGACAACATTGTCATTGGATAGTTAACTAATTTTGGATTAGTCATTAAACCAATAGGAGCAGAATTAGAATGTTTATAAGCTTTGCAAATATCACATTTATTAATATATTCTTTAACATCTTTAAACATTTTAGGCCAAAAATAATGTGTTTTTAATTTCTCAAGAGTTTTATGAATACCAAAATGAGCAGAATTTAAGTCATCATGATTATTTCTAATAGTATCTAAAACATGTTCCCTAGGAATAACTATTTTCCAAGCTAAGTTTCTATTTAATGAATATTTAGGTTTAACAAATTTATACAAAGTATCATTTTCTACTTTAAAAGTTTTAAATTTTGAAGGGTGTCTTTGACAATCCTCAAATATCTTTCTGTACCAAGAATCATAAATATCTTCAGGGCACAAGGTAATAGCTGAGATTTCCACTCTAGATAAAGCATCTGGAACACTATGGACACTACCTTTCTTATGAACAACTTTAAATTTATATTGAGACAAACGTGCTGCCCATCTGGCTAATCTTCCAGAAGGATTAGTTAAATTCATTAACCATTTTAAACAAGAATGATCAGTAACAACAGTAAATTCAGTTCCTTCTACATATGGTCGAAAATGTTCTACAGATAATAAAACTGCTAATAACTCTCTTTCAGTAACACTATAATTTTGTTCAGCTTTAGATAATAATTTGGAAAAATAAGCAATAGGATGAGAATGACCTTCATCATCATCTTGCATCAAAACACTACCAACCGCAAAACCGCTGGCATCACAATGAATAGAAAATGGTTTATCAAAATTAGGACACTGCAATACAGGTGCTGTCATTAAAGCATGTTTAAGATAGTTAAAAGATTTTTCAGCGTCATTATTCCACACAAATTTAATTTTAGCATTTCTTTTACCACTAATCAATTTTGTCATCGGAGCAACATGATCAGAAAAATTTGGAATAAATCTCCTATAATATGAACACATACCAATAAAGCTACGAACATTTTTTACAGATTTAGGTGTAGGAAAGTTTTTAATTACTTCTAATTTATCAGGATCAGTATGAAGACCATCTTTATCCACGACATAACCTAAGTATTTGAGTTTTTCTTTACAAAATTCCGATTTAGTTAAGTTAATAGTTAAGCCTGAATCCTTTAAACGTTTATAAACTTTTTCTAAAAGAGCTAAATGACTTTCAAAATCTTTAGAAATCAAAATAAGATCATCTAAGAAACAAAACAACTTATCGTCAAACTCTGGTCCAAATAATTTATCAGATAACCGTTGTAATTCCGCTGGAGCATTTGTCACACCAAATGGCATCCTTGTGAATTCAAATAGGCCTCTGCCTGGAACTACGAAAGCTGTCTTTTCTCTAGACGTTTCTTCTAACAAAATTTGGTAAAATGCTTTAGATAAATCAATAGATGAAAGATAACGAGCATCTCTAAGATTTCCTAATATTCGAGAAATATAAGGGAGTGGATAAGAATCTTTAACAGTAACAGAATTTAGTTTACGCGAATCCAAACAAACACGAAGAGAACCATCCTTCTTCGTCACTAAAACAAGAGGACTACTCCATGGCGATTTAGAAGGTTGAATAATTCCCTCGGCAAACATTTTATCAATTTCCAAATTTAAATCTTTTAATCTAGCTGGACTCAATGGATAATAACGTTGTTTAATAGGTTCTCCAACTGTAACAATTTTATGTTGTACTAAATCCGTTTTTCCTAAACCTTTATGTTCATAAGAAATATTTTCAAACAAAGAAGTGATTTTATCTAAACGCTGGCGTTGATCTAATGATAATCCTGATGCAGGTACAATTGAAGCTATTTCGAAAGGTTTACCCTCAGAATTTACAAAAGAAATTTCCTTACTCAATTTAGAAAATATGTCAAAACTAATCCAAAAATCCATACCAAGAATAACATCAATTGTTATTGATGGTATTATATTAAATTTACATAACCTAACACGCTTAGCACATTTCACAGGTAATTCCATAAAACCAATAATTTGTTGCTGCTTACCATCAGCAGTTGTAGCAGTAGAAGCTAATTTATGAATTTCAAAACCCATAGACTCAAAAACATGATGAGAATTATTGCCTAAAACACAAATTTGAGCACCGCTGTCCAACAATCCTAAAAATTCACGACCTTTAACCGAAAATGACATATAAGGACGTCTATCTAAACTATGAAAAAGAGTAGCTACCTGAGCTTCAATACTATTATTATTTTTAGAAAACAAAACATTACTATTACTTTCACTCAAATCCTGTTGATATCCCATTGTACACCTTACACTTTTATCAAGAAGCTGGTTACAACTTTCACAAGTCCTTGGAACTGTATTATCCAATAAAACTGCAACACCTTTACCAGGATTGCACTTCTTACAATTTTTAGTTAAAACATTAGGTTGACCCCAAGAAAAACATTTAATCCCTGAAAACTTCCTACATTCTTTATATGAATGACCGGGCAATTTACATTTTAAACAAACAATTTTATTAGATTTTGAAAAAGTAGGAGGTTCTTGTTTAGCTGTAGAATTAATAAAATTTGAATTATTTGAATTAAGTTTGTATGATTCAATTTCCTTGCCTAACTGTATAAGCTCATTCAAAGAAATGATGCAACGACCAATGATATGAAAAGAATATTCCGGTAGCATATTATGTTTAACAATGTCCAACAAAGTAGTAGTAAGTAGTAGTAGTATAGTACAATGGAGTTCGCAATTTGGCTGAAAGATCCATAATTTCAATTATAAATTCCTGTAAAGTTTCACCAGGTTTTTGTTTTCTATTTCTAATAGTAGTTTCCAACTGAAAATTGAAATCTCTAGGTGTAAAATAGTCCAAAAACTCAATCTTAAATTGTGACCAATTTAAAATAGTATCTCTCCTACCTCGGTACCATTTTAAAGCAATATCTGAAAGAAGAACTGGCAAAGCCAAAAAGCATTGATGATCATTATAACCTTTAACCGGTTTCAACTCTTCAAGTCTCCGCAGAAATTCAATGGGACAGGTACGCCCGTTAAAAGTTAAATTTAATTTGCAAAAATCAAAATGTTTTTGATAATAGTGGTTGTTGTTTATAACTGAACGGTTTAAGTTATTTTCACTAGAAGACAAAAGCTTATTTTCATGTGACTGTGGTGTATTCGTTACATTGTCAACTTCTATTAAGTTCTCAAACACTATATCACTTTGTTTGTCAGATTGACTAATATCCTTAGTATTAACATCCATGACTACAAATAACTGAAGCTATAAAACTAAACTTATTGTGTAAACAAAGTTACAAATCTAAGAAAGGTTATTGATAATTCAAACAATAGAAATTCTAATGTAAAGTTAACATCAAAACAATGAATTTAATTTACTGTTAACTATCAAATAATAACAAAATTACTTTAACACATCTACTTTAAACTTAAAAATGCAAAAACTGAATCTTAAAAACTTTAAACATAATTACTTTATTGTTATAAATTTGAAGATAATTACTTTATTACAAAACTAATATTCTAATTCTTTACTTATACACAACCTCAACAATCTAAGTTCAAAACTTTGTATAGAAACTTTGTATTTATTACTTCTATGTGATACAAAACAAAAATTGCAAGTTTGCAAAAACAAAATAACCAAATAAACACAAACAGGTCAAAACAAAAATAAGGGAAACAAAATAAAGTTACACAACCTATCAATATATTTGTTTTCTAAAAAAATTACAAAACCAGTTACAAGAATAAGTTTGTCAACTTATCACAAGCACAAGAAAGTCCAATAAAAAATTAGCGCAGTACAAATTGGTCTGCACTGACAAAAAAAAACAATTAAATCCACACAGAACAAATCAGTCCCTGTTCTAGGGCCGCCAAATGTAATGTAGATTTTGTGTGGGGAAAGGTTTAAAAGGAAAATAAATGTAAAACAAATAAAGTGAATGGCCGGAGCAGCCGCCGCTGTAGCCAGATGTTAGTGGCCCTGCTCTCAAATAAAGAAAAATAAGAAAATAAATAATAAAACAAAGATTTCGGGCGCCAGAGAGCAGGTGCTAGTATTGCAGCGTACTCCACCAGATAGCTAAGAGTCGGAAAGACCATTGGACTTCTAATCTCAATGAGGGTGTTCTGTGTGTGAGTAGTTGACAAAAGAAACAAAGAAATTATTTTGTTAGGTACTATATTGTCCAAAATATAGATGGTACTTACAAAGAAAACCCTAACATTCTTGTAACTGCTTAGAGATTAAGTAATAGTTTTTAACTTACAGGTTATGGTAGTACTTAACAGATTTCTAAGAAATATATGCGGTTCCAGCCAAAGGAGAAGAATATCCCAAAAGAAAGCCAGTCTAGAGGAGACGTCACCCCATCACCTCCGTCGGCGTAAATAAATAATTTCCACCATACTCATCGAGCACATGTCAAGTATCATTTCAAAAAGAAAAAAAGTAATTTGGAGTTATAATTTGGATTAATATTTGGATTTAGTATTTGTAGCTATATTTTGGAGTTTAATTTGGAGCACAATTTGGATTACAATTTGGAGCTATATTTTGGAGCTGAAACAATAATATTTCCAATAAGATTCTAATTCGAAAACAGGTATAAAACTTGTAACAAAAGTAAGTTTTAAAAGATGTTTAAAAGTTCTTACCGCGTCATGGCGCGCTCCACAAAAAAAACAAATTGCGATTAAAATATCCCTTGATTTAAATAAATTAAAGTGGGCACATTCTCCCTGTGGTTTTATTTTCCCACTAAACTAATAATCGGGCCAGATTAGGCCGGATTAAAACAAAATATATCCAAAATGCCACAGATAGATCTTCACATTATGAAGATTTAAAGAAAAGTGAAGGTTGTCAAATCGTCTTTGACATCGTCCCCATAAAGGATACGTTCGTAAATTAGCACTAGCAATCTGTTAAGTTGATTACCATATGAAATTACAATTTACAAAAATAAATTATAGTTTTAATAAATAAACATTTCTAAAAATATGTTTTTGTTTTATTTTACGAATTCACCACAATTTAGAAAATAAGTTTTTAAATTTAATTAAATGTTATTACGTTTGAAATTAAAAGTTAGGTTGGCATTACAAGATGCAATACCTTTTCCATTCACCTACAACCAACATTAGAAAAAATTAAGTGTCAAAACAAAATAGAAGAGAATAAGGTTATGATGAATTCCTGTGTATGAAATGTAAATATTTGTCGAAAATAAACAACAAATTCGTAACGAGCGCAAGGACGAAAAAAGCACGTTACACTGACAAACAAGAATGGCTTCGTTCTAATAATATAGATTTTGAAGAATATCACTCCAATGCTGAGCTTCTAGTCTTAGTACACAAACACAAACCAGAACCTGTTTATGAAGCAGATGAAATCCTAAAGAAGCATGGCCATGAAGTGTTAAGCATTCCACCTTATCACTGTGACCTTAATCCGATAGAACTTATTTGGAGTTCAGCGAAGCGAAAAGTAGCCAGCAGAAATATTGCTATTTCAGCAGCTCAAATGGAAACAGTAATAAAAGATGCTTTTGACAGTATAACACCAGAAGACTGGAAGACAATGACGGAGCATATTCACGGAGCACGTTGAATCTCAGTACAAAACAAGGGATGGAATAACAGATGAGCTGGAACCATTCATCATAAGTGTGCAGGATGATAGTTCCAATAGCAGTTCAGATGAATCTATGGAAGTAGAAATGTTGGAATCAGATTTTGATTATAGTGAATAAAGTCTGTTATTATTATTTACCAATGGTTTTTATTTTTATGATCAGATTCAAGGAGCTCGCCTAAGCTGTGTAGCGGTTTTCATAAAATAATGTTCTTGCACTGTAGGTATTTGTTACCCCTTTTCAATACTAGAGTATGATAAATGTTCCCTTTGTACCTTCAAGTAACATTTTTTTTCATTGGACAACATCACATACATTGCTCTGATCCCAAAGTAAGTAGGTAAAGCACTAGTGTTATGGAAATCAGAAACAATGGTGCTATCACAACACCCAGACCCGAGACACGGCACATGTCGAATCTTCTTGCCTAGCATGCGACTTTGATGGGTATTTAATTTATAATATTTGAAAATTCTTCAAGTTTTATTAATTATAATTAAGTACTTTTTATTTTAAGACTAAATAAAAATATGTGCATATTTCCTATCATCAAAAGCATTAAATAGAAAAAGTATCAAAATCGTTTATTCCTACTGTAGTTGGTAATACCATATTAAGATTTTTTGAATTTGCCGCCTTTTGCTAGGTTCAGCTTTCATTACCAGACTCTAGTAAACTTTATCAATATTTATGAATATTTAAATTTCCGATAGATAAGTTTGATAATTTAAAATTGTGACATTTAAATAAGTTATAGTAAATAGACGAATAATTTTAATTTTCATCTCATTATAATATAATTATAATTTTAATAATGTAAAACTTTGACATATTGACATTGACAAATAAAATTAAATAATAAATACGGGATTTTCGTATAAATGTTAGAACATATTATAAACCTGTGACAATTATTTAAATAAATTTATTAAATTGTTTAAAATTTGACTCCAAAATTATATCATTTGTAACATTATTATAATTGTAATCAAATAAGTTTGTAAGATTATAAAAATCGGACATTAATTTAATCGCAAAAAGTAAAAATAATAATTTTGTAACTAGTGTTAGCTTAAAACTACTCCTAATATAAATTTGCATGCCGCTGACAAGTAGAATAAGCTGCAAATATGTTTAGACTACAAGACCTATGTATGTAAAACCTTATTCAGGCAAATAAAGCTATTTGATTTGATTTGATCAAAGTGACGCCTGTAATCATAGACACCCCAACAAACTTTAAAATTCTATGAGAAAAAAAGTATTATTTGGAGTAAATTTTTTATTTTTGTTTTTAGCTTCTCTAAGGGGTGACTTTTATATACAATCCAAACAACAGGGCCAATCAAAATGACCCCATTTCAAGTATCAAGTTGATAGCCCACTAAATATTTATTGTCTCATAAACTATTATACTTACTATATTTTTATCTTCAATGGTAATCCAATCTGCAGCTCAAGTTGTCACTCCAGTATTATTTTCATAATTTTTATGATCCTATTTCAGTAATTATAAGCATTTGAATTTTAAATTTAACCCCATTTTACGGTAATATAATTTATTCAATATATTATTATGACTACGTGAACACATTGGAGTTAGCAATGTTAGCAGTAAGCTTATAAAATAAATAAATAAATTTAAGACTGCAGATTTAGAAGACTGGAGGTTTAGGGATATATACAGACAGATGTGATGAATTTACATTATATGAATGGCCAAGCTTTAACCATGTCTCAGAGAGTGTGACAGCCAAGGCTCGGAACTGGTTTAAAAATACTGGTTAATTTCGATTAAATAGGTACCGGTAAACATATCGCTTTGTCCACCAATCCGCACTTGGCCAGCGTGGTGGACTATGGCCTAAGTCCCTGTCACTTGTGAGAAAGAGACCTGTGCCCAGCAGTGGAACATATAAAAAAAAGGTTGAAAAAAAAATCATCTCTTTATTGTTTAACGGTTAAATGGGTGAACAGTTTCTATTTAACCCAAATGATAAAGGTTACCGGTTACTTAGGTGCAAATGGTTTTGATACCCAAATTAAACGGTTAATTACACAATAAGTTACAAGCTTGAGTTAATAGGATGTTTTATGCAACTGACGTGCTTGTGAACACATCCAAAATCTTTGTGATAGTGAACGCAGCGTTTAGAGCAGGATGAAAACTCGGTAGAATATTACTTGGTTTGAACCGGTTAATTGCTACTAGCAAAACCTAAATTTATAAAAACCAATAATTTGCTTAAGCCCGTCAAAATCAGTTAAACATAACCTTTAACCAATATTGGTTTAGGTTTGGGGTCAATGACCGAAACCGGTTTAGAAATAAAACCTGTTCCCGATCCTTGGTCACAGCCATAGGTTAAAATTTATTAAGTATGTGTATTAAATCAGATTTTTGGCTAACTATGCTGTGGCAGTTCCACTGGACTATCGTGGCAGACCTGTCCAACCTAATTTTCCACATTATTCATTACATCAAGTACAGATTTTTTGCTGGTAGAAGTAGTTTCTTTAATTTTTTATAGTAAATTTAATCAAAATTTAATGGTACTTACAGCTTTTGATGAAGTAACATTTAATTTAGGCCTATGTTTTAAATTTGAATCACCTTTGTGCACTGTCCCAACAGTTAACCTAAACACATGTCAATATTTATTCACAATCTTCCTTATTTGGCAGTGCCATCTGCTTTGTCTACCATGGCAAGCTATAATGCTGTAGTGAAGACCCAGCATGCCATTGAGGACATGATAATGAAGAAGTTTCAGGAATTTGAAAGTCTCTTCAAAACATCAACTCCACAAAGGTCTGTGACTGTGCCTCGCCTGTATGAAGAATTCTTCGAATTAAAGACTCAAGTAAGGGCCATCCTGCATTTACTTCAGCAACTTATCTGGGCTCCTTCTCTTCTCCAAGTCCATAGACGTAGTTGAAACGAGGCACCACAGTAAATATTTATTGTTCACTGGAGTTCCGGAAACTATTACTGAGGACCTTGGTGAATACATGGTTAAGCTCTTCAAAGTGAAGCTAGGGCTGAATGAGTTCGGCAAGGACCACATAAAAACTTGTCACTGCCTCAGCCAATCCACAGAGGGCAAATGCCGGGCTGTATTGGTCCGCTTCAGTAATCTACATTTCAAATCCTTGGTCTGGCAAAAGAAAAAAGGGTCGGAGTGTCTACTTAGAGGCTTAAAAGGCTCTTCCATTCTAGCCAACGAGTTCTTAACTAGTCAAAGACAAGCTCTTTTTGTTCTTTTCGACAAAATTATGACGTTCGCAACTGCTGGACTCAAGACGAGAACATCATCATTAAATCACGGGATGGATCTCGTCGTCGAATCGAATTCATTTTAAAGACGACTTAGAAGGCGACACTGGTGATACAGCTGCTCCTGAAGTGATTTCTGTCTGACGAGACTAGTGATTGATGAGGTGAGGACGGACACTGAGCCTATCGGTTCTGGCTCGGTAGAGAGTACTATGCATATACTTATTATATACTTAAGTAATTAATTAATAGACATTCACATTAATAGTACACTTAGGTATCTATATGCTAAGATTGCCAAGTCTAGTATTCCCGACATTCCCGTATATATAATGTGACTGTCAGTAACCCCGACCGCTAAAAATAGTATAGTACTATATGGATATGAGTGAGAACCTAAGTAAGGCTAAGAACAATAGGTAGTATTATTTATTCCTAAGCAATAGGTAACTTTAAAAAGGCATGTTCTGAGTAGGGGTGCACGATATAAATCGATATTTCGTAAAATATCGATATATGTATGCGATATATCGATGCAACCCGATATTATCGAATCATCTAGTATCGATACGTACAATCGATATATTTCATTCGATATATAAAGTATCGGGATAAATTAAAGTTATTATAAGTAAGTAAGTAAGCATATTAAAGTGAGGGCAGTTCTAGTAGTAATTTATAATTGTATTATGTATCTATAATATGTGTCTGTGGATACGCAGTACGCAGTATCGGGCCCACTTAGTTTGTGATCTGTGGCTTCGTACTACCTATATCTTTAATTAATCTGTGGTTTGTGAGTGATTACCCGCTTCTTTCATCGTTCTCTCTCACTACAAAATAAACTGTTTGTTAATTGTTTAGAAAATCCAAAAGTGCACGCCTCATAATCTCATCCTTCACAATAAAATTGATTATTTATAAAGGTGTATATAATATAAGTATGTAGATACACTCGTTTTCATGTGTCAAAGCTCTTGTACTGAATCAAGATCATCTTTCAAGGTGTCACTACTGTTGAATTGGATGGTAAATAAATTGAAAATTTAAACATTAATAAATGGAGTTAAGGAGATCCAAATGACAATTATAGTGTAGTATAAAGAAGCAACATGTTAATTTAAAATCCCAACAAAAATAGTTTCACTGTAAATATATATAGAAATAATGTTCTTTCTGTTTGAATTTAAAAATATACTTAAACTATGAAGAACAGTCGATATTTTTTTTTTTTGTTTATTTAATAACAATTAAACCACATCGAATCAAACCCTGAAAAGTGAAAGGGTTCAATTCCTAAGTATAACGAAGCGTAAGAGAAAAAAAACGACTCGATTAGTAAAGTATTTCGGTAGTTATCGTGTTAACAAGAAAAGCTTCCGCAGATACAGACACACGGACGTCCAAGACAGAACTTTTTTAAACTGTTTTTAACTAGTTTAAATAACAAAAAAGACATCAAAAATATCATGAGTGTTAAAAATAGTGTTTTTTCTTGATATGTTTGTGTATATATTATCTTACAAGTGCAATATATGATACATAGAGACATTTTAAGTTTTCAAAAATTAGATGTTTTGCGCGAAGTGACAGTAGCACCCACGTCAACGCTTCGCTTAGGAGGCGTGCAATAAAAGTTGTCTGTTTTGTTTAATACAGTTTACAAAATTGTGTAAATACAGTTAATGTGCAGTTATCGCTTTATTTGAGGGCTCCAGTTAGTAGATTTAACGAAAACCTATTAGAAGTGTGGGTGGATTACAAAGTACAGTTCCCAAAGTTATATAATGTAGCATATAAATATTTAACAATGGTGGCAAGCTCTGTTCCATCTGAGCGACTTTTCTCAAAAACCGCACAGGTTTTAACTCAGCAGTGAAGCAGACTGCAAGCCAAAAGAGTAAATAAAATTTTATTTTTGCAAGGTCTAGAGAAAAAGTATCGGTATTTATAAATAAATAAAGTTGATTTGTTTCTGCACTCTGTTTTACTCATATTAACCTGAACCCTATCTAATATTCAATATAATAGACTAGTTAAATACAAATCACTTACGATATATCGAAAATATCGATATATTTGTACGATATATCGCAAAGTATCGATAGAACACTATGATATATTATATCGACAAAAATATCGATATTTTTATTATATGAACATCCCTAGTTCTGAGATGAGAACCATGAGAACTGACAAGACATTAGTTAGACAACAGTGACAGCTACTATCACTGACATTTTTTTTCTTCAATTATAGCATCGCCAACTCTGCATATTGCCAGTGTCAAGTATAATTTTTGCATCACGTTTTTGCCAGTTTCGGACGTTTCGGTGAAACGGCTGGACTAGTAATAAGCCCCCAGATTTTGTAATTCTGAAAGAAATTATTTCAATTACTTTGAATGAAATAATTTCTTTAAAATTAAAAATTAATTTAAAATTATAAATCAGCCAATAGTGAGCTGATTATGTTATTCTGAAAGAAATTATTTCAATCAAAGTAAATGAAGTTAATTTCTATCAGAATTACAAAATTAGCCCTCTGGTAATAATAGGTAAAGTCAGTAAGTCGTCAATAATCAGTCAATCAAGTCAGTCAGATATTCAAGTAAAGCGATGGGTTCTTTACCAGAACGTGACCAATGGAATTTTGGAGGTAAGCCGAAAAAACATATTTTTGCACTGATATTATAATTCACAACACTCGTGCACTATAATTAACCACAAATGCCATCAAATGCTAACAAAATGCCATCAAATTTATCCCATATAACTCAAAAATACACCTAGAAAGTAAAAATAAAAGAAGAGCACAATATGTTTTTTTCAACTTCCCGCCAAAACTATCCCTTTTTAACTTAGAGCATCAAGGTATTGACAGGTATGACACCCGTCATAGGAGTGGCCTTTACGGGCGAACCCCTCGTCCCAATGTCCATGCCCAATGTGCCTTCTAGTTATACAACTAGTGTGTTTGTGTGTGGCGGTGTCAGTGTTGTCGGTGCATAGAAAATGACGTTGTTAATTGAAATTTACATATTTAGAAGTGTATGCGTCTTTAGCGATGAAAGAATATTTGTGAATGTGTGACAAAATTAAAATGTGTGCATTCTTCCCACCGCACCAGATTTGGAACAAAAATTATGTATAGAAGCGAGGCGCAATGCCCTTTTCCTGAAGGGTGTGTCAGTACCTTTTATGCTCTACGCTATTTATATTTTTAAAATAACTGATAGTACATATTCAATTAATAAAGTAAACAGCAAGTCACTATTAATATTTTCTGCACGTTCTTATACGTTCGTACTAACGTTAAATAATTCTGAAACTTGGAACACTTCTAGTGTATATAATATATATAATAAGTAAGTATTTTTCCACCTTTTCACACAGGGGTTTGTATTTTATAACCACCGTACAGGAGAGCGGTTCTTCTCGTTGACCTGCCCGTTTGTGGTGGTGGTGCGACGATTTAGTTTCACCGGAATAATACGCCCATCGTGTGGTAAATGGATTTAGGCTAGACGTAATATCACGCCAGCCACATAGAAAGGGCTAAGCAATGTAGTCACTATTTTGCAATGACTTATATTTCATTTGAATGTTCAGCATGTTGTTTTTTTTTGTTTATATTTTCAGCCGTTCTTATCTTTTTTTCGTTAATTGATTTGAGAGTTAATTGTTTTGAGTTTTTTTATTATGTTTTGGGCCTGTCAACCAGTTTGGAGTTAACAATCGGCCACAGCCAGGGTGAAATCAGCAAGTCGAGACATCACTTATAAAATACTTTTAATAACGTTTGATACGTTACATGATTTTATCCTAACATAAACATACTTTTGATTAATATCTGCGATACATATTAATCAATATCTAAAGCTAGCCTACATCTAAAATTGATGAGAGCTGGAATTGGAAAGCTAGGTACGGGAATGCACGTTCGTGGGAACGATGCGCGACACCTGCACTGCACGGCATCAGATGTCGCTCGCCACTTTAGTACTTTATTCACTACTAGCCTTCCGCCAGCGGCTTCGCCCGCGTTGACTCATTTAATGGGTCCCTGTAGGATAAAAAATAGCCTATATGCTATTCCAGGCTTCATTACTGTATTAAAATCATAGGACATTCGAAGTACTTTGTGAAACGATATTTTGGAGTCTACGTTTTGGAGTCACCCGGCTACAGTGATTAGGACAAAAATCTTGTATTCATGTCTCTTTTGCACATGCTGTATTTAAATCTGGCTATTTCGCCGTGGAGTAAAAGATATGGAACGCGTGACTTGATTTATTGGTTTCTCTATCAACGAATAAAAGCTTTTGAAAAGGTTGGCAACCCTGTGTCAAGTGTAGATAATACACAGATACATAAACACAGGAAGTGGGGAAGTAGGGATGCAACATCGTTCCAAAAATGTTGAATTTACAAACATCGATGTTGAAAAACATCGGTAAAAAATACGATACTTCCATGTTTTTCCATCACAAATTATCAAATGATACTTAATGAATGAACGATTGTGAAATGTCATTTATGTCATAAATGAACTCGATAGATGTTAAATAAACATCGATGTTCAGCTGAAAAACATCGATGTTTTGAGTTTGACATCGATGTGTCCTGGATATCATCGACACATCGATGTTATTAGAATAAAACATCGAAACGTCAATTAATATTTAATAAAATGAAATGAAATGAAAATATTTTATTTGTACAAATATGGGTAGCAAAAAAGGTTTTACAAAAATATTTAGGTCGCCATATATACCCTTTTGGGTGTACAAATTTTATTGTAAAAGTTATATAATTATAAGTAAAATTATAAACTAATTATGTACAGTAAACACTAAAATATACAGTATACTTCAATAATTTTACATTATTATCACTTTAGCTACTTAAGTTATATTTAACCCAAGTTTGTGCTTTTTATACAAATTTATTTTATTTTATTTGAACCGTACGTGGTTGACCGTCATCAGCTTTGGGTACCCACCACGATGGGTTTTTGTACGCTGAGAGGAAAAAAAGATGGCAGAAAAAAAAAACTCCCAGGTTTTTATCCCGCGAAATATCTTATTGATGTTATTTATTTTAGTTTATTATTTATTTTAGTTAATATTTATCGTTTAGAAACTGAATAGCAAACTGAATAGTGACCGAATAGTACGCTTTTTTAAGTAAATACATTTTAAGTTCTTTTTTAAATTCATTAATAGTTTTAGTTTTTAGGGAATCTGGTAGATTATTGTATATTTTAGGTCCATGAAAAATACACTATTATGATATTGTTTAGTTTTGGAAGGTATTGAGCACAACTTATTGTTGTGTCTTTTAGAGTTTAAGAGTTTAGCGAAGGGCACAGAGTACATTTGTATATACCTACTGGCGAAGGGAGTGTCATTATATTAAGATTTTAAAAGTGTGGTTTACATGTATCTATCTGCCGTAGTTGACAGATTGACCGTAGCGTTTTACGTTTTGAAAACTGTTTGTATTTCCGTTGCATTACCCCAAAATATGAGTCCGTATCTTAAGGTTGCGCCAACATACGCATGATAGGCTCTTAATACCGCCGATATATTTGATGGTATGTGGATGATGATAAAGTGGATAATTTATAGAGAGCGAAAGAAAATTTACTCAGCTTTTTACATATGTGGTCAATATGTGTTCTCCATGTTAATTTGTGATCTATGTATAAACCTAAGAATTTTGTTGTTTCAGTTTCACTTATGGTTTTTCCTCTATAGTTTATATTTATTAATTTTCCGTAAGATATTCGATTTTTAAAAGTCATTATATTTGTCTTATCAAGGTTAATTTTAAGATTGTTTTTATTTAGCCAGTCTACTAAATGTTTACTACTGTTTTATTTACAGTCTACTACTGTTTTATTTTCATTTTCTCAGTGTATTTTTGAGTTATATCGGATAAAGTTGATGGCATTTTGCTCGATATAGGTTAATGACAAAGCACGAGTGTTGTGAAATAAAATGACAGTGCGAAAACATGTTTTTTCGGTTTGCCTCCAAAACTCCATCGGACATTTTCTGGTAAAGTAGCCATCACTTTACTTGAACATTTGACTGCAGGGATTGACTGACTAGACTGACTGAAACCTGACGACTAAGTGATTTTTTCTACGACTACTAAGTGATGCAAAAATTATACTTGACGCTGGCAATATGCACAGAGTTTGCGACGCCATTGTTAAAAATGAAAAGAAAATATTGAATGGCTGAAAGGATTTGTAAATTGTATCCAATGCCGTAAAACGAATTAAAAAATATATTTATATATCTATGGTGAAAAACGGAATTTGTGTATTGTATTATTTTACCCGAAATAAGTATTTTCGTATAAAATATGTGGCCAAACAAAAAATTGAAAATCGTATATCGTATAAAACCCCGTAAGGGGATTCGTTCCTCATTGATAAAACCTGTCGCGGCATGTTTGTTGCCACTTGCCACAAGATATTTTGTTTAGAAGAATTTTTATGTTGGATGTCTTGTCTGTTGAAATCTTTCATTCTAAGCAGAGCTACTTCTGCATATAAATAAAGCATAATAAGGATCTGGAGGTTGGTTCCATTCGTTTCAATAAACGATCGCCGTGAAGTAAGTCAGGCAGGGAGTAAAAACCCGCTCTGGTGAGTTACATACTTTTAAAATATAAATAAACTATGTGCTGCGCAGTGCCGAAAGCACTTGTAATGTTACTATATATATAATGTAAATCTGATACCTCAATCATAATGAAAAATCTAGGCTAAATGTTCCTTAATCTTTTCTGTGACTGTTTTTGGACAAATATAGTCCCGCCCCTAAGGAGACACTCCGACCGAAATTGCTTTTAGTAAGTTATTGGTACATGTCTATTAATCATATTTGCCTTCTTCAGTACAGATGTACAAAATAAAGTATGGATGTATGGATTCCTGTTGTATAGCAAAACTGAAGAGTCTCTTCATCAAAAATTAATACAATATTGCAAATATTTATTTCTTTGCACATCATGTTAAAAAGAGGCCGCTCAGCTCATTATCTTGGGAAAACAACAGTCATCACCGTTAGATTGTAAGTAAGCAAATATTATTATATGTATTACATATCGCACATTGATAAGAAGACCGTCACTTTACAAAAACTGGGGTTTTAGGGTTATTAATGCCATCTATTAGTGCGCAAAGCATTCTTCATTTTTGCATAACACCTGTTGTTGTAACTCCAATAGATTCTAGTAAAGCACGGTCGCCGAGCAGGAAGAATTTCGTACATTGACCTATTTACCTACTGACTGTGGTCACAAACATTTTTTGTCGTGTACTAAAAAATATAGGATTTTTATATTTACCTACCTTGAATAACGGAAAAGTGGCAAATAAATATTTTTATTTGAAATAGGTATATTCTATGACAGTTTTTGGTAATAGGTAATATAATTAGGTATTTAGATTTGATGTTAATAAATAAAATCATTTTAAAAATAAATATTTATTATTTATTAATCAGAATCAGATTCCGTGGTATCAGAGCTGCTGCTTTCCTCAGACGATGTTTCACCTGTTACATTGATGATAAAAGAATCAATAGTTTTGTCGATATTATTGTCTAAGCCACCTAATTTTATTTCCTCCTTTTTTACGTGGCTTATACAATTTTTCCATTTTTCCGGTGTAATGTTTTTCAACGCCTCTTGGAGCAGTTTTTTTACGTCTACCATCTTAAATGTGGTATTATTTCTTGCCACATAGCCCTTCACGTCTGCCCACACCAATTCAATGGGGTTCAACTCACAGTGGTATGGAGGTAATCTTAATACCTCCACACCCACTTCTTTCGCCATTTCATCTATAACGTACGATTGGTACTCTGTTTTTACACCTTTCACCTTTTCCAATAACTGAACTTTGGTTTCTTTTGGTTCATAAGTAATCTTCTTAGATGTGAGCCATTTTTGAATATTTGTTTTATTCCAATTTGTCACAGGGGTTTTCTCCTTTCGCCTTGAGTGGTAGCTCGCATTATCCATCACAACCACCGCGTTCGGCTCAAGTCTTGGCAACATTTCTTTGAACCAATTTTCGAATTTGGCGGCGTTCATTGATTCGTGATAATCGCCTGTACCTAAAAATTAAATACAAATACAAATGTGTTTATTTCCACAAAAAATAACCTGCATTAAAGCATAAAATAATACACGTTTACATAAAGGTGTAGGCAAAGCCTATTGCTAACCTTTGCATTCAAAAACCAATTCTGATTCTGGCACGAATCCTTCTTCGCCTCCAATATGCAGAATAATTAAGCGGTTGCCTTTAGACATAGGATTCTTAGCGCCCGTCGACAGACCCTCTAAAAAGGCTTGTTTGCGTGACTTCACTGTAGTGTCTTCCCACACTTTGCCGACAGTGTGCCCTGAAAATATATTTTTTGTTTTATTAAGTATATGTTTAAATTGAATAGAAAAAATAAAAAATAAATACAATTTTAAAAAAATAAGAAATATGTAGTATAGTTTTTAAACTAATGAAATCGCGGGTTAAATGTAAATCAAATATATAGTCTTACCTGCATTCACCCAAGTTTCATCCAAGTAATATATTGGTCGTCCTTGCTCTCGAAAAGTTTTCATGTTTTTCAAATATTTTATACGCCACAATGCTATGTCATCTCTATCGATTAACGCATTATTTCTCCTTCGTTTGACATATTTAAATTTCAAATGTTTTAGAACTTTTTTCAGCGATGTCAGGCCCATGCTTGGTAGGGATTCATCGGCATTTACTACCTGTAATACCTTTTTTGCTGTAGGTAACTCTTCTTTTAAATAAAAGCTATGCACAATTTTTCTAATGCACGACTTGTCGAAATCATCTATCTTTTCAATAATTGACATGCGTTTTTTTGGTGCTGCAGCTGGCTTGACAGTTTCCGTTTTAGTGTATTCGTTTAGAATACGGTACACCGCCGATTTCGAAATGCCCAAAATATCGGCCGTTTTATCTTTCATCTCCTGTTTTGAAGGATATTTATCGGCAGGCCAAGATTCTTTTACGTATTTAAAGACGTTAATAATCATCAACTTCTCACTTTCACTAAAGTGCGACATTTTTCGCTTCTTCCGCGGAGAAACAAAGTCTTTGAATGGACGCGAGGTAGACGGCCCCGGTTCCATTTTCAAAAAAACTTAACAATGTAGAACCGACTAACAAGAAAACTAAATAACGATAACTTAACAGTAATTTAACAAGAAAACAAAACAAAACACAAACGTCTGCAGAAACTATTTCACTACGAACAAATTGACCGATCACTAGCGCATCCCGTTATGGAATGTCGTCCGTTAAATTTTGATTTTTGAACAAGCGATAAAGCGTCGAGTGGGCGTTATAGGCTTGACTCAAGGTCAAAAAAATAAAAAAATGCTATAGCATATAAATATAAACCTTACGTAAGCACACAAAAGGTTTGTAACTCCTGATGCCCGCGGTCGACGCTACCGTGTGAGCGGGATGCAACTTATTCACGCGTGAGAGAGGGAGACAGGTAGAACCAGGTCAATGTACGAAATTCTTCCTGCTCGGCGACCGTGCTTTAGATGGTGTAGTGTCGATCTGCTTTATAGAACATATTGACTGTTACGGCAGACTGGCATTTTTTCATTCGTGACTGTGAAGCTAATGAAAACTGTGTTCCTTAATATATTTCATAGTGACATAATTTGTTTGAAGGCGGTTTGGATTAACAATATTTCGTAAGCACAAATTAACTTTATTAAGAACATCGTCACACACAAAAAGTCCAAAATTGTAACCACATACCGGCCCTTTTCGTTTAATGTCATTTTCATTTTACACCAATTAAAGTATTTTAATAGATAGCTGATTCAGAATGACATATTTTTGTAAGTGTCATTCTTCTTTTTAGCTAGATGGAAAATTTCGAATTGATTGTTGACATTCCATTTTTAGTGTAACTCTTCTTGTTATCGAAACATGCTAAGTCTATGATCGAAACTGCGAATTTATATTCAATTGAAACGTAAGAATGCCATTTCTTGTTTAGTGTCATGCAAAAAATCCCTAAGACTAACAAATTTTTTTTTTTGAAGTTGTTATTTTTAATTATGTATATCTGGTACTTAACAGCTGACAAAAATATAAAGATAGAGCTATATTGGTAGTTACCTGTAATACTCTTCATTATCATGAGTAAATCTATTAAAATTTCTTAGCAGTTTTTAATTGCCTACGGATTATTTTATTTTTGGAGTAAGCTGTGTTTACCTGTAATTGGTTTTTCATGTAGCAAAACACATTATGTTAGTGATAAGTATTTTAAACCATGTTAAAACTGTTGGTGAACCTATTAAATAAAATAAATAAATAATAAATACTAAGAAAATTTGATATAATTTGCTTATTTTTAGAAGAAGGTACAATGCCATTATCAAATTCGAGGATAAACAAATTTAAGAATATCATATCGAGAATAATTTTAGAGGATACAACAAGTAATGATAGGGAAGATAGTAAAAAAAAAGAAAATGTTATGGTCTTCAGACAAAATAGACAAAAGTTTTAGAAACCAATCAACAAATCTTCAGTTTCAAACAATTATTGTGCATTAACTCAGAATTAAGACAGAATTAATCATAAAACTAGTTACGATTTTGACGCGTTTGACTGCGTCTGACGATAACCCAACTTTCTCACCATTTAAACCACCTACCACAAACCGTCCGCGATCAGACTCTTCATCTTCAAGCTCATCTTGTTCTTTAGATTCATCATCTACAACTTCATCTAATTCCTCTTCTTCCTCGAGTTCTTCTTCTGATCGGCCTTGACCAAAATTAACCAGTTTCCATCGTTGGTAACATTGGCTTCTACGGCTATAGACAAAATTACTGCTACTACTACGCAACCTACTATGCACACAAACGAGAGTATTGACTGCAGTGACGATGTAGCCTTAGAATCAAATAATTTAACATGAGTTTCTAATCCATCCAGTGTTAACGCTTTGATCTCTATGGCAGAAGAAAGCAGAAGAAATAGTCAGAAAACGAGAAAAGGCATGAATAAAAAAAAGACAGCTCAGTCTCTTAGAAACCTAAGAAAACCTTGTATGTATGATGTATCTTCATCATCTAAAAATGTTCCGGAAAGAGAGATGGGTAGACCCTGTAATGAAAAGTGCTGACTTAATTGTCGTAATGTAATTACTGAAGAAGATTGCCCACGCCCATGCCCATTATCAACCCATAGCCATTCACTATAAAATATATAAATGTACTTTTTTGTAAGAGTGCTGTTGGGAGTTTTTTTCCGCCGCTTTTTTTCTCTCAGCTCAACTGGCTCAATCAAATCTAGCCCAAACAGGCACCTAACTAAAGGCGATAACTGGTATAAATGACATTCATAAAGTGAATATGTTGTATTCCTAATATGAAATAAATATTAAAAAAAATTAATGTTTTAGGAGTTTACGCTTTATTTTTACCGACTTCCAAAAGAAGGAGGTACTGTATTCGGCTGTATGTTTTTTTTTTTTTTTATATATGTTCACCGATTACTCCGCCGTTTGTGGACCGATTTTAAAAATTCTTTTTTTGTTCGTATGCTTATACTCCCGAGGTGGTCCCATTGTCACCAAATCAGGATCTGATGATGGGATCCCAGGGAAATCGAGGGGAACTCTCAAATTTTATAGGCACACACATTAATTTTCTTATAGTTTCTGAAGCATAAGAGATATTTACGCATAGAAATCATCATCTCATGTCGTTGAGCTGATGATGGAAGGTACTGCGACAGTGAGGAGTTGAGAGCAAATTCTTTCAATAAATAGTTTTTTTATCGAAATCTTACATTCCCGAGGTGGAACAACTGTCACCAAGTCAAAGTCTGATGAGGGGATCCCAGAGAAATCGAAGGGAACATTCAAATTTTATAGCACAACAAATGATTTTCATATTTATACAAAGCAAAACGAACATTTGTTTATAATTATCGTCATATCATGTTGCTGAACTGATGATGGAAGGTATTATGACGGTTAGGAGTTAAGAGCAAATTCTTTCAATAAATGGTTTTTGTTCGAAATCTTACATTCCTGAGGTGGTCCAACTGTCACCATGTCAAAATCTGATGATGTGATATTAGGGATATCGAGGGAAACACTGAAACTTAATAGGCACACACATGCTTTTAGTCATATTTTTAACATAATACAAATATTTATGTCTGGTAGTTATCACCTGCTGTTGCTTAACTGATGATTGAAGGTACAACTCCTCAACGGTTAGGAGCTGAGAGCAAATTCTTTCTTTAATTTATACGTTCAGGTGGACTGATAGTATGTCTTTCAGACTTTTAGATGGCTATTAGATAAACATGATTATAAAAGGTAAATCTGTTTAAAGTTTAGAAGTTGTGAAAAATTTTCCAATTATGCTAATACATACATACATAATTATTAAAATTACTAAAAAGAGTGAAATAAATTAAGTTTTTAACAAAAAAATAGAACCGACTTCAAACGGTAAGAAATAAAATTGTTCAGTACCTACTTCTTCCGGCTTATGGTAATGACTCTTAAAACTATTTTTGAAGTCGGGCCCTTAGTGAAATGTCCTGTCTTAGTAAATATAGTGTACCTTTCGTTCTGAATGGGCACCGACTACAATATAGTTTTAACAGTCATTATCATAAGCAAGAAGAAGTGGGTACTGTCCCACTGTCTGTACTGTCGGTGCCAATTTAGAACGAATGGTACGACATTTACTAAGGGCCCGACTCCGGAAATAGTTTTAAGAGTCATTACCATAAGCCGGAAGAAGTAGGTACTGAACAATTTTATTTCTTACCGTTTGAAGTCGGTTCTATTTTTTTGTTAAAAACTTAATCGTCATTTAAGAACAATTTGCTTGTTAATGTTAAGAAGTTAATTTATTATAAGTTGTAACGTGCTTTTTTCGTCCTTGCGCTCGTTACGAATTTGTTTCATCATAACCTTATTCTCTTCTATTTTGTTTTGACACTAAATTTTTTCTAATGTTGGTTGTAGGTGGATGGAAAAGGTATTGCAGCTTGTAATGCCAACGTAACTTCTAATTACATACGTAATAGCATTTAATTAAATTCAAAAACTTATTTTCTAAATTGTGGTGAATTCGTAAAATAAAACAAAAACATATTTTTAGAAATGTTATTTATTAAAACTATAATTTTTTTGTAAATTGTAATTTCATATGGTAATCAACTTAACAGATTGCTAGTGCTAATTTACGAACGTATCCTTTATGGGGGCGATGTCAAATACGACTTGACAGATAACCTTCACTTTTCTTTAAATCTTCATAATGTGAAGATCTATTTGTGCCATTTTGGATATATTTTGTTTTAATCCGGCCTAATCTGGCCCGATTATTAGTTTAGTGGGAAAATAAAACCACAGGGAGAATGTGCCCACTTTAATTTATTTAAATCAAGGGATATTTTATTCCCAATTTGTTTTCTTTGTGGAGCGCGCCATGACGCGGTAAGAACTTTTAAAACTTACTTTTGTTACAAGTTTTTTTTGTACTTTGTTGCAAACTTTGTTTTTTTTGTACTTGTTGGCAAGTTTTTTTACTGAGTCTAGTTCGCTATACAAGGTTCTTATACCTATTGTATTAGTCGGATGCATACTAGGCCAGTACTCTTGTGGTACTTTGCTACCAACTTTTTGCCTTTTCTGAGTTTAGTTTGCTAACACAAGGTTTTATACCCATTGTGTTAGTCAGGTGCATACTAAGCCAGAAAATTTTGTTTTGTTTGGGTATATCCCAATTTTTGTATGTAAGATTACCTAATCTTATATTTTGTCCTGCATAGGATGTTTGTTTAGTGTGTTCTTTCATTTGAAAAACACAACTTTTTGCTTCGGTTAGTTCGTCGTTGCATGACTTTTTAGTCTATTGCTCCGATCAGGTGCATACTGGCCAAGCAATTTTGTTCTCTTTAGTTAGATTTGTTAGTATTATTTTATGCTTAGAGTTAAACAGTATTATACTTACATACTTACTATTATTGGGAATGGTTCGTCAATGTGATTCCTTTGTGTTTCCATTGTACCGGTTGCATACCAGACCTGATGGTAGTAGTACTGAGTATTTCTTGGTTATTTATTTATTTGTTTGTTTGGTTGTTGGAAGATGTTAGGTGTTTGTTCGTACAACTTTTGTTGTATATTTTTGTTTTGTTTGGTACTTATTTTGTTTATATAATATTTATTGGTTTCATACCTATTAAAAAAAAAATCCAGAACCTTCAGTTCTGTATTTTTTTTTCTCTCCAGAAAAGGGGGAAATGTAACGTGCTTTTTTCGTCCTTGCGCTCGTTACGAATTTGTTGTTCATTTTCGACAAATATTTACATTTCATACATAGGAATTCATCATAACCTTATTCTCTTCTATTTTGTTTTGACACTTAATTTTTTCTAATGTTGGTTGTAGGTGGATGGAAAAGGTATTGCATCTTGTAATGCCAACGTAACTTTTAATTACATACGTAATAGCATTTAATTAAATTCAAAAACTTATTTTCTAAATTGTGGTGAATTCGTAAAATAAAACAAAAACATATTTTTAGAAATGTTATTTATTAAAACTATATTTTTTTTTGTAAATTGTAATTTCATATGGTAATCAACTTAACAGATTGCTAGTGCTAATTTACGAACGTATCCTTTATGGGGGCGATGTCAAATACGACTTGACAGACAACCTTCACTTTTCTTTAAATCTTCATAATGTGAAGATCTATTTGTGCCATTTTGGATATATTTTGTTTTAATCCGGCCTAATCTGGCCCGATTATTAGTTTAGTGGGAAAATAAAACCACAGGGAGAATGTGCCCACTTTAATTTATTTAAATCAAGGGATATTTTATTCCCAATTTGTTTTCTTTGTGGAGCGCGCCATGACGCGGTAAGAACTTTTAAAACTTACTTTTGTTACAAGTTTTATATCTGTTTTCGAATTAGAATCTTATTGGAAATATTATTGTTTCAGCTCCTAATTACGATCCTAATTATACTCCAAATCCAAGTTATAATCCAAATCCAATCTATAAAACTTTCATTTATTACTCCAAATCTATGTATTCAAATTAATATTTTGAAATGATACTTGACATGTGCTCGATGAGTATGGTGGAAATTATTTATTTACGCCGACGGAGGTGATGGGGTGACGTCTCCTCTGGACTGGCTACACACCTTTCTTTTTGGGATATTCTTCACCTTTGGCTGGAACCGCATATATTTCTTAGAAATCTGTTAAGTACTACCATGACCTGTAAGTTAAAACCAATTACTTAATCTTTAAGCAGTTACAAGAATGTTAGGGTTTTCTTTGTAAGTACCATCTATATTTTGGACAATATAGTATCTAACAAAATAATTTCTTTGTTTCTTTTGTCAACTACTCACACACAGAACACCCTCATTGAGATTAGAAGTCCAATGGTCTATCCGACTCTTAGCTATCTGGTGGAGTACGCTGCAATACTAGCACCTGCTCTCTGGCGCCCGAAATCTTTGTTTTATTTGTATTTTCTTATTTTTCTTTGAGAGCAGGGCCACTAACATCTGGCTACAGCGGCGGCTGCTCCGGCCACTCACTTTGTTTGTTTTACATTTATTTTTCTTTTAAACCTTTCACCACACAAAATCTCTATTACAAAGTACATAATTTAAAAAAGTTTATTGTGTTTGTTTTATTATTTAAGTTTTTTGGATTGCACTATTAAGTCTGAAACAGTAAATAAAACTATGTATTTTAATTTTAATTAATGACACAAGATTTATTTTATTTTATAAAATTTATTTAATGAACTAGCTAGCCAAACTTAGCCAATTGGGATCAGAGATATCGTTTAGCAAGAGAAATTTCATGCTACATTATGTGGGTGATAATTTCTTTGTCAGTTGGGTCAGTTCCAAGTTACAATTGCGCATGTTGCGGAAACAATGCATACCTTTGAATAGCTCAAGCAACACTATTACCAAAGTGGCTCAATATTGAAATGTGATAAAGATGATAAACTAACACATAAAGTTTGGCTTGACTGTGAAGCTGGCTAGAAAAAATAATTAAATATCAATGCATCTACTGAAGCCTACACAACATTACCAATAAAGTTGCTTGTGTTGTTAACCTCGTAAGGCCCAAGCTATTTCAAACCAAGAAGTAAGAACGACCCAGCGTGATATATTTAGGTCGATATGGTTGCGGTCCAGAAGTTCGACTTGCGAAAAATATACATTTGTTTTAATTACTTAAATAGGGACAGATATGAAATAAAAAAAAACATTTTTTCAAAATAATATTATTTTAATTTTAGAATATTTAAAAATTATTTAGTTCTACATGAATTTGTAACTATCCTAAGTTTTTGGCACTTTTTGGTTAGAGTGTTTTTAAAATGAAATAAAAAAAAATAAACGCTAGAAAAACTTAAACAAAAATAAATTTATGGCATTTCTCATATCCTCTTAATAACAAAAAAGTATAATTCTCATGAGATCAGCTTATAGTTTAAAAAATGACCATCAAAAACAAACGACTTGTTACTAACCAACAACATGACGTCATATTTCAGTCTTATACTTTTTGACAACTAGTACACATAATATTTTGGACGGAATGTGTCTTACAAATAAAATGTAAACATTTAAAACATTTTAGAGAATATTTTCGATCATTTTTCCAATCACATAGGTAGCATCTGGCCCTATTCCGATTTGAATTTGAAGCGACAGAAGAAGTCGATGCAACTGGTTCTTGACTCTGGGACTGATTTTCCGGCTGTCCGTGTGTTTGTTCCAAAATGTTATCAATCCTTCTCTTTAGATCAGTGGAAAAATTAGCATATCCTGTTTTCCGTTGCAATATAAATGGTGTTGCCAGATCTAAACCAATTTTTTTCATATACTTGTTCCTTTTCATACGTTTTTCAGAGTTTGAGGCTTTCCAAAGTACAAATCCATTAGCTGCAGAAATATTCAATATTGCCCAAAAATTACGCATCTCTGAGTTCTTCTTGCTACTGAGTAATTTGCACATTTTTGGTCCAAAGAATCGATACCCCCTTTGGTACCATTATAAAATTGAATTATTTCTCGTTTGCCGCTTTCAGTGTCGACAGATTCATCATGGTGCATAGATGAAACCATGATTACACTTTGGCTCTTTTTAGGGACAAAGGAGCAGAGAGTTTTATCTTTGGTGAAACCAAATAAACTGGAACCTACTGGACGTGTTTTATAGGGCAAGAATTCAGGTGGGATTTCGCGTTTATTTTTACGCAATGTTCCAACGTATGTCAACCCCACTTCTTTCAGTTTATCGACTAATTCGATCGAGGAAAACCAATTGTCAGCTGTGATATTTCTGTTAGAAATAAGTTAGAATTCTTCAAAGGTTCGACTAGGTCCAAAACTGTGCGTGTAGGTATGGATAGATCAGTTCTTCTTGATTCTGATTTTCCAGTTATAATGGGTTTTAGAATCACAAAGGCATAAAATTTTGATGCCATATTTGGCAGGTTTTGATTTCATATCTAAATAGGCATCTTCCTCGAAATGGACATAACATTTCATCAGTAATATATTCAGAGCAACATAATGAACATGTTGAATATTTCAGATATAAGTGCAGCTCTATCGTTCGCTTTTCTTTCAGTTCTCGTTTCAACGTCATGTATAATGTAAAGCTGACGAAATAAAAAGGTATCTTTTTAGGGGCATAGTCGCTCTGAAAATATCTCTACCTGTACCATCTGAGTTCCATAATCCTTCAAGATCTTCATGCCCAGATTTGTAAACTCCAGCCAAAATGGTAAGACCCAAAAAAGCGTTAATTTCAGTCTTTTGTATATTAATTTCTCATTTCAACATCTTCCGACTCCGAATCATCATTCACGTCGTTCAACAACTCCTCAATTTGTCTATCGATCAATAATCCTCCCATTGTTGTAGAAATATTCACTTAAAACAAAAAGTTTAGAAATTACCTTCAGTGAAAAATTTACGTATTTGGTGTCGTGGGTCAAAAATGACCCAGCCGGCTGCATACCTTAGCTCCTATGATAGTCGCAACGCTGCACGTCCGCGCCCCGCCGCAGGTTGCGACGTACTGAGAATACGTAGAAGTGCGCACTTGTACCATGAACATTAAAATAATAATAACTAAAAATGTTTGCGTCTGGGTCAAATTTGACCCACGATACCAGCTAAGTGTTAAGTTCATATTTCTTGGGCATGTATAGTATAACCGTAGATTTTTTACATATACTACGTATATAAGATTGGCAGACGCGTAACTAGGCGAGACCAAAATCAGTATGCGTGTGAAGCGCATGTGTGCTTGACAAATAGTGTTGCGCGTGACTATTTCGAACTTAGTTGTCAATATAGGTACATTATAACTTATCGATTCTGTCTTGATTAGACACAGATCTAAGAGTAAAGTAACTAAAATAAAACTACACACACAAAACAATTTATATTTTCCTCCAAAAATAACACTGCTCGACAAAATTATAGCTTTGTTCTCCCACCTAAGGAATATATATATATATATACAGGGTGGCAGTGAATGAATGTGAGCCGGCCCGGCTGCATCTTCCTCGCCATCCTGAAGAGGACTGAAGACCTCCTGCCGGGCATCTATGCAGTAAAGGAGCTGCTGTGCATGCCCGGCATCAAGATCGAGGCATGGCGCGGGAAGAAAGGACCGGCCCAATGCCACCGATGCCAGCAGTTTCGACACAGTTCGCACAACTGCCACCGTCCCCTCGCCTGCGTGTGCTGCGGCGAGGACCATGCCGCCCACGAGTGCCCGCGTCCGCGGGCCGAACCTGCCACCTGTGCGAACTGTGGCGGACCGCATCCCACATCACACATCACACATCGTGCCCGGTCTTCAAGCGGGAGGCGCGCAACAAGCGTGCTGGCACGGTAGCTCTCTCCACCAAGCCGGTGGAGAAAAGAAGACAGCCATCAGCCGGTCCTAGCCAGCCGCGGCAAGTGGAGGAGCATCACAAGGGCTCCCTCATGGCCGCGGCCAACGGGCCGACTACCCGCGGAGCTCCTCTTCCGAAGAAGAAGAACGGGAAGAAGAAGAAGGGGAAGAAGGCAAAGGCCGCCCCTTCAACCGCTCCACCCGCACCAGCACCCGCTCAGAAGAGCTCTAAGAAGACGCCCACCTCAGCCCCCTCTCGCGCACAGGAGACGCGACAGGGGGAGAGTGAGAAGGCCTGCCGGCGGCAACTACGCCTCCTGCAGGACCTTACCAACATGCTGCAGCAGGTGCTGTCTGCAGTGAGTGAAGGCCTGGACGCAGCGCCCGCTATTCGGAGCGGCATGGCGTCCATGGCCACTCACATGGAATAACTTCTTCCCGAACAGGACTGACCCGCGGCACTTAGGTGCCGCGCCCACACCGGACAAGACCAGCGGCGAAAGCCGCACCATCAATTTGAAGACACCCCGATCCAGAAGACACTGGATCCCGACCATCGGAAAGCCAGGGGGGGCCCCCCCCTGGCCACCACTCCATTGACCGGCTCCGCATTTGCGGGCCGCGGCAGAATCCCCAAGCTAGAGGTGAACGAATCTTGGCTCCCCGTGCGGCACAGAGGCCGCACGAGAAGAAACCCGAACTAGTGAATGAATCACATATTTTTATACCACGAAGGTAGTTCGTGTAGTACAATGTTTTAAAACGGTCAAAGAGGATGAGAGCCGAAAGAAAAAAAAATATAATTTTCTAACAAAATTAGTGTACAAATAAATGTCACAAAAAGTAACACCCTCTAAGTGCGAAGCGCAAAAATATATATAAAAAGTAGTGTTTTCTTTGTACGTAAAGACACGGTTTTCTCTATTATCATTAACTCCAATCAACTTCCCGCTTGGGTGGTAAATACCCCTTAGTACGTAGATGATAGTAAGGGAGTTTGATCGCGGTGGGTGGAAGTGGGTGGAAAAATCTGAAAAAAATATATCTGTACTTTTCTAATCAATATGGACATATGGGTGAATCTCAAAATTTCTGGGATGATCGAGCAAACTATTTTAATTTTAATTTTATTGAAAATGTTCGAGAAAGTTCCAGAAACTTCTCGAATCATTTGGATTTTTTTAAATAATTTTAATTAATTGAGAATATTCGAGAAAGCTTCTCAGATGATCTGGATTTTTTTAAATAATTGTAATCTTTTTTCGAATGATTTGGAGATTTTTAAAATAATTGCAATATTTTTAATTAATTGAAAATATTCGAGAAAGTTCCAGAAACTTCTCGAATGATCTGAAGATTTTTAAAATAATTGCAAACTGTTTTAATTAATTGAGAATGTTCGAGAAAGTTCCAGAAATTTCTCAAATGATCTGGAAAATCCTACAACATAATATTATAAACGCAAAAGTTTGTAAGTATGGGTAACAAACAGTTACTCTTTCATGTAAAAACTACTGAATGGATTTAAATGAAACTTTACAATAATATAGCTTATACATCAGAATAACACATAGGCTACAATTTATAAAGATATTGTGTGAATTGTCCAAAATATGACGATGATAAGTGTCAAGTAAGTAGGAAAAAATCTATTATCTGCGAGCTATTCTGGCGTGCGTTGCCAAATCGCTGGAGTTATACATTCGTAATGTATGATGGAAATGTTTATCTTAAATAGTCCTACAAAAAAGCCGGTCCACGGCACTTCAGAAGGGACTTCACTTTATTCATTCATATTCATTTATTTATTGCAATCCATGTTATTGGGAATAGATGGTACATTTTATGTTTCCCTGAGTATACATGGACCCTGTTGGGCACAGCAATTTGGAAAGAAGAGAGGAGAGCAGGGTAGGTATTCTTACTATGATTATATTTTTATATTTTCAATGAGATAGCTGTGTTTTGTCAGTCTGATCAAGTAATAGAAAATTTATCCTTAAGTCAATAAATAGATAAAATAATTATACTAATTTAACATACAGAATTTATGCAGTTTATATAAAATATACGTTAAATACAAAATTATCATGAGAATCTATAAAATGAATAAATTAATAAAATACATTTCAAATTTATGTAGAAATAAAATCGATTACAATTTATTTTAAATGTCAATATTTCATTCCTAAATGTCATATAAATAATATAAATAATTAAAATGAATTGAATTTTATTTTTAAATTACAATGTCAAATATTTTATTCTTAAATGTCAGATTAATACTTAATAAAAATTAGTTAAATTTCATTATTTTGAAATGTCAATATAATGTAATAATGTTGAAAATGTTATGTAAATGTAGGTATGTGTAATGTCAACTAATGTCCTAAAATAAATTAATAAAAATAATTCTTTAATATTTATTGTAGTTTGTCACTAAGGAATTCATCGACAGAGTAATAAACTTTGTTAATTAAAAATTGTTTGAGTAGTTTGGTAAATTTGTTATAATCCGTCTCGTTTTTTAATTTTTCTGGTAATTTATTATATATTTTTGTAGACATTACATACGCATTCGAGGAATAAAGTTTAATTCGCGAGGTAGGTAAGTCCAAACGGTTTCTACGTCGTAAGATGTGAGATGCAGTCGATTCATCTCGTTTTTGGTAGTACTGTGGGTGTTTTCGAACAAATTTTCCCATTTCCAGAATGTAAATACCTGCGAGGGTGAGGATATTATAAGATTTAAAGTAGGGTCTGCAGCTTTCTTTTTGGACAATATTAGCTAGGATACGAATCAATCTTTTTTGCATTGTAAAAAGAGCGGGGGTGTCTGTACTGTTTCCCCATAAAATAACACCATAACTAAGCCACGCGTGCGCATAGGCAAAGTAAGTGATTAATGCGGTTTTTAGGTCAGTAGTCTTCTTGACCTCGCGTAGGGCATACGTAAATGCAGAAAGGAGATGTTCAAATATGGTATTTCACTTCGGATAAATTCCAACAGCTATGTTATGTACCTTATTTTAAAGCTTATTTATTGGGTCATTGAATGGCAATGAAAGTATATTTTATAATGCCTCCCATTTTTTTTTATTGAAGTTTGTTTATTGATGAAAGGTCAATATAAATAGTACTTATTTTCATATATGAAGGAATATTTGCACTAACCACATATCGAAAACATGTATTATTAAGGTTTTTATGTGTAATTCTAGCTTTTCGTAAATATTTTAATCATTATTATTAAAATAAAATATATGGATATGGACTGAAGAATGAAAACAACCGTAGACAGATATTTAAAAAAAAAGTTAAGACAATGACAATCTTGTTAATGTCAGTGTCAGGTTGTCAATTTAGAGAACAATACAAACAATTATCGATCGATCAATCAATATTATATCGATGAACGTTGTGAATCATACGTTTTATTTATGTTAATCACTCTGGACATGGATAATAATATTCAAAAAGCATAATCATATTTTGGTCCAACTGTTAATATTACCTTCATATGCTTAAAATCCATTTGATCAGCTGAGTTGATCAGCGTAAACTAATGATAGCATCGCAATGCAAACTGGATATAGAAGATAGTCGATATATATTAGATACTAGTAGATTTAGATTTTTCCACATGATGTAGGTAGATGGGGCTCTTCTCAATAGTTGAACTGTTAACGATTTATTGAGTTGGCGAATACTATAGAGGTCTTAACTGAGGACACAGCAGAGGTTTCAAATTCCTAAGCTTAACAAAGCTTGGGAAAGGTCTTATGGATTCTGCTCTGTGCGTTCTTCTAAAGGTTCTAGGCCCTATTAGGTGAATAACCACACAATTATCTATTTTACTGTAGAAAAGGCAAAATAAAATACATGCTTTTGAATTATCACCTTTTATTCTTCTTCGTTTTCCACTTCATCTCTTATTAAAATACCATCTAAAAAGCTTGCTGGTGGTAATATGCTGTCTTGATGCCGAGCTCACCCTAAATACCAAACTATTGTCATAACATGTGCACAGCTCCCAACAGTACGCTTTCCTATTATACAGTTACAGTAATATTCAGATATTCTGTTATTCCAATCATCACTAGCAGCATCTAAGTTTAATAATATATATGTGTAATATATTTTTCTATTTTGATGGCGTGATTTAATTTTTCCTCTCAATAATAATGAATTATGCGAATATCTGTGTAAACTGCTGTCAATTTCAATTTTAAATGTACCATTATACCTGATGTGTTCCCCATAATAAGAACGGGCTTGTTTTATTTGATATATTCCAAGCGAAAATAATATAAGGTCTCTCATTTGCATCACAGGGAACACATCCAATTCAGGGAGCTGGCATTAATAGAAACATAATCAGCTCGTTGTCTATTCATATTATTTTAGGTAACATAATCTGCTAAATTGTTTGGTACATTAAATCTTTCTAGTGCTCTAGTAAGAATAGACTGAGCATCAAGATGGTCGGTTATAGTGGGATGAAAACAGTTGAGTAAAGCTGCAGCAATTCTAAAATCAGTCATTAGCTGTTTAGATCCTATATTAAAGTAATCTAAATGTTCAGGTTTAAAAACCTGAAAACCCAAAGAAGTTAATAACCCTATAGCATCACGGAAACCCCGATCTAAAATAAAAATATAATTTTGTCTAAAGTAACATCTTATTAAAGAATTTTCATTTTGAAATAAATCCTTTATTATTTCAGCATCGGATTTAGTTGCTGCATAAGGAACATAAGCATCAATGATATGTCCATCACAGGCAACAATTAAAAATGGTTTAACCAGGTTCCTATACTTATGTAAACTGTAACTCTTTTTTTGAAAGAGATAATTAGAGGATTTTTGTAGATGTATGAAGGTACCATCGCAGATCACTATAGGGTTATTTTCTTCTGTTCCAAATAGTCCTTGTGGAATTAATAAATTGCAAGCACTATGTTGCTCCCTAGTTATATGATTAATTCCTAAGTAAAGCGGCACATAAAAATCTGTAAGGCATATTCTTACTTTTTTTAAATAATTAGAAATAGTGCCCTTTGACATGAGAAACAGAGAAGCCATACGTCCAAATGACTCTCCTGTCCTCAGTTTTACCAAGTACATGCCAAGAGCAGTTTTATTTTTTCTACACATTGCACCCAGCTGAGGAACGCTATTAAAAAGTGTTAAAAACTTTGGTACTGTTAAGCCAGTCCAATAATGACATAAGCCATCAGATACATTTTCTACCTTTTCAAAATTCAACACACTTCGAACTGGAGCTGAATGTAATAAATGCAACATATTTTCTAAATGATCAGCAGTGAAATTAGAAATAAACTCAAGTTGAGTTAAAATATCCCAGTTAAATAACACAGAATGTTCTTGACAAACTCTTGCACTATTTGTTACATATATTTTATACTGCGATAGTATTGACCTCCTTATGTACCGTGGAACCCTCAGGCGTTCTGTGTTCACACAGTCTGGTACAAAACAGTGCGAAGTTGTATCAGGAGTTCGAGTATAACTGCGGAGTTCAATTGTGTCCCTTGTCCTAGATGGAGGTTGATGGTTAGGCAGTTAATCAGCCCAAGAACTAGCTTCAGCACTTGGCAAGGTTATTGAACTTGAAGGGAGTGTTGGTTCTGGATGCACATAATCAACTAACATTGTAGTTATATTTTATACGACTGTACTCACGTAAATTATATCGGATTTGCCGATATAATTTTGTTTGAGGCAGGATGTGTCTACTTTTTTGCGCAAGTCAAAACCGCCAAGAGGAAACATCAGCACACCAGAATTCACAGCACTCCGTAACTTGCGCAAAAACGAGAATCTTCTAATCCTTCCGGCTGATAAGGGTAATGCGACTGTTGTAGTGGATACGAAAGCGTATGAAGACAAAATCTCCAGACTACTCAGTGATACTGATACCTACAAAAAAGTAGACTATAACCCTACGGCGAGGGTGACATCTAAGCTCCTCAAACTGATGCAAGAGTGCCTCCCCGAAGACCTGGTAAACCGCCTGCGCCCTCACAATCCTACTCCACCAAGAATCTATGGATTGCCAAAAACACACAAACTGGACTGGCCCCTGAGACCCATCGTGAGTCAGATTGATTCACCCACTTATAAGCTCTCCAGACACCTGGCTACCGTGCTACATCCTTTCACGGGAAGAACATCTAGCCACGTGAGAGATTCGGGGCATTTCGTCGACCTATTGGGAGATTTACAGCTGCTTGACAACGAAATAATGGTTAGTTTTGACGTAGTTTCACTGTTCACCAACACTCCGGTAGATGACACCATCCACATCATATCCACATTGATAGGGAACACAGATGTACCTACCGGAACTAGTGAATTGGTGGAGCTATGTTTGAGGACTGGTTATTTCGTCTGGCGGCGTGAATACTTTCTTCAGGTGGACGGAGTGGCCATGGGGTCACCCATCGCTCCGGTTGTGGCAAACATTTTCATGGAGTGGTTTGAGGCCAGAGCGTTGGAATCGGCCACCACTAGACCGCGTTACTGGTGGAGGTACGTTGACGATGTCTTCGCAATAATAACCAAGGATGGGTTACCTGAGTTTCTGGAGCACCTAAACACTGTACATCCTAAAATCCAGTTTACAGTGGAAAAAGAGAAGGAAGGCAAACTACCATTCCTGGATGTACTAGTCTGCCGCGAGCCAAACGGAAAGGTGTCACACACCGTATACCGTAAACCGACGCACACCGATCGGTACTTGCAGGCAGACTCACACCACCATCCGGCCCACCTCTCTTCAGTGCCCAGAACTCTCATCAGTCGGGCTTTGAATCTATGCGACTTCCAGCACGTAAACTCGGAACTTAATCATGTGAGGCACGTACTGGAAAGCAACGGTTATTCATGGAGGCAAAGCCTCCGGCTGATGGGAGGAACCTCGAAGCGACATTTGGTGAACGTGGAACGTATACCAGCCTACTTACCGTATATAAAAGGAGTAACGGACAAAATTGGATACCTACTACGGTCCAAATATAACATCAGGACCATATTCCGTTCTCCGGCACAAATTAGGGAGTTCCTACGTTCACCAAAAGACAAGGACCCGCTCAATGTACCTGGCGTATACTTGATACCATGTGACTGTGGCAAGGGTTATATTGGTGAAACCCGCCGCAATATCACTACCAGAGTGTCTGAGCACATACGTAGCTTAAAGAATATGGACAGTAAGGGTTCGGCAGTCGCAGAACACGCCCACTCGCAGGACACGACTCATTTCATTCGCTTCGACAAAGTCGCGGTTTTAGCGAGAGAAAAGTATCTCGTACCACGAAAAGTTCGTGAAGCGATTGAGATAAGTCGTCGTCCAAACTTCAACCGTGATAGTGGTTGGACTGTTCCCCCTTCCTGGAGACCAATTCTTAATACTACGTCGCATAGTTGTGCAACGGACACCCTGGAGAGTGACACGGTCAGTATAGTATGCGCACCACCGAACCTGTGCGCGAGTGCCGATGATGACGACACGCAAGAAATTAAGAAGACTGCTGCGTCTGAGAACAGCCTAAGCGTTCCCTCCACCACAAGCGCTAGCGGCCGCACCAGCCGCGCCGCTCGAGCCGCAGCGCGCAGTCTCCGCCGCGATGCCACCGCGACCGGCGGGAGCTCCTGAAGAAGGTCCTCGGTCAGGACCGAAACATGTCGGCAAATCCGATATAATTTACGTGAGTACAGTCGTATAAAATATAACTACAATGTTAGTGTACACTCACGATTCGTTCAATAAGAAAACACATAATCAACTGCTGGCACTGCAAAATTGGCAGGTTCTGCGTCTATTATGAACTCCAATGGTTGAATTTGGGGTGCATTTTGGTGAGCTCTTATCCAATAAGCATTACAAGCCCAAGCTTCGATTGGAATCTGTAATTGAAGCAAGTTATAAAATATACATTAAATCACTGGCAATCAATAAAACATGAAGTTTAAGGATTGAAAATTAATAGTAATAATAAAAAAACTATACTTTAGAAATACAGTACCTGTCGAGGAAATATGGCATTGGCTATATAGTCTCTCTCAGCTGAATTCTCTCCTAACCTGCGTTTACGTCTTCCACTGCGTCTTGACAATGAAATGCCACATGATATGCATACACAAATATGTCCTAATTGTCTATTCAAAATATAACCAGGATTTTCAGTTCGATTACTGGTTTCTTGAAAAATCAGCTGAACACATTCTTGGCACAAGCGATCATTATCAGCAATCTGCAATAATGTATTAGAAGTTCAGTTACAGGCTACTTATAGAGGACATACTTATTGAAGAATAACTTTAAATAGCCTGGTTGGTTGTGTGAGTTGTTATGGAAGTTTGTTGAGTGTTATGGAAGTTAGCAGTTTCTATAAACTAAAGTAAACTTTTTAAAAAATGTATCAGACTAGCATTCAGGCCACTAGCATGTTCACTGCAGCTGATAGACCCCTACATCCAAGCCTATGCATGTTACGTAAAAAATATAAGATTAATTTTATAATTGAATAAAAGTTACTTCAAATATTTTTGACATTATGGCATAACATAGGAAATAGAACATAGGAAACATAACAATAATACCTCACGCCCCCACCATTCTTCAATTATCAAGACAAAATCTTCTCCAAAATCTACAGCATGATATACATGTGGCTGTTGGTCAGCTCGAAGAAGAATGTGGCAGTTAATACATACAGCCATGGTATCTAAAAAAGGAAAATGTCATTACATTACACAAGTACATTTATTTCATGAGTTACTACTGACGTTTTAAATGTTTGATGGATGGATGAATCGCTTGCTCAAATAAACGCAGTCATTACTCGTGTTAAATAAATATTAATCTTAATATCACAGACCAACCATTTTTAAATGAAAACTGAATAAAGAACGTGTAAAACATTAAAAAGATAGATCTGAAACATACCTTTTTCCCCAAAAATTGAAGATGGTTCAAAGATGGGTTATCTTCGACTTAAGTAGTCAGTCCAATTAACGAGAGCAAGGTTTTCACAAAAGCAGGATCAATCTGGGTCCGGTAGAAATGCAAAGGTCATAAAAAGGATCAATCAAGCAGCGAAAAATACTCAAAAGCACGATGAACGAAGTTACAAACAATCAAACAACGCGAAACGAAGTCGGAACTCGTCTTGATGTCAACGTCACTGTCATGTAAAGTGAATCATGTCAAGAGTAATGAGGATTGATCAGAGTTGCCAGAACTAAAAACCGTATGGCAAGCGCGATCAACTTTAAACTCATTTTTAAAAAAAATGGTGGCGTTTTTTTAAACTTTAATTAGCTTATTCATATCAAAATATTTTTTTCTTTCATCTCATATAACAATTACTTTGGTTGTTACTTCTAAAAATCTAAATACCACCCTCCATACATTTTTGAACATCTCCTTTTCGCTTTTATTTTTTGGATGTGAGATTTCCAGTTCATATGTTTATCTATTACTATGCCGAGTAATGTGAATTCGTTAACTGTTTCCAAGTGAGTGCCTTGATATGTAAAATGCAAGTCAAGTGGTGCTTTTTGATATGGGTGGAAAGTTTTATGCTATGTATTTATGCTAATGATCCTCTCTAACGCGAGTGAAACCGCGGGACACAGCTAGTTTTAAATATTTTATCATGTCCTGATTGATTTTGCGGTACAGCATTATCATTATTGCATACATGTACATTTTCTAAAATCTTTTTGAAACGTTTACAAGTCATAACGCGACTAATCACTGGGTTGTTATAATACTCATCTGAAGACCAGTATAATTCGAGATCTGTTAGAGGATGAATACCCATCATGATTACTATACCTACAAATGCACGAAGTTCAATGTTTGTGAAAGTTTTTACTGTTTTGTTGCTCAGCATACAAATTTGTATATTTTACAATCAAATCTATAAGCGTTTCAGGAAATAGATCCTGAAAATATTGTAAAGGTCCATTTCTATTAGTGCAATCATTCGATGGTTCCAATACCGTGTCAAACTTATTTTCAACAATGTTTCCAGTGGCTCTACCCCAATCTTTTTGTTTCAATTCAATGTTCCAGCTTGGTTCAATAGCTTCACAACCAGTTAATATATTTTCAATTTCTTCATCAGTATACATATTTTGAATATGGTCTAATGAAACATTTATATTATTGCTATAATCAGGGTACGGCAAATCATCACGACTTTCACTTTCAGAGGAATAAAATATATGATTTAATTAATTAATCAATTCATCTTCACTTTCACTCATTTTGATACAATGATACGGTTTTCCTCTTTGAGAAATGGCAGCCCCTGGGTCCTATGCAGGATGTTCGGTGTTTAGAAAAAAAAGGGAGAACAGTGTTTAATGTTCGGTTATTCAGACAAAATCGGATGGTATATTCAAACACAAATAATTAAATTATCTTGCACTGCGAGACACAAACGCATAAAAGATGACGTCTACTAACATTGACACTTCAACTTTCACTGATAAGTTGTTAATTGTGTGCCAGTGTGCCGGTTAATCTATAAAGAGATTATAAGTTACGACAATAGTATTTTATTATTTCCTAATATATGATTGTATAATGGAAACAGTTACATATCACAAAACATATGCACCAACAGGCACAGAGCATAAAATGACAACATATTTATTTTTTATAATCTAATATTTAAAAAAAATCTACATTAGAAATACATTCTTTAGGTTAAAATAAGGGTGGTGTGATAAATAAATACAACTTGTAACCTTTGTGTTAATGGCGTCTGGAAAAGTGTTAAATTAATGCTTTATTTTGTATTAAATATATATAACTAAATTTGATCAAAAAAATCTTCATGTGTAGCTCCACCTAAGAAGAGAAGTTTATTTAAATGCTTGCTTGTAAGCCTGTTCCGATTTTTAGTCATGATTGCCCCCGCTTTAGAAAATAAACGTTCACAGGGAACAGAGGTGGCTACTACAACTAAAAACTTTCTTGCTTGCTTATACAACAGTGGAATCACTGTTTTTATTTCCTCCCATTCTTCTAGAGGATTGCTTTTCAAACTGCACTTCACTTTAGACAAAGAAGGCGGCATTTTTTTCTATTTCGTAGACACTACATACGCAATTTGAAAACTTAAATGTTAATTTATTAATATAGCTATATTAATAAATTAACGTTAAGTTAAAAAAAGTTAAGCGATTAATTAAATTTGGAAAAGCTCTGCATATATGGACAATAGACGCTGTAGAAACGGCTTTTACATTATTAGGACAGAAAGCTACTAAATCCTTTAATAAATTATTTTTTAACGGAAATCGTTTCACGATTTGTCTGCAAGCTTCCATATAAAAATCTAAGCATCTAGCTCTAAATAAATTATCTTGATCGGGGGTCAGTCTTGCTTCCAATAGTGTATTTAGAACTGTGGCTCCATCATTTTAGCCACAAGAAGTCCACTGCTGAATATAGGTCTAACTAAAATTGTCTAAATTATGGATACCTACTGTTATTTAATTACAATTACAAAGCACAAATTAAAAAATTTAGTCTATTATTAGCACAAATTAATAATCTTTTAATTTTTACCGGAGCCACAACAAACTGGTTATTTAAAAGTAGTCTATTCGGTCGGCTAGTTTACACTCGTGTTTAGGTTTACTGACCTTCCATTACTTGTTGAGTAAATTTTGTTTTCTCATTGCCGAACTGAGTAATCTTGGGTTGAGATGAAAGAGATTTGCTAGATCTTATATGTCCTTGTCTCTGTAAATGCCTCGTTAGAGCATCTCTTCCCGATGAAATGTTAATTTCTTTATTGCAACTCTTACATAGAGCCATATTTGCACTTTTACTGCTAGGAGCAATCCAACCGGCAAATTCTAATTCTTTCTCCCACTCATGTTTATACTTTTGGGCGTATTTTATCTTTTTCCTTTTAACGCCTGTACTCGTTCCTGCTTCAGCGTCCGTATTATAATCACAATCACTTGAACTTGACATTTTCTCTTTAAATACTTATTGTTAACCAAAAACAAATCCTCTAATCTAAGTATGTATGTGAAACTCTTGAAAGGAAAGAAACAAACAGTAGTAGTGTCTACTTTACTTAGATATCTACCTACCTACCTACATACTGAGAATCGTATCGCACAACTATCTATATCTATCTACTTAGTTTACAATTAGAGAACAGTCTTGTGCGAGAGAGATCACAATATTTCTTTTGTTCGTATTAATTACAACACTACAGTACAGAGAGATTGTCAGGGGATTTCCCTGCCGTGCCGGTGCCGGTATGTTGTTATGGGTGCGTTCTTTCAAAGCATAAATAAAAAGTCAATGGGTGCATTCATTTCGAATATGTTTTGTAGTCAAAGTTAAAAAACGGGAGAATGTGATCGCTTGACGGGAGATCGGGAGATGGGTTTGAAAATCGGTAGATTTCCCGTTTAAACGGGAGGTTCGGGAACGCTGCTAAACTAACTAAACTCCAGTGTTGAAATTGAAAACTGACAATTCGTTTTCCAATATTTTCATAATCGATTGTGAGCTCTCCGATTTATCGATAATTAATCGAATAAATTTTCTGAAAAACGATTGTTGACAGTCGTTTTATGAAAAATAAATCTATTTTTCATGAATTGATTAAAATTAAAATTAAAATTAATAAGTGTTTATTATTTATTAAAATGTGTTTAATGCTGAATATTTGATTTATGGGATTGCTGAGAATTAATATTATTAATAAAAAAAATAAGTAAGTTCACAGAAGACTTAGAAACTTAATGACAGATAATATAACTTTTTTTGCATAATCGAGTGTCGCAATCGATAGGTGTCCGGACGATTATGCAACTTTAAAGTTGTGTTCGAAAAATCGTTTATTCTTTATAAAATAAACGATTTGACTATTTTTAAACGATTAATCGACTAAATCGATATTATAAATTTAATTATGATGATATCCCCGCGATCGTATTAAAGACGTGCGCTCCCGAGTTGGCTCCCGTCTTAACGCGCTTATTCTCGCTTTCCTACACCACTAGTAAAGTACCGTCTTCGTGGAAGGTAGCCCTAGTACACCCAATTCCAAAAAAGGGTGACCGCAGTGACCCGTCCAACTACAGGCCCATTGCGATAACCTCCCTGCTCTCTAAGGTGATGGAGCGTGTTATAAATACGCAGCTCCTTAGGTACCTCGAGAAGCACCGGTTGATCAGCGATCGTCAGTATGGCTTTCGCCAGGGCCGGTCGGCCGGTGATCTCTTGGTATACCTCACACACCGCTGGGCTGAAGCCATCGAGGGCAACGGGGAGGCTCTGGCAGTCAGCCTGGATATCGCAAAGGCCTTTGACCGGGTCTGGCACAGGGCCCTTCTCGCGAAGCTTCCATCTTACGGTCTTCCCCTGAGGCTATGCAACTGGGTGGCAAACTTTCTGTCTGAGCGGCAGATTAAGGTCGTTGTTGACGGATGCTGCTCAGATATGAAGCCCATTAATGCCGGTGTTCCCCAAGGCTCAGTGCTGTCTCCTACACTATTCATTCTGCATATCAATGACATGCTGCAACAATCACGCAGTATACATTGCTATGCAGATGATAGTACGGTGGACGCACTATACACCTGTCGAGCCAATGCCTCTAGGTCACAAGTGGAGGAAAGTAGAATCAAACTTGTGTCTGAAGTCGAGAACTCTCTGGAGCGGGTCTCGGAATGGGGTCGACTTAACCTTGTCGAGTTTAACCTCACGAAGACACAAGTTTGCGCGTTTACCGCTAAAAAAACCCCATTTGTTATAGCGCCCAAGTTCCAGGGTACCGCGCTCACCGTCGGTGAAAGTGTCGGTATCTTGGGAGTTGACATTACGAGTAAAGTGCAGTACCGGAGTCATTTGGAGCACAAAGCCAAATTGGCGTCCAAAAAGCTTGGTGTCCTCAATAGGGCGAGGCAGTACTTCACTGCGGGGCAACTCCTGACGCTGTACAAAGCCCAGGTCAGACCCCATATGGAGTACTGCTCTCATCTCTGGGCAGGAGCACCAAAATACCAGCTACACCCATTTGACTCCGTTGAAAAGCGCGCAGTCCGAATCGTCAACGACCCAAGATTGACTGACAGGCTAGAACCGCTCAGCTTGCGAAGAGACATAGGCTCGCTCTGCGTGTTCTACCGACTTTACTATGGTGAGTGCTCCGAGGAACTTTTCAAACTAATGCCTACATCACCATTCCATGATTATACCACCAGACGAAGGTTAAAGTTCCACAGGCACCATCTGGACTCGTGGCGGTCCTCCACAGTCCGCTTTGCACGCTCCTTTTTACCACGGACGTGTAGGTTATGGGACAACCTTCCAGCTGAGGCATTCCCAGTGGACTATAACATGGGGTTCTTCAAGAAAGCTGTAAAAAAAGCTCTCCTCCAAAGCCGGCAATGCTCGGGTGGCTCCCCTGGGGTTGCCCGTGTCCATAGGCGACGGTGATCGCTTAACACCACGCGGCCCGTCTGCCTTTTTGTTCGGTTTATGAACAATCGAAATTTTTGTTCAATTGTTGCAACACTACTGCCAACAAATTCAACAAAAAAAAAATACGATTGCCAGCGGCCAGCGCGTCCTCCCAGCACGCACCTGCGTCGTGCGTACGAGCGTCCGAGTGAGATAGCTTTGCGAGAGCCTTCTGTCCCTTTCATTAGGGTGACCAAACATTGTAGGTATTTAGGACATAATTACGTGAACAAAATCATTTGATTTCATAAAATCATAATGCTATAGGTTATAGAGGATAAAATAAAATAAAACGCATGCAACGATTCATAAACATATATTTATTGGTATTAATGTACTTACAGCCATGGTCACACATTACTAAACAAAACAGTTTTATGCAACTTCTGCCTTAAATTAGTTTTCTGACCTCTAATTTTTAATGTTTGAGTTTTACCGTGGCTCATCAAACGGGCGGTAAGATAATAAGATGCAATGCTTTTAGTAAGTTGCATTTCGTGTGAATCTTCACATTGAAATGATTGAACAGGATGTGGTGGATCAAAACATTCTCTCAAAATACTATAAAAGTTTTGCAAAACAAATAGTATAATTTTGTTTTTATTTACCTTTTTTAATGACTCTGAGCTATAAAATTTGAATATTTTTTCCGCATACAGAATGATTTGGAAAACAAATTTAGAAACATATTTTAATTTTCCTCTGTCTACGAATGACGTAAAGGATGAAACTGTGTACACATCAATAGAGTTCATATAGTCATGATCCTCATGTTTCTTAATAAACAAGGCAGAAAGACAATATTTGCAACTTAACTTTTCTGATATACTTTTTGCACAGCATCCAGCCATGTAGTATAGTATATTGTTTTTGTAATATGAAAATTCTTCATTGTCAACATAAAACAGTAAATTGATAAGTTGTTGGTCTTCGCTAGCCTCGTGATTGTCTATAACTGCTCGTTTAGGATGTCTGAATTCCAAAACTGGAGTCATTTCAAAGTCATCCTCACTGACACAATTAGCGTTTACACTGGGTTTTACGCAATTGCGAAACAAAAGTTTTCGCAACGTGTACCGAAATTGAAGCGAACTCGGGTTATCATTTAAGGCACCACACCGCCTAACGCATGAAAAAAATATTTCAAGATTATCTTGCGAACATTTATAAGTTAAATAAATCAAGACACAAGTTTGCAAAGCTGTATGTGTCAATAATAAATCCAAGAGCAGGAGTTTTGCGACGGTGTTCAAGGATATGTTTGTCATTGATTTTTAAACTCATCAAATAGTTCCTAGTTTCGGTGAGCGCATTCATCCAAATTTCAAGGTTTTGCAGACGTAATGGTGACTTAAAGCCTTTGCCAAAGGGATTTTTCGAATTCAATATATCAAATATTCTATCCATAAATCGAATATACTCAACAGTTGCTTCGCTTCCTTCAAAACACTTGTCGCCACTTTTTGTTAAGAATTCAATTGCTTAAGAATTCAATTGCATCGGCAACTGAATTGCTCAACACTTGTGCTGCTAATTTGACATTCATCTTTTTACCAGAAAAAATAATGTGGCTTACCTACTAGTAAGTTTGTTGGCTAGTTTCAACCCTTCCTCTTCTTGTATTGCATCTAATTGCTTTATAATGTTGAATTTTATGTCACCTTTCGGAGAATTGATATTAGTTTCTGCAAAATCATTTCTGGCCAGCTTGAGCATATGGGGGGTATCTAAAATGCAGTGGATCTGGCAGTCTTTTGTTGGGTGTTTAAAACTTGTCTTCATTTCAGGTAGTGTGAACCTACACCCCAAAAGCTCATAAGTCTTGATATTAACACAAGTTCCATCACAGGTTAAGGATCTTACTGTAATATTTTCTTATGATAACAACCTAATGGCTGTTAATATTAACTGTGATTGAAGCTCAGCTGATACTTTGTTAATAAAAAAGTTAGCTATGGGACATTTAAATCTTTTTGTGTAAGATACAACCATGAGAACAAGGGCTTCGGTAGCTAAGGCTTCAGAGTCATTGGGTATGATTCCCCCATAATCTACATAGCCCCAAAATTTATCCGTTTTCTTATCGAATTTTAGTTCTGTTCTTATTGCCATAGAATCAAAAAGAAGGGCTACATTTTTAAGAGAGGCATCCCTGGCTGCAGTTTCTTTTAAGAACATGATGACTTCCTGAATGTAACCAACACTACAGTCACGTGTAGCTAAAAGCCTTCTCAGTGTAGCTGGATGAGGTCTCCCTCACCTATCTATAAACTTACAAACAGAGCAAGTTAAATAAATGCTTGTAATAATACGTAGTGACACACAAATCAGTGATTAGCATAGAAAGTTTAATCTAGATTACCTACTATTTTATATGTTTGTCGAAAATATGACTGCGAAAATAATCCTGAAAATCCTTTCATTATAGGCACACTACTTCATGAATTGAAAAATACTTGAAGAAAGAAATACCGCATCCCGCATAGGATTCGCTTTTACAGCCTGGAATCGCACATTTTTTAACCATATTTATTATGTACGAATAAAGAAATATTGCCGAATTACGGTTGAATAAATATCACCACGTTGATCACCACAATTATAACAAATCCAAAATGGCTGATGGGATGCCAGTTCAACTTAGATACATCCTACCACATCCTACTAATAATCTATTCTTTTTCAAACAACACTTTAATACCGTGTCAAAATTATTGGAAAAAGAAAATGTCATTATAAACGATAATTTAAAAATATTAGGATTATTAGAAAGATTGTAATATTTTTTTAAAAGAGATGACAAACTTGTTTTTTTTTACCATTCCTACTACGTTCGAAAAACAACCCTTCTGGCAACACTTAAGAAAGAGACACAGGGCATAAGAATAAATAATACTACATAGAACGGAATCTCCTTTGACCGCCATCGATATGCCGCAATTTATATACCTACTTCCCTCTTCACCCCGTTACGCCCCTCTGTCGCCCAGGCGTGCTGCCAGGGCTGTGAACTGTTAGTAATGCTTATGTCTAAAGATAATATCGCAAAAATATAAGTTTTTCTTTGATTAAAAATCATTATTTTAGTTTAGTATTACAAAATATGAGAATGATAAATACTTACCTACTCTATAAATACTTATAAATAATATTACTTAATAAGTTATAACTATAAGTACCATACCAAATGAAGCCATTTAAGTAAGTATTACTTACCTACATAGGTGTAAGTACTTACGTAGTGTATGTTTAAAATAAACGTTTTACATATTAAGTATAACGTGCGTGCGCCAGTGCCGCGGCGCCGCAATCGCGAGGCAAAACAATCGAGAAAGGTTCAATGACCGATGGCGGGGGCTATTAAAAATATTTTGGCGACATGTTAAAATGCTGTAGTTAGCTAACATTTTTTTTTATAATTGAGTGAAAGTGAAACAATTGGCTACACAAAAAGAACTGGTCATATCCTTTTGATAAATTAGGTACGGAAAAGGAATAATATTTAAAAAATATTACTTATCTCGCATCATCTTTGGGCAAACTAAAAAAACTTAAGTTTGGTATTGTTTTAGAATTGTTTGTTGTCATGAAAAGTTTTTTACACAGGAACTGCTTTTTTTTTCTTTGCCATCAGATGGTAAGTGCAACTCAATGTTTGTACTTTGGTGCCTTTCAGTGGGATCTTATTTCTTCGATCAGGATAATAAGGAGACACTAACCGTGATAGAAACACATCTTGTTTGACTTTGGAACTGTAGGCATAAAGTTTTTTGCGGATGGATAGAATAATTTCCTTGGATAACGACGAGCACTTAAACTTACTATTTTGACTCTTGTGATTACATGGAATATTAAAATTCAGGCCTAATGGATCATTAACTGTGTACCTGAAAAGAGAAAAGAACTAAATTATTATTAAAATCCCAGAAACGAAACAGTGGGTAGTAGGCATGTAAAGTAAAAATGACTTTTTGTTTACTTACTGTTTCTTTGGTCTTGAATTTTGCTTTTAGCTTTTTTTCCTCCACTATTGAGTTCTCGAACAGTATTTTCAGCCATTTTAAATCAAAACAATTAAAAAATTGAACAAAAATAGCAAATAAAATAACGCCAAGACCGACACATACGCCGAAGGCCGAATAAGCTGTATTTGACTTGACATTGACATGACAAGTTTGACAATGTTATCTTGACATAAAAAAGTTGCCAGAGAGTAGTTACAATAGAAGTTACGTTTATTTTTACTCATAGAATTACAATGTTGTGTATCTCTAGGTCCAGAAAAAACCACAAAGAAAAAGGTGGAAATATGTACCATTTGTTGTAAATTAATAAAGATTCATTGAAAAAGTATAGGAAATGCGTCTTTTTGTTTCAAACTCTTAAAGCGTTGAAACATGACTTAGAGTAAGGATGGAAATGTGTCGTTTTGTATAAAATTGCGATTTTTACTGTTAAGTTTTCATTGTAATTATGTTCCTTTTGTAATGGTCTTTGTATAAAAATTCATTTCAATATAAGAAAGACGATGGCATTAGTAGTAGTTATATATTAAGGTATCTGGATCAGGATCATTCAGAGATCTTAATATATAACTTTTCACTATTCATCTATCAGTTTTCACTTTTCATTTACCAGTTCTAACATAAAATTGACATTAGAACTGATAGATGAAAAGTTAAAAACTGATAGATGGATAGTAAGTACATACATACCACAATGAAAAATTAAAATTGATAGATGAATAGTGAAAAGTTAGATATTGAGGTATCAGTTTTAACTTTTCATTTATCAGTTCTAATATTAAATTTATCAGCTTTTAAATGTTAAATAAAACGAAAATGTGTTCATTATTATTTCTTTATTCATGAAAAAATACTGGGAAATCTTAAAAAATACGGTATATTCATACAAGCATATTGTTTTCTAAACATCACTTATAAAGACAAGATACATTTTTTAATGCACATATTTTGTTATGATAGATACATCTTAAAATATCTGAAGATAATTTATAATTATCATACAATACGCTTAAACTAGGACAATTTTTATCTTCTAAGTTGTACACATTATCAATTTGTAATATTTTTTTCAGCCAAACCACCTTTTCAACACCTTTAGTAAAAATATATTTGTTTTTAAAATAATCACCGATAATTAACTTATAATTTAAATAAGGAACGTATCCCTCATTCCATAATATTCCTCTATTTTTTTCAAACCAAGCTACTTGTAAACGTTCTTTTTTAGTCAAATCATAAAACGGGTACGGGGGTTTTATCAAGAGTGTAAAGATTTGCCCTGCATTTTGAATTGTTATTTCTTTGGGTATAAACTCGTTGTTTTCATTTTTAAATCCTTGAACATCGACAATAATATTCATGATAATTTTCACACGATGTTACGTAACGGTTTGTACTCAAATAGACGCTCGTTTATGATCAAACAGTAGGCTGTTGTGTTATCAGTACCCTTACCATGAGTTGATATCGAAAACTATTCTTACGTTACTACAGTCGATAGCGCTTTTACGAGCGTCGAATAGTTCTCGGTTTAACTCCTACCATGAGTACCGTGAACGCTTACGATACTCGTTATCGATAGCTCGCTAGCTAATGTAATTTGGGCGTTATCATGTTGGTATAAGTGTAACGTGCCTCACTTCACACCAAATATGGCTGTTTCTTTCTAACTTTACCCAAAAGACAGAGTACGATAGATATACCAAAATATTTAAATAATCCTACATATTTTAAAGGTTGTGGAGCAGTTCAAAGCTCAATTACTATAAGTATACATTTTAAAATTAGATTGGTTAAGTTTTGCTAATGTGACAGTTGAGTTTGTTTACAAAATAGTTCGTTGTTGTCGGACGTCCTGCGAGATTCAACGTTAATGAGTATTTTGTTATACTTTATTTTGAAATACTTATCAATCAAAATTTTATTAAATGAGAACAAGTGTGTCGTAATTTCAATTATTGGTGGATTTTATGGAAAAGTATGTGAATAAGAATACTTTCAAGTTAAGAAATGTGTTTTGATTAGAATGAAATCAAAATCATTTATTTGCAGATTTATTTTGCAATTAAATGTAGTTCAGACCATATTGAAATTTACAGGTGTACAGATTAAATTAGATTTAAATTAAATAAGAATAAGTACAAATACAATACGATACAAGTACAAAGACAAACCATAATAATATGAAATATTTTTTATTGACAATCAATAGTTACAATACAATAGTGATATCATTATTGTTTGTATTATTATTGTACCTAAGCCAGTTATTTTTTGTTGAAAATATTTCGTTCAAGTGGTTAGTTAAAGTGGAAGAGTGGATGGAATGCGATGTTGTGCAATCTTTTAGGTAGATCTTTCTTTAGACCACACAAATCCTCGAAAGCTTCCTTATTGAGCCTACATTATTTTTAAAATTGTTCTCGCTGACGTGTTCAAGAGGATTTTCGATTCTCCTCCTCATGCCAGCTTGAAAATTCCCTTGTTCACGTCGTTCATCTTGAAAAGCAGCCGTCGCTAACATATTACATGCTAGATATATTCTTGCCAACATTATTTTCACGAGAAACACTCAAAAATAAAGAATTTTACAGTAAAACAAACACCTTTTCACGCCTCAACTCGCTAGTGAATTACTTAGCTACTATCGTAAAGGTTTTTCTCGATGACATTTGTCGAATATATGACTTATGGTACCGATTTCCTTTAGATTCATACCAAACGATACTCGCTAGCGACTTAGAAGCGAATAGATTTCGATAGCTTTTATTATTGGTTGACTCATAATACCGATGTTAGTTCTTCAAGTGACCGCTAGAGGCGCTGTACATTTTTTCATACATATTTTTTACGTACACGCTATCGAGTTCAGTCACTGTTAACTCATGGTAAGGGTACTGGTATATCTTTTGAACACTCAATTTCCAATCGAACATCAACTGGCCCGGATTTTAGTGAATTATTTTGTCGTGAACAGTCAATAACAAACAGCGGAGCTTTTTCTTTAAACGTGGACAGATCAAGCAGCGGGTCCACAGGAAGGTTGTAATATGACTGAGGAAAACATGAATACATTTCATATAATATACTGTATTTGCCTTCGTCTAATTTTAAATTTAGTGAGTCATATGGATAATATTGAGAATTTAAAAACAATTTAACGTTTGTTACTTTACAATGGTCAAATATAGAAGAGCTATTAGCAGCATTATTTTTTCTATTGGTCTGCAGACCGAGTACAACAAACCTTGGTTTCTCTAATTGAGAAGCAGTTTTAATAGACCAGGAATGTTTAGTTGTTTTAGGTAATACTGGGTACTCATACAAATCCCAGTTTCTAAATGACAGTTGTAGTGGTCGATCTTTTTCTAATAATTTAAGAAGTGATAATCTATTGCGGTCACTCACTCGTACATCTGGTACACGCCATTGTACTTTCTGTATATCTAATTCAAAATTATCATATTTTTCCATAGTTATACAATTCATGATGGATCTGCTTCTTTGTAATATTAGTTCATGCCTACAATTAACAATTATTTTATTGTAATCTTCCGCAAAGCCTAGTATTTTATTTAATGGAATAATGGCACTAAAACTTCCACTTTTTTGTTTAGTGCCGTTTACATTCCACCCCCATGTTGCACTAGCTTTACTTTCTCCATCATTCAAAGATATATACGACTTTATTGTAGTTGTGATTCCCGCGTTTTTAATGTGGTCTATTACAACACCATTTAATTCATATCTTATATCTATGGTTTAAGACATTTATTTCTCATTCGAATACAAACATTCATTTAACATGAGAAATACAAGTTACACATAATGTAGGTACGGTACAGACTATGAAACAGGTAAATGTAACAATTATGTGGGTATCAACAAATATGCATGCACTAATTACGTGTTGGTTTTTACAACAGGAATTTGAGAGCAATTAAATTTTAGTTTGGTTAGATATGATGTAAAATTATATTTGCTTATTTTAATTAAAATACAGAGTATTCTTTTAAGATGTGAAATTTTAATGTCTTTTTAAATAATTGAAAAGATTGAATGTCCTTTATATCATTAGGCAATGAATTGTAAAGCTTTGCTCCTTCGTAACGTATATTTTTCTTACCATACTAAGTTCGCGGTTTATTTAAACATATGTTGTTTTTTCGTCTAGTTAAACGTTTTTGTATCTGGCCCTGTTTTGTAAGTATGATTTTTGAGTGTATATCTTTATTTAAAATTTTTCTGACTAATAAACAAGTATTAAATTTATATATTTGACATAAAGTCATTAACTTAGTTTCTTCATACACTTTTTTTGTAGAGGTTAAGAAATCATAATTGAAAATTAGTTTTATTATTTTATTTTGACTCGTCTGTATGCTTTTTAAATTAGTTTTAGCAGATGTGCCCCATACTTCAATGAGATAATCAAGATGCGGTTTAACCATGGAATTATAAATAATATATTTAACGGATTTTGGGAGACATTTGGCAACACCCCGAAGCCTGCCCATGATGGAAGATAATTTTGATCGTAATTTCTCCAGGTGAGGTTGCCATGTAAGGCGACTATCAAGATAAAGGCCCAAGTACTTTTCTGAGTTTACTCTGCTTAGTGTTTGATTATTGATGTGTAAAGGGGTATGACTGTCAATTTTTTTATTTTTTGCACAGAATATCATATAGTTCGTTTTTGATATGTTGACTGTCAGTAAGTTACTTTGGTACCAGCGATAAAGAGAGTTTAAATCTGATTGAGCTTGTTTAACTATTGGCTCTATTTTGCTACCATAATAAAATAAACTTGTGTCATCTGCATACAGTGCCAGATCACCTTTTAGTCCAATGTTATGAATGTCATTCATGTAAATTAAAAACAGCAAAGGGCCCAAAATTGATCCCTGTGGGATGCCGTATGTTAATAATCGATGTTCACTTTGGGCTTCATTTATACGAACAACTTGGTATCTGTCACAGAGATATGAACGGATAATGTTTAGGGCAGTTTTTCTGACACCAATATTATGTAACTTATGTAATAGTCGGTCGTGGCTTATTGTGTCAAATGCCTTTTTTAAGTCTATAAACACTCCTACAGCAATACGTTTTTCATCAATGTTGGTTTTTAAATTTGTCACAAGATCAATAGTGGCCGATAATGTACTGGATTTCGGTCGAAAACCATACTGTTTGTGAGAAAGAAACTTTATAGAGTTCAAATAGTCGCTTAGACGTGTATAAATTGCTTTTTCATAAACTTTTGATATTATTGGGAGAACCGAGATTGGACGGTAGTTACCAGGGTCAGTCTTTTTTCCTGATTTGAATATAGGGCTGACTTCTTATCTATCTATCTATCTTGAAATAAAAATGAAAATGGATTGTTGTTAAATTGCACATCTTTTCTTGTAATTGTTCCAGACGTATCTTTTGAAAACACACTGACATATCCTTCAATGTAAATAGAGCTTGCTGATGGCAGCAACATCTTGTTGGTGATTTGGTATTCTGATTTCATCGTTCTCTTTAAAGCTATTATTATAGGGATTGTACGTATGTATTTCGTAACTTTCAATGGAATTATCATGCTGTGGTAAATCTGTGATTTGCAGCATTTTAAATTTTAAATCCAAGAGCACGAAGAAATTCTTTATTATTTTTAGTAATTTTTTTATCAAAATTCTTACTACTGTTCAGCCGTCTTCCCACCTTCGCTTTTGAGAGTGAAGTACTCAGTTTTTTTTATCACTCGGGTTTTTATTGAAGATAATCATATTTTTTTATTTTATTTAAATATTTATCCCTGAAGAAAATATTCTTTACTTACGTTTACCATGAATGCAAGGATTAGAATGATTATAAGTGCAATATTATTCTTTTTAAATATTAGATTTGTTTTCTTAACCAAAATGATTTGAGAAATTTTAAACACAAATGTCCACAGTTGTATAAATTATATTTTTGATGATTTTCATTATTAAAATATATATTTGACCCCATATAATTGATGAATTCTGTTGGTGGTTTCAAATTACCGTAACTGTCAAAGTATTCAATATAATCATTTATTTTCCCATAGGCTACCCAATGAGTACCTAAGTTTTTAGATGAATCTAAGTTAATAATACCGCATTCTATTGGTAATGGCTGGTATGGTAATTCATCTCTCATAAATACACCTCGAAAAAAAGGAATGTTTCTCGAGAACCTTATTAAGTCTATATTTGTCAAAGGTCTTTTGGGTAGCCGATTATTTAGTTTTTTTTCTTTGTAACGTATATTCCCAATCCATCTTTATAAGGTTTGAGATGTAATCCTCTTCCGATACATAATGATTCAATTTTCTCATTATGTCTTTCTAACTCTGCTAGTCGTTTCGTAGCAGCTTTATATTCATTTATTGTTTTTGTGATACCAGCAACTCCACCAGCTAAGCTGCCAGCAGCAGATAAACCTGCAAATGGGTATTAAAGGAAGAAATCCTCCAGTTTTCGGTACTGGTATAATTCTTGGCACCTCTATTGGTAGATTCGAAGATATTTCCTTTGCAGCTGCCATTGCTAGCTCCACGACCGCCTTCTTACATTTAGGTTTCAGATTTTTGAGATGTTTTTTTGTGTGTGCAACAATATTTTTAAAAGATTTCTTAAAACATCCAGATCCAGATTTACGTTTTTTTTAAGGTAAGGTATAGTTTTCACGGGTTTTATTATTTTTTTTTTCTTTTGACATTTTTAGTACGTGATAAATTCCAACGAAACTGTTTACTATAGTAACAATCTAATCATACTGACTAAAAAAATTAAGTATCTCTTTATATGTATGCCATAAGTGAACTATATAAATTATATAACATTATTTTTGTTTATTCAGCTGTTTTCTGTATTCGAAAGCCCTAACCATTTTACATAAACCTTGTTACCCTTTCTTTTGATAATTTTTTCAACTAGATAAATATCTGGATGCTTCGTTTTTTGAAGCTCTTGGCTATAAAATGCTCCTAATATTGGACGTTTTCTAGCATCTTCTAATAGATACGTGATAGGGTCAGTATTTTGTACTTTTACAATCTTAAATATCTCTGTAGACCAATTTGGGGTAAAACCTTTTTCAAAACATCCTTTATATTTACTGATTCTCACATAATCACCTAGTTGTAATTTTACATTCTTAATTTTTTTTTACATTTATATCTTTTAATATATCGTTGCAGAACGATTTCCTTGTTATGTTGATTTATTGATACCGGTGTTTGCTTCACAGTATTGTGAAAAGTATGATTGTACTCAAAAACTTTATTCTCAAGCGTGCCATCTATCCACTTATAACCTTTCAAATGAAACTCCATATAAAGTATATTTTTTAATGTTTTAATGAATCTTTCTACAATTGAAGCTTTTTTTGTGGAATATGTAGAGTAATGATTAATTTTAAAAGTTTTTATAATTTCTTTAAACATGTTATTATAAAATTCTTTTCCTAAATCTGTCTGTAAATTTTTCGGAACCCTTCCTTCAAGTAAAACAGTTTTAAAAGCCTTTGATACAAGCTCTTTAGTCTTTTGTTTAAGTGGAACAGCCCAAGCATACTTTGAAAAACAATCTATAATGACTAATATGTATTTATACCCACAATTTGCTTTTGAGATTTTCTGCATATCAATTAAATCAGCTTGCCAAAGGTCATCAATATCTTTGAGTAATACTTTTCTACGGGGGAAATTTTTTCGTACATATTTGTGAATTTCATTTATTACGTCTTGTTTGCTCATAATGTTTCTTTAATTTCCCTACAATTTCATTTAAAAATATTAATTTTTCAAGATTTTTTATGCGCTCATTTAAATTTGCTAAATGTGTATCAATAGTTTTTAGCTTCTCATAAATATATTTATCAGTTATTTTGGTACAATTCTCATTAGCAATATTTCCGCATATAGTGTTTTTTGATGTTAATTTCACATAATCACTTTCACTATTTTTACTAACATGGATATGAGGTTTATCGTCATGAGTATTTATGTTCATGAATACATTGCTACTGAAATGTATATTAAGACTTCAGTCTTTTATAATACCGGCTTCTTTTAATTCTTCAGTAATTGATATGATTTCATTGTCATGATTAGTATTGCCAGCACTTTGTGATGCAATCATTTTAACCTTTCAACTAATTCATTTGGGTCATCCCAATAGACGTAATCAGTATTTTTTATATATTTCTTGACCATCGGTATGTAACCTCCAATCTTATGTTGGGATGATTCACCTCCTTGCTCATTTATCTGACTAACTGCCGCACTCAGAGTCGATTTAATGATTACTTAAGGATATTTAAGTAAAGATTAACAAAAATTCACTCTCAGAGACAGTAAATGGTTCATTATTGATATTTAATGATAATTAACTTTAATGACCGCTGAACCCTTACTTAACCCTTAAATGAAGATTAAATTGACATTGACATATCAAAAAGACATTATTAAAAAAAAGTGGGTGTAGAGTAGAGTAGAGTCCCAACAGTTTTAAGTTTTACGGAAGAGAATCAGTTGTCAGTGTTGAAAATGTCTGATCTAGAAGATTTTGTAGAGTTCGTCAATTATGCAAGAACAATCAGAGAAACAGGACCGAGACGGTATTTACGTGATTATAGTGACCCTTTCACGAAATATTCTGTACGTGAATTTCATTCTCGATATAGGTTTACACCTCGTGCAGTAAAAAATTACATTTTACCAATGTTGGAACCTGACTTGAGGCATGAAAACAAGAGAGGCTTACCGTTTGCCCCTGAAGTAATGGTTTTGTTAACATTGCGATACTTCGCTACCGGGAGTTTTCAGGTAAATTTTAGGAAAATGTTTTGTTACCTACATAAGCAATGCTTACCCATTACATTAGTGCTCATCATTGTAGTATAAATAATTTCTTTTTTTTACAGAAACTAGTAGGTGATGTTATGAATATATGTCAACAGTCAGTGTCCAGAATTATAGCCAAAGTATCCACCCTGTTGGCTAGAAAAATGAAAAATTATGTTAAATTCCCTTCTACGGAATACGAGATTAATAAAGTAAAACAAGGTTTTTATGACATCGCAGAGTTTCCAGGAGTTATTGGCTGCATAGACTGTACTCACATTAAAATAAGAAGTCCTGGTGGAATATCATCAGAAGTTTATAGAAACAGGAAGGGATGGTTTTCCATTAATGTTCAAGCAGTAACGGGCCCCAATTTAGAATTTTATGATGTTGTAGCTAGGTGGCCTGGTAGCACACATGATAGTTTTATTTATAATAGTAGTGCATTAAAACAACGCCTAAATACTGGTGTGTTGCAAGGATTATTGCTTGGGGACAGTGGTTATGCAGTGAGCAATGTGCTTTTAACACCATTCTTATCACCCAACTCCAACGGTCAAGAAGAATACAATAAAAGCCACATTAAAACCAGAAATACGGTTGAGAGAGTCTTCGGTATTTGGAAAAGGAAGTTTCCCTGTCTGCAAGTAGGCATGGGAATTAAATTGGATACAGTTGTCGCTGTCATTTGTGCATGTGCAACATTGTATAATATTGCATTAGTGTTAGGTGAACTAAACACTGATGATGAAGACGATGATGTACTGGTCGATCACATGGTCAACAATGTTGATGTTCAAGAAAGTTCCAGTAGTAATGGATTTTTGTTTCGACAGTCAATAGTTGAAAGATTTTTTAGTAATGTGTAGTAATTAAACATTTTGTAATTATTTTATTTTGCTTTGTGTGTATACAGTTATTTTTATAATTCAATAAAACAATTATATTATGAGTAAATATTTTTAATCTTATATAATTTTTTAATCATATAGATACCAAAAGTAGCGTTAGAAGAATCTTAGAGATACCAAAATTAGAGTGTGATGAATTTAAAAAGCGACTCGTTTTTTTAACTCTTCTAACTCTAATTTTGCTATCTCTAACAGAGTTTTGCTTCTTTCTTCCTCCATCTCAGCAGCCTGTCTTTTAATTTGTTGATTCTCCAACTAAAAAATAAATATTATTTATATGACAAATGGCCAAACATTGAATACCACTTCCTACTTAAATTATAAATGTGATTGTTGGTTAAGTTGTGACTCAATTACATGTAAACGGCAGAAAGGATTTCATTCCTTCCACTCGACACCACCAAAACGACACCATCGGTGGTGTCGTATGGAATCTCTAGTCCATACGACACCACCGACTATTAGTGAGGTAGTTGTTGATATGAAAACTCCAATTAAGTTAAAGCAGTTTCATTAATGAGGTATGTCATTTGATAAAGTTTATATTTATCTGTCACTCAAATGGTCATCATGACATTGTTCATTGCAATTTGCATATTATTGTCTTTCCGTCCGAATATTTTAATTTTTCACAATGGACATGGATACTAATACTGACGACATAAAATACATAAAAGCTAATGGCGGAACAGCTTTGCTCTGGCAAACGTATAAATTTCACCGTCACAAGGGATATAAAAACGGCTCAGTGTTATGGAGATGCACTAGCTTCAAAAGGACAAAGTGTCCAGGTACGATAACTATAATGGTAAGTATCCTTTTCATTTGTCATTTTTTCGAGTATTCCATAGCCTTTACTTATTTTACTAGAATAAATTTTAATATTACTTTTTAGAATGACATAATTACAAAGACCATAGATCACACTTGCGGAAGAGACGCCTTTGCAAATGACCGTTTGCTGGTAACAAACGCATTACGAAATAAGGTAATTACATCTGACCAACCAATACCAACCTTATATGAAGATAATGTGTTTACATTAAAAGAAAACGGTCATGATTTACTGAATGCAATTCCAAAGTTTAAAAATATTAAACAGTCGCTTTATAATGCAAGAAATAAAGAACTTGGAGTTCCCGCTACAATTTTTAAATCTATAAATGAGGTCACTGTACCGGTAAGATTTCGCGAATCTATATTAGCGGATTACTATTATGATGGTACTCGCATATTGGTTTTTTGTCCCAAACGTTGTCGTGAAATGATTTGTAATATCACTGAGTATTTCGTTGATGGAACTTTTGCAGTCTGCCCGACTCCCTTCCAACAAATTTACAATATTCTTGGTGACATAGGCAGCACTTTTGAAGAAACAAAAGTGGTACCACTTATCAGTGCATTTATGACTAATCGAACACAAAAAAGCTATGAGTTATTATTCCACATGATTCAATCACAATTGCCAGAATTTAAACCTTATAAAGTACATTGTGAGAGTCCGCGGCAATTAACGCTATAAAAGAAGAATATCCAAATGTAATAATAAAAGGCTGCTGTTGGGATTCCTCCCAATACGCACGGGAGGAGACGCGCGGGCGGAGGAGGCCCGCTACGTCATCGGCTGCACCGAGAGAGGCGGCGGGCCGCGGCACCACTCACCATCGCGACCGCCACCGACCACGCACGATTCATAGTAGCTAATACTCTGTTTGACCGGGTGTATCTCTGTTAATTTGATGGGGAATAAACCAGCGTTTAGAAATACAGTCCACTTTTATTTAGGTCCCAGGACCCCTTAACATTGGTCCTTTAGGATCTCGCCGTCTAAATTAGCACGGAAACAACGGTCAGTGCATCGTAAATCTCGGAGCTCTTCGTGTGGTCTTCAGCTGCAAAGAAATCTCGAAGACTCTTCGGTATCATCGTGTCAACGAGTATATTTCTACAAGCAACCGCACACGCCCGAGCAAGCAAGCAGAGGTCATCTAATGCAACGGACTTTGAACCCGACGAATGCACACGTCGATTGTCACTCAAGACAAAAGAATAAGCTACCATTGCAAGCCACGTGTTACTGGTTGGCGGATTGGTCATTTGTGAGTCCGTTCCGATTTATTTCTTATCTTTTCTTATAAAAATAATTAAATTAAACAATTAAGCAGCTTATTTCTGCAAGACAAGCCATTTCTTCCACTTTAAATAATATACTACTTCTATTTCATACATCTAATTTACAAACCTTAAGAGTAAACTTTAATTTCTGATTCTTATTTGTAAAGCATGCGTTAGCGCATCTATTATTTCTTATTTTCATGCGCCCGGTTAACGGGACATCGGTTAGTGGCACGTGTTCGCTAGTACCTACCTATCTATCGCTGCCGCATATTTTCTTTTTTACGGCTTTCGAGCACTGCACTCCTTTTTCGTATGATATCTACGCACTTTTATTTAATTTAATCTTTTTGCAATTAATTTAAATTAATATTTTTACAATGGCTACCGAATTAAAATCACTTATTAGAAAGCGTAGTTGTATGAAGGGCAAGATGACTATATTTGATAAATACATTGAAGAATTTAAAACAATAGCCCGGCCTACTAGCATACAATTCTTAGATTTAGAAAGCCGCTTTAATAAATTCGATGCCCTATACACAGAATTTGACCAATTACAGGATACAATTGATACTCTGTCCGAGTTGTCTGAAGACGAGAACAAGGAGCGAGAGGAATTTGAGACGCAGTATCACCAACTGGTGGCAGAGGCGCGCAGCCTGCTGGGCGCGCGACCCAGCTACGCCGCTGAGGCAGCGCGGGATGGCTCAGTGTCGGGCTTCGAGGATGCACAGGCAGGTGGACTTAAATCCCATTACGTCAGATTGCCTAAAATTGATTTACCTGTTTTCCATGGTCACTATCAACACTGGCTCGAGTTTAGGGACACATTTATTTCTTTAATTCATTCAAGGTCAGATATGGATAACATTAATAAATTACATTATTTACGCGCATCTCTTAAAGGTAGTGCATTGTTGGTTATAGACAATTTAGATTTTAAAGCCGAGAATTACGAGGCCGCTTTTAAATTATTGTGCGATCGATACGACAATAAAAGATTACTCGTAAATAATCACGTCAGGGAACTTTTCAATGTTGAGCATATGCGAAGCGAGTCTTGTTTTGGTATTCGTCGCCTTATTGATGTTACTAATAAAAACCTTCGCGCACTTTCAACTTTAGACCAACCGACTCAATATTGGGATACTTTAATTATCCATATGATGTCGGAGAAACTTGACAGTGTTACTCACAGGGTCTGGGAGGAACACAGAAATACTTTGTTAATGCCACCTTCTTTAGCAACATTTATTACCTTTCTTAGCAATAGGGCTGATTTATTAGAGACATTGCAGGAAAGTAAAGGTAAAAGTTATAAATCGGAACCTCATAAATCTAATAATAATCTTTTAATAGCTACAAATTGTAATAATTTAAATTGTACTAAATCATTCAAGAAAACTACTAGTAAATTTCATAAAAAATCAATAAAATGTCCAATTTGTAGTGAAAATCATTATCTTTTTACCTGTGAAACATTCAGAGCCCTTCCTATAGAAAGCCGTATACAAAAGGCCAAAGAAACAAAGGTCTGTCTTAATTGTTTACGTCCAGGGCACTTAGAAAATAATTGTAATCTTGTTCCTTGCAAATATTGTAAGAAAAGGCACAATACGCTATTACACAAACATGAACCTATAGTGCATTCTGAGCTGCCAATGCCTACTGTTAGTAATTTTGTAAATTCAAATATAGTTCAACAGCATACTACTCCGGCGCACATTTTACTGTCCACAGCTATCGTGGAGGTGGTCGACGGCGCGGGCGACGTGCGCTCGGCCCGGCTGCTTCTTGATAATGGTAGCACGGCTAACTTCGTAACGCAATCACTCTGCGGTAAGCTGGGTTTGTCGCGGCGCGCTACGAGCTCCACGGTAACAGGTATCAACAATAATACCTCTTCTATTACACAGTCTTGCAGCCTAACTATAAAGTCGCGTTATAATGACTATCGCGTAACTATTGACTGTTTTATTTTATCACATATAACCAAAGCGTTGCCGGCTTCATTTATTGACATAGACCATATTCCTCTTCCAATGGGAATAAGTCTAGCTGACCCTTCTTTTAACGTCCCGTCAGAAATTGACATCTTAGTAGGGGCTGAAGTATTTTGGTCAGTCTTATGCAATAACTGCATCGATTTGTGTAAAAATCAACCTAAACTTTACGAAACGAAATTGGGTTGGCTGGTGTCTGGGTATGTACCCGGTCTTAAGTCACCGTCTTCTCCTGCAGTTTGCAATTTTGTAAACGAGGAAGCCAATCCAGACTTAACTCGTTTCTGGGAATTAGACACCATAGCAGCCAAGCACTCTTTATCTCCAGAAGAACGTGCCTGTGAACAGAGCTTCATAGAAACGACTACTCGCAACGAGGATGGCCGTTTTATCGTAACGATGCCGCTGAAGGAAGACCCTTCGGTCTTGGGCGATTCGTTTCAAAGGGCTAAATGTCGTTTCCTTTTTTTGGAGCGTAAGTTTTCGCGGGAACCTGTTTTTAAAGATAGGTACATGGAGTTCATGCACGAGTATGAACGCTTAGGTCATATGACTGAAAATAAGGAGTCTTCGCTAGGCTGTCTTAAAAATCAAATTAATTATTTTCTCCCTCATCATGGCGTGCTTCGTGAATCGAGCCTTACAACGAAACTAAGAACTGTTTTTGACGCTTCGGCGCCTTCCAGTACAGGTGTGTCTCTTAACGACATTCAAATGGTCGGACCAGTTGTACAGGAAGACCTTTATTCAATTTTATTACGTTTTCGACAGCACAAATACGTCATTACAGGGGACGTTGAAAAAATGTACCGAGCGATTGAACTTAATCCGTCTCAACGCTCACTTCAACAAATAATATTTAGGTATGACTCATCACAGCCTTTAAAAACCTATACATTAAATACTTTAAGTTTTGGTACCGCTTCAGCGCCATATTTGGCTACTAAATGTTTAGTTTCTTTGGCATCCAGTACTTCCGATAGCGATGTGAAGCAGTCCATTCAACGCGATTTTTATGTCGACGATTATATAAGCGGAGCATCGACTATCGAAGATACTATAAGAATTTGTGAAGGTGTCATATCAACTTTAAAATCAGCAAAATTCAATTTACGAAAATTTCAATCAAATAATAAATATATTCTCAATCGAATTTCACCTTGTACTGAACCAAATAATATTTTAAACCTTTCGAGTACTGAAAACACATCTTCTAAAACATTAGGCCTTCATTGGATTTGTGATACTGACACACTTTCGTTTTCCATAAATATTGAAAACCGTAATAAAATTACAAAACGTCATATATTATCTGTAATTAGTCAAATTTTTGACCCCTTAGGACTTGTAAGCCCTTGTATTGTCGAAGCAAAAATTGTAATGCAACGACTATGGGTTGAAAAGTGTTCGTGGGATGAAGAGGTTCCACTAGACATAAGAGACATGTGGTTTTCATTCGTCAACACTATGCCTCTTTTAAACGATTTGAAGGTTCCTCGCTATGTTCTCTCAGACAGCTCGATTATTCATGACATTCATGTGTTTTCAGATGCGCCAGAGCGGGCTTATGGGGCTTGCCTGTACGTGCGTTCAGTTGATAGCTCAGGGTCAATTCATGTACGACTCTTGACATCAAAGAGTAAAATTGTACCCATTAAACCCACAACTACACCGCGTCTCGAGCTCTGCGGGGCGTTAGTAGCTGCAAGGTTGTGTAATAAAGTTTTAAGTTCTATGACCATACCTATCAACACGTGTAAATTCTGGTGTGATTCCACCATAGTTCTGGGGTGGTTAAATACATCACCAGTACATCTCAAAAACTTTGTTCGAAACAGAGTGCACGAAATTAAAGAGAGCACCGAAAGTTACACGTGGAGCTACGTACCGTCGAAAGATAATCCGGCGGATCTTGTTTCTCGCGGGCTGAAGGCTGACCAAATCAGCAGTTCATCTCTTTGGTGGTCAGGACCGTCTTTTCTGACTAAAGATGAATCTGAGTGGCCTAAAATGCCTAACGTGAAGCACGATCTACCTGAGGTGATTATGTGTTCATTCGCGCTTGACAATCACTCTAACGCAGATCCCATAACTAACCTTATAAAAAATAAATCAAAATTCACTAACTTACAAAATATAATAGCATATTTACAGAGATTTATTTACAACTGTCGAAATAAGAATAATAAATTGACTGGTCATCTATCAGTTCATGAGCTTCAAAATTCATTAAATTTAATAACGCATAAAGCACAGCTTGAAATGTTTCCTGACGAATATGCTATTCTTAAAGCTGGGAAATCATTACCTCATAAAAATCGATTGCTTTCATTAACTCCATTCTTAGATGCAAATAATATCATGCGAGTTGGTGGCAGATTAGATAATTCACCGTATAGTTATAACGTAAAGCATCCCATCATTATTTGTAGTAAACATCATTTCACAAAAATTCTATTTCATCATTTTCATTTAAAATATTTACATGCCCCACCTCAACTTCTCCTAGGAACTATAAAACAGACTTATTGGCCCTTAGGTGGCACTAATCTTTCAAAACAAATTGTTCATAAATGTATTCGTTGCTTCAGATTTAAAACTGCAACAGTTCAACCCATCATGGGGCAATTGCCTACATCAAGAACGGATTTAGAATATCCATTTCTTCATTGTTCCGTTGACTACGGGGGACCGGTGTTGATAGCAGACCGCAAGGGTAGAGGTTGCAAACTCATTAAATCTTTTTTAGCAATCTTCATTTGCAATTCGACCAAGGCCTGTCACATCGAGCTCGTCGCGGCGCTATCCAGCGACGCATTCATAGCTGCATTAAAACGTTTCGCGTCACGCCGTGGAGTACCACTGTCCATCACATCAGATAATGGTACCAATTTCGTAGGTGCTAGCAATGAGCTGGCTCAGTTCCTCTTGAACTCCGAGCTTGATGGTCATGCGGCGCGAGAAGGCATCGAGTTTAAATTTGTGCCGGCCTACACCCCCCACTTTAATGGTTTGGCTGAAGCTGCTGTTCGTTCCACGAAATATCACCTTAAGCGTTTATTGCAAACCACTCATTTCACATACGAGGAAATGGCAACTTGTCTCGCCGAAATAGAGGCCATCTTAAATTCTCGTCCACTTACTCCATTCGCTACTGATCCTTCTGATTATACGGCTCTGACTCCTAGTCATTTTTTGATCGGTCGCTCACTTCTGGCCATTCCACAGCCACCAGTACCAGACACCAACATCATTCGTCTTGAGCGATATAAGCGAATTCAGCTCATAAAGCAGCACTTTTGGAACCGGTTCTCCACAGAATATGTCAGCTTGCTGCAGAAGAAAGTCAAGTGGCAAACGTCCAATAACGAGCTGAAACTTGGATCGCTCGTCTTAATAAAAGATAAAAATCTTCCACCCCTGTTGTGGGCCTTGGGGCGCGTCATCCAGCTCTATCCTGGGAGCGACGGCATCAGTCGCGTCGCGGAATTGAGAACGAGGAGAGGCACGATTCGTAGGGCCTTTAATAATATTTGCCCACTTCCAGACTTTTGAAGCCTTCTTCATCGCTTCAACCCGGGGAGCATGTTGGGATTCCTCCCAATACGCACGGGAGGAGACGCGCGGGCGGAGGAGGCCCGCTACGTCATCGGCTGCACCGAGAGAGGCGGCGGGCCGCGGCACCACTCACCATCGCGACCGCCACCGACCACGCACGATTCATAGTAGCTAATACTCTGTTTGACCGGGTGTATCTCTGTTAATTTGATGGGGAATAAACCAGCGTTTAGAAATACAGTCCACTTTTATTTAGGTCCCAGGACCCCTTAACAGCTGCTATTATCACTGGTGCAAAAATATTAGGAAAAATGCCAAAAAGTTTAAAAATAATCAAACCAAACCGGAAAAAAGAATTGTCTCTATAACAGCGGCCTTACCGCTCTTGCCACCACAATGTACTTCAGAAGGATGGGAGTATATCAAAACCCAAATTTATAGAATTAATAATATAAACATGACCAGATTTATAAGTTACATCGAAAATTATTGGTTAAAAATTCACTCCCAAGATGTTTTTAGCGTATATGGTGAAAGACATCGTACCGATAATGTGTCCGAAGGTTTTCATTCGAAACTAATAAAGGGAATAAACAAGACAACAGTTACTTTGTTCAGAACCATGAATAAAATGAATAAATACTTAGGTATGGAAGCTTTAGAACAAAAAAGGAAGAGTAAGTACATTGTGGATGATGACTTTATACTTGATGTTCAAATGCAATTAATCAATGGTGATATCACTGTGGCCAAGGCTTTAGATGAACTCAGATAGAGGTTTTTTTAAACAGAGTATCACATCTCATCGGGTAAATCGGAGTAGAAACTTTTTTAATGTTTCCATAATGCTAGCACATGACATTAAAGAATATAAGTATGTCACTGTGGCGTTTCTGAATTCAGTTGTTTTCCGTTTTGTTCACTGTGTTATAACTATCGTATTTAGAAATATATAAATACTTAAGAACATAATTTAGAAAGTATGGAGAGTCAATCAATTTTGAGTTTACAACCTAAATACCAACTCTCGCCCGATGAAGTGTTTGAAATGCAGGATACTCAAGAGTATTTTGTAGAGTGTAGAGATGACGACGTAACACCAGACATTTATATGTCCGTGAAAACGCAAACGGAACAAAATATGAAGGATAATTGTACCCAAACGGACCATTTGAGTGATGCTCAGATTGTATTAAATACAGCAAAATTGTTGGCTGAAAGTTTTTTTCCCGGAAAAGACACACTAAAAGAAAAGTTCATTAAGGCCTATTACAAGCACGTAACAACAATTGTGGACACGCTGCAAGACTAGTTTTCCGGTCCAATCTTTAATACCTACATAACTACTTACTTCACTTAAATAAAAAAATAATATTTCATAGACTCTGTTTTATTAATTATCGTTTAACTATAGATAACTTGAAATAATAAGTTTGGGGTCGGATCAATGTATGTGATGTTGTCTGATATTTATTTATTTATTTTAATGAACTGGGAGCTGTTTGTCAAAAACACGCGTTTCTGGACATCACTAGGGTGGTGTCGTATGGACTAGAGATTCCAAACGACACCACCGATGGTGTCGTTTTGGTGGTGTCGAGTGGAAGGAAGGAAGGATTTTGTTTAATTTTGCACATAGACCATGACCTCAAAAATTATAGCTAAAACCAACTCGATCACATTAACTTTCAAATAAATAAAACTGCATCAAAATTTGTGTATTAGTTTGGGAGCTTTGTTGCCTCTGACAGATGGACACATCAAACTTATAACACTTCTCTTTGCCTCTTTCTTCTTGCGTTGGAGGGTAAAAACTCGATGCTAAGTATACTTACAATATTACAACATAAAGTCGAGTTATTTACACCATTTATAATAACTCAAGAACGGCTGAACTAATTAGGATGGAATTTGGCACACCGATAGGTATAACCTGGATTAAAACAGCATACTTTTACTGCTAATTAAATATAATTAAATTATAAGTACCTTTGCTTTCAATATTTGAAGTTCAATCTTTTTCTTCGCTTCAAAATGTTTAATTCGCAATACTGCTTCTCTTCTAACATAGTCAGATGTTTTCCTTTGCTCAGCCTGCTCTTTACATTGCAAAGTTTTCGACTTAGTAGGGGCACATAACTCAATATCTTCACATACTAAAAACATAATAAAATATTATTGTGAATTAGCTTATAAAAAGATATTATTTATTTACCCAACAAATAAATGTAATACTAATAAAATTAAACAAAAGATCTTCCAAGTTATAACTATGCACTTGTTAGGCCGAGTTTCCACCTGCAAGACAACTTCCGCGAGAAATGTCCGAAAGTATGTCTGACAGCAGCTTGTAAATGTAAACACTGTAGCAAGTGCTGTCGCGACAGTTTGTCAACCGCTTCCTGCTAGTAGTTGCGAAAGCGATAGATAGCAGGTCTAAACATCTCTTCATCGACTCGCGGCAGATCTCGCTGCTTATCGGTCTAGTTTCGTATATCTCGCAGCAAGTTAATAGGATTGTATGAGTGCAATCCTTGTTTGTGGGACAGCCAGCATGCGGATTATAAAAACCGAATTTAAAAAAAAAACTTAATGCCATCGCACAAGAATTCTCTCTACAACTGAAAATGAAATATCCCGAACTGCAAAAACTGACTGAAACTGCAGAAACTGAAACTGCAAAATTTCACATGACGGCATGATTTCACAGTATAATCATAATCATAGGTAATTATAATCTTTATTGCATCATGCATCACAAAATTTAAAGGTGGTACAAGTAAAAAAGTATAGCAATCAGCATGGAACCCTGTCAGGGCGTTGCAATTATATAGGTACAATGGCTCTTTCAAGTAAATTACATTGACATTAACAAAATCCTAATATATCGAGCAGCGATGGCCGAGTGGTAAAAACCGCGGTCTTCTACGCGACTGATCCCGGGTTCAAATCCTCGGCGCACATCTCTGACAAAGAAATTTGTAATGTGCGCATTTATCGCTGCTCCACGGTGATGGAAAATATCGTGATATTTAAATGATTACGAAGTTATTCATCGCCGTGCATGCCTGAGAGAAGTTCATAATTTCTCGAAAGCATGACGTCCACCAATCCGCACTTGGCCAGCGTGGTGGACTATGGCCTAAATCCCTCTCACTTGTGAGAAGGAGACCTGTGCCCAGCAGTGGGACATAAAAAAGGTTGAAAAAATATTATAACGAAATCATCATAATAAAAATTGTATTAAATTAAATAAACATTAACATTCCACTACATAATAAAATGAAAATATAGAATAGAATAAATTGCGATAGTTCCTATCGCGACACTCGTGTGTAAATATCTCCGCGATAAGTTGCGATAGTATGATCCGCGAGCTTCTCGCAAGACATTTTTTGCAGAAATAAATTGCAGGAAATGTAAACGATATTGTAAGGAACTTATGCAAGACTTCCGCGAGTTTGCTTGCAGGTGGAAACGCGGCCTTAGAGTACGGCCCTGTTAAGAGTACGACCCTGGTGCCGCCTCGTAGAATGCACGCGTTGCAGGAAATGTGTAACCCGCGACTTTCTCACAGAACCTGATACACTTTTTGTTTACTACCTAAAGCAATTAGTCTTTTTGTAAGATAGGTTTTTATAATTAAAATTAAGTTTAAGTAATTTTGAGTTTCCTTGCATCTCCCGACTGTAGACTTTCTTATCTGGCGCAGTCGGTTGTATAGTAGTAAAAGTCAGTAAATTTCACCGGCACTACTATTTCGAATCTACGAAAAGGCTGCAGTTGGAAGAAAATCCGAACTTCGATTTACGCAGGGAAACCAAAATGTTCATGTAAGTACCTAGATCTATCTAGAGCTGCTTTCCTTTATTAACATAGTGTTCCTATAACCGTTCCAAGATTTTCCATCCACGGCAATCACGGAACCCTAGGTTAGAGTTAGATCGTAGGTCTTTAGATTTTGATTCTAGTAGAAATTTATATAGCAATTTGTCAGAATCAGTTACGATGTCCGATACATTAGTGGATCAAATTTATAAAGCACTCAGGCTACTTCCAGAATTTGACGGGAACCCAAATATTCTCCCTCGTTTTATAAAGTTATGTGATCAGTTAGTAACGCAGTATGTGAAAAGTGAACCCGGGCACGAGCTTAGTAATTTGTCACTTTTAAATGGTATTTTAAATAAAGTTACGGGGCCCGCGGCCCGCACTATTAATTCAAATGGCATCCCTCAAACCTGGAATGGTATCCGAAGTGCCTTAATTAATAATTTTGCTGATCAACGGGACGAAACCTCTCTATATAATGACCTAGCACTCCTCACACAAGGTACTGCGACCCCACAAGAATTTTACGAAAAATGTCAAAATTTGTTCAGCACCATCATGACATATGTTAGCTTGCATGAGACCGTCGAGAGTACCATTGAGGCAAAGCGCTCCCTTTACAAGAAATTGACCCTTCAGGCATATTTACGTGGACTTCGCGATCCTTTAGGTTTTAGAATTAGGTGCATGCGACCCGAATCTATAGAAAAGGCCTTAGAGTTTGTTCATGAGGAGTCAAATGTCATGTATATGCAACGTAGGAATGAGCAGTTGCCAGAGAAAAAATCAGTAGCTTTAACGCCCTCGCGATCTTTTGTTATGCCAAACGCGAATATGCCAGGACCCTCGCGACCATATAATTTACAACCCACGATGCCGGTTTGGAGACCCCAAATGCCTTTTAATCGCGGACCAACTCGTACTCAGCAAATGTTTGGAGCTCCTTTGCCTACTTACAGATCGCAGGGACAGGGAGAAGTATTTAGGATGCCACAATATAGGGATAATAACCAATCAAATAATGTGACTGGCCCACGGCCTATGAGTGGCGTCAGTCCATATGTAGCGAAGTCGCTTCCAATTCGATCACAACACGACTGGACCAAACATGGCAATCCACCACCCACAAATTATTTCAAAGCCCGTGAATTAAATTTTAACGACTCATATGACCAACAATTACCAATTAATGACCAACAATACTATCACGACGACTACTGTGACTATGACGCTCAATATTATTTATCGGACAACTATGACAGATATGCACAAATTAATTATGACAATTATGAGCGACCCATTGACTCACGATACAGCCCTGTGATTATCGAGGAGACGCATGAGCAGCACGACGAAACATCTGCAGACTCACAGGTTTTTCAGTCAAGTCAGGATATAAAAAACAAAAATAGAAGTAAACTTACAGACCCAGCGACAACTACCCTATATTGAGATTAAAAATCCACCTCTAAAATTACTCATAGATACTGGTGCCAACCAGTCATTTATAAGCCCTGACGCAGTAGGTCGGTTTTTTTCAAACGTACCATGCAACTTCACCCCTTTCGAAGTTACGAATATACATGCGAGGACTAAAAATTATTATTCCATTAACTTACCATGCTTTCCTGAATTTAATGAAAAAATAGACATAACTCTTTATATTTATAAATTTCATGACTATTTCGACGGCTTAATTGGTTACGATCTTTTGGAAAAATTAGAATCTAGCATTGATTTAAAAAATAAAATTTTAGTCACCCGACAATCTTCTAATCCACTATTAATGTATAATTCTAAAAATTGCAATCTTTATGAAGATATAATACCAGCTAATAGTTCAAAATTAATTCGAGTTCCAATAAACTTCCATGATGGTGACGTTTTTGTAAAGGAACAAGTAATATCTAAATGTAATGTACGTGACTGTATTACTAGCGTAAAAAATAGCCGCGGAATCGTAGAAGTCACAAATCCGACTCGGTTTGATGTAGTTTTCTCGATGGATAGGCCAATTGAAGCTGAACTGTATAATTTTCAAAGTACATCACCTAAAACTAATATGAACGAACAAAAACAATACCACTGCCGTTCTACCGAGGTACTTTCAAAGTTAAGAACTGACCATTTGAATCCTGAAGAACAGGCAAATTTAAAAAATCTTTGCGCTCGTTACGCTGATGTCTTCTATATTGACGGAGAATCTCTAACCTTCACAAATAAAATTAAACATAGTATTCGCACTACAGATGAAGTACCTGTCTATACTAAAAGCTATAGATACCCCTACGTTCACAGACAGGAAGTTCAGGATCAAATTTCAAATATGTTACAACAAGGAATAATTCGCCCTTCACTATCTGCCTGGAGCTCTCCTATCTGGATTGTTCCGAAAAAGCCGGATGCATCTGGTATAACTAAATGGCGTCTTGTTGTTGATTTTAGAAAATTAAACGAAAAGACAATAGATGACAAGTACCCCATTCCCAATATTAATGATGTGTTGGATAAGTTAGGAAAATGTCACTACTTTACGACGCTAGATCTAGCTAGCGGATTCTATCAAGTAGAAATGAACGCACAGGATATTCCGAAAACAGCTTTTAACGTAGAGAATGGGCACTACGAATTCTTACGCATGCCCATGGGACTAAAAAATTCTCCGTCTACTTTTCAGCGAGTTATGGACGATGTCCTCAGAGGCCTCCAAAACAAAATTTGCTTAGTTTATCTGGATGACATCATTGTATTTGGCGTATCCCTGCAAGAGCATATGGTCAATTTAGAAAAGGTATTTCAACGTTTGAGGGAATCGAACTTCAAGATTCAAATGGATAAATCAGAATTCCTAAAATTAGAAACTGCATATTTAGGCCACATAATTAGTAAAGATGGAATAAAACCAAACCCTGACAAAATTACTGCTATCCAAAAGTTTCCCCTGCCCAAGACTCCCACTGAAATTAAACGTTTTTTAGGATTGCTTGGTTATTATAGAAAATTTATTCCCGATTTTGCTAAATTAACCAAACCAATGACGAACTGTTTGAAAAAAGGCTCTAAAATTATACCAGATGACAGTAATTATATTAAATGTTTTGAAAAGTGTAAGACCTTACTCATAAATGACCCTATACTACAATACCCCGATTTTGACAAAGACTTTATAGTTACGACTGATGCATCTAACTTTGCTATTGGAGCAGTACTTTCACAAGGCACAATAGGAAGTGATAAGCCTATAGCTTATGCTTCTAGGACTTTGAATTCGACTGAAATTAATTACAGTACAATTGAAAAGGAACTTTTGGCTATTGTCTGGGCTACGAAATATTTTCGTCCATATTTATTCGGCAGAAAATTCAAAATTGTAACTGACCACAAACCCTTGCAGTGGTTAATGAACCTAAAAGAGCCTGGTTCAAGACTCACACGTTGGAGACTCAGATTAAGTGAGTATAATTTTACCACGATATATAAGCAGGGTAAAGCTAACAGCAACGCTGACGCATTATCTCGCATTGAAATTAATAACGAAGACATAAGTTCTATAGCTGTGAATCCTTCTGAAAGACCACCATCTTTATCTGGTTCCACAACTGACACAGCTGATTCCGCTACTCTTACGGCTAATTCCAATACGTTGACAGCTAGTTCTTCGGCCGGTACAGTGCATACAAGTGTAGAACACCCCATTCTATCAGTTCCAATATCTGACTACCCTCTAAATAAATTCACTAAACAGATTAGATTTGAAATTGTAGGTGACCTGAAAAAGAAACCAGTTACAACAAAACCTTTTGAGACACATACCCGTACAAAAATACAGTTATCTGAATCTAATCTAGAAAATGACGTCATCGATGCTATAAAAGAACATGTTAACCCCAGAGTAAAGACCGGTCTAATAGTTCATCCTGTTTCGGCTTTGTATAAAATTATTCCAATTCTTCAACAAAAATTTAAAAATTCAGCTATGAACCTTGTTTTTACTAAAATAGAATTAGAAAATGTTAACGATTACCTAAAGCAACAGGATATTATAAAAAAGTACCACTAAGGGAAAACCAACCACCGTGGTATAACCGAATGCTATTTATCTCTATCATCTAGGTATTATTGGCCCAAAATGAAAGATTCAATTACGAAATTTATAAATGAATGTAGCATCTGTGGGCAGGCTAAATATGACCGTCATCCAATTAGACAGAAGTTTAACGTTGTTCCACCACCAAGTAAACCTTTTGAGATAGTTCATCTTGATCTTTTTACAGTTCAAAATGAGAAATATCTTACGCTGGTCGATGCTTTCTCGAAATACGCTCAGGCGTATCATTTGAAAGATGGCACGGCTCCTAGTATTTTACAAGCTTTTCTGACTTTCTCCACACATCATGGTTTTCCCTTGACTGTAGTGACTGATCAAGGAACTGAATTTACAAATCAATTATTTTCCGAATTTACTCGATTTCATAAAATTCACCACCACAAAATCTTAGCTCATGCTCCCAATGAAAATGGTATTGTCGAAAGGTTTCATTCCACCATTCTTGAACATTTACGTATATTAAAACTTGAAAGGCCAAATGAACCAGTAGTCAATGTCATGCCGTATGCTGTGCTCGGATATAATAGTTCTATCCACAGCTTTACCAAATGCCGACCCCTAGATTTAATAACAGGACACTTTGACCCTCGTGACCCACTTGACATAGATATATCTGTACATCTTCTCCAACAATACCTGCAAACACATAAGGAAAGGTTAAAACAAATATATAATTTTATTAGCGAAACTTGTAGTAGTGAAAGGACCCGACTTACTGAAAATAGAAATAGACTAAGAGACCCTGAACATGAATACGCAGTTGACAGTCAAATTTTCATTCGAAACCCATTAGCAGCTCGACAAAAATTAGCTCCGCGATTTACCCAAGACACTGTTATCGCCGACCTTCCAATTCATATCTATACAAAAAGAAATAGAGGTCCAGTAGCCAAATCACGACTAAAACGACCTCCTAAGAATTCAACATTGTTACAGGGTACTGCTACTGACGTTGCTACTGCATCTGATACGAGGACAAGAAGTAACAATTGACTCATTGGATAATGGACCAGGACTGTTACCTTTTAAATTAGGACCTGCAAGAATAGTATCACACCATCATTCCTTTTTAAATTTCATTGATTTAAATGATATACAGTTGCAAATAGAATCAGTAAAAACTCAACTATCTGACCTGGCACCTTTACTAAATAATGAAACTTGGAATCTTTACAATCCACATATTCAACATCTTCATTCGAAACTTGAGAAAATTTCTGCACTACTTCTTACCTTTGAATCAAATCGTGTTAAGAGGGGCTTAATTAATGGTCTTGGATCAATAATTAAAGGAATTTCTGGCAATTTAGATTATTCAGATGCGGTAAAATATGATAAAGCCATACAAGTCCTCCAGAATAATGAAATAAAATTACAAGTAGAACTAAATAACCATGTTAGCTTAAATAAAAACTGGATTTCAAATAACTCTAAAATTATAGAATCTATTATTCAAAATCAAGATAAAATGAGTAAAGTTATTAATCATATTATAAACGCTAATACTAATAGGGTAACTGATTCTGTTAAATATGCCCATATGGCTCAACATTTATTAATTTTAGGAGATAACGTCGATGATCTGGCAGATGAGTTGCATAGGTTAGAATATACTTTAGCTTTTATTCGAACTTCAAGCACTCCACATTCCGTTATTAATTTAGTGGAACTTAAGAATATTATAGATAAAACTAGGACTTTATATTTAAAGGATGAAGTCCTAGACATAGATTATAGAGATTATTATGATATAATTAAATTAGGATATTTCTACTTAGATAGGAAGATAGTAATTGTTATAAAAGTTCCAATTGCCTATCCCTCAACTTATGATCTTTATAAACTCTGTACCGTCCCAAACAAAAACCATGAGGTCCTGATACCTACCTTACCCTTCATAGCAATTTCTGGAAAAGACTCTAGGTACATGGAGACAGAATGTCCGAAGGTAAATTTATGGTTTCTCTGCGATACTAAATCAAACCATGGACTTCATTATAAACCTGATTGCGTCGAGCAACTGATCTCCCATCAAGAGGTTAACCAATCCTGTAAGCGCACTAAAGTGATTTTGAAGACTGAAGCTCTCGAGGAACTCGACGATAAGCATTATACATTAAACTTCCCAACTCCAACTAAAGTCAAAATATCTTGTGGCCAAGAAGAATATCGGACCCTTCAAGGAAGTTACCTGGTATCAATTCCACTGAACTGCTACGTGAGAACGCCAGGATTCACCATAATTAATTCTCATGATCGCGTTAAAGGACAAGTAGTAAAAATTTTGGAAATGCCTCAGTATGACGAGTCGAGGCAAATTGAGCATCCATCACCAATAGTTTTGAACTCTCCAAATCTTAACACCCTGCATTCACTAAACTCTCAGATAGCCTTGGAATCACCGGTACTTCTCGAAACTGCCGCCAATGAAGCTGTATACCATACCACAATCCCAGTCTATACCATCTTGCTGAGCCTAGCTGCCATTGTTGCAACAGTAATCATTTACCGCCGGGTACGACACCGACGTCAGAGTGTGAAACCGGTCCCGGACTCCAAAGTTCCTGATCCAGTTGTTGCCCCTAGATCAAGAAATGCGAATCCAAACGAAATAAGGGTGGATCATTCAAATATTTCAGCTGCCTTCTCAAAAGAAATTCTCGAATAGCCGCTGATCTACGGGGGGAGATGTTAGAGTACGGCCCTGTTAAGAGTACGACCCTGGTGCCGCCTCGTAGAATGCACGCGTTGCAGGAAATGTGTAACCCGCGACTTTCTCACAGAACCTGATACACTTTTTGTTTACTACCTAAAGCAATTAGTCTTTTTGTAAGATAGGTTTTTATAATTAAAATTAAGTTTAAGTAATTTTGAGTTTCCTTGCATCTCCCGACTGTAGACTTTCTTATCTCACTTGTCATGAGTATTTAATATGAGTAAATAATATAGGTACCCTTGTTTTCTTCGGAGAAAAGATCATTGTTTTGAGTTTGTGTTGTTTGACTGTCTTCTACTTCGTAGAGATCTGAAACAGGTTTTAAGAAAGCTTTTACAGTGTGTTATTACAAGAGAATGTTTTTATTGAATCTAATAAATCAACACATACCTATAGAGAAAGTTTTGTTGATCTCTTTGTCATCTTCTATTACATTCATAATTATTTCTTTATTTTCTTTATTTTCAATCAAAGACAGAACTGTTCCATCACTGTCAAATGAGTTTTTCACTTCACATATAATTACAGGAGCAGCCTGAATAATTAAAAAAATGTGATAAATGGTGATTGGTGAGACAATTTACTTGTGCGATACAATGAATTAATAGCTAATAAATAAATGTTACCTCTTCTACCGTACTAATTATGGCCCCATTCTGTGGGGAAGGTGGAGGATTTGATGGTCCACCTCCAGTCTTTATTAGGTTTCCCCGTTCAGTGGCTCTAGTTTTACGAGCCATGGCCTTAAGGTTGTCCCATGCTCTTTTTAAAGTTTGTGTATCACGCTGCAACATTGATAAAGTAATATTTACAGTAAAGGTATTGTTATCATATTACTTATGTGTATGTCAGCGCCGCCATCTTTGTAAGCAACACGTGCAACAGGCAATACCCCCACCAATGCAATATAAAAGGGCAGCGCGCCAGTAGTTTGGGATCAGTCGTTTGCGAGCAGTTGCCCGATGCACATTTGCACATGCTATGCCGCTTTATCGCGATTGTGTTTAAAGTAATATAAAAATAAGTGACTATAAGCCGTGTGTCTGTGAAGTTTCCTTTAAAGTGATATAAATTAAGTGATTATCGAATAAACCGTGTGTTTGTGGAAGTTTGCTGTTTTATTCTAGGAGATGAAACCCCTTTTACTCCGTCATCAGAAGTGGGATCTGAACCGGACTCTCACTGCTGCGCTATGTTTGACATATGGCGAGGCGCCTACCTATCGTCGTGGCAATACGAGCAACGCATCTCTGGTTGAAGGCGCAGACAACAGCGTGGTCAGCACGATAGCCAAGCGCCTGTTGACACGGCGCAATATGGCTGGTGTTTTACGGACAACTACATCAATCCGGTCAGTCGTTCTATGTTTAGCTTGATTCTGGTGCCGAATGCTATCTTGTTAAATAATCTATTGGCCGTAAAAGGTGAAAGAACTATTCAGAAATTCATAGAAAGGGCATCAGTACTGTAAGCTTGGACTGTACTAAACAAATTACGTAATAATTTATGGTTACTGTTTATCCGTTTTACTTGTTTAAAATATGACATAAAGATTGGTCGAGTAAATTTAAAAAGGAAGGCTTCACAATTAACATGTCTATACCTGTTTGGTTGTTTGAAAACAGTTAATTAACACTAATAAAAAAGTAGTGGTCTTCCTAAAGCCATGCAAAATTTGTAATGAATTCAGGCATTCAAAATAAAAAGATTACTAATGTCCCTACTTAAGAAAATTACTTACGGTTTTGTGAGTCAACCAAACCACTTTCCAGATAAAAAGCACTGTATTTTAGAGTAAATCACTACACAACATCCTACACATCACCAAATACATTAACAGTATAATTAGAACATGTGTGAACTCACACTAACTCGTTATATAACTGTGAAACACAACTGCACTTGCCCAAATCGATCTTATGACACAGAAGCAATAACCTCAACCACTTACTTGATACAGTTACTGAATTGCACTTGACTCAATTATAATGACAACACAGTTACAAATCAATTCTTATTTTACTACCTAATTCCTTGATGTTTAGGACAGTAATAATTCTATTATCTCACTTTGCCGGTATTTGTACAGAAACTTGAAGAAAATAGAAGGTAATTTATAAAACATGCATTAACATCTACCCGTATTATGATTGATAAATGAACATAATTATTTTTCTACCCTGGAATGTTGCTATTTTACTAATTAAAATCGTTGGCGACAACAGTTTTGTTAATGTTACTCTTGTCATATCAGGTGAATTAAAATAAGGCCACAAGAATAGACTCGTACTGTTTATCGTAAGACTTTGGGCGAGGCCACAACACTGCGTTGCGGCGTCGTATCGCAAAAACAACATCGTACAGAAAAATGCGATGCGATGTCGCAACGCAAAGATTTCATCGGATACGACATCGTACGACAAGACGCTAACCGTCAGTTCAGTTTCTAGTGAGACATGGACCGCACTGCGCGTGTTCTACTTCTGCTTGCGTTAAGGCGTATTAAGAAAAAGAAACAGAAAAGAAAGTACTGGGTGCACCCATTACTGACAATTATGAATAAAGATGGAAACCACTTCAAAAGGAAATATGAGGCGCTAAAAGCGGACGAGGTTAAATTTTTCGATTACTTTAGGATGAGTGTAGTAAGTTTTGAAGAACTTCTTAGTTTGATAAAGCCTCATTTACAAAAGAAATACATATTTAGAAAACCCATCGAACCTCTGGAGATGCTGGGATTAACTGTAAGGTAAGAAAAAAATAAACTATTTTTACTATAATCATACTGTTTAATCATTTTCATAATTTAGTGTTATTCAAAACTCGTATTCCGATTGTGTGTCATTCGTCAAATTTGTTAGTTCCTCATCGAAATGAATTTGTTCTGGCTCATTTACATCATCATTCCTTGGCGTTTGTGGAGACGATTGCATAGGTGCCGGTGATGTTTCGCATCCGCTTTGGAAGGCACTGCGTTGAATGGATGTTTGATAGCCACTCTGCATAGGCATTTGAGCTGATTGGTAGCCACTCTGCATAGACATTTGAGCTGTTTGATAGCCAGTCTGAACAGTTGTTTGAGATGTTTGATAGTTTGCTTGGACGGATGTTTGTGAAGTTTGATAGTGGCTGGGATAGTATGATGGTTGGTGTAAATCAGTTAATATCTGTAGGACACGACTTTGGAAAATTATTGTTTGATTATCATTCAATTTTTCCAATGATGGCAAAATTCCTTTAAAAAAAGATAAATGTCTACTTTCAGGTGTTTTTAAAGCAGCTATAATATTCTTCTCAAATTCGTCTTCGTCAATTTTTCTTTTACGCGATGCAGGCTGGTAACGTGGCATGACAGGTTGCTGGCTTTGTTGGGTTGAGGTGCTTGGTCTTATTTCTTCATCGTCAAGACTTGATGTTGTTTTATTTTGAGAATTCTTTTTCAGAAATAGGAGCTGGTCGTATAGATGATATTGTTTAATTTTTTTGGCCCCAGCTCCGGATTTACATTGCTCGTTTAATTTTTTTTCGTATTTTGTAAAATTATCCTTGATTCCTCTCCATTTCTTTATGACATCGTTACCTAAAAAAATATGACGAATAATGATTTATTTTGTTTTCTTTCAGGTACCTGGCGACGGGAAATACTTTTAAAGATATGCATTTCACATATTATCGTGGAAAATCTACAATAACAGGAATAATAAAATTTGTTTGTCGTATTGTATGGAACATTCTTAAAAGGTTGGAATTACCAAAAATTACAACAGAGCTGATGGAACAAATTGCTCAAGAGTATGAAAAAAAGACCAACTTTCCTAATTGTATAGGAGCGCTAGATGGAAAACACATTCGTATATTGAGCCCGGATCACAGTGGATCCCTATTTTTCAATTATAAAAATTATAATTCCATTGTTCTATTAGCACTTGTTGATACGAATTACAAATTTATATATGTCGATATAGGTGCATATGGTAAGGAATGTGACTCCACTGTTTTTCAGAACTCAAATCTATACGACTTATTAAAAAAAGGTCAATTATCTATACCTCCGCCAAAACCGTTACCTGGCTTTCAAAAAGAAATTCCTTTTGTCTTCGTGGCGGATGAAGGATTACCACTGACAAATAATATAATGCGCCCATATTCTGGGAAGTTTTTATCGATAGAAAAACGAGTTTTTAATTATCGTTTGAGCCGAGCCAGACGATATGTTGAGAGCGCTTTTGGCATACTCGCAAATAAATGGCGCATATTTCATCGACCCATTAATGTTTCTTACGATTTCACAATAGACATTATAAAAGCATGCTGTGTATTACACAACTTTGTATTGAATCGAGATGGCGCACAAACGTTTGAAGAAATGATTATTGACGATTCTTTGCAAATTTTACACGAAACAACACATGAAAGTAGAACAGGAGCTAACATAATCAGAAACGAATTTTGTAATTATTTTAATAGTAACATTGGAGGTCTTAGTTGGCAGTTAACAAAAATATAAATGTTTATAAGTACTTACCGAGTTTTGTTTTTTCAACACTATTTAACTCCTCAAAATTTGAATATAAACTTGTACACACTTCCCTCCATGCTTCTGTTTTTAAAAATTTGTCTTTGAATTGTGATATAGTTTTGTCCCAAAGGACGGGACGTTCGTAAATTAAAGATATCAGGTGGTCGACATCGTACTGCGCCATATCGCTTAAAAAACACGTGCAGGTCGTTCAAAGTATGGACACCGACTAAACGGCAAAGCGTTGTCGCATCGCAGATTTGTACGCTGCGGCAGCGCATCGGAAATTTCCACGATGCGTTGTGCGGCGTCGTTGATTTTTGCGATGCGACGCCGCAACGCACTGTTGTGGCCTGGCCCTTTGTCCCAACTCATTTTCGATAGTGATCGATATAATCTAAAATCTTAAAACTGGTAAATAGTAATAAAATCTAGGTATGCCAATGACCGTGTACGAAAAATTCCTGAGTAATGTACCAGCTGTTATCTAGATTTTTCTGATGTAGAAAGCGGTGAGGAGGTTATCTCCGCCGACTAATAGATCGCAAGGCAAGGCTATTAAAGTTTGGCCGCACCGCATTCATTAGTCTGTAGTCGTTACCGCAACTCCTTTTGGGGTTGGTCAGGGGGCGATGGACAGCTAGCGATGTGGCGGGGGTCTAGTTCTCAAGAGAGACTATTGTTAGCTATTTGGCCGTACTGCATTCATTGGTCTGTAGTCGTAACCGCAACTCCTTTTGGGGTTGGTCAGGGGGCGATGGACGGCTAGTGATGTGGCGGGGCAAGGGTCTCAGAGGAGACTATTGTTGTGTATAGGCCATGGATGGCCTGAGCCTAGCTTTGTATCTGGTTTTAAGATTAAAGTTTGCTTATTTTAAATGAACTTTTCAGTACAGTACAGCTGTGTATATGATTTTAAGGTTATAATTTGTTTATTTTAAAGGAGATTTTGGTACATTTGAATGGGTTATTGTTGCTTTGTCAATAAGTTGATGAGATAAAAGAAATGAAAGTCCACAATAGATTCTTGATGTTATTTTCTCCAAACTTTTGTTCGATAAGTAACGTATGGGTGCCTAATGTATCTAGTGAAGGTAGTTGAAGTGTTAAAAGAAATGATTTCGTGTCGAATAAAAGACAATTCGCGTGGCGCATTGGTTACCACTAGTACCGTCTTTGCCATAGGGGCACATGGGGCACGTGCCCAGGGCCCCCGGCCTTACGGGAGGGTCCCATTGGCTGGCAAAAATTACCTATAAATTTAACGAAACCGATTGTTGGAATATATTTCCACTTAAAATGAAAATATAGCTGTAATTTTTCAGAAAGTGATAATTCCGTTTCTTCAATATTCGACAAACATTACTATCTGAATAAGCTTTTTGATTTAAAAAGTTACACGTCTTCGATAAATACCCTCTGAATATTTTTAATATTTTTTCCCACGTTAATACACATCACATAAACAATAGCATAGAGTAATTATAAGTGATTAACATCATTGAATGTTTTTTTTATCTTTGGTACTATAAAAAAAAAACTGGATCTTGGTTAATACGGTATTAGTGCTAACGACTTTTCCATTATGATCCACCTACACACCAAATCTCGGCCAATATGGAGGGCAATCTTTTCTTTTCATTATTTTCCAATGGCATGGAAGCCATTCTTCAAAATATCTCTGATTCTATGGGTTCCCGTCCATCTTCGGATAATTCGCAAATATAATCCTGAAGGGCCACTTATGGCCGGACCAGGCATGTATAATCTTGAAGGGCCACTTATGGCCGAACCAGGTTGTAGTGCTTGAAGGGTCATTCATGACCGGTCCAGGCAGTCGTCAAACTGAAGGGTCTTCCACGACCGGACCAGTAGGTTGTAACTCTCAAAGCTCAATTTAATAGTAAGTCAGGATGATCGAACGCTTGTTTTTGTTGTCAGATAACTTGTAAGTTGCGCGTACGAGGACGTACGCTCGTCAGCATGGCCGTGACGGCGCAGCGTCATCGTACTCTTGTTAACAACACGTGCAATGGATGAATCAACCGAGGGCCCTGCCACGCCCTAAGACCGCACTGGTTACCACGCTGGACTGCCAATCAGGGATTCCGGGTTCGATTCCCGGCGAAGCGCGGATTGAAATAAGTTTCAGTTTCTGTTCTGTCTGGGTTTGTATGTCCATGGTCCTCACAAGAGAGGGTAAACTTATTTTGGGGCTGAGTGTGAGAAGTTATTATTTTTATTGTACATTCGCGTTGTGGTCAGCTTGGCCGAGATCACAAAGATACTTGCAGTTTGTTTACGTTGTTACAGGTACACACGAGGATGTACGACTCGACAGGTTGGCCGGGTCGACGTGCGAAGCGATCAGTCTTATTCGAGACACCAAGCACACACACACCTCTATTAAGATACTGTTTATTAAAGTATTAATGAGTACTTTGATGACAAAACCTTATGAAAACATAAAATGCAGAAAAGTACAAAGGTTTGGGAAGCTTTTCTGCGATAAAATATAAATTTAATCATGCCTGAGAGTTTTCTTTCCTCCGGCTTTATTTCTCTCATTGACCCAGCGGTGGGTAGGCATAAAAGCCGAAGATCCTTTAAAATTTGTTTTAACGGATTCTAAAAACTTTAAAATAAACTTAAAATTAATGCTCCCAATCCGTTTTCGCCGAAACACTCGGATTTTATGTTTGTTGTTTAATATCCTCCGTAATCCTACCTCCCCGCCTTATCTGCGGGAGCGATTTTCCTTTTCACGACCTTCTATAGCTCCCTGCCGTGCCCCTCTTAAGTCTCTCCTGAACTATCCTTCTTTTAAAACCTACTCTTACTCCCGCTCCTTTACTGTACACGCAGTCAGATTGTGGAACTCACTACCACCTAGTATTCGCGAAATCAAAACTTTGTCTTTGTTCAAGCGTCGAGTCAAAGATCACTATCTTTCCTTGGGATAGAATGTCATATTATTTATGTATTTATTATTTATATATATTGTATATATTGTTTATAGATAAACCTGGATTTATATATATATATATATATATATATATATATTATATGTGTCTGATATGTATGTATATTTTATATTATCTTTGCGTACACACACTGAACCATTCAGATCCAGATATCCAGTCACAGGTCTGCTGGAAGAAATTTCTATTAGGAATAAGCAGTACCTTTGTACCATCTTTCTTCTAATGTACATTATTTTAATATGTTGTTGTGTACATAAATTGTTAAATAAATAAATAATAAATAAGTAAGTTATAATTTTAATTAATTTAGAAAATAAATAACTTTAGTTTAATTTAGTGATTATTGAATGCCTGAATAAGGTAGACTGTTTAAATACTATTGTTAAACGCAAACACCTAAATTTTTTGTTAACAGTCACCAATAAACGTTTTTCATTTCATTTAATTTCACTGTCGGTTTGCTTAGTGCGTGAATAATAATTTCGTAATTTAAAGTGAAGTGATAAATAAAGCAGTAAATGAAGATGACTACACCGCTCAGTCATCCCTAAAGCCGTATAGTAAGATAAATTAAAAATTAAAAATAATAATATAGTAACAACAAAAAAAAAATGAAATTAAAAAATAATTTTAGTAAGTCATTGGAGGGAATAGTCCGGACCTTGACTCAGCTACAGGGACTTCTGTCCGGACTAGCAACCAAGCAATGAACAACTACAGTGTTTTGTACTTGGACTAATTTACTAAAACTAAAGGAGTCTATACTATGACTTATTATCTTTAAATCTCTGAAGGGTTGATATGAACCGGCCCAGATCTAATCATATAATGTGTATCACGATTTGATATCAATGTAATCTAATGTGTTAAAAATTTGCATATAGTTAAAGATTGCTAAGAGTTATAAAAAAAAAAGTAATTTTGTGTAGTTTGTTAAAAAAATGTCAGGTGTATAAAGAATTTGCGCGCACGAGGACGTGCGCATGTCAGTATGGCCGTGTCAGCGCCGCCATCTTTGTAAGCAACACGTGCAACAGGCAATACCCCCACCAATGCAATATAAAAGGGCAGCGCGCCAGTAGTTTGGGATCAGTGGGTCTTCGTCCGGAGCTATAACGAAGACCCACTGATCCCAAACTATAATCAAAACCAATAAAAAAAAAACCAATCATCATCATCATCAGAGTGATCTCCAGCTTCTTGCAGGACAGGAGCTTTAGGGTGTTGGTAGACGGGGCTCTTTCGAGCGAACGTCGCATAGAAGCCGGTGTCCCACAAGGGAGCTGTCTGTCCCCGGCCTGCTATTCCTGCTACACCGATGACATCCCGGCGCCTGAGGAGGCGCTGCTAGCATTATATGCAGACGATGCCGCCTACGTCACAACGTCTATAAAATCGGCTCACGCGGTCGTCAAGATGCAGCGTGTATTAAATGCGCTCCCCGAATGGCTTGCCAAATGGAGGTTATCGGTGAACGTGGGTAAGACGCAGGCCGTCAGGATCGGCGGCTTCTCACAAAAAGATCCCACCCTGAAGCTCCTAGGACAAGAAATCCAATGGTCCACCCAGGCTAAATACCTAGGTGTGACCATTGACCATAGGCTGACCATGGTGCCACATGTCCGCAGCATCTCCACACAGGCGAGGGCGGCTGCTGCCGTACTGCGTCCTGTGCTCAACTCGAGTCTCCCTCTGAAGGCCAGAGTGGCCATTTACAAGAGCTACGTCCGCCCCCGCCTCACGTACGCGGCGCCGGCCTTGTTCGCCCTCACCAGTGAAGCGCAGCGCAAGCGCTTGCGCTCTGTGCAAAGCGCGACACTGAGGAGGGTGGCCAACGCGCCGCGTTACGTGAGGAACACCACCATCCAGAGGGACCTTCGGGTTGAGTCACTGGATGGGTTCGTCAGCAGCCTCGCCCAGAGGATGTTCGCGCGCTCCGACGCGTCGCTCCTCGCGCATCTGCGCGAGCTGGCGCCGCTGCACGCGCGCCCGCCTGATCGTCGTCCCCTCCCGCGCGACCTGCTCGCGCAGGACTAGTCGCGGGAGGCGTTCGCCGTGCAGCCATTTTAAGAAGAAGCCCAAGACACCAAGACTCCAGGCTGCCCAGAAGAAAGTGTGGGAGAGGAAAAAAAAAAAAAAAAAAAATATATATATATATATATAATAAAAAAAAAAGAGTATATATTATTATAAAAGTATTTATTAATAAAAAAAAAAAAAAAAAAAAACCTCCCACACCGGACGATGGGCAGTCTCCACCGTATCAGCCTCAGGACCAACTGAAACGATAAAGAAGACCACCAAACCAAAGCAAGAAGACCACGACAGGGACCACCCGGTCCCCACCCCAATGACCGGGACCATATTCATGGCCCGCGGTAGCCACCCATGGCAGGGGCAGGCCCGAAACGTGTGCCCCGAGCCCCTTGCGGGGCTCGCGAAGATAACCCCGGAGAGTTTGGGATTAGTCGTTTGCGAGCAGTTGCCCGATGCACATGCTATGCCGCTTTATCGCGATTGTGTTTAAAGTAATATAAAAATAAGTGACTATAAGCCGTGTGTCTGTGAAGTTTCCTTTAAAGTGATATAAATTAAGTGATTATCGAATAAACCGTGTGTTTGTGGAAGTTTGCTGTTTTATTCTAGGAGATGAAACCCCTTTTACTCCGTCATGTATATATTTGACTGTACAAACAATAGTACCTATCAAAATATTTAACAATAATATTATGGAGGTTATACCTTATGTACATGAGCATTGGAATTAAACTCATCGGTGACTGAACTCCAGGCTATTTTTTTCTTTGAAACTGATTTTCCATCAGTCAGTTTTGACTCAATTATGGGTCTTTTTTTAATTAACTGTGCAAGTAGTGCTTTTTCGTCAGCCGTAAAGTTTGCAACTCGTTTGCGTGGTGTTTTATTTGCATCCTAAAATAAAAAGATACATAAAGGACCATGCCGCGTAGGTAGATATTTTTACTTCTTGACAAGATAACATAATAATACTCAATACTCACCATTCTTTATAATAATTAGAATTATCTACAAACGTAAACATTCGTAAACCAACAGTATACCACAACACATTACACAACTATTTTTATTTTATCTTCTCTGACATGACATTTCGGTGTCGCCGTAGGTAAAAAGTCATGGCGAAACTACGTTTTTACTTTATTTACCGCAGTCGTTAATAATTTTACTTAAATATAGTAGTAAAACGTCTTCTTTAATTAATTTTGAAGGAAAACAATATCTTTACTCTTTAAAAATGACTATATTGCATAATATAATTTAAACGCCTTTTTGCATATGGCAATACTGCACTTTACCGACCTATGATTCGATAATGATGCACCGCACTACGCTTACTTATAGTTGTCATTAACTAATGAACCCTTAATTTTCGTCTCTGGGAGCAATGGTTAATTAGTTGTTTTAAGTATAATTAGTTAAATGTTAATTAGCAGTAATTTAATAAACGTCTCTGAGTGCGGCAGTAAATAGAAGTTTTATAATTTGACGGTATTTCAATCCCTTATCACCTTTTATTTTTCCATTAGAATTAAAACCTATTTTGTGCACATTTGTTATAGACAGTATATCTTTGTAAACTATTTTATCCATTTCGGATACTAAGTTAAGATTAGGTTTGTTTCGAATCAAGAGCTCTTGTAAGCCGGGGGTAAATTCATAATGCTTATTGTTTATGCTTATTATGTACATCTTATCTGTGTTTGACGAACTATTTGACAAGGAAATCTTAATCTCAGAGTTTCCAATCATCAATTTTTTGTTTTCACTACGTATTCCAAATGGGATATTTATATTATCATAAATATCCAAAATGTCTCAATTTATCAAGTGACATTAACGTGTCGTTCTTACTTCTTATCAAACTTTTGTCATCTTCACTGTAATATTCTGAAACTGTATTGTAATCTGGGATGGTCGCTTCTTTAAACTCGTCATATCCGAATGAAGAATTTAAATTTTCAACATTTTTTACTCTTAAAGTTGGTATGTCATTTCCTTTCACTCTAATAAGAGTTTCTAAAGGTTCAGTTATAGGTTTGAATACTTTTTTATACCTAAGGTTAGAAGCATCTTCTTCATTACGAATTATTTTTAATTTATTTTTTATGTTATGTACTGACTTTAACAATTGTTCTTTAATGTCGGTATCCATCTGAGATAAGGGTATGATGTGCAAGTGTTATTTACAGAAACATAAACACAAATGACAAATTTCAAATAGAATGTAGTTTATATTGTAGAAGTTCAATATAAGTAAAATAATGAATGTATCAAAACCTTTTCTGTATCGTCCTTTGTCAAGACTGCAGTCTTTATTTATAACTAAAAAACTAAAACGGTCTTGCCATATGGAAGAACATAGTTTTTTAAATTTTAACCACTCCGTATCTGTATTGATGTGCTCGTTGTAAATATGTTTTAAATTAATATCATCTTGTTTAAATATTATTAAAAAATTCACGTTATCACGCACTAATTGTTCAGGTATTTTCGAATAAGTTTGTGACAAATAGAAACAATCTATTCCTTTATGCCGGCCCATGGCAAAGTAATTGCGTATATTTACTTGATTTTCGCATGCAACGTCATCAAATATCATGATTGAATTTTTGAAAGCGTCATTAGGATAAATCACTTCTTTACTATCATCAAAAATAAAATATCGAGCTTCGGGAATTTTCTTCATTACTTCGTTCAAAAAACAGTACTTTGGTTGAAAGACTGTCTTAGAGTACAAGTAAACATGTCTGAATTTAAGACCATTTTCATGAAATAAAAGATTTAACATAACATTAGTTTTACCACAATTTGAAGGACCACAGATGATACACCGGATTGTACTAGGTAAAAGAATACTATGTTTTATTTTGCAAGATTTTTTGTTGATTTTTATATTGTGAACTTCAAGATCTAACGACTGCTTTATAAATTTCATTGTGTTCTCGATTCAAAGCCTGACGATGGTCTGCGTTTTGAATAAGGTAAACGTGAGATTATAAATGAAAACAAAAGTTAGTACGTAAACATGTTTATTGTATTATAAAGATAATATGCATTATATTTATATACATTTATTTATAATCATAATCTGTATTAACAATATAAAATCATCTACTTAACTAAAAGAATTAGTTTACATTTCTGCAATTTCATTAAATTTTTAATTGAATCAACTTAAAATATAGTACTACAATGACCCCAAGGTATGGTCTCTATTTGATTGGGTAGAACTTGCACCTTGTCATCGTTTCGATTTATTACTACTTTATCTAATTCTTGAGAGTACAATACATGTTTAATAGATCTAATAACATTCATTTTACATTTGAAACTTTTATCAGATAAAAGCGCTTTTTTGTAATTACTCTTATGTAGTCTATTCTTTATTGATTTCGTTACACCTTTAGCCTTTTTAATTTCCCCTCTCAAAGTATTTATACAATATAACTTAGATCTTAATCCTGTGAATTCACTGATAACTTCACCTCCTAATTCATCTTTGAATAGTCCTGGAATTTTTGGGTTAATTCTAGGTATTTGGTAGCAGTTATCAGCTTTAAAATTACTAGTATCAAATTTTGCTATTTCTTTTCTCATATTATTATAAAAATCTCTAGTTTTTACGATGTATAAAAGACTATCAGTGTCAGTGTAACAGAGTCTCGCTTTGTTTTGATATATTTTTTTAATAAAGTCGTAATGAAATTGATATAAATGATGTTTTGCATATTCTAAAACTGTAAACCCGATATATATTGGTCGGTCAAGAATTAATTTTTCAGGAGTCAAATGTATGGCTGCGAAATTTTCTGTAAACACTGTAATATTTTTTAGGTTAGGTTTACCAATTAGTTTCTCCGCACCAATTTTTTTGTTTGTCACATTTTGATTATCACGCCAATTTGTTACTAATTTGACATTCACTTGTTTGCGTCTGTTTTCTATAGTTTTTCCAAAAATAGCATTATTTAATAGTTTGAAGAAATCTTTTTCAAAATTTGAAGATGAAGCTTGACGTAAGCTGGTATTTAAATCTATGTATTTTTGTAAGTAGTTCTCTTGTGTAAATGTTATGACGCGATGAATTTTTCTCAAAAGTAATCCGTTTTTTATACATTCCTTTAAATGAACGTAATGAATTACGTATTTAAATTTATCATATAAACTAGCGATTAATTTAGGAGCCTTTCCTCCGGGAGGAATAAACTTTTCTGGTGCGAAAGGTAAATCACGATGCGGATTATGTAGACGGTTCGGGTAAGCTAAATCAACCTCTAGAATGTATCCAACGTGAATCATCAGGTACGTTAACAATGTCTAATGCATCAATTTCTTGGGAGGTTAAAAAGCGAAAATTTGATATCGGTTATTTTTTTGTCATTGCATAACCGTAAAGATTGTTGCAGTCAAGATATATCAAGTAAGTTGATGGTTGAGAGCTATTAAAATCTGGTAAATATTTATTATTTGCTTTAGCATTACGGAGAGAACATTGCGATAAACCACCACGTATTCCTTTTTCTATCATCTCATATATCTCTAAATCATTTATAAGCTCTAATTGAACACATGTATAAAGCAACATGGCATCCCAACTCAAGCTCGGCGCAGTAATATAATAAGCAGGGTCAAGTACCTAGTCTTGCCATATATTCTGTCCCTAACTAAAATATGCCTATCTTAAAATTAAAATAAACAAAACTAATAAAATACTACGCAATGTTTTCTTTATTTAATTCTTAATTAAATGGATTAATAATTTACTCAAAATGACCCCCTTTTGCCTTGACACACATCTTCAATCGATCTGGCCACTCGTCTATCGCCGCACGCACCGTTTCCAGAGGTATCGAAGCCGCTGCTGCTACCAAATCGCGTTTTAACGCCTCGATATTGCGATGTGGTTTCGAGCACGCCTTCTCCTCTAAAACTGTCCACAGTCGGTAGTCCAGGGGGTTGAGGTCTGGACTTCCTGAGGGCCAATCTTCACATGCGATAAAACCCGGCAAATTGTCTTTTAGCCACTGTTGAGTTGTCCGTGCTTTGTGTGCCGGGGCCGAGTCCTGTTGAAAGATCCAATGCTCATTGGAAAACAATGTTTGAGTGAGAGGCTTTACAACAGGTACCAAAATGTCACTCTGGTAGTTAGCTGCCTTTGTCTTTACGCCATTTTGGCAAAAATGCAGCTGCAATGCAATGCAACTGAGCTCAGTGACCCCTTCGTACGACACACCCCACCAAACCATGACCGATGCCGGGTGATGGCCTCTTTCTACCCTTGCAACCTTCTGCGAAGCCTCTTGAGAGCTGTGAGCGTAGACCCTGTCATTTTGACGGTTGTATTTCTCTTCCACTGTGAAAATTTTCTCATCAGTAAACAGGATTCTACGGTACCCGCCTTTAGCGTGCTGTTGAAACAAATTTTTCGCTCTGGTCGCTCTTATGTTGCGTAATGCTGCTGTTAAGCGATGCCCTGTACTTCGTCGGTAAGCGGCAAGCTTAAGGTCTTGTTTAATGATGCGAGAGATTGTCCTGGTTGGAATTTTCATCTCCCTAGACAAGATTTTCTGTTTGCGGAGAGGATTTCTTCGAATTCGCTCAGCAACAGCTTTGATCACCGCTGGCGTCCTGGAATCTCGCGGACGGCCACTTCTGGGTCTGTCATTGACAGAGGACATCTCACTGAATCTTTTGATGGTACGGTACACGAATTTCATAGAGATTCCTAGCGATTGTAAAAGATTGAAAATCTCCACCGGCGTTTTATTGCACTTATGTAGAGCTATAACAGCGACTCGATTTTCTTTCACGCCCCACTCCATGTTGACTGCTTAAATTGATGCCACCAACTGAGAATTTTCTAGAAGACTGAAGCCCACTTATGTCATACGAAAACAAAAACACATCAAATTACATTCCATTTTTAAAATGTTTGAATTCTAACCTTTGGGACAGTATTTATGGCCAGACTAGGTATATAATGCCGTAAGCAAGTGTTTCTAAAATTTTCAAATATATCACAAAGTAGTAAGAGATCTGTTTTGAAATATAAATCAGTATATTCGCCTAGAGATTTAATATTAAACTTATGCCATACATTATGTGCATGTTCATAGTCTTCGTCAGTTATATGTTCCTCTTTAATGCTATTGTAAAATGATTTCTTAGGAGGAAGAACATCATCCTCAAATTTAGAAATGTTATCCATATACTCATACGGGTAAATACCCTTGCGGCACAATAATTTGATCTGTTCTTTATCGTGAAACTCTTTTGCAAGAGAAACAAAATCTGTTTCATTTAAATTTCTACATAAGTCATTCAAGCTTGAGATTAAAAATTGAAAAGAGTCGATAAATTTGATTTGTATGGGATATGAGCTTTTTTTTGTTTTGATAATTTTCGTAACAGATATGTATTTTTCTTTTGATTGAGGTATAATTTTAAAACAACCCTCATAATTCGCTAATTCACGAATGAATAGATGACAATCATAACCGGCAAAATTGTGGAAAATAACAGGCACAAATTGACAAACTTTATATCTCAGATTACAATGCGAATGCGCGGCACCTCTGTATTGTGATGTAATGTGATCGTGGTCTTTAACTTTATCGTCAAAGAGGAAATGGTCACAGATGTGACATTTAGAAGCGCTTTTATAGTTTTCTTCTTCCATCCGTAATAAAGGGGGCATAGGCTTTTTAAAAGTTAATTCATGATAAATATTTTCTATATCTCCAAGTAAATATTCGATAAAAACTTTTACACAATCTGATCTATATGAAACATACTTGTTCAAATTAGAATCATGCGAACAACAAATGTAATAACCAAAACAAGAAGGCTTGTGTAGTTTATAAACTCTTGTATTTTCAGTTTTACATACACCATGGTTCAAAAGAAGGCTTTCAAAGTCAGCGTATATAACAAAATTATTTTTTTGTTTTCTTTCATAGTTCTTAAAATGCAAAGTTGTGTTTTTTTCTGGAAGGACTGTTAATATTTGATTGCACGTATGTGAACGGTATTTAATCTCACTCGTGAAAAATTGTAAACATAGTTCGCATAAAAATGTTTTACCTTTATTGAGAGTTATTTGACGTTTAACCAAACGTAATAAATCTTTAATTAAACAGTAGTGACCGGTTCCATTTTTCTCAATATACAACAAATTTACATGATTTATTTTTCTCGATGAAGTTACATATAAAGGGCCAGTTACATTATCTTTATTATCTAATCCATACACATTTATACTCACTTCCTTATTAATTTTTGCGAACAATTTAATATCTTTATATGTTGGCGGAAACGACATACCGTCTGTATTTAACACTGTAGTATAATATGGATATGAGCTAGTTCTACATGCGTTTTTGTTCTGAGGGAATAGACCCGCAACAACGCTCCATAGAAAACAATGGTTATCATTGTTTTTAATATTTATACAACTCTTAGTATTCTTTATTTTACTTGGTAAACCAATATAAGAACCACCTCTTAACGGAGAATATTTATTTATGTTTATCTCTAAATGAAACACAAGACCAACCAGATTCGCAATGTTCAAGTTCAGATATTTTTCTTTCAAATGTATAAATGGCATTCATAAATAATTCTTCGATATCAGTATTTTGGCAAACTATTTCATATTTTGTCATAAATGATTTGAGATGTTACTCATCTGACGTTGACTTCATAAAATAAGCAAACAGTTCGAAATTCAGTTTAATACACTTATGCTTCACAAGACAATCTGAATTAATTTTATAATGTCCTTGTGGCTATCTATTAAGAAAGCCTCTGGCAAGAGGTACTCCTCTAATGGATTAAGCCTATAAGACAAAATTCTATTCTTAAAGGCTGTAGCTATAATACTGACATTTTCAAATTCTGATTTCAGTACACAATTAGATTTATGTAAGTTAGTTCTGAGGTGAAATCGGTAGTTATTTTTAGGTATTTCAGTCTGACAGTATTCACATTTCATTAAATCATTATTCAGAAATCGGTATTTATTTTTAGGTATTTCAGTTTGACAGTATTCATATTTCATTAAATCATTATTCAATAAATAATTATAATCAGATCTTGGCGTAACGGTGGGTTGTACTGTAAAAAAAAGACAAACCAAATTAATGTTTTATTATTCTGTTTATTGGGGTAGGCAGGCACATATGTATATGTCGTAGGATAATTTGATACTTCGAATCTTCGCGAAAATCCTAGGGGTTTTGCGAAAACGCGGATAATTAGACATAGGCGAAAAATTATCAAATCTTACCGGACAAAGTCAGGATTTTTGCGAAAATACTCGTTACTATAGTAAGATTTGATGTGCTCAACACTGATTGGCTACAATTTTTCTGGCTGACTTCTAATTGGTTCCTAGTTTGCCGATGATTAACTTCAAGTATTGTATCATAGAGTTATGAAGGTTTAGAATAGGTGAGAAAGGAAAATCACTAAATTGATTTTTATAAACTTTTTATTGAAAATTTTAGAATGTATGTTGTTTTCTACAGACAATAGGAGATCTCAGTCGTAGTAAAAAAAAAATGATCCAATTTTAGGGTGTAATCCATAAATTGGATGAAACTGATTAGGTAAACAATTAGTTTAATAGTGCAACAATGGAATTGATCAGTCTTGTGAATTAAAGTCTTGAGATAAAATCACTCATTCATCAGCATTCTCTTCTCTTATACAGCTAAACTTAAGATATATTGAGGCAAAATTATTATCACATTCTGGTTCACTTATAGTGAACAAAATAACTACAACAAATTATTATTGAATTAGCAAAAATAGGAAAAAATAGACTTATTCAAAGAAATTAAAAGATAACTAGAAAAAAATTTGAAAAGCGAATAATCACAGAACAAAAGATAATTAAATACGTCACTAATGTGAAACTTACGCTGAGTTGCATGGACCTGTAACATTGGAGTTGCAATGCAAGCACAGCTGCGTTTAGTAAATAGTAATATGAAATTATTAGTAAGACTTTACTTGTTACAACAATTCAAAGATTTATGACATTTGGAATTACAAAGCAAACCGTGCTTTTTACAAGCACACTTATTTGAGGAACATTGTTTGCTTGATTTCTTGCAATGACATTGCTTAAACCCTTGTCCGCCGAATGGTGATAGTTGTGAGGAAATACCACGAATAGGTAATACTACCTCGGGAACGGGGCCGGTAAATTGAGCTCCTGGAGATATTTGAAGTGCGTTTCTTGGTAGCCAATCTTTAATTATACCAACGGAGGTACCAACTTGAAACAAACCATTCTTCTTATCAATTACTCGTCCTGTAATGTTTTTGTTATCTAAGGGTGCACGATCGTACTTCGGAACATCAACCAAAATTGTAGCACCTACATCTATTTCTTTAAATTTTTTGTTGGATGTATTACACATAGTCGCAGCTGCTCTTTTTAAATTTTCATGCGAACTTGTTCTTTCTTTCTTAATAGAATCTTCTTGCCAGCATAAGTTACATTTAACATTAGAAGAACTACTACCTTCTCTAACTTCAGACACTCCACATGCGCCGTGAATCACTTGTTGGCATTTTGAACATTTGAGTGAATCGGATGTGGTAATTTGGCAAATACAACATTTAACTTCAGTAGCAACAATATTATTGGAATGTTGTTGTTGTACATTTGTGTGGGAATTTGTGTCATTTATAGCGATATTGTTATCAAGACAGATCGTTTTTGTTGTACTTGCTGGGACAATTATTACATCTTCTAAAATTGTAATGTTATTTGCAGAATCGGCGGCTACTACAAATTTGTTCGCTTTATTACTCAGATCGATAATCATTTCTTCTTTTTTATATTGTGTCATAGATGAAAGAGGGGTAGATTGTGTTGAAGTTTGTGTTCGGATAGTCATTTTTTGATCAGTGGAAACATACTGATTTGTGTTTTCGTTAGAAAGCTGCTCATAGAAAAGGATTGCATTTTCAACTTTGGATTCATTTCTACAACCTGCATTACGCTCGTCTTGAATATCTTCAGTGCGAGGAGGATTTTCATTAATTAAAACCTGTTGTAAGTCTTCTTCATTTTCTAATTTTGACAATGTATCTCTAGGCAAATAAGTTGAAGACAGGCCAATTACAGGATCGTGACCAAACAAGGCTTTGTATGGTGAACGTCCTATTGTGCGATGATGCGAAGAATTTTTCTGGAACTGAACGAAATAGCATCCCAGTGACCATTCAGTTGAGTTATTGTCGGACATCCAGGAACGCAACATGTTCTCAACATCCTGATTGCACCTTTCTACCGAACCTAAAAAAGAGAAAAATACTTTATTGCACATAAAAAAAAAATACAAAACAACAGATAACAACAAAAGACAGTACAACATAGGTGGCCTTATTGCTAAGGTAGCAATCTCTACCAGGCAACCTTTGGGTGAAAGAAAAATGCATAGCGGTAAGCGGGATAGTGCAAAACTTGCAAACAAACCTTGACTTTGAGGATGTCGGGGACGTCCATTCACTATCTTGCATGCAGGCCACAATGTGATTAGCTCTTTTATTATGCTGGCAGTAAATTCCTTGCCATTATCACTCTGTAAAATCATTGGCGCACCCACTTCTAAGAATATTTTTAAAAGAGCCATGGCTACTTCAGTTGCTTTTTTACTGGTTAAAGGTCTGAGAAAGCAGAACTTAGTGAGGTGGTCTTGATAGTTTAAAATCCATTTGTAATTGTGGCTAGGAGTTGACTGGAGATCAATTAAATCTACCTGCCCACGTTTGTTAAAGTCTTGAGAAATTATGGGGCGTACAACAATTCCTGTTTTTGGGCAACTTTTTTTATTCAGACAGATCTTACACAAGTTGAGGAACAATATCATAATCGGTACCGGTATCACATATTGTTGCTTTAGGTTATATATCAGTTTGTCGCGTCCTCCATGCCCAGTTGATATGTGCGCCTGCAGAAGAATATCATAGTACATATCTGTTGAAGGTACTTGTACAACAGGAGAGTTAAGATCCTTTCTTCTCAGTATCAGAAGTTTTTCTTCACCTACACTCATCACGTCGTATTTTTTTGCATTTCTATACTGTTGTTGTGTTTTTGGTTGCTTAAGTACACTCGCAGTTTTAAATTGTTCAATTGAATTTATTACAGCATTTACGCGTTCTTTAGTCCATTCTGGTTTAGTTGTACCGTCAACTCTATTATCGTAAAACTTTCTTAACTCTATGTAAAATTTGTCTTTATCGGAGATAACCTCCAAATTCTCCGATTCTGCTGAAGGTTGAACATCATTCTCTGTCGAATCTGTCATAATTATATGAAAACCAAACCTCCTATTCACACCGTTTCTTAGTTCAAGTCCAATTTTATAGTCCACTTTTAACACAATGACAAACAAAACACCGCTAAACCAATCTCGAAAGCATTGTTGTTGTTGAGTGGTTGACTAAGACTTTTATGATATATGACACTATGTACATCCGTGTAGCACTTTTATTTACCACTTTATTTAAGTCCAAGTAGGTACACTATTTACGATAAAAAACAAAACACTTCTGCAATTTAACTCAGACACAAACGTAAACAAATAACGTACGGCAACAAATGATTGACATTTAAGACGTCAACCAATCAGAGACGATCTCTTATTGAACGCGCTGACCGACCAATCAGCGTTCTTATTTCATAACAGCCAGCGTTTCGTTTCGCAATATTGCTATAGTAACGAGTATTTTCGCAAAAATCCTGACTTTGTCCGGTAAGATTTGATAATTTTTCGCCTATGTCTAATTATCCGCGTTTTCGCAAAACCCCTAGGATTTTCGCGAAGATTCGAAGTATCAAATTATCCTACGACATATATTTATCAATTGAATATAATCCTTACATTTAATTGAGTAAACAAGTATATATGTAATCTAGTTGAGTATGTATTATATCTCTATGTACTTTAATCACGTGGATTTAAGACATTTAAGTCATACAAATGCACAGGAGCTTCGCTGTGCTTTCTGGAAGCGGAACACCAACAGTTAGGATAATACTCTTTAGTATTAAATAGTATAATAAAACCAAAGTACAATAATAATAGTGTAGTGAAGTAAATACATTTTAATAAACGATGATAAACTAGCCAAATTAATGTTATTATTGTTTATTATTCTGTTTATATTGCGTAGGCACATAATATATATTTATCAATTGAATATAATACTTACATCTAATTGAGTAAACAAGTATGTACCTATTTATTCTAGTTGAGTATGTATTACATCTCTATGTACTTTAATCACGGGGATTTAATGATATTTAAGTCTATATCTTATTAAAAAAATTAATATGTGTTATATAATTATCTCAAAAACCTTAGTTACATTTTTATTATAACGAATTACAGATAACGAATAACAGATTACGAATGGCTCTTATTTTCTTTTGAGCAATATTTTATGCACAGTAAAATTAATAATAATTGGCTATGAATGTAGGGGGACAGCCCCGGAACTCTTTACGAGTGGCCACTATGAAATTGGCAAGATGTTGCCAGGCGTTCGAGTTTTCATCGGTCCTGTTTTTTACGCACACTATGGAGTGCCGCCAACGATTCATCGGTTGTATTTTTTCGATTTCATCGCATTTATATATTCTTAAGTCGATGAAATGGGTTCCGGGTTTCTCATCAAACACCTGGCGGGAATATCCGTTGGCAAGCCTACGCGTTATGTATGAAAGGAGAGGTGGTGGTTTTTTACTTGCCGGAACAATGACTTCTTCTTCTTCTTCGCTGTCGCTCCCGAAGAGATCATGAGCAGAGGGTTTCTTCACGGGGGCGATCGGCTTGAACACAGGCTTCTTCTTCTTCTTCTTAGGAATCGGAGAGCGAGCAGGACTCGCCCTCGAGGTGCTCGCTTCTGGTGAGTGTTTTCTTTTGTGCTTCTTTTCCACTCGCGGACGAGGAGCCTCATCGTCGGACGGGAATAATAAGTCGGCATTTGCACGTTCTTGGGACCTGTAAAATATAAATATATATATTTAATTTATTTACACAAAACAATAAGTAACAGTGCCTACAGTTTTAATGATTGCACTATATTGATTAGCACGAGCGAAAAGTTTACTTAATTAAAAAGAAAACTGCACAAAACAATAAAAACTGTAAGAATAAACAAAATATGTGTAAATGATCGATCAATGATCATGATCATTATTGATTAAAACTAAAACTGATGTAGGTACCTAAATGAATACTGAATTTATGAAAACAGAATCTATGAAAAACAAACATTGATAACTAAATAAATAAGTTCATGAGTTATAAATAAAAAAACATAACTTTCATTTTTTTTCCAGAATAATTGGTGTTCAATTTGGGGATCCTAATTGTTGGTGTTCCGCTGCCAGAAAGCACAGTGAAGCTCCTGCGCATTCGTATGACTTAAATATCATTAAATCCACGTGATTAAAGTGCAAAGTCCAACCTGGAAAATGCTTTGCCGACAAAAATAATGATAAGGAGATCTCTTGCACGTATTTTACATACTAGCTTTCAGCCCACGGCTTCATCCGTATGGAATTCGATTAGACGTATTATTACGCTCATACATAAATAAAGCGTGAAAGCTTAACAACAGACAGACACAAACAGACGATCGCAAGTTATATACAGATTTATTATATTAGTATGGGACACTAATGGACAGAGGCAGGGATGCTCAAGCTTGAGGCTCGATCGCTAGACCGCTGTCGATGTTCATCGGATCAAGCGATGATGCGGCCCGCGGTCTAAGCACCCCTGCGCGCTGACTCTAAAGAGGGATGTGCTCTGCCAGCAAAATATCCGACACCGGCGCCAGCTCTGGCGTCCGTCTGTCGGGAGAATCCTATTTCACCCGCACCATTTTTGTAACAGCGTTGAATAGATTACGAAAACATGCAATTTTTAACTCTATTAACATTATTACGGAAACAATATAAATGCACATTAAAAATCAAAATTTCATTCATTCTTCACAACGCTCCGTGTAAACTCTACTATAATGTCGGTAAAGGTAGGCTTTCGAGCCAGGCGTCACAGACGCGGCGTCTATAGCGTGAGCGACTCCGCGTTGGAGACGCTGCGTCAGTGACGCCTCGTATGACTTTCGATGCTCGCGACACGTACGTCAGACGCTTGCGTTACCCTGAGCCCTGAGCTGATCGCTAGCTCTCGTGAAATCAAATCATTTGTCATGGATCTACTGGAATTGATTAAAGAAGATGAGGAAGATGATGATCTTCTACTTCAATACTACCTCAGTTTGGAAAGAGCCTCTACTAACTCGATTTTTCTAAGTAGAAATGAAGAGGGTTACTATAAAATTTTAATCCAAAAGCACTTGAATTCGGACGATGAAATGTTCAGGGACTTTTGTCGTTTTAATAAAAGACAATTCAAATTCATTTTAGGATAGGTACTAAATGATGAACTTCAGCCAAAAACGAATGTATTAATTCAGAAGAAAAACTCTTTTTAACTTTAAGGTAAGTATGTTTATTTTATGTAATTTATTTTTATTTTTTGATCGAGGTAAGCCCCATGAAATTGTATGAGAGATAAGTCAGTTGGTTCTGCATCTTCCAAGGTTGCTTGCGATACAGGTGAATAGACAGGTAGATTAGATACCAGAGTATATTGAGTCAGAGTGGAATTAACTGGCAGTTCCTGTTGCTCAGGTGTAACACAGTGAACTGAGCTATTTGAGGATACATATGAGTGTGACGTCCCAGGGCGATTACTTTCTGTATCTGACTCAACATCTAATAATTCGTATTTCATGAGGATATCAAATATTTCTCTTTTTGCCTGTAATTTCCGTATAGGTTTCAGTTTTTTCAAAACTATTTTAATATGATCCGAAAAAGACACCAGTTCGTCATCTTCCTCTTTTTTTTCTGGCGAGCAATTTCTCTTTTCTGCAGGTATGATAATATGTCTTCTTTTTTTGTCCGTTTTTTAATAGATTTTGGAAAAGAAGGACGGACGGACGGTGAGTCTGGTGAAGGTGATAGTGAATCATGAGTTTTGTTATTTTCTGGCAGCTCATCTAATTCCACTGGTATAGGAGATCTGTCTTGGGTAGGCATTTGACTGCTTGAAGACTCTTGTGTACTGATTGCATCGTCGTGGCCAATGCTGCTGAGAGTGGGTCGTTCATTTGGTACTGATTCCAAAAAAGAAAATAACTTAGTGTACGATGCAAATTTGGATCTGGGGTTTTTTGGTGCTGCAGATCCAGTACCACTCTTGTTTTTTCGTTTTTGACGGAAATATGTGTCCTTTAAATTTTTCCAATGTTTTTTGCAGCTATCACCTGTAAAAAAATGTAAGTGCATAAATTAACATATTATATCTATCAGATTTTTGGCAACAGGAGTAACATATAAATCACTATCATTTGCCTACCGGATATCAGATTGTCATATTTCAACAATTATACGAAAAGTTCTGAGGCTGCTTAAACAAAAGTTAATGCCAATCGCAATGCCTCCTCCAACAGAACAGGATTTTAAGAATATTGAGAAAGAATTCTGGGAGAAATGGAATATGCCAAACTGTGTGTCTAGCATAGATGGGAAGCATGTTCGTGTAAAAGCACCACAGCATAGTGGTTCCCTTTATTTTAATTATAAAGACTATTTTTCTATTGTAATGCTGGCCTTGGTTGATGCTAATTGCAAATTTGTAGCTGTTGACGCAGGTTCATATGGAAAAGAAGGCGACAGCAACATTTTTAGGAAGTCAATAATTGGAAAAAAGATTGCGAGTAACAATTTCCATATTCCTGGACCGAAGTTTCTACCGAGAACAAATGTTAGTTTGCCTCATTTTTTGATAGGAGATGAGGCGTTTCCTCTAAGTGCGCATATGATGAAACCATACTCGAGAAGGTCTCAACTTGATCGTCAAATGGAGATTTTTTACTATAGATTATGTCGCGCTTGTCGCGTGGCAGAGAACGCATTTGGACTCCTGAGCCAGATATTCAGAGTATTTTATACACCAATAGCTATTTCGCCGGATACTTGCACGGATTTGATATTAGTAGCATGTTGTCTGCACAATTTGTTACGCGATGGTTATTTGGAAGATAACAGTAGGCCGTTCTATTCACGCGATGAAACTCAAAATCCTACCGAAAACATGATCAATTTAGCACCTACAAGAGGCTCTGCATTCGAAGGTATTTATGTCAGAAACGAACTAAAAGCGTATTTTGACTCTGAAATTGGCCAAGTATCTTGGCAAAACAACTATTGTTAAAAATTAAATTATATTAATTGATAAAGATACTTACTTGTTTTATTTAACTTTTCCCCAATTTCAGACCATACATTGTCTTTCATTCGGTTATTTTTATAATCTTCCAGATTTAAATTATAAAGTAATGGGTACTGAGACACAAGTGTAATCAAAATTTCATCTTCCTCTGCGGTAAACACCTCGACAGGTGCCATTTTTTATGAAATGCTATTGAAATAACCTCAAAACGCACGTGGACGGCAGCGACACTACAAGCGCGCGCGCGGCACTGACTCTAGCGTCCCGCGTCAATGGTCGCGGCGGCACTGACGCGGCGGCAGTGACGCTGCGCTCGAATGCCGTTTCCTACATTTACATAGTACATTCATCCGACGCTCTGTCGCGTCGCCACTGTCGCAGTGTCACTGACGCTACTAACGCCTGGCTCGAAAGTCCACCTTAAGTACTAAAATTGTTATTTTGTGTTAGTTTTATCTTATTAGTTTTTTTTAACAAAGTTGTAATAAATAATAATAAGAAGTATTAAAGTTGTGTGGAGTCTGCTAGTTATAAATAAATACTACAATCACTCATCAATAAGAAGTTAATACTACACAGTTTTCTCTACAATATTAACATGTTTAATTTACTTACTTTTCAGGACTCAGAAGATATTTTTCCATTTCAACCAAGAAATCAAAGTGTTCTTGCACAACGCGTGGGCAACTATAGTTCATTCGCGTTAAGAAAATAGTGACTCATCACCGACTGCCGGCCAAGCCACGCCCCCTAGCCAATTAAAACGCTAGAAATTAGTAAGGCGAGTTCACAGTGCTCAGTTGAAGTCAGACCTTCGAACTGATCGGTTGTGTATTTTGCGTACTACTTGTTTAAAATTAAATTTGGAAAATGGATATCTCACCTATTAAAAAAAATAAAAGTGGATCAATTATACATAGCGGAGAGAGACGCGTAATTTACAATGTTTATAAGTATTTCAAACAGATTGATTTAAATGAGACTGTGGAGAGCATAGTAATTAAAACTGCAAGTGCATGCGGTGTGTCCGAAAACACTGTTTATAAAATTATAAAAGAACAAAAAGAAACGAATACATTGAAATCACCTGTGAAAAAAAGAGCTCGACTATCCACGGTCGATAAATTAGATGAACTAGACAAATGTGCAATAAGGAGAAAAGTACACTCTATATATTTAAATAACGAGTATCCAACATTGGACAAAATAATAACACTTTGCGAAGCTGATGAAGATATTCCTGTTTTCAAACGTACAACACTTCACAAAATACTGCACGAGCTTGGTTTTGATTTCAATAAACAAGATAGTAGAACATTGTTAGTGGAAAGAGAAGATATTGTTTTATGGAGACGAAAATACTTAAGACAAATAAAAGAATATAGAAACGCTAATAAAACCATTTACTATCTCGACGAAACGTGGGTAAACGCCGGACACGTAAAAACAAAAGTGTGGTTGGATACAACAGTCAAGAATAAAAGACAAGCTTTCCAAGATGGCTTATCAACCGGCCCAAAAGCTCCGACAGGGAAAGGGAAAAGGTTAATTATATTGCACATTGGCAGCGAAAAAGGATTCCTGGAAGATGGTTTACTAGTCTTTGAATCTAAATCTACAAAAGATTATCATGAAGAAATGGATGGTGAAAGATTCCTTAATTGGTTCAATGGTATAATACCGAAGCTTGAACCAGGAAGTGTGGTTGTCATGGATAACGCTCCCTACCATTCGGTAAAAGTTGAAAAAATACCCACGGCCAGTTGGAATAAGCAGCAAATACTAGAGTGGTTGCAAAACAAAGGCATATCTATGGATATGAGTTATTTGAAAAAAGAATTATTATTGAAAGTCGCCGAAATCGCCCCACAATATAATAAATATTTAGTAGATGAGACTGCTAAAAACAATGGCATTACAATTCTTCGTCTGCCGCCTTACCATTGTAAATTAAATCCGATTGAAATGGTGTGGGCCCAAATAAAAAATTATATTGCTGCGAATAATACTACATTCAAAATGAGTGACGTAAAAAAATTATTTTATGACGCAATCGCGTTAGTAGACGCCAATCGGTGGAAGAAATGCTGCGACCACGTGATACGCGAAGAAAATACCATGTGGGGTTTGGATGACGTCATGGAACATGCAGAACAAAATTCATTCGTAATAAATGTAACGGGAGAATCTAGCGATACTGATTAGCGATTTAAGTACTTAGTTTTAAGACAATTTTGTATTTTTTTACTTAGTACTTATTTTATTACCATTAATCCAAATATGTGTTACTCTACTAATATAGCGTTTAAGTTGACATTAAAAATTACCTTAATAGGAATATTTTAACATGTTTAAAATCATTGATACTTTATTATTTTTCTATTAAACTTATTTGATGTTTTGAAAAAAAAATGTTTAATTTTTTTCTCCATTATGAATACACCCTTACCCTGCAGTTGCACTGATGAGTCACTATTTTCTTAACGCGAATGAACTATACATGCAGCAGCAAGATATTGCTGCTGAGGCGGTCGTAAACCAAAAGAAGAAAAAGGAAAATGAAACTATTTATTCCTATATTAAGAGGCCTAAACACGGAACAAAAATAGTTAGGCTGGAAGTGTACGATGTGGACAAAATTGATAATATTCAAAGTAGAGTATTTTGTGACTGTAATGCGGGAGTATGCATGCAATATGTTGTAGATAACGATAATATATACTTTGATGAAATATAATTCTGTAAAAAGCTTGATGACAAAAATACAAAACAGTATGGATAAATTATAAGAAAGTAACATTAATTAGTTTATACTTTTATTTTTATAGTTTATTATTATTATTTAGTATTACTTATTTAATCATTTATCAAAACGAAACGAACGAACGAACGTTACTTTCTTTGTAACTGTGTATGTGAAAAACACAATAAAATACTTTTTTTTGTAACTGTGTATGTGAAGAACACAATAAAATATATAAATGAAACTTTAACAGTCGTTTTATTTAAATTTTTATTAGACATTTTATACAAGTTTCCTTTCCTTTCATTCGATTTATACATATAGGTAGTATTTCTGTATCCCACACTAAAGAATAATAAATACATCATGCCTACACACACACACACACACATAGTAAACTGATAGATAGATAGATAGACCTACATACTTCTAGGTGAATAATAAAAATGATAAATGAAAAGTTAAAACTGATACCTCAATATCTAACTTTTCACTATTCATCTATCAATTTTAATTTTTCATTGTGGTATGTATGTACTTACTATTCATCTATCAGTTTTTAACTTTTCATCTATCAGTTCTAATGTCAATTTATGTTAGAACTGGTAAATGAAAAGTGAAAACTGATAGATGAAGAGTGAAAAGTTATATATTAAGGTATCTGGATCTGGATCTCTGAATGATCCTGATCCAGATACCTTAATATATAACTACTGGCATTCATAGATTTTATTTTGCTTTAGTGGAAATAAGCCCTTTTGAAAAATCACTCATTTGTTTCAACCGCAAGACGCGCAGTCATCCGCGGCGCTCACCGCGCGAGTCAATCCGCGGCGCAGGTCGCACCGCAGTTCGCGTCGCCCGTTTGGGATTCGAGTTTTCATTATTTGAATTTTCTGAGCACATTTACAAAAGTAATGTATATTTTTTTTATACCATCAGAAAGAAGAGATTTCAACGTACAAAAAGCATACCAACTTTTTTAAAAAAGCAGATATTTTGACGTGAGAATTTTCGATTAAAAACTAGGCTGCTTTTTCGATATTAAGTCAAAATGAGGTGAAAAAAATAAATATTTTAAACCGAAAAAATTACTGTATATCTGGGACATAAAAAGGTAAGTTTTCACCAAATTTTGTGAAAAAATAATTTTATTTGTATTTATAAGATAAAAATAAAAAACCAAAAACATGGTTATTTGAATATTTCACTTAAATTTTGAGGTTATGTGAAAAAAGTGTAAGTATAAAAGTTGTAGATCTTTTTATTAACTACATCTTTGCCATTTAACTATTTTTCATAGGACCTGTAGTTTTGCCGGAAATCGAGATACACCGTTTTTTACTCTTTAAAGCTCCCCTCCCCTTTCCGGACCTCAGATCGCCTCTAATTTATTTTTCCTTTTATTTTTGTTATATTCTCTACCTTTTCCAATAGGTTTCATTCTACTATAAATTTTTTTCACTTTTTACCATTTTCAACATGATCGACACTGGTCTAGTAAGCTATGAAGTGACAAATCTTTAAGTAAGGTGTATGAATGTATTGAACTATTAAACACACGCTTATGTCGCAGTAGTCGCCTAAGCTAACTCATCAGGTTTTTTTTTTTTTTTTTTTTTTATTAAGTGAGCGATCAAACGATCGGGTCTCCTCTAACCTCTAGACTCACTAATCAACAGAAGGATTTTACGTCTATTATAAGCCGGACGGGTTTTAGTTTTCCTTCTATTAAGACAAAGACAAAGACAAAGACAATCTTTGTCTTTGTCTTTGTCTTTGTCTTTGTCTTTGTCTATTAAGTTATATCATCGGGCAGCTCCGATGCAAGTGCTAACACATTGACGTCGACGTGAGTTTTATTCTTAAATTTGCAATATGCATATTTTGAAGAGCGTAACAATACAGCTGCATAATCATATTGTAATAGGTTTTCCATAACTAATTGATAATACAATGTTCCACATACACAGCGCTGTAGGCGATACACATCGCCAAGAGAATCTCCATGTTGGCGCTTCAGTGTCTTCGCCACACCTACATATTTATTTATATGTATAGCAGTATAATAATGTAATTTCTCACATGGTGTCGGTGAGAAACGGAGATCTGGATACAATATCTTTAATTTCAATTTCGTTGAACAGTCACTGAAGTTACCTATCATTTGTAATTCTTCTAAATTTAAGGTTGTTAAGTTCGGAGTAACTTTAAATCCCCGATAATCACGATTGCTCTTCTTATATGAACTCTTAAATCTTTTTCTAATAACGTGGCCCATATCAAAGATTTTATCAAACCTAGATTCTTGATCTGGTTTTTCGTCGCGTCCAAATTTATTATCTCTCTTTATGTAGAAATTCGCCATTGGTCGAATACTTTTCTTTACTTCTCCAGATGCTTTGACTTGGTCATCATTAAAAGATGAAACATTAACAGAATCTGCGGTACCAAATAATTCTTTCTTTACTTCCATAACATCACATTTTCTCACGGCATCCGCAATATAATCAGATGGAGATTCATTACTCTGTGAATTTTCACAATGTTCTATTATTTCTGCGACAGCTACAAAGTGCGCTGTGGTTACTGAAAGTACATTAACGGCTTCCGTCGCAGTTTCATATGATATAGGATTACATGTTATTATATCTGGTTTATGAATAGTCTTTTGAATGTTTGGTGTGGCATGGTAAACTGGCTTCTCAGGTTTAACTTTATTAATAACAATTTCACCATGTTTCGCTTCCAGATCAGCAACATACTTCTCAATAAAACCATCTTTTAACAAGTCAAATGGACTAGGGCCTGTACCATATGGTATTAATCCTCGGAGAGTAGCGGCGATAATTTTATCATTGTAATATGTAAACAATGACCCTCTATAAATTTTAAACGCTTTCATGCGTTCCTTATCCCTCGCTGTTAATTGAGGCATTTTGGCTAGCACTTGGGTAAGATTTCTCGAAACGTCGAAAAGTAAATAGTAAGCCGGAAATCCGCGCCTAAAACATTACATAACGACGTAGGAGCGGGACTGGAATCAGCACCCCTGTGAAAAATCGGAGAGGTTTGATTTCGTTTTATCATACACGCCGCCACAAAATACTCGACAAGCCCACTTTAGCCAATATTCTGCAGTTGCCATCTCGCCGATTGAATAATAAAAGCCTGTTACTGGTCCGTGCACTTCGCTCACACGGTACTCGTAGTGCTTCCGAGATTCTTTCAACAGAATCGCACGTTCCAGGTAGAACTTCAGCCACTGATGGACGTGTCCCGTGCAGTAGTGATGCCAGTGATTATCTTGACAACGGTAGTCGGAATGCTCTTGACCTGGTTCGATCTTGTGCCGACACGCGCAAGAAGCGTAGTCACCGTGTGAACAGTCATCCATGTTTATAAGCCGGAGGAAATTGGAGAGTTCCGAGATATAGGTGAACTGGGGTATACCGGGAGGTGTGATACCTCCGAACAGTGGTTTCAAGCTGTTGAGGCCTACTTGCAGACATTCTTTTCCCATAACTTCGGAATGGAAAAGGTACTCGATGCTCAGCTTTTTTCCATTGTAGAATGTCGCTTCGAAAGTCTTCACGTTCAACTCTATCAGCAATTGTTTGGAACAGCTTGCTTCTGACGGTGCGGACATTGTTTTACGTTTATCTTTTCTTAGCTCAATAAAGACGGCAAAGAGGTAGGCACGTTCGTAACGTTCAGTAACCGAAAGTGATTTGTGACTGAAGATCCGCTATTATATTAAAGATGAATACTTATCATAAAGTAAATTTAGCGTTGGGTTTTCCTCAAGAATTTGTAGCTAGTGCCAACTGACCCTAGGTTATCGTAAGACGCTGAGCCAGACTAACTGTCTCAAGGCACCCAATAACAATGTTTTGATAACGATCTCGCACTTGTGCCTTATTACCTATATTCTGAGGAGTGACACGTGGTTTGTTCTATATTTTAACTAAAGTGCGCCACGTCTTGCGGCGTATTATCGGGAAATCTATGTCTACGTGTATGTCTACACATTATACTGTTTGCGGCTTATGCGTAGATACTAATCATGAACCAACTTAAGAAAAACGTTATTTAGACGTCTCACATTCCTGTATGGTCTGCTCCGCACCTAAACGTCGCAGGTACACGTACTCAGTAAGCGAATGCACGTTCAGGCCTTGCTCAAGACATATGATAAACATTGTTTGTGATAGCGGAGCTTTGCATCCCATGTGCACGTAACTCTTATCATCACGCCTTGCAACTCAACTGTAAGTGATAGTGGTGTGACGTGCTATGCGGCACCTAGTGGCACGTTACCTAGCCGTTACCTCTAGTGCCGTCCAAGCTTGACTTGATTGTATCTAACACAGAGTTGTCATGAAGGAAACTACGTACTTGGAGCAACGTAAGACGGAACGGTCTCAATACCTTACCTGCACAACTCTCCATCATTCTACACTACTAATAGGAATAAAACAAATAAAAGTAGACATATTAAACACAGCCATTTATTTCAATCTGCAGTACTTTGGACTTATAAAGACCAGTGGCATAGCTAGGGGGACAAGGGCCCTGGTGCATAGGGAGAGAATCGGGGCCTCCTCCCCTCTTTTCGCGTAGTTTGAACTTATATTGGTCTTTAAAATTATTGATAGGAATAAGAATAGGAAACAGTGAATTGAATTATCTCTAGCAGGCTAAATCCATACGTCGTCTCTATAAGAATCTCCATGTGTTTAATAGAAGAAAAAGGGAATAAATAAACAACGACGCACATGACAATATAGAATATTTATTATACAGATAAGATTAATTAAGAGAAAAAAGGATTTTTAACAGAATTCCCCGTCCAATTCACAATCTCTTACTTGCTTTAATTTTTGCGAATTCGTCTATAATTTCACTCAAATCCAAGTATGATGCCGCCTCATTTACTATTGCAATTAACGTTAAATGTTTCCGTCCGATTGAAAAAAAAAGAAAATCTTGTGAGCAGGCTCGAGACTCGAGGCTCCACAAGTTTTTTTTTTTCAAAGCTGAGTAAGAGAGGTTAGAGGGCCCGCTGAGCTCCGGGGCCCTGGTGCACTGCACCACCTGGCCCTATGATAGCTACGCCACTGATAAAGACTATTCAACACTCTTAACACTATTGAGATGCAGCTGCACCAGAGCCGAAACCACCAATACTGCGAGCCGAGTCAAGCAACAATTGTGTGTCCGTACGTTCACCCGTGGAATAATATTCCAAGATGGCTGGATCGTCTCGATGCACTTTTGCAATCATCGCATGAAACATCTCTTCAGATTGTTCAAGAATCGCCGGCACCATATAATTGGTCAACCACGCAGAGACGTGCGCGGTACAGAAATGATGCCAGTGGAGTTCGTTCGTGCACTCGCTTCCAGGAGATACCACTTTATGTGGATTCTTGTCACAGGTGCAGGTGTCGCCGGCAACCGCCTTGCACTTCTGAAAACGAAGCTTTTTCTCGACGAACTTCACTATCTTAGGCATCCTCACAAAATCTCTTTTACCTGGCGGCGGCTTCCAAAATAGGGTCACGAGCCAGTCCCAATTTATCAGTAGGCGATCCTCTTCTGGCCTCGTTGCATCAAAGCTGTAGCGGACGGTGCATGCTTTTCCATTAAGAAAAGTCAAGTCCAGGTTTCGCATTGACCGAGCAAACTGTGTATATGCTTTGTGAAAATGCATGAATTCGCCAACGCTGAAAGGGGCCTGGCCGGGTATAGCAGGCCCGCGGAACGTGAAGGTGTCCACCGGAAAAGTAAGTGCTCGGTTTTGATCTTCTTGGGACGTCATGTTGAGTTCTCGATGTCAGGCGGGGGCTTCTCCGTCTAAATAATATTCCTTCGTGAACGTCCGCCGCCGTTCAGTGTGTGTAGCTATCGACTGTGCGCAAATCAATTTATACCGAGCCAGTAGATTGTGAAACAGGATAAATGCAACGATATAGGGGTAACAAAGCAATTCGGAATTCCCGTAACCTAACCTGCGGGTTATCCGCGGCGACGCTGATGTAATCGCTCACTTCAGCCAGACTATCATTGTTATAAAAATATATGGAAATAAATGATCCTGCGCTCCCATACCTCAAGGTCGGGAGTTTACGCTATCAATTTGGTACATCGTGAACAATGTTTAATTGCTGTACCAGACGCATTGTCTTACCTAGGCAGTCCATAATAGGAATGCTGGAGACTCATCGTCAAAACCAGTTCAAAAGTTTGTACCTTCCAAGTACATACGGCATTGCGTGCGTGACAAGAGCATGTCTTAACAACGACAACGATGCAGATCGGATGCAGTTCTAGTAGGTTAAAACAACTAGTATACGACGCTTGACCCTGTACTGATAACACATAAAGTATAAACAAAATTTATTGGGTTTTACCCAACAAATTAGCGGTCTGGTTACTGGGCGACTTTGAGATAAGCAAGCGACTTGGGAAATTGAACTTGTGTAAAGAACAATTCTGCGACCACGTCATCCCATGTCCCGGTTGCTGGCTGCAGTTATAGGTATCATCACACTTTAGTAGTCCTGTTGGAAAATTAACTTTGATTCTAGCATTAGTGGGTCTTGTGAGTGCCCGCTATGAATGCTGCGCTGCAATCCATCGTCATGCTTACATTGTGCAAATGTGGCAAGCGGTGCATGGCCTACGAGATGCACAGGTGAACGCTGCATGTCAACGATAAGCAGATAATTCTACAAGGAGTATGTTTGTTCTAGGCTTTCTAAGTGTCACGTTCTGTGAGAACGTGAGCTGTAGGTTTCTGATAATTCGGCCCCAGCTTGGATGCTGATGCTGTAGCCTCGGCAAGTCATGTTACCTGTTACTTCGACCCATATTCATAGCACCTTCAAGGTGGCACATACATATAACAGGTCGAAATTTTCGAAAATGCATTTGATCCCTATGCACTGTAATATCTTTATCACTGAATACGAAAATATCACCCTTGCCTTGCCTTGCCTAGATGCTTAATTGTGAAGTTATAGACCATACGCTCTCCTGTCACTGACTGTAAATTGCCTCGATTGTCTAGTGAATAGTTAGTGTGCCGAACCACCGATATCGGGTAGGAGGTTCGAATTTTAGTCGTGCTTTGTACATACTAGAGGTGTGCGCCGATGGCTAAACCGTCGGCGGTGGCGTCTGGTCCAAAAATGGCCGGCGGCGGCGGCGTAATCGGCGTGATCGGCGCGATAAATTAAAATAAGTAATAATGCAAAAAAACTGTTTATTCATACGCTAAGATACAAACTAAAATTAATATGACACAATTTTTTGAATCAACTAATTATAAAGAAGTACACACATACACAAATAGTTTACATGTTAATGCTTTGCCTGCATGAGTTGTAGTTGTCGTGGACAAAAATAATTTTGTCCACATTGCTGGGACTTAGCCTGCATCTTTTAGCCATAAGTACAAGTCCTGCGATGGAAAAACTCGCTCGCTAGGAGTACTCGTGGCTGGAATGCACATGATGGCTCTTACAAGTGCATAAAGCCAAGGATATCTATTTTGCTTTTCCCGCCAATAGCGAAGAAGATCACCATCCGACAAATCATTTGGATCACATCCTCCGAGGTACTTCCAACAGTCATTAACTATCGTATCATCGTTAGTAATACTATTAGCAGAACCGGCAGCTGTATGCTTTCGGGATATGGCCAATAGCATCTTTGTTGACGAGCTTGATGCAGCATCTTTGAATTGTTCTCGGTGTTCCACATGTGTTTTGGCAGATCACATTCCTTTATACATTCCCGTACGTACGCTGAAAGAAACGTAACGCTGGTTTCCCCTTTTCAAGATAAGTATCCACTATATGGAGTCCTTGAAACCGATAATCCAGCAATGCTGCTGCAATAAGCACCTTGTTCATGGGAAATCGGTGATCCAGCTTGTTTAACATATTTCTCTTGATACTAATCATCAAAAGGCATTCGTCATCACTAATCTGGTTCAAAATATCTTCTAATTCACACCTAAACACAAGTGCAACGTTAATTGTTGTCAAATTTGATGCGCTCATAATGCTAACAGCATCTTTAAATTTGTTTAAAAATTTAATTAAATCACCAATCAACTTCCATTCATAATCTTCTATTTTTAGTTCTGTTTTATTCAGTTTTCCAAGCAGCTTATGAATGGGGTTTCTATTTGCATGGTTATATATACTCTCTAGCATAATTACAATGCTATGCCATCGTGTTGGAGTGGCAGTCTTAAGAGATGGAACGTGCTGATTTTCTTGCCGTTCTCCTGTCATCACCTCGTCAGACTCAGACTCATCTCTTATCGGATTAAGTTCGTCATACTCAACAACATCTGCAGCTTCTTCCACCTCCATTAACAGTCGCCGCTGCTCTTCATCAGCATCTTTTTCAAGTTCCGGTAATCTGAATCGAAGACATTTAACAATTTTTTTACATTTCTTGACAATGTTATCGACTTCCGGAGTGTTCTTAATTCCATCATTCAAAACCAAATTATGGAGTCCATGACCAAGACATAAGTGTGACCCCATATTTGATAAATGAACAGCTTTTTTGACGTTTGAACCAGAGTCAGTTACCATTACTACTTGTTTATCCTCCAATCCATATTCTATCAATAGTTCCTGAACATGATCTTTGATTTTTTCTGCAGTCTTTTTTCCTTCAATTAATTGAGTAGCTAGAGCAAAATTTTCCAGGTTGAGAGACTCATTTAAGTAATGTAAAGTCAATGTTAAGTTATTATTTCTTTTATAGGAGTCGCTCCACAAATCTGCTGTTAAGGCTACAGACCTCGGGCTTTTTGTATTAGCATTTTGATATGTGTTTTCATACTACGAAACACATCGTCTAGTGCAGTTCTCGAAATAGTAGTACGTGAAAAAAGATCTTCTTTTTTGACAATGACATTGTATTTTAAAAAAAAATTCACGCCGAATCCACGCCGGTGGAATGACCGGCGGCGGCGGCGTGGCATATATGACCGGCGGCGTACGCCACGCCGGTCGGCGCACACGTCTAGTACATACCAACGAGTTTTCGACGACTATGTTCCTATAGTATCTACCTATACTGAATACCGAGTGTTTTAAACATTAAGGAAAACATTGCAAGGAAACTTGTAAAACTGTCCTATTTTCAATACATTATGTAGTTGAAACTATAGATGTATAAAATATAACAATTATAGGTAGGTAATGAAAAACAAACACAAAAAAACATCGCTTATTACATAATTTTTATTCATCATCAGATATAAAATCATTACTATCGCTTTCGGTGACATTAATTATAATTCTGTCTGAAACATTGTCGATCATGTGGTTGATACCATACATTTTGTCTTCGATGATCTTATGAGACACGCAGCTACTCCATTTTTCCGGTGTGATATGTTGAAGTCCTTCTTCAAAAAGTTTTTTTACTTCTGTCATTTTGAAGGTTTTGTTATTTCTTGCAACATATCCTTTAGCTTGCGCCCATACCAACTCAATGGGATTGAGCTCACAGTGGTATGGGGGCAGACGTAAAACAATTATCCCATGCTGCGCTGCCTTCTCGTCCACAACATACTTATCGCAATGTTCTTGTTTGTGCTGCCGTACAATGTCTATAAGAGTAGCTTTAACCATTGTTGCTTCGAATGAAGTATTTTTGCTCGTTAGCCACTCTTGTATTCTACGTTTAGTCCAAGACATTGTAGGCAGCGATTCTAGTTTCCTGGAGTGGTAGGGGGCCTTGGATGACATTAATCGTCATTTTTCCTCATCTACTTCGCTGGACCCCATAATTCGATCACAAACTCTAAATTCAATTGCTTCAATGCAAGCTTCTGTTTCTTCAAGCTTTCAGTTCTCTCTTGTTACACAGGATGAGATTAAAAAGACGATATTAGCCATCAGATCTAAGGCTGTGGGTTGCGATGAAGTGAGTAGAGACATGATTTCCCTAATCTCAGATTTGCTACTTCCTGTAATCTCACACATAGTTAACTTCTCACTACGCACAGGACAATACCCTTCGATTTGGAAGAAGGCTTTTGTCCAGCCACTACCTAAAATTCCAAATCCAACCTTGCCTCAACACTTCCGTCCAATCTCTATACTTCCATTCCTATCCAAAATTCTAGAGGCCTGTGTACATAAGCAAGTATCCTCATTTCTATCAAAACATAACCTCCTGAGTAATTATCAGTCGGGGTTTCGCTCAGGTCACAGCACTACTACAGCCTTGATAAAAGTGACAGATGATGTCAGAAAAGGCATGGACAATAGGCAATTGACTCTAGTGGTGCTTGTTGACTTTTCAAATGCTTTTAACACAGTTGACCACGACATCCTTCTCGCTATTCTTTCCCACTTAAAATTTAGCCCCACTGCCTTGGCCTGGTTTTCGTCTTATCTTCGCGGTCGTCAGCAGACAGTCCGAGTGGGACAGAAGTCCTCGATGTGGGCTGACCTGGCAACTGGCGTGCCGCAAGGCGGAATTCTTTCTCCTATATTATTTTCGTTATTTATAAACTCTCTTACTTCCGTCATAAACTGTTCGTATCATCTGTATGCCGACGACCTCCAGTAGGGTGAGCACGAACATGTAAAGTATTCGTAACGTAAACGTTTCGAGCTTACTACACGATTACGCAGTGTAACGATAGTGAGTAGCACGAAGCACTTTCGTCGTCGTAACGTGAACTCGATACGATGACGAAGGTGATGTCATCCTAACGTAAACAAGGACGGGCCCAAGTGAACGAATAACACTGTACCAGGAACGAACGATGCGTTCTAAAATTAGAGGCTTATTTAAAATCACGAATTCTGTGAGGATATTTAATTAAAACTTTATCAAAAACAATATAAAACATTATTTTATTGCATAAAGTTGTATTAACATTTCATAAAACATGTATTTTATGAAAAGATTCATTAAAGAAAAATATTTTCGGAACGTTTTGGTTTCCGAACGACTGTACAACGTCAAGTAGCCCTATTCTTTTGTTTATATTTCAAATCGTATTGTGAGTTCAAAGTTGTGACAGCAGCGGCAAATCGAAAGTTTTAAAAGTTTTTAAATAATATTTGGTCAAAATGAGAACAAGCCACGTACAATACGTAATGATGGTGGAATTTATGGAAAGGTAAGCATGTAACAGTAACTATAAATAAAAATATAAGGCATTATCTATTGCTTACATGTACTTTTACTTTATTTAGTGGCTAGCATAATGTGTTAACTTATTCAATGAGTATGATTTGTTTGTCAGGAATGGAGATTTATCTAAACCTTCTGGTGGTCCTCGAGGTCGCCATTTCATTCAAATGAAATGGAAAGAACTTGTCGAGAAATTAAATAGTGAAGGAACAGGAGATTCTCGCTCGGAGGAGAAATGGCGCAAGGTATGTTTTTATAAGTGTCCAAATTCTTAAGTGTTCCCTCAATCAGTCGTCACTCTTTTTTGTTCCACTTTGTGCATTTCATTATAAATGTGTTTTTGTTGTTGTTTACTTTTTGTTTTGCTTTTGGTGAAGGTATGGAGCGACTTAAAAAATAACACTAAAAGGAAATGGGCTAAGATTAATAGGGCTGCTAGTGGTACTGGTGGTGGACCTGCACTTCATCTGTCTTTAACTGACGTTGAAAATAGGGTCATGCAGATAATTGGAGTGCAGGCAGCTACTGGCATGGTGGTTGTAGAGGCTGGCTTCCAACAACAGGTGATGCATATTATTTATTTTCCATATTTACCATAGTTTAGTGTTATTTTGTTCACCCATTGAAACATAATAAAATACAATTGTAGTTTGGTTTCATTTCAATTTATTTGCTATTTAATCGTGTAAACTTCAACGAAAGTGAATTTATTGTGAGCGCTATAAAAAAATAATCTCTAATTTTTTTCTCTAAATCCAATGACAAAATCCATAACTATTTCAGTAATGTTATAAAAATTATGTTTCAGGTTGAAGAGAGACCTATCTCACCTGTGAATCCTGCGACATACGCCGAGGAAAGTAATGTTGACGAAGTAGTGCTTCAAAAAATAACAGGTAAACGTAAAAGCGTTTACAACAAATGAATTAGCAATTGCAAACCTATTGGAATTTATAAAATTGTATATGCGAGCAGCGATGGCCGAGTGGGAAAATACCGCGGTCTTCGACGCGACCGATCCCGGGTTCAAATCCTCGGCGCGCACCTCTGAGTCCTCTGACAAAGAAATTTGCAATGTGCGCATTTATCGCTGCTCCACGGTGATGGAAAATATCGTGATATTTAATTGATTACGATGTTCTCCATCGCCGTGCATTCGTGAAAGAAATTCATAATTTCTCGAAAGTATGACGTCCACCAATCCGCATTTGGCCAGCGTGGTGGACTATGGCCTAAATCCCTCTCACTTGTGAGAGGAGACCTGTGCCCAGCAGTGGGATATAAAAAAGGGTTGAGAAAAATAATATAATTGTAATTAATACCTAAAATTATAAATAATTTTATTAATAGATTTGCAATATCACTGTCCTACTTCTAGCTGACCTTTTTTATAGATTGTTGCAAGATTCAAAATATTTCTTATTTAAATAATAATTTTTGTAATAATAAAATTTAAATAAATATTCTGAACTTGCAAAATCAAAATACTTATAGTTCATTCGCGTTAAGAAAATAGTGACTCATCACCGACTGCCGGCCAAGCCACGCCCCCTAGCCAATTAAAACGCTAGAAATTAGTAAGGCGAGTTCACAGTGCTCAGTTGAAGTCAGACCTTCGAACTGATCGGTTGTGTATTTTGCGTACTACTTGTTTAAAATTAAATTTGGAAAATGGATATCTCACCTATTAAAAAAAATAAAAGTGGATCAATTATACATAGCGGAGAGAGACCTGCGACCACGTGATACGCGAAGAAAATACCATGTGGGGTTTGGATGACGTCATGGAACATGCAGAACAAAATTCATTCGTAATAAATGTAACGGGAGAATCTAGCGATACTGATTAGCGATTTAAGTACTTAGTTTTAAGACAATTTTGTATTTTTTTACTTAGTACTTATTTTATTACCATTAATCCAAATATGTGTTACTCTACTAATATAGCGTTTAAGTTGACATTAAAAATTACCTTAATAGGAATATTTTAACATGTTTAAAATCATTGATACTTTATTATTTTTCTATTAAACTTATTTAATGTTTTGAAAAAAAAATGTTTAATTTTTTTCTCCATTATGAATACACCCTTACCCTGCAGTTGCACTGATGAGTCACTATTTTCTTAACGCGAATGAACTATAGTGAAGGTGGTTGAGGAGTTGAAAGAAATTGTTTCGTGTCGAATAAAAGACAATTCGCGTGGCGCATTGGTTACCACCAGTACCGTCTTTGCCATAGGGGGACATGGAGCACGTGCCCAGGGCCCCAGCCTTACGGGAGGGTCCCATTGGCTGGCAAAAATTACTTATAAATTTAACGAAACCGTTTGTTGGAATATATTTCCACTTAAAATAAAATACAGCTGTAATTTTTCAGAAAGTGATAATTCCGTTTCTTCAATATTCGACAAACATTACTATCTGAATAATATTTTGATTTAAAAAGTTACGCGTCTTTGATAAACACCCTCTGAATATTTTTAATATTTATTTCTCACGCTAATACACATCATATAATCATATAAACAATTAATATTCTATTATCATATAAACAATTAATTAATATGGTAGTAGTGCAACCGCATTTTCCATTATATTCTGCTACACACCATCTCTTATATTTATTTTGTACAATATGAACCGGACAAAAAGGCTAACGGGCCGCGTGAAGTTAAGCGATTATCAATGTCTACGGGCAACTACAGAGGAATCACCTCATAATTTACACATCATTACAGTGCATCCTCAATGCAGTCGAAAAGTTAAAAACTATCAACCATTCCAATTTAAAATCGATGATATCTATTCTACTATTTCTCAAATTTCAATGCTATCTTTGTAAACTTCCCCTATTGGTTATAATATCCTGTTTTATACTTAAGGTTTCAAGAGTTTCATAAATTTGTGTGTCCAAGTGCTCTGCCACGCCCTAAGACCGTACTGGTTACCATGCCGGACTGGCAGTCGGGGATCCCGGGTTCGATTCCCGGCGAAGAATAAGTTTCAGTTTCTGTTCTGTTTGGGTGTTTTGTTCATCTCTTTTTGTATGTCCATGGTCCTCACAAGAGAGGGTAAACTTATTTTGGGGCTGAGTGTGAGAAGTTATTATTTTCATTGTACATTCGCGTTGTGGTCAGGTTGGCCGAGATCATAGAGATACTTGCAGTTTGTTTTCGTTGTTACAGGTACACACGAGGACGTGCGACTCGTCAGGTTGGCCGGGTCGACGTGCGAAGCGATCAGTCTTATTCGAGACACCAAGCACACACACACCTCTATTAAGATACTGTTTATTATAATATTAATGAGTACCTTGATGACAAAACCTTATGAAAACATCTAATGCATAAAAGTACAAAGGTTTGGGAAGCTTTTCCGCGATAAAATATAAATTTAACCATGCCCACAGAGTACTTTAATATATACCGAAATAGAGACCTATCTACGGCCTTAAAATTGGTAATGCGCAACTAGCGCAATCTGTATTCACAAGTAAGAACTATCCTCCCTCTACTACATAGATAAAAGTATTATACTAACGTACTCTACTACTACTAGCATACATCATACATACCTTTACATACTTACATATACATATGCTATGCCTTGAGTTCTTTGATATTTGGCAGTTTTTTTACAAGGATTTATGAAATAAAATACATCACTCTTTTATTAGTATTTATTTAACTTTTCTGTTAAAGCATTTGCCAAAAAACTTTTTTGCTTTTATTTGGAAATGGTCATCTTCATCACTGATTTTAAATTTTCCACATAAAATTGAATTTATATTTTTACAATGACTAAAAATTAAACATCTAATTACAATTGTCATTAAATAATCAATTACATTTTTTTATGCTTGATACATGTAATAAAATTAAAATCTAATAAAACATACATTGAGGTAGTAATAATAGTTTTTAAATTTGGGTGTTCTAAATGTTCTTTTAAAATTTTGTTTACAATATCTTGCATATTGGATATTAATGTAATTGAATCTATGCTTGGAGTGCAAAGCCATCGTTTACCTGCAAATTCTCTTTTATCAATGTAATCAATAATATCTTCACTTGTGAATTTTTTTTCACACTCTTCGCAATTTTTAAATATACGAGATCTGGCTCTTTTTACAAAATAGCCACTCATGTATTCCAGAGGCGCTATGATTCTCGGATCACTACTTTTCTCCTCTAGAGGAGTTAAATTTATATCTAATATGTCAACGCGGGTTCGCCCTCGGCGGCGGTAGTAGCGGCGCTGCCAGCGTTCTCGTCGACGATAAGAGCGTGCAACGCATCACAAAAGTCTCCTTCGCAGTTTTTGCCACGGGTATATGTAGTGTTCAAATTATTTATTAGTAGAGTGGCAAAAGCTGACTCAAATTGGTCGCAAGTTGGGTTATTGTTGCGACACCCATGACTCCGCACCGATCCAAAGAAGTTTTCCAACGGGTCTTGGTTAAGGTGTCGCATCCATACTGATGTTATGTTAAAATCCAACTGCAGTTTTTTTAATATTTCTGTCCCGTCCAATGTCCATACCCAATTTGCCACAGTCGGGACCAGTGGCGGCTCATCCTAAAGAGCGCTGGTGCAGTGCACTCCCACTTTAAAATTTAAATATTACATAGGAAAATTACATAGGTAATCTATATTCCTTCATAATACATACTATCCTTACATTACTTCTATCATCTATCCTTACTTACATTATATCTACGCGTACATTTATCGTCATATTGTACGAGTGGAGCGCCAGCGATTGCGCTCCTAATGAAACGAAGTTTAGTACGATTCCTAGCGCTGTATTCAATGAGTGCGAAAGAGAAACATCGCAGCACATAGCCGACGCGTGAAACAAAAGATTTAGTATGAGAAATTAACTTAATCTGGAGCGCCGCTCACGCGCGACGTTGCCAAACCGTGGGTTCGGCCGTGGGGCGTGCCGTGGGGCGTGGCCTCAACCTGCTTATGCGATGTTGCCGTTCTTATGTATACAAACAAACGTGTCGTCGGCTTTGACAGTTATATCGCAGTTTTTCTTTAAATTAAAATTAAAAAATAGTTTATGCGCGACATTTTGTGTTAAAAATGGAACAATACAGTGTATCTTTTATTAAAAAGTGTCAAAAACTATAGAAATACACCTTGAACAAAAAGCTAAAGGGTCCTCAAATTGCACTTACACAAAAATGTAATACAAAAACTAAATCTTTTACGCGTGTTTTTAAGTTTGAACAATATTTTAAAACTCCTTGGTTGTGTGGTTGTAAAGAGACCAATAAATTATTTTGTTTTCCGTGTCTGGTGTTTGGAAACTGACACCGGCAGTGGAGGTGAATCTGCATGGATCACAACGGGTGTTGACGATTTAGCGCATCTTTCAATAAAACTGAAAAAACATTCGCAATCTCGATTTCATATGTTATGTGAAGTGCAATTATTGGCATCGATTGGCCGACAAGATATTCATAAAGCGCTCGATTCTGCGTATCGAAAATCTATTCGAGAGTTCAATGAACGCGTTGATGAAAATCGATATATTTTACGGCGTTTGATAGATTGTGTGGTATTTTGTGGTGCATTTCAAGTTGCTTTACGAGGGCATGATGAATCTACGGAATCTCTGAATCCCGGAATCTATAGAGGTTTGGTTAATTGTGTATTATTTTATTTTTTATTTTATCTATTGTGAAATGTGTATTATTATATTGAATTTATCTGATTATGACATGAAACAACATGATATTCTGACATGACATAAATTTAATTAGCTATTTAATAATTTTGACATTTTGACACGAAAAACTATGGCGCAAGAACGTCTCAATGCATTATGTATGATAAGCATTGAAAAACGATTAATTAATTCTATATCTGATTTTCACAAGAAAGTCATAGATGTCTTCGCTCGTCAAAAAGACCGGCGAATGAATTTTCTGTATAAATAAAATAAATGGTAAGCTCTAAGTTTTTTTTTTTTTTTTGTGAACCCCCATCAAAAAATGTCACGAGCCGCCTCTGGTCGGGACAGATTCTACTTTGCCACTAGTAGTTATAAACTTCATTGATTTGAAAAAATTTTTTCCTTCCTTCCAAGTATTTCTATGTGCAGAGTTTGGTTTTGCAGGTCCAAGTAATGGTTTGGCGTATTTATTCTTCACGTGACTTCCATTAAGCGAATCAAACATATCATCCATGAAGAGAAGCAGATCTGCAGTTTCCTTGCACTCTGGAGGAAGAATTCCTTTACCTAAAAACAAACAAATTAATTAATACTTCAAACATGATTCCAAATTAGAAGATAAATAATAATAATCAATTATATTTCTCTATAAACTATGGTTTGTTTCTATCCCTTTTATCCCTAATACAGTGGAAAAAGATAAACCTAGCTTATTTAAGTTGGAATCAGGGCCATTGTTTTACTAATTTTAATTTATTCTGTAAAAATAAAACCTTATAGTTGTACAGACGCAATTTTACTAGCACTCGAGGTTTTTAACTTATAATATTTTAAGTACACTACTGAAGATACATGGGTTTCCTTTCGTTCGCGAACATTTTACTATAAGGTGGTATTTTAGCGAAAATTGCAAGCTTTGAAAACATCTTTCATTAAACATTATAGCACTTTTGTAAAGCATAACTATACGACTAACTTTTCAGAGGAAATTCTCATCGCAAAAATACCACCCTATAGAGTTATGCTCGCGAACAAAAGGAAATAATATATGTATTATCAGTAGTTTGGCAAAAATTAATTGAAAACCTCGAGCGCTAGTGAGATTTCGTCTGTGCAACCTTAACATAACATCCCTAGGTTAATTAAATTTTTATAATAAAATTGGCTGCAACCCTTTTTGCGTCCCACTGCTGGGCACGGGTCTCTCCCCATTATTGGGGAGGCCTGGAGCTTACTCCAACGCTGCTCACCTGCAAGGTATCCCATATTATAGTTCATTCGCGTTAAGAAAATAGTGACTCATCACCGACTGCCGGCCAAGCCACGCCCCCTAGCCAATTAAAACGCTAGAAATTAGTAAGGCGAGTTCACAGTGCTCAGTTGAAGTCAGACCTTCGAACTGATCGGTTGTGTATTTTGCGTACTACTTGTTTAAAATTAAATTTGGAAAATGGATATCTCACCTATTAAAAAAAATAAAAGTGGATCAATTATACATAGCGGAGAGAGACGCGTAATTTACAATGTTTATAAGTATTTCAAACAGATTGATTTAAATGAGACTGTGGAGAGCATAGTAATTAAAACTGCAAGTGCATGCGGTGTGTCCGAAAACACTGTTTATAAAATTATAAAAGAACAAAAAGAAACGAATACATTGAAATCACCTGTGAAAAAAAGAGCTCGACTATCCACGGTCGATAAATTAGATGAACTAGACAAATGTGCAATAAGGAGAAAAGTACACTCTATATATTTAAATAACGAGTATCCAACATTGGACAAAATAATAACACTTTGCGAAGCTGATGAAGATATTCCTGTTTTCAAACGTACAACACTTCACAAAATACTGCACGAGCTTGGTTTTGATTTCAATAAACAAGATAGTAGAACATTGTTAGTGGAAAGAGAAGATATTGTTTTATGGAGACGAAAATACTTAAGACAAATAAAAGAATATAGAAACGCTAATAAAACCATTTACTATCTCGACGAAACGTGGGTAAACGCCGGACACGTAAAAACAAAAGTGTGGTTGGATACAACAGTCAAGAATAAAAGACAAGCTTTCCAAGATGGCTTATCAACCGGCCCAAAAGCTCCGACAGGGAAAGGGAAAAGGTTAATTATATTGCACATTGGCAGCGAAAAAGGATTCCTGGAAGATGGTTTACTAGTCTTTGAATCTAAATCTACAAAAGATTATCATGAAGAAATGGATGGTGAAAGATTCCTTAATTGGTTCAATGGTATAATACCGAAGCTTGAACCAGGAAGTGTGGTTGTCATGGATAACGCTCCCTACCATTCGGTAAAAGTTGAAAAAATACCCACGGCCAGTTGGAATAAGCAGCAAATACTAGAGTGGTTGCAAAACAAAGGCATATCTATGGATATGAGTTATTTGAAAAAAGAATTATTATTGAAAGTCGCCGAAATCGCCCCACAATATAATAAATATTTAGTAGATGAGACTGCTAAAAACCATGGCATTACAATTCTTCGTCTGCCGCCTTACCATTGTAAATTAAATCCGATTGAAATGGTGTGGGCCCAAATAAAAAATTATATTGCTGCGAATAATACTACATTCAAAATGAGTGACGTAAAAAAATTATTTTATGACGCAATCGCGTTAGTAGACGCCAATCGGTGGAAGAAATGCTGCGACCACGTGATACGCGAAGAAAATACCATGTGGGGTTTGGATGACGTCATGGAACATGCAGAACAAAATTCATTCGTAATAAATGTAACGGGAGAATCTAGCGATACTGATTAGCGATTTAAGTACTTAGTTTTAAGACAATTTTGTATTTTTTTACTTAGTACTTATTTTATTACCATTAATCCAAATATGTGTTACTCTACTAATATAGCGTTTAAGTTGACATTAAAAATTACCTTAATAGGAATATTTTAACATGTTTAAAATCATTGATACTTTATTATTTTTCTATTAAACTTATTTGATGTTTTGAAAAAAAAATGTTTAATTTTTTTCTCCATTATGAATACACCCTTACCCTGCAGTTGCACTGATGAGTCACTATTTTCTTAACGCGAATGAACTATACATGCAGCAGCAAGATATTGCTGCTGAGGCGGTCGTAAACCAAAAGAAGAAAAAGGAAAATGAAACTATTTATTCCTATATTAAGAGGCCTAAACACGGAACAAAAATAGTTAGGCTGGAAGTGTACGATGTGGACAAAATTGATAATATTCAAAGTAGAGTATTTTGTGACTGTAATGCGGGAGTATGCATGCAATATGTTGTAGATAACGATAATATATACTTTGATGAAATATAATTCTGTAAAAAGCTTGATGACAAAAATACAAAACAGTATGGATAAATTATAAGAAAGTAACATTAATTAGTTTATACTTTTATTTTTATAGTTTATTATTATTATTTAGTATTACTTATTTAATCATTTATCAAAACGAAACGAACGAACGAACGTTACTTTCTTTGTAACTGTGTATGTGAAAAACACAATAAAATACTTTTTTTTGTAACTGTGTATGTGAAGAACACAATAAAATATATAAATGAAACTTTAACAGTCGTTTTATTTAAATTTTTATTAGACATTTTATACAAGTTTCCTTTCCTTTCATTCGATTTATACATATAGGTAGTATTTCTGTATCCCACACTAAAGAATAATAAATACATCATGCCTACACACACACACACACACATAGTAAACTGATAGATAGATAGATAGACCTACATACTTCTAGGTGAATAATAAAAATGATAAATGAAAAGTTAAAACTGATACCTCATTATCTAACTTTTCACTATTCATCTATCAATTTTAATTTTTCATTGTGGTATGTATGTACTTACTATTCATCTATCAGTTTTCACTTTTCATTTACCAGTTCTAATGTCAATTTATGTTAGAACTGGTAAATGAAAAGTGAAAACTGATAGATGAAGAGTGAAAAGTTATATATTAAGGTATCTGGATCTGGATCTCTGAATGATCCTGATCCAGATACCTTAATATATAACTACTGGCATTCATAGATTTTATTTTGCTTTAGTGGAAATAAGCCCTTTTGAAAAATCACTCATTTGTTTCAACCGCAAGACGCGCAGTCATCCGCGGCGCTCACCGCGCGAGTCAATCCGCGGCGCAGGTCGCACCGCAGTTCGCGTCGCCCGTTTGGGATTCGAGTTTTCATTATTTGAATTTTCTGAGCACATTTACAAAAGTAATGTATATTTTTTTTATACCATCAGAAAGAAGAGATTTCAACGTACAAAAAGCATACCAACTTTTTTAAAAAAGCAGATATTTTGACGTGAGAATTTTCGATTAAAAACTAGGCTGCTTTTTCGATATTAAGTCAAAATGAGGTGAAAAAAATAAATATTTTAAACCGAAAAAATTACTGTATATCTGGGACATAAAAAGGTAAGTTTTCACCAAATTTTGTGAAAAAATAATTTTATTTGTATTTATAAGATAAAAATAAAAAACCAAAAACATGGTTATTTGAATATTTCACTTAAATTTTGAGGTTATGTGAAAAAAGTGTAAGTATAAAAGTTGTAGATCTTTTTATTAACTACATCTTTGCCATTTAACTATTTTTCATAGGACCTGTAGTTTTGCCGGAAATCGAGATACACCGTTTTTTACTCTTTAAAGCTCCCCTCCCCTTTCCGGACCTCAGATCGCCTCTAATTTATTTTTCCTTTTATTTTTGTTATATTCTCTACCTTTTCCAATAGGTTTCATTCTACTATAAATTTTTTTCACTTTTTACCATTTTCAACATGATCGACACTGGTCTAGTAAGCTATGAAGTGACAAATCTTTAAGTAAGGTGTATGAATGTATTGAACTATTAAACACACGCTTATGTCGCAGTAGTCGCCTAAGCTAACTCATCAGGTTTTTTTTTTTTTTTTTTTTTTATTAAGTGAGCGATCAAACGATCGGGTCTCCTCTAACCTCTAGACTCACTAATCAACAGAAGGATTTTACGTCTATTATAAGCCGGACGGGTTTTAGTTTTCCTTCTATTAAGACAAAGACAAAGACAAAGACAATCTTTGTCTTTGTCTTTGTCTTTGTCTTTGTCTTTGTCTATTAAGTTATATCATCGGGCAGCTCCGATGCAAGTGCTAACACATTGACGTCGACGTGAGTTTTATTCTTAAATTTGCAATATGCATATTTTGAAGAGCGTAACAATACAGCTGCATAATCATATTGTAATAGGTTTTCCATAACTAATTGATAATACAATGTTCCACATACACAGCGCTGTAGGCGATACACATCGCCAAGAGAATCTCCATGTTGGCGCTTCAGTGTCTTCGCCACACCTACATATTTATTTATATGTATAGCAGTATAATAATGTAATTTCTCACATGGTGTCGGTGAGAAACGGAGATCTGGATACAATATCTTTAATTTCAATTTCGTTGAACAGTCACTGAAGTTACCTATCATTTGTAATTCTTCTAAATTTAAGGTTGTTAAGTTCGGAGTAACTTTAAATCCCCGATAATCACGATTGCTCTTCTTATATGAACTCTTAAATCTTTTTCTAATAACGTGGCCCATATCAAAGATTTTATCAAACCTAGATTCTTGATCTGGTTTTTCGTCGCGTCCAAATTTATTATCTCTCTTTATGTAGAAATTCGCCATTGGTCGAATACTTTTCTTTACTTCTCCAGATGCTTTGACTTGGTCATCATTAAAAGATGAAACATTAACAGAATCTGCGGTACCAAATAATTCTTTCTTTACTTCCATAACATCACATTTTCTCACGGCATCCGCAATATAATCAGATGGAGATTCATTACTCTGTGAATTTTCACAATGTTCTATTATTTCTGCGACAGCTACAAAGTGCGCTGTGGTTACTGAAAGTACATTAACGGCTTCCGTCGCAGTTTCATATGATATAGGATTACATGTTATTATATCTGGTTTATGAATAGTCTTTTGAATGTTTGGTGTGGCATGGTAAACTGGCTTCTCAGGTTTAACTTTATTAATAACAATTTCACCATGTTTCGCTTCCAGATCAGCAACATACTTCTCAATAAAACCATCTTTTAACAAGTCAAATGGACTAGGGCCTGTACCATATGGTATTAATCCTCGGAGAGTAGCGGCGATAATTTTATCATTGTAATATGTAAACAATGACCCTCTATAAATTTTAAACGCTTTCATGCGTTCCTTATCCCTCGCTGTTAATTGAGGCATTTTGGCTAGCACTTGGGTAAGATTTCTCGAAACGTCGAAAAGTAAATAGTAAGCCGGAAATCCGCGCCTAAAACATTACATAACGACGTAGGAGCGGGACTGGAATCAGCACCCCTGTGAAAAATCGGAGAGGTTTGATTTCGTTTTATCATACACGCCGCCACAAAATACTCGACAAGCCCACTTTAGCCAATATTCTGCAGTTGCCATCTCGCCGATTGAATAATAAAAGCCTGTTACTGGTCCGTGCACTTCGCTCACACGGTACTCGTAGTGCTTCCGAGATTCTTTCAACAGAATCGCACGTTCCAGGTAGAACTTCAGCCACTGATGGACGTGTCCCGTGCAGTAGTGATGCCAGTGATTATCTTGACAACGGTAGTCGGAATGCTCTTGACCTGGTTCGATCTTGTGCCGACACGCGCAAGAAGCGTAGTCACCGTGTGAACAGTCATCCATGTTTATAAGCCGGAGGAAATTGGAGAGTTCCGAGATATAGGTGAACTGGGGTATACCGGGAGGTGTGATACCTCCGAACAGTGGTTTCAAGCTGTTGAGGCCTACTTGCAGACATTCTTTTCCCATAACTTCGGAATGGAAAAGGTACTCGATGCTCAGCTTTTTTCCATTGTAGAATGTCGCTTCGAAAGTCTTCACGTTCAACTCTATCAGCAATTGTTTGGAACAGCTTGCTTCTGACGGTGCGGACATTGTTTTACGTTTATCTTTTCTTAGCTCAATAAAGACGGCAAAGAGGTAGGCACGTTCGTAACGTTCAGTAACCGAAAGTGATTTGTGACTGAAGATCCGCTATTATATTAAAGATGAATACTTATCATAAAGTAAATTTAGCGTTGGGTTTTCCTCAAGAATTTGTAGCTAGTGCCAACTGACCCTAGGTTATCGTAAGACGCTGAGCCAGACTAACTGTCTCAAGGCACCCAATAACAATGTTTTGATAACGATCTCGCACTTGTGCCTTATTACCTATATTCTGAGGAGTGACACGTGGTTTGTTCTATATTTTAACTAAAGTGCGCCACGTCTTGCGGCGTATTATCGGGAAATCTATGTCTACGTGTATGTCTACACATTATACTGTTTGCGGCTTATGCGTAGATACTAATCATGAACCAACTTAAGAAAAACGTTATTTAGACGTCTCACATTCCTGTATGGTCTGCTCCGCACCTAAACGTCGCAGGTACACGTACTCAGTAAGCGAATGCACGTTCAGGCCTTGCTCAAGACATATGATAAACATTGTTTGTGATAGCGGAGCTTTGCATCCCATGTGCACGTAACTCTTATCATCACGCCTTGCAACTCAACTGTAAGTGATAGTGGTGTGACGTGCTATGCGGCACCTAGTGGCACGTTACCTAGCCGTTACCTCTAGTGCCGTCCAAGCTTGACTTGATTGTATCTAACACAGAGTTGTCATGAAGGAAACTACGTACTTGGAGCAACGTAAGACGGAACGGTCTCAATACCTTACCTGCACAACTCTCCATCATTCTACACTACTAATAGGAATAAAACAAATAAAAGTAGACATATTAAACACAGCCATTTATTTCAATCTGCAGTACTTTGGACTTATAAAGACCAGTGGCATAGCTAGGGGGACAAGGGCCCTGGTGCATAGGGAGAGAATCGGGGCCTCCTCCCCTCTTTTCGCGTAGTTTGAACTTATATTGGTCTTTAAAATTATTGATAGGAATAAGAATAGGAAACAGTGAATTGAATTATCTCTAGCAGGCTAAATCCATACGTCGTCTCTATAAGAATCTCCATGTGTTTAATAGAAGAAAAAGGGAATAAATAAACAACGACGCACATGACAATATAGAATATTTATTATACAGATAAGATTAATTAAGAGAAAAAAGGATTTTTAACAGAATTCCCCGTCCAATTCACAATCTCTTACTTGCTTTAATTTTTGCGAATTCGTCTATAATTTCACTCAAATCCAAGTATGATGCCGCCTCATTTACTATTGCAATTAACGTTAAATGTTTCCGTCCGATTGAAAAAAAAAGAAAATCTTGTGAGCAGGCTCGAGACTCGAGGCTCCACAAGTTTTTTTTTTTCAAAGCTGAGTAAGAGAGGTTAGAGGGCCCGCTGAGCTCCGGGGCCCTGGTGCACTGCACCACCTGGCCCTATGATAGCTACGCCACTGATAAAGACTATTCAACACTCTTAACACTATTGAGATGCAGCTGCACCAGAGCCGAAACCACCAATACTGCGAGCCGAGTCAAGCAACAATTGTGTGTCCGTACGTTCACCCGTGGAATAATATTCCAAGATGGCTGGATCGTCTCGATGCACTTTTGCAATCATCGCATGAAACATCTCTTCAGATTGTTCAAGAATCGCCGGCACCATATAATTGGTCAACCACGCAGAGACGTGCGCGGTACAGAAATGATGCCAGTGGAGTTCGTTCGTGCACTCGCTTCCAGGAGATACCACTTTATGTGGATTCTTGTCACAGGTGCAGGTGTCGCCGGCAACCGCCTTGCACTTCTGAAAACGAAGCTTTTTCTCGACGAACTTCACTATCTTAGGCATCCTCACAAAATCTCTTTTACCTGGCGGCGGCTTCCAAAATAGGGTCACGAGCCAGTCCCAATTTATCAGTAGGCGATCCTCTTCTGGCCTCGTTGCATCAAAGCTGTAGCGGACGGTGCATGCTTTTCCATTAAGAAAAGTCAAGTCCAGGTTTCGCATTGACCGAGCAAACTGTGTATATGCTTTGTGAAAATGCATGAATTCGCCAACGCTGAAAGGGGCCTGGCCGGGTATAGCAGGCCCGCGGAACGTGAAGGTGTCCACCGGAAAAGTAAGTGCTCGGTTTTGATCTTCTTGGGACGTCATGTTGAGTTCTCGATGTCAGGCGGGGGCTTCTCCGTCTAAATAATATTCCTTCGTGAACGTCCGCCGCCGTTCAGTGTGTGTAGCTATCGACTGTGCGCAAATCAATTTATACCGAGCCAGTAGATTGTGAAACAGGATAAATGCAACGATATAGGGGTAACAAAGCAATTCGGAATTCCCGTAACCTAACCTGCGGGTTATCCGCGGCGACGCTGATGTAATCGCTCACTTCAGCCAGACTATCATTGTTATAAAAATATATGGAAATAAATGATCCTGCGCTCCCATACCTCAAGGTCGGGAGTTTACGCTATCAATTTGGTACATCGTGAACAATGTTTAATTGCTGTACCAGACGCATTGTCTTACCTAGGCAGTCCATAATAGGAATGCTGGAGACTCATCGTCAAAACCAGTTCAAAAGTTTGTACCTTCCAAGTACATACGGCATTGCGTGCGTGACAAGAGCATGTCTTAACAACGACAACGATGCAGATCGGATGCAGTTCTAGTAGGTTAAAACAACTAGTATACGACGCTTGACCCTGTACTGATAACACATAAAGTATAAACAAAATTTATTGGGTTTTACCCAACAAATTAGCGGTCTGGTTACTGGGCGACTTTGAGATAAGCAAGCGACTTGGGAAATTGAACTTGTGTAAAGAACAATTCTGCGACCACGTCATCCCATGTCCCGGTTGCTGGCTGCAGTTATAGGTATCATCACACTTTAGTAGTCCTGTTGGAAAATTAACTTTGATTCTAGCATTAGTGGGTCTTGTGAGTGCCCGCTATGAATGCTGCGCTGCAATCCATCGTCATGCTTACATTGTGCAAATGTGGCAAGCGGTGCATGGCCTACGAGATGCACAGGTGAACGCTGCATGTCAACGATAAGCAGATAATTCTACAAGGAGTATGTTTGTTCTAGGCTTTCTAAGTGTCACGTTCTGTGAGAACGTGAGCTGTAGGTTTCTGATAATTCGGCCCCAGCTTGGATGCTGATGCTGTAGCCTCGGCAAGTCATGTTACCTGTTACTTCGACCCATATTCATAGCACCTTCAAGGTGGCACATACATATAACAGGTCGAAATTTTCGAAAATGCATTTGATCCCTATGCACTGTAATATCTTTATCACTGAATACGAAAATATCACCCTTGCCTTGCCTTGCCTAGATGCTTAATTGTGAAGTTATAGACCATACGCTCTCCTGTCACTGACTGTAAATTGCCTCGATTGTCTAGTGAATAGTTAGTGTGCCGAACCACCGATATCGGGTAGGAGGTTCGAATTTTAGTCGTGCTTTGTACATACTAGAGGTGTGCGCCGATGGCTAAACCGTCGGCGGTGGCGTCTGGTCCAAAAATGGCCGGCGGCGGCGGCGTAATCGGCGTGATCGGCGCGATAAATTAAAATAAGTAATAATGCAAAAAAACTGTTTATTCATACGCTAAGATACAAACTAAAATTAATATGACACAATTTTTTGAATCAACTAATTATAAAGAAGTACACACATACACAAATAGTTTACATGTTAATGCTTTGCCTGCATGAGTTGTAGTTGTCGTGGACAAAAATAATTTTGTCCACATTGCTGGGACTTAGCCTGCATCTTTTAGCCATAAGTACAAGTCCTGCGATGGAAAAACTCGCTCGCTAGGAGTACTCGTGGCTGGAATGCACATGATGGCTCTTACAAGTGCATAAAGCCAAGGATATCTATTTTGCTTTTCCCGCCAATAGCGAAGAAGATCACCATCCGACAAATCATTTGGATCACATCCTCCGAGGTACTTCCAACAGTCATTAACTATCGTATCATCGTTAGTAATACTATTAGCAGAACCGGCAGCTGTATGCTTTCGGGATATGGCCAATAGCATCTTTGTTGACGAGCTTGATGCAGCATCTTTGAATTGTTCTCGGTGTTCCACATGTGTTTTGGCAGATCACATTCCTTTATACATTCCCGTACGTACGCTGAAAGAAACGTAACGCTGGTTTCCCCTTTTCAAGATAAGTATCCACTATATGGAGTCCTTGAAACCGATAATCCAGCAATGCTGCTGCAATAAGCACCTTGTTCATGGGAAATCGGTGATCCAGCTTGTTTAACATATTTCTCTTGATACTAATCATCAAAAGGCATTCGTCATCACTAATCTGGTTCAAAATATCTTCTAATTCACACCTAAACACAAGTGCAACGTTAATTGTTGTCAAATTTGATGCGCTCATAATGCTAACAGCATCTTTAAATTTGTTTAAAAATTTAATTAAATCACCAATCAACTTCCATTCATAATCTTCTATTTTTAGTTCTGTTTTATTCAGTTTTCCAAGCAGCTTATGAATGGGGTTTCTATTTGCATGGTTATATATACTCTCTAGCATAATTACAATGCTATGCCATCGTGTTGGAGTGGCAGTCTTAAGAGATGGAACGTGCTGATTTTCTTGCCGTTCTCCTGTCATCACCTCGTCAGACTCAGACTCATCTCTTATCGGATTAAGTTCGTCATACTCAACAACATCTGCAGCTTCTTCCACCTCCATTAACAGTCGCCGCTGCTCTTCATCAGCATCTTTTTCAAGTTCCGGTAATCTGAATCGAAGACATTTAACAATTTTTTTACATTTCTTGACAATGTTATCGACTTCCGGAGTGTTCTTAATTCCATCATTCAAAACCAAATTATGGAGTCCATGACCAAGACATAAGTGTGACCCCATATTTGATAAATGAACAGCTTTTTTGACGTTTGAACCAGAGTCAGTTACCATTACTACTTGTTTATCCTCCAATCCATATTCTATCAATAGTTCCTGAACATGATCTTTGATTTTTTCTGCAGTCTTTTTTCCTTCAATTAATTGAGTAGCTAGAGCAAAATTTTCCAGGTTGAGAGACTCATTTAAGTAATGTAAAGTCAATGTTAAGTTATTATTTCTTTTATAGGAGTCGCTCCACAAATCTGCTGTTAAGGCTACAGACCTCGGGCTTTTTGTATTAGCATTTTGATATGTGTTTTCATACTACGAAACACATCGTCTAGTGCAGTTCTCGAAATAGTAGTACGTGAAAAAAGATCTTCTTTTTTGACAATGACATTGTATTTTAAAAAAAAATTCACGCCGAATCCACGCCGGTGGAATGACCGGCGGCGGCGGCGTGGCATATATGACCGGCGGCGTACGCCACGCCGGTCGGCGCACACGTCTAGTACATACCAACGAGTTTTCGACGACTATGTTCCTATAGTATCTACCTATACTGAATACCGAGTGTTTTAAACATTAAGGAAAACATTGCAAGGAAACTTGTAAAACTGTCCTATTTTCAATACATTATGTAGTTGAAACTATAGATGTATAAAATATAACAATTATAGGTAGGTAATGAAAAACAAACACAAAAAAACATCGCTTATTACATAATTTTTATTCATCATCAGATATAAAATCATTACTATCGCTTTCGGTGACATTAATTATAATTCTGTCTGAAACATTGTCGATCATGTGGTTGATACCATACATTTTGTCTTCGATGATCTTATGAGACACGCAGCTACTCCATTTTTCCGGTGTGATATGTTGAAGTCCTTCTTCAAAAAGTTTTTTTACTTCTGTCATTTTGAAGGTTTTGTTATTTCTTGCAACATATCCTTTAGCTTGCGCCCATACCAACTCAATGGGATTGAGCTCACAGTGGTATGGGGGCAGACGTAAAACAATTATCCCATGCTGCGCTGCCTTCTCGTCCACAACATACTTATCGCAATGTTCTTGTTTGTGCTGCCGTACAATGTCTATAAGAGTAGCTTTAACCATTGTTGCTTCGAATGAAGTATTTTTGCTCGTTAGCCACTCTTGTATTCTACGTTTAGTCCAAGACATTGTAGGCAGCGATTCTAGTTTCCTGGAGTGGTAGGGGGCCTTGGATGACATTAATCGTCATTTTTCCTCATCTACTTCGCTGGACCCCATAATTCGATCACAAACTCTAAATTCAATTGCTTCAATGCAAGCTTCTGTTTCTTCAAGCTTTCAGTTCTCTCTTGTTACACAGGATGAGATTAAAAAGACGATATTAGCCATCAGATCTAAGGCTGTGGGTTGCGATGAAGTGAGTAGAGACATGATTTCCCTAATCTCAGATTTGCTACTTCCTGTAATCTCACACATAGTTAACTTCTCACTACGCACAGGACAATACCCTTCGATTTGGAAGAAGGCTTTTGTCCAGCCACTACCTAAAATTCCAAATCCAACCTTGCCTCAACACTTCCGTCCAATCTCTATACTTCCATTCCTATCCAAAATTCTAGAGGCCTGTGTACATAAGCAAGTATCCTCATTTCTATCAAAACATAACCTCCTGAGTAATTATCAGTCGGGGTTTCGCTCAGGTCACAGCACTACTACAGCCTTGATAAAAGTGACAGATGATGTCAGAAAAGGCATGGACAATAGGCAATTGACTCTAGTGGTGCTTGTTGACTTTTCAAATGCTTTTAACACAGTTGACCACGACATCCTTCTCGCTATTCTTTCCCACTTAAAATTTAGCCCCACTGCCTTGGCCTGGTTTTCGTCTTATCTTCGCGGTCGTCAGCAGACAGTCCGAGTGGGACAGAAGTCCTCGATGTGGGCTGACCTGGCAACTGGCGTGCCGCAAGGCGGAATTCTTTCTCCTATATTATTTTCGTTATTTATAAACTCTCTTACTTCCGTCATAAACTGTTCGTATCATCTGTATGCCGACGACCTCCAGTAGGGTGAGCACGAACATGTAAAGTATTCGTAACGTAAACGTTTCGAGCTTACTACACGATTACGCAGTGTAACGATAGTGAGTAGCACGAAGCACTTTCGTCGTCGTAACGTGAACTCGATACGATGACGAAGGTGATGTCATCCTAACGTAAACAAGGACGGGCCCAAGTGAACGAATAACACTGTACCAGGAACGAACGATGCGTTCTAAAATTAGAGGCTTATTTAAAATCACGAATTCTGTGAGGATATTTAATTAAAACTTTATCAAAAACAATATAAAACATTATTTTATTGCATAAAGTTGTATTAACATTTCATAAAACATGTATTTTATGAAAAGATTCATTAAAGAAAAATATTTTCGGAACGTTTTGGTTTCCGAACGACTGTACAACGTCAAGTAGCCCTATTCTTTTGTTTATATTTCAAATCGTATTGTGAGTTCAAAGTTGTGACAGCAGCGGCAAATCGAAAGTTTTAAAAGTTTTTAAATAATATTTGGTCAAAATGAGAACAAGCCACGTACAATACGTAATGATGGTGGAATTTATGGAAAGGTAAGCATGTAACAGTAACTATAAATAAAAATATAAGGCATTATCTATTGCTTACATGTACTTTTACTTTATTTAGTGGCTAGCATAATGTGTTAACTTATTCAATGAGTATGATTTGTTTGTCAGGAATGGAGATTTATCTAAACCTTCTGGTGGTCCTCGAGGTCGCCATTTCATTCAAATGAAATGGAAAGAACTTGTCGAGAAATTAAATAGTGAAGGAACAGGAGATTCTCGCTCGGAGGAGAAATGGCGCAAGGTATGTTTTTATAAGTGTCCAAATTCTTAAGTGTTCCCTCAATCAGTCGTCACTCTTTTTTGTTCCACTTTGTGCATTTCATTATAAATGTGTTTTTGTTGTTGTTTACTTTTTGTTTTGCTTTTGGTGAAGGTATGGAGCGACTTAAAAAATAACACTAAAAGGAAATGGGCTAAGATTAATAGGGCTGCTAGTGGTACTGGTGGTGGACCTGCACTTCATCTGTCTTTAACTGACGTTGAAAATAGGGTCATGCAGATAATTGGAGTGCAGGCAGCTACTGGCATGGTGGTTGTAGAGGCTGGCTTCCAACAACAGGTGATGCATATTATTTATTTTCCATATTTACCATAGTTTAGTGTTATTTTGTTCACCCATTGAAACATAATAAAATACAATTGTAGTTTGGTTTCATTTCAATTTATTTGCTATTTAATCGTGTAAACTTCAACGAAAGTGAATTTATTGTGAGCGCTATAAAAAAATAATCTCTAATTTTTTTCTCTAAATCCAATGACAAAATCCATAACTATTTCAGTAATGTTATAAAAATTATGTTTCAGGTTGAAGAGAGACCTATCTCACCTGTGAATCCTGCGACATACGCCGAGGAAAGTAATGTTGACGAAGTAGTGCTTCAAAAAATAACAGGTAAACGTAAAAGCGTTTACAACAAATGAATTAGCAATTGCAAACCTATTGGAATTTATAAAATTGTATATGCGAGCAGCGATGGCCGAGTGGGAAAATACCGCGGTCTTCGACGCGACCGATCCCGGGTTCAAATCCTCGGCGCGCACCTCTGAGTCCTCTGACAAAGAAATTTGCAATGTGCGCATTTATCGCTGCTCCACGGTGATGGAAAATATCGTGATATTTAATTGATTACGATGTTCTCCATCGCCGTGCATTCGTGAAAGAAATTCATAATTTCTCGAAAGTATGACGTCCACCAATCCGCATTTGGCCAGCGTGGTGGACTATGGCCTAAATCCCTCTCACTTGTGAGAGGAGACCTGTGCCCAGCAGTGGGATATAAAAAAGGGTTGAGAAAAATAATATAATTGTAATTAATACCTAAAATTATAAATAATTTTATTAATAGATTTGCAATATCACTGTCCTACTTCTAGCTGACCTTTTTTATAGATTGTTGCAAGATTCAAAATATTTCTTATTTAAATAATAATTTTTGTAATAATAAAATTTAAATAAATATTCTGAACTTGCAAAATCAAAATACTTATAGTTCATTCGCGTTAAGAAAATAGTGACTCATCACCGACTGCCGGCCAAGCCACGCCCCCTAGCCAATTAAAACGCTAGAAATTAGTAAGGCGAGTTCACAGTGCTCAGTTGAAGTCAGACCTTCGAACTGATCGGTTGTGTATTTTGCGTACTACTTGTTTAAAATTAAATTTGGAAAATGGATATCTCACCTATTAAAAAAAATAAAAGTGGATCAATTATACATAGCGGAGAGAGACCTGCGACCACGTGATACGCGAAGAAAATACCATGTGGGGTTTGGATGACGTCATGGAACATGCAGAACAAAATTCATTCGTAATAAATGTAACGGGAGAATCTAGCGATACTGATTAGCGATTTAAGTACTTAGTTTTAAGACAATTTTGTATTTTTTTACTTAGTACTTATTTTATTACCATTAATCCAAATATGTGTTACTCTACTAATATAGCGTTTAAGTTGACATTAAAAATTACCTTAATAGGAATATTTTAACATGTTTAAAATCATTGATACTTTATTATTTTTCTATTAAACTTATTTAATGTTTTGAAAAAAAAATGTTTAATTTTTTTCTCCATTATGAATACACCCTTACCCTGCAGTTGCACTGATGAGTCACTATTTTCTTAACGCGAATGAACTATAGTGAAGGTGGTTGAGGAGTTGAAAGAAATTGTTTCGTGTCGAATAAAAGACAATTCGCGTGGCGCATTGGTTACCACCAGTACCGTCTTTGCCATAGGGGGACATGGAGCACGTGCCCAGGGCCCCAGCCTTACGGGAGGGTCCCATTGGCTGGCAAAAATTACTTATAAATTTAACGAAACCGTTTGTTGGAATATATTTCCACTTAAAATAAAATACAGCTGTAATTTTTCAGAAAGTGATAATTCCGTTTCTTCAATATTCGACAAACATTACTATCTGAATAATATTTTGATTTAAAAAGTTACGCGTCTTTGATAAACACCCTCTGAATATTTTTAATATTTATTTCTCACGCTAATACACATCATATAATCATATAAACAATTAATATTCTATTATCATATAAACAATTAATTAATATGGTAGTAGTGCAACCGCATTTTCCATTATATTCTGCTACACACCATCTCTTATATTTATTTTGTACAATATGAACCGGACAAAAAGGCTAACGGGCCGCGTGAAGTTAAGCGATTATCAATGTCTACGGGCAACTACAGAGGAATCACCTCATAATTTACACATCATTACAGTGCATCCTCAATGCAGTCGAAAAGTTAAAAACTATCAACCATTCCAATTTAAAATCGATGATATCTATTCTACTATTTCTCAAATTTCAATGCTATCTTTGTAAACTTCCCCTATTGGTTATAATATCCTGTTTTATACTTAAGGTTTCAAGAGTTTCATAAATTTGTGTGTCCAAGTGCTCTGCCACGCCCTAAGACCGTACTGGTTACCATGCCGGACTGGCAGTCGGGGATCCCGGGTTCGATTCCCGGCGAAGAATAAGTTTCAGTTTCTGTTCTGTTTGGGTGTTTTGTTCATCTCTTTTTGTATGTCCATGGTCCTCACAAGAGAGGGTAAACTTATTTTGGGGCTGAGTGTGAGAAGTTATTATTTTCATTGTACATTCGCGTTGTGGTCAGGTTGGCCGAGATCATAGAGATACTTGCAGTTTGTTTTCGTTGTTACAGGTACACACGAGGACGTGCGACTCGTCAGGTTGGCCGGGTCGACGTGCGAAGCGATCAGTCTTATTCGAGACACCAAGCACACACACACCTCTATTAAGATACTGTTTATTATAATATTAATGAGTACCTTGATGACAAAACCTTATGAAAACATCTAATGCATAAAAGTACAAAGGTTTGGGAAGCTTTTCCGCGATAAAATATAAATTTAACCATGCCCACAGAGTACTTTAATATATACCGAAATAGAGACCTATCTACGGCCTTAAAATTGGTAATGCGCAACTAGCGCAATCTGTATTCACAAGTAAGAACTATCCTCCCTCTACTACATAGATAAAAGTATTATACTAACGTACTCTACTACTACTAGCATACATCATACATACCTTTACATACTTACATATACATATGCTATGCCTTGAGTTCTTTGATATTTGGCAGTTTTTTTACAAGGATTTATGAAATAAAATACATCACTCTTTTATTAGTATTTATTTAACTTTTCTGTTAAAGCATTTGCCAAAAAACTTTTTTGCTTTTATTTGGAAATGGTCATCTTCATCACTGATTTTAAATTTTCCACATAAAATTGAATTTATATTTTTACAATGACTAAAAATTAAACATCTAATTACAATTGTCATTAAATAATCAATTACATTTTTTTATGCTTGATACATGTAATAAAATTAAAATCTAATAAAACATACATTGAGGTAGTAATAATAGTTTTTAAATTTGGGTGTTCTAAATGTTCTTTTAAAATTTTGTTTACAATATCTTGCATATTGGATATTAATGTAATTGAATCTATGCTTGGAGTGCAAAGCCATCGTTTACCTGCAAATTCTCTTTTATCAATGTAATCAATAATATCTTCACTTGTGAATTTTTTTTCACACTCTTCGCAATTTTTAAATATACGAGATCTGGCTCTTTTTACAAAATAGCCACTCATGTATTCCAGAGGCGCTATGATTCTCGGATCACTACTTTTCTCCTCTAGAGGAGTTAAATTTATATCTAATATGTCAACGCGGGTTCGCCCTCGGCGGCGGTAGTAGCGGCGCTGCCAGCGTTCTCGTCGACGATAAGAGCGTGCAACGCATCACAAAAGTCTCCTTCGCAGTTTTTGCCACGGGTATATGTAGTGTTCAAATTATTTATTAGTAGAGTGGCAAAAGCTGACTCAAATTGGTCGCAAGTTGGGTTATTGTTGCGACACCCATGACTCCGCACCGATCCAAAGAAGTTTTCCAACGGGTCTTGGTTAAGGTGTCGCATCCATACTGATGTTATGTTAAAATCCAACTGCAGTTTTTTTAATATTTCTGTCCCGTCCAATGTCCATACCCAATTTGCCACAGTCGGGACCAGTGGCGGCTCATCCTAAAGAGCGCTGGTGCAGTGCACTCCCACTTTAAAATTTAAATATTACATAGGAAAATTACATAGGTAATCTATATTCCTTCATAATACATACTATCCTTACATTACTTCTATCATCTATCCTTACTTACATTATATCTACGCGTACATTTATCGTCATATTGTACGAGTGGAGCGCCAGCGATTGCGCTCCTAATGAAACGAAGTTTAGTACGATTCCTAGCGCTGTATTCAATGAGTGCGAAAGAGAAACATCGCAGCACATAGCCGACGCGTGAAACAAAAGATTTAGTATGAGAAATTAACTTAATCTGGAGCGCCGCTCACGCGCGACGTTGCCAAACCGTGGGTTCGGCCGTGGGGCGTGCCGTGGGGCGTGGCCTCAACCTGCTTATGCGATGTTGCCGTTCTTATGTATACAAACAAACGTGTCGTCGGCTTTGACAGTTATATCGCAGTTTTTCTTTAAATTAAAATTAAAAAATAGTTTATGCGCGACATTTTGTGTTAAAAATGGAACAATACAGTGTATCTTTTATTAAAAAGTGTCAAAAACTATAGAAATACACCTTGAACAAAAAGCTAAAGGGTCCTCAAATTGCACTTACACAAAAATGTAATACAAAAACTAAATCTTTTACGCGTGTTTTTAAGTTTGAACAATATTTTAAAACTCCTTGGTTGTGTGGTTGTAAAGAGACCAATAAATTATTTTGTTTTCCGTGTCTGGTGTTTGGAAACTGACACCGGCAGTGGAGGTGAATCTGCATGGATCACAACGGGTGTTGACGATTTAGCGCATCTTTCAATAAAACTGAAAAAACATTCGCAATCTCGATTTCATATGTTATGTGAAGTGCAATTATTGGCATCGATTGGCCGACAAGATATTCATAAAGCGCTCGATTCTGCGTATCGAAAATCTATTCGAGAGTTCAATGAACGCGTTGATGAAAATCGATATATTTTACGGCGTTTGATAGATTGTGTGGTATTTTGTGGTGCATTTCAAGTTGCTTTACGAGGGCATGATGAATCTACGGAATCTCTGAATCCCGGAATCTATAGAGGTTTGGTTAATTGTGTATTATTTTATTTTTTATTTTATCTATTGTGAAATGTGTATTATTATATTGAATTTATCTGATTATGACATGAAACAACATGATATTCTGACATGACATAAATTTAATTAGCTATTTAATAATTTTGACATTTTGACACGAAAAACTATGGCGCAAGAACGTCTCAATGCATTATGTATGATAAGCATTGAAAAACGATTAATTAATTCTATATCTGATTTTCACAAGAAAGTCATAGATGTCTTCGCTCGTCAAAAAGACCGGCGAATGAATTTTCTGTATAAATAAAATAAATGGTAAGCTCTAAGTTTTTTTTTTTTTTTTGTGAACCCCCATCAAAAAATGTCACGAGCCGCCTCTGGTCGGGACAGATTCTACTTTGCCACTAGTAGTTATAAACTTCATTGATTTGAAAAAATTTTTTCCTTCCTTCCAAGTATTTCTATGTGCAGAGTTTGGTTTTGCAGGTCCAAGTAATGGTTTGGCGTATTTATTCTTCACGTGACTTCCATTAAGCGAATCAAACATATCATCCATGAAGAGAAGCAGATCTGCAGTTTCCTTGCACTCTGGAGGAAGAATTCCTTTACCTAAAAACAAACAAATTAATTAATACTTCAAACATGATTCCAAATTAGAAGATAAATAATAATAATCAATTATATTTCTCTATAAACTATGGTTTGTTTCTATCCCTTTTATCCCTAATACAGTGGAAAAAGATAAACCTAGCTTATTTAAGTTGGAATCAGGGCCATTGTTTTACTAATTTTAATTTATTCTGTAAAAATAAAACCTTATAGTTGTACAGACGCAATTTTACTAGCACTCGAGGTTTTTAACTTATAATATTTTAAGTACACTACTGAAGATACATGGGTTTCCTTTCGTTCGCGAACATTTTACTATAAGGTGGTATTTTAGCGAAAATTGCAAGCTTTGAAAACATCTTTCATTAAACATTATAGCACTTTTGTAAAGCATAACTATACGACTAACTTTTCAGAGGAAATTCTCATCGCAAAAATACCACCCTATAGAGTTATGCTCGCGAACAAAAGGAAATAATATATGTATTATCAGTAGTTTGGCAAAAATTAATTGAAAACCTCGAGCGCTAGTGAGATTTCGTCTGTGCAACCTTAACATAACATCCCTAGGTTAATTAAATTTTTATAATAAAATTGGCTGCAACCCTTTTTGCGTCCCACTGCTGGGCACGGGTCTCTCCCCATTATTGGGGAGGCCTGGAGCTTACTCCAACGCTGCTCACCTGCAAGGTATCCCATATTATAGTTCATTCGCGTTAAGAAAATAGTGACTCATCACCGACTGCCGGCCAAGCCACGCCCCCTAGCCAATTAAAACGCTAGAAATTAGTAAGGCGAGTTCACAGTGCTCAGTTGAAGTCAGACCTTCGAACTGATCGGTTGTGTATTTTGCGTACTACTTGTTTAAAATTAAATTTGGAAAATGGATATCTCACCTATTAAAAAAAATAAAAGTGGATCAATTATACATAGCGGAGAGAGACGCGTAATTTACAATGTTTATAAGTATTTCAAACAGATTGATTTAAATGAGACTGTGGAGAGCATAGTAATTAAAACTGCAAGTGCATGCGGTGTGTCCGAAAACACTGTTTATAAAATTATAAAAGAACAAAAAGAAACGAATACATTGAAATCACCTGTGAAAAAAAGAGCTCGACTATCCACGGTCGATAAATTAGATGAACTAGACAAATGTGCAATAAGGAGAAAAGTACACTCTATATATTTAAATAACGAGTATCCAACATTGGACAAAATAATAACACTTTGCGAAGCTGATGAAGATATTCCTGTTTTCAAACGTACAACACTTCACAAAATACTGCACGAGCTTGGTTTTGATTTCAATAAACAAGATAGTAGAACATTGTTAGTGGAAAGAGAAGATATTGTTTTATGGAGACGAAAATACTTAAGACAAATAAAAGAATATAGAAACGCTAATAAAACCATTTACTATCTCGACGAAACGTGGGTAAACGCCGGACACGTAAAAACAAAAGTGTGGTTGGATACAACAGTCAAGAATAAAAGACAAGCTTTCCAAGATGGCTTATCAACCGGCCCAAAAGCTCCGACAGGGAAAGGGAAAAGGTTAATTATATTGCACATTGGCAGCGAAAAAGGATTCCTGGAAGATGGTTTACTAGTCTTTGAATCTAAATCTACAAAAGATTATCATGAAGAAATGGATGGTGAAAGATTCCTTAATTGGTTCAATGGTATAATACCGAAGCTTGAACCAGGAAGTGTGGTTGTCATGGATAACGCTCCCTACCATTCGGTAAAAGTTGAAAAAATACCCACGGCCAGTTGGAATAAGCAGCAAATACTAGAGTGGTTGCAAAACAAAGGCATATCTATGGATATGAGTTATTTGAAAAAAGAATTATTATTGAAAGTCGCCGAAATCGCCCCACAATATAATAAATATTTAGTAGATGAGACTGCTAAAAACAATGGCATTACAATTCTTCGTCTGCCGCCTTACCATTGTAAATTAAATCCGATTGAAATGGTGTGGGCCCAAATAAAAAATTATATTGCTGCGAATAATACTACATTCAAAATGAGTGACGTAAAAAAATTATTTTATGACGCAATCGCGTTAGTAGACGCCAATCGGTGGAAGAAATGCTGCGACCACGTGATACGCGAAGAAAATACCATGTGGGGTTTGGATGACGTCATGGAACATGCAGAACAAAATTCATTCGTAATAAATGTAACGGGAGAATCTAGCGATACTGATTAGCGATTTAAGTACTTAGTTTTAAGACAATTTTGTATTTTTTTACTTAGTACTTATTTTATTACCATTAATCCAAATATGTGTTACTCTACTAATATAGCGTTTAAGTTGACATTAAAAATTACCTTAATAGGAATATTTTAACATGTTCAAAATCATTGATACTTTATTATTTTTCTATTAAACTTATTTAATGTTTTGAAAAAAAAATGTTTAATTTTTTTCTCCATTATGAATACACCCTTACCCTGCAGTTGCACTGATGAGTCACTATTTTCTTAACGCGAATGAACTATAGTAAAATGATTATGAGATGATATTTTTATGTTACAGAAGAGGAAAACTGGAACACTCCGGGAACAAGCAGTCAACCTACTGTGGTGCCTCCGGAAAATAGGGTTCAGACTCCGGTTCCTCCACCTACAACTGCCACCATAGTAGATCCCGAGGAGCATTGGACACCACCAGCACCAAAAAAAAGAAAAACGGACAATATTGCTAAGTTATTTGTTGAGTGTGATAAAAATGCAAGGGAGTATGCCAGAGAGCGTGATTTGGCTTATGAAAGGTTGGAGACAGAACGGTTACGGCTGCGTGAATATGAAATTCGTGAAAGGGTAAGACAGAGGGATCTAGAGCTCAGTTTAAAAGCTCAGTGGTTGGAATTTTTGAAAGAAGCTATGAATGTAATTATGCAATATTTTGGACGCGCGAGAGAGGGAGAATAAAGAAATTTACATCTTGTAGTTAACTGTTATTTTAATGGGATTTTTATTTGTGTTTTTGTATTAAGTAACTTTTTAAATTAGATACATGAATTGTACTTAGTTTAGATTAGATTTTTTTTTCTTTATATTGTAAGTATTTTTCTTTTGTATTTAAGCTTAATTGTAATTATCTGTATAAATAAAGTACAATATAGTAAAGATAGATTTATTAAAACTTTTATGTAAACTTAAAATGTTTTTATTAAATCACAGTTTAACACATAATAAAATTGTGTTGGTTAATATAACACAATCTTATAAAATTAAGTCTATTATATATCACTAATAACTAATATTAACAAAATTTATATTTTATCCCAATGCAACACAGTGTTGCTATAAAAAGTATCCTAAGTACTTATATGTTAATCATGGATATGGTCAAGATGTCTGCCAAGTTTCATTGAAATATTAATACTTACAACTTTTTTCATTTTAATATTTTTGTGTTAATCTAACTAAACTTACTAAATAAATGCTGATTAAAAATGTTGAACATTAAGCAAAAAGATAATTTGCTATTCGATTCTATATGTGTATGGTACCTTTTTACAGTCAAATACAAAAAGAACTAAAATTACAAACAATTTTGAACAAAAATTACAAAACAACATTGTGGCAAACACAGTTGCCGTCAAATGGTACGCAAATAGCTACTGACTAAAGGCTACGAAGAGACGGATAAACTTATCCCTACAAAAAAAGAGTCATAAATTTGTAACCCCGCTAAAAAATTCCACACATGCACACTTCTTTACCAAACCAGACACTCATACACAAGCGCTTTTTCGCACACAGCCGTATACGGGCTGTATATCCTATGTTATCATAAAAACAAAATATAAAATACTTTACACACACATGATGTGTACAAAACGGGCTGTATATCCTATGTTATCATAAATATGTCTGTAATATGTAATAAAATATGAAATACTTTTAGAAATATGGTCTTGCTTTATATAACTTAGTTTAAAAGTCTATCCTATCCTAGTGCGGAGCCAGTGCATGCCTTTTATTAACTTTAACTAATATATTAATATACTTTATGAGATGTAAACATATTTATAATAATTAAAACAAGGAAGAGACTAGTCTTCCACAACACATGGAATACTAGAGAAAAATAATATTGGTTTCTTCTTGTAACATTTTTAAAAGAATTAAATTATACTTATTATAGCTTAGATTATTATATCTTAGATTAAATTATTATTATTATTATAGCTTAGATCATTTTAATAGTAAATAATACACACGATATTAGTAAGAGCTACTTATGAGTGGAGTCTATTAATTCTCTCCACAAGCATGCTTCTTAAGGCTCTTCCTCGCACTAAATCGTCCCCAGCATCATTTTCTTGAAATGTATGCCTAGAATATATGAGTTGTTCATTAATTTGAATGGCATCTGGTTCAGGTTCAGGCACATTGAAATCTATGGCTAAGTTGTGTAACACGCTACAAGCCATTATTATCTTCGCACATTTCTCTGGTGCATAGTGTAGCGTGCGGTCTTTGCACAAACATCGCCAACGATTTTTCAATCGACCAAAAGTTTTCTCGACTGTGACCCTGGCTTTTCCATGCACAGAGTTATATTTTGCTTCCGGACTTCCTTCAACAGCATCCGATATGGGCGTCATTAACCAGGGCCGCTGGGGATAACCGGAATCACCTGTAAATAAACGATGCTCTTAAGTAATAAAATAATAAATTAAAAACATAAATCGTCGTAGATCTCATAGGCGCAGTAATAGGTACTTTTGTTTTTCGTATTTGATATTAGACTTAAATAATTTGATCATAACATTTTAACAGACTATAGTTCTGTGTGCATTTGGAGATTGCTGTACTCATAATTTATAGTTTTTTTGTCATTTTACATTAAAAATAAATATCATCTTTACCTAATAACCACACTTTCTCATTATTCCGATGTAGTTCTTGCATAAAGCTGTTTGCTAAACTATTTTCCCAAATAAAGGCATCATGTGTAGCTCCCCCATATTTTGCATTAATGTTTAAAATTCGGCAGTCGCTATCACATATCTGAAAAAATATATTTTATAACAAACTTTTAGACTTAGCTTTTAGACATCTACTTATTACGATTATTGTCACGTAAAAAGTTACTAATACTTACAACTTGAACATTTAAAGAATAAAAATGTTTTCTGCAGTAAAATAAATGCTCTCTTTCTTTGGGAGGCGTAAATATGTGAAAATGACTTCCATCAATACATCCTATGACCCCAGGAAATCCGTACCTTGCATAGAATCTGTAAATAAAAATAAATAGGATATTTATATATAATAAATTTAACTTATTACAAACTATTATTATAACTAAGTTTTTTTTCAACCTTTTTCATGTCCCACTGCTGGGCACAGGTCTTCTCTCATAAGTGAGAGGGATTTAGGCCACAGTCCACCACGCTGGCCAAGTGCGAATTGGTAGACATAGTAGTATGTAGTATTATGTTTAATGTACTTATATTTATGTCATTCTTATATTGCATAAAAAAGAAACTAGAGAGTAGCATTGGCACATTACACGCGATTAATAAGTAGTGGTTATTAAACTTACTGATTTTTTATTGCATCCCTTTGAGCTCTTGTTTCAGGGAATTTAATAAAAGTGTTCATTACTGTAGTTGTGAGTAATGCATCGGTGACTTCCTGCACATATTTGCTGACGGTGGTTTGGCCTAAATGCTTCCCCATACCTACAACCCTTTGATAGGATCCAGTGGCATAAAAAGAAAGCGCACAAAGAACCTGTAAAATAATACATACCAATTACTACATTTACAACACATGATGGCTTTATTCGAGGCTGTCTTTAATATTTCCAATGAGGTAATGCGGATTGACGCATTTGAGCAGCGTGGAGCAGTATGCTCCAGGCCTTCCCCGGTTGTGGGGAGAGACCCGAGCCCAGCAGTGGGTCATAAAAATAGGTTGCAGCCAATGAGTCTTTAGCATTAAATAATTATGTAGTAGGTAGGTTCCTCACCTTAATTTCTAAGCTAATTCTTTTGCTTGATCTTAAAGCTGTACTCCGACGAAGGTTATCACAGAGGAATTTATAAGCTGTCTTACTGAGACGATATCTTTTTCTAAATTCAGATTCAGTAACATCTAGCAAATTAATAATTCTTCTTTGCTTAGCCCTGCGACTTATTTCACTAGAAGCAAATTAAAACTGACATTAAAATTATATTACTTACTTGACAATAAAATTTTGTTTCATTAGATTCATTTTATTTTATTAATCACGTAATGTTAAGCTTATTTTGCTATAAATAATAGTGTCTCTATATTCCATTACGCCGCTGCCAATTAATCTTGCAGCAAGGTAATAATATAATGTGCTACGTTCAATGCTACGTTGTCCTTGCATTTTTATGTAGAAATTGGTTGTTAAAAACACTTAAAACACTGGAAATCACTGTTGAAAACTCTAACGCAAGTTGTCTCACGGAAGAATTCTACGTGAATAAATATTCGTAAGTTCTCGATACTTGTGACGATACGTGTGCGATAACGAACGTCAAAAAAAAGTTCGTGCTACTAAACTTCGTAGAAACACTCAAGTATCGTTTGTCACGATCAAGGTCACGATACGATAACGTTACGAAAGTAATACTTTGTGTTCGTGCTACGGAATTTAGTTTCTTTTACGTCCGGTAGAGGCGCTGTTAAATTCGCCTACAAATTGCTTACGTTAACTATACGAATACTTTTTCGCAAATTGTTCGTGCTCGCCCTACTGCTCTACGTGCAGGCCGACATTGACGGTCTCCATATTGCGTTTGACAATATCAATGCTTGTCTCAACTCGATTGCAAACTGGTCTCACCAATATGGAGTGTCTGTCAATGCCTCTAAGTGCCAAGCTATATTAATGGGTAGTTCTAGAATGTTGGCTAAGGTTAATTTTCAAAATTTACCTCCTATTTCGTACAGTAACAATGTGATACCACTAAGTGAGTCGGTAAGAAACCTTGGTCTATACATCGACAGCACTTTGAGCTGGCGACCGCATGTTGCTGAAATTAGCTGTAAAGTTGTTGCAGCGCTCCGGTCTCTCGGTCGTCTAAAACATTTTCTTCCGTTAAACACGAAGCTTATGCTTATCCAGACACTGGTGCTGCCCATTATCGATTATGCTGACGTGTGCTACCCTGATCTAACAGAAGAACTTCTCAATAAACTAGAACGCCTTCTTAATAATTGCATCCGATACATCTTCGGCTTACGTAAGTTTGACCATATATCCCATTACCGACACCAGCTTAAATGGCTATCCATTCGACAAAGGCGTCATTCTAGGATACTCTTTCTTTTGTACTCTATTCTAAATGATCCATCCTCTCCAACATAAAGCAATGTTTTCATTATCGTTACACTACCCTTAATAGAGTACTTCGTTCTTCTGAAAACCTAAAGATGGATATACCATCACTCAAAACCTGTTTCTATCAAAATTCTTTTACCTGTCAGGCAATATCGCTCTGGAACGCCCTGCCAGACGAAATTAGAAAAGCGCCTTCCAAAAACGTCTTCAAAAGAATGGTCCGAGAATTTTATTTGAAGTCAGTTCTAATCTAACCTAATATTTGGTACTATCACTTCTCGGAATATGTTTATTTTATTATGTATTATATTTATATATTTATTATTTGTTTATGTATTTATATACATGTATTTATATATTTTATTATACATTTATATATTTGTTATATAAATATTATATATGGACGTATATGTATGGAATAAAATATTTTGTGTTCTTTATTATAATAATATTTTAGTGTACTTAGACATACGAATAATATTATGTGCATATAATAAGTCTTCAAAATTTTACTTAACATGCTTTGGAATTGTAGAAAAATTTCTATAAGCAATATTTATAAATCACTGTCTTTGTTGTTGCTACCTACAAAAAAAACTCTCACCATCAACCAGGGTTGACTGGTAGAGAATGCCTCTCGGCATTAAGTCCGCCCTTTGTACAACATAGTTAAGTTGTGACAATAAAGTGTAAATAAATAAATAAATAAATAGGGGGCGTTAAACATCACTACTACGGAATTTGGTTTTAGTTTCGGCAAGACCCCCCTAAACCACTTCTCAAAGGAATCTGCATTCATCTCTTGATGATAGATAATCTTCTTTATTATTATTTTTTTGGTTTCAAATATTAATAAGCTGTCTTCTACGAATCCTTCTTTCCCGCTTATATGGCCGATAATTAATCGTTTGCCCTTTCCTGAAGGCTGTTTTAAGCCAGTGGTTAAGCCATCTACGAAGGCCTGACGGGACGACAACACTGTCTGGTCAATCCATGCCTTCTTCGGTGCATGACCTTCAAGATAGTGAAAAATATCAATTAATTATTGAAAGTACAATTTAATGTAAAGAAAACAGAAAATTGTAACTACCTTCGTTGATCCAGGTTTCATCTTGGTAATAAATATCCTTCCCTTCAATACTCTTTAATTTTTCGAAGGCATCGCTGGCGCCATAAAATAATGTCATGTCTGTCAATTAAAATGCTTTGTCTTGATTTTGTAACATACTTGAAATTTAAATGTTTCATAACATTTCTTATTGTACTCCAAGGAAAATTGGGTAAGTCTGGATCTTCATTGACAACCTTAAGAATCTGTAAAGTAATAAAAAAAAGTTTTTGAGTAAGGAAGTCTACGAAATCTAATACTTTGGTTTTACAAAGAACATTATGGTAGACACAGAATATAATGCAGTAGAAGGAATAAAGTTTGAGTAACCTTTATAATGGTGGGTGGCTCATTTGCATTAAAAAAATGATGTACTTTTCGCCTTATAGCGGCAAAAGTAAAATCGTCTAATTTATCTTTGAAACTGTGTTTCGGTCCACGTTTCTCGGGAGACTTAAATTGTTCATTTTCTTTGTAAACTGAGGTCACACCAATTCCCAAAATGCCAGCTGTTTTCGAAACACATTCTTTTTTTTTTCGGGAGCCTCACTAGGTAATAGTGAAGCAGCTTTCTCCTCAAATACGTATTTGTAGACGTTTTGTATCATAAGTTTTTCGGTAACGCTTAAAGCAAATCGTGGTCTCTTCTTTCTTGGAGACAAGCTTTGACTTGACGTGCTTGGCTGAGGATCCATATCGTTTGTACGAAACAATATACTTAGCAACAAATAAACACAACAATTACTACAAACACAACGTAACGAAAAACTTAACAAAAACAATAGTAACTAAACAGCGTGAGCGCAGAAAAAACATTCGTGCTATCAGACCAGAGGTTAGAAGCCAAATCACAAACAAAATGGCGACCGACGCGCGCGGCGTTGATCGGTGTTGGCACTATAGTTCATTCGCGTTAAGAAAATAGTGACTCATCAGTGCAACTGCAGGGTAAGGGTGTATTCATAATGGAGAAAAAAATTAAACATTTTTTTTTCAAAACATTAAATAAGTTTAATAGAAAAATAATAAAGTATCAATGATTTTAAACATGTTAAAATATTCCTATTAAGGTAATTTTTAATGTCAACTTAAACGCTATATTAGTAGAGTAACACATATTTGGATTAATGGTAATAAAATAAGTACTAAGTAAAAAAATACAAAATTGTCTTAAAACTAAGTACTTAAATCGCTAATCAGTATCGCTAGATTCTCCCGTTACATTTATTACGAATGAATTTTGTTCTGCATGTTCCATGACGTCATCCAAACCCCACATGGTATTTTCTTCGCGTATCACGTGGTCGCAGCATTTCTTCCACCGATTGGCGTCTACTAACGCGATTGCGTCATAAAATAATTTTTTTACGTCACTCATTTTGAATGTAGTATTATTCGCAGCAATATATTTTTTTATTTGGGCCCACACCATTTCAATCGGATTTAATTTACAATGGTAAGGCGGCAGACGAAGAATTGTAATGCCATTGTTTTTAGCAGTCTCATCTACTAAATATTTATTATATTGTGGGGCGATTTCGGCGACTTTCAATAATAATTCTTTTTTCAAATAACTCATATCCATAGATATGCCTTTGTTTTGCAACCACTCTAGTATTTGCTGCTTATTCCAACTGGCCGTGGGTATTTTTTCAACTTTTACCGAATGGTAGGGAGCGTTATCCATGACAACCACACTTCCTGGTTCAAGCTTCGGTATTATACCATTGAACCAATTAAGGAATCTTTCACCATCCATTTCTTCATGATAATCTTTTGTAGATTTAGATTCAAAGACTAGTAAACCATCTTCCAGGAATCCTTTTTCGCTGCCAATGTGCAATATAATTAACCTTTTCCCTTTCCCTGTCGGAGCTTTTGGGCCGGTTGATAAGCCATCTTGGAAAGCTTGTCTTTTATTCTTGACTGTTGTATCCAACCACACTTTTGTTTTTACGTGTCCGGCGTTTACCCACGTTTCGTCGAGATAGTAAATGGTTTTATTAGCGTTTCTATATTCTTTTATTTGTCTTAAGTATTTTCGTCTCCATAAAACAATATCTTCTCTTTCCACTAACAATGTTCTACTATCTTGTTTATTGAAATCAAAACCAAGCTCGTGCAGTATTTTGTGAAGTGTTGTACGTTTGAAAACAGGAATATCTTCATCAGCTTCGCAAAGTGTTATTATTTTGTCCAATGTTGGATACTCGTTATTTAAATATATAGAGTGTACTTTTCTCCTTATTGCACATTTGTCTAGTTCATCTAATTTATCGACCGTGGATAGTCGAGCTCTTTTTTTCACAGGTGATTTCAATGTATTCGTTTCTTTTTGTTCTTTTATAATTTTATAAACAGTGTTTTCGGACACACCGCATGCACTTGCAGTTTTAATTACTATGCTCTCCACAGTCTCATTTAAATCAATCTGTTTGAAATACTTATAAACATTGTAAATTACGCGTCTCTCTCCGCTATGTATAATTGATCCACTTTTATTTTTTTTAATAGGTGAGATATCCATTTTCCAAATTTAATTTTAAACAAGTAGTACGCAAAATACACAACCGATCAGTTCGAAGGTCTGACTTCAACTGAGCACTGTGAACTCGCCTTACTAATTTCTAGCGTTTTAATTGGCTAGGGGGCGTGGCTTGGCCGGCAGTCGGTGATGAGTCACTATTTTCTTAACGCGAATGAACTATAGTCGCCGCTATTCTTGTGCCTGCTCGGTCATTTGAAAGAGCGCTCAGTAATCGTTCAGTTAGGATTGCGAACTATGTCATTCTAATCGGTCATCGGACATCGCTGAGCGAAGCCAGAGAAACTATTGCAAAAGTTGTCAGTTATTTTATATGTTATTATACTCTTTGATAAAGGCGTACGCTTTTTTAAGTAATAGCTCAATACAATTGTGTCCACAAATATTTGTGAAGGTATATCAAAGAGTATATGTTGAAAATTTGAGAGGTGTATGGAATAAAATATTTTAGTTAAATAAAGGATGTAATTTAAATTGCTGGAATTCATAGTGGAATACAACAGATTAGATATGACTTGTGAAAATTTAAAAAATCTACAGATTAACACCCACCACCTTCTTAAATTATTTTTTGTTTGTTTATTTTGACTTAAGACATGTGGAAAAACATGACTATTTAAATTCCGAAATCCGTTTTTATCTCAAAAATGTTATTTTTAAATTCAAAAATCCATGTAACAGAAACAATTATCTGGGATTTACTAAAAAAACAACGAAATAGGTACCTATGTACGAGTATAACTTTAAATTCGTATCGTACTCAGTCAGCCCGTCCGGCCGGTCGGTCAGTCGCGTCAGTAGTATGTTGTCGTTTGGATGAACGGCGCACATGGCTTGATTTCTACCGTTCCACATAGGGGTATTTCACTGCTTTGGCCGGTCAAAATTATTTATGAGTTTATTTCATCTATCAAGCTCATTTAAAGTATATAGGGTATTGTGAATGCATAGGTATTTTTTTCAAGGTCCTAAAACCGTCCGTTGCAAGATTTGGGATCTTTTTTGTGTTTTGTACCATAAAAGGCAGAACCTTTTAATATATATAGGCAGATTGAGAGTGGTCTAAATTATTAAGAAAGCATTTTGCTAACAGGGTGATCATAAATAAAAGATGTCGAAATTAGTTTGTAAGAGCATTTATATAAAAATGACTAAAATACGAACAAAAATCTTAGTTCGATGAGGAAGAAAGCCATGGATTGTCGTCGTCTTCTATATCTGTGGTATCTGAAACTTCGGAATCGGAGCTTGTGTCCTTAGGAGGCATCAACATCTCTAATGTTTCTTTTGAAAAAGGAAGCGTTTTTCTTTTTGGTTTCGGCCTCTCACTTGTTAAAAAAGGGTCCGAAGATAGAAGAAGACGATTAATTAGATCTCTATTGCAATCAATTCTTGAGAATTTCCTCGCGAAATTATAGCGATACATCCTGAAATGTTTATTCCTCGCTTCGGCAGCTTCCTCGGATAATAAACCAATAGGCAACAAGGCGTTTTGCATAACTGTGGCACCATGCAATAAAATCTTATGGAGTGTTGGAGTCATGGGATGCGAATTATAAAGGGACACATATAGCTTGGCTGTATCCCAACAGTAATCTGAAATTTTTTTAAGATCTGCTCTATAGCCGCTAGATATTACTTCCAGGATTATTTTTAGTCTGAATATCAACTGGTAATCTATTCCAGTAATATCTGCAGCTTTCTGTGGATCTGCAAAAAAACGCCTACTTGCCATCGTTAGTGTTGCCGAACCCAGCTTTCGGTACATCTACAATTAATCCTGTTTCTCTTCTGAAACGTTCTTGTATCTCAGTTTTTCGTTGTTTAACTGATTGTTTGTATCATCTGATCTAATTTGCCATTTCTTTATTGGAATCTTATAAGAAAGATGTAGAATCGACTCAAATAAGCGAATTCTGGCGTGGAGGATAGACAATCCAAAATGTAAGGCTTCTACATCTACCGGCAATTTGATGGTCAAGTCATTGAACTGTTTAGATGTAGCGCCACAAATATAGCACCTCATCGTGGAACTGGTTTGTGTTGCAGCATTGCACACTTTTGCATCTACCATTGTCAATGTTAGAATGTTCCTAACATTAGCACATATTCCGCTAAATTCAAACCGGCTATTTTCCAATTGCTCTATTTTGGAAGATATATATCCAATTTCTTCATTCGTTAAGTCAGATGTTTCTTTGGCAAATAATATTCTTATTGGTCTACAGTAACGTGGTGAGGAGGGGGTTGGATTCTGCCATATAATTTTATTTCTACATTTTAACTGTAGAGGTACTAAAAACTCTAACATTTTTCAGTTCTGAAAAATGTTAGAGTCAGTGACATTTTCATTTTCCATTTTCTGTTTAAATTGTGATTGTTGGGAACCATCACAACCCCACTTATAAATCAGTTCTAATGAATTCAGTTCATTTTCAGTTAAATGATGTAGATTCTCCAACAAATTAGTAAGTAATCTAGTAACAGTATGGTTCAACAAATCTTGTAAATTAACTTCAGCAATAGTTTCCGTTACAGTGAAAGAGTCATTTGGTGGGTAACACTTCTGCTTTTCTTTCTGTATAATACTATAGCAAGGGTAGTATTTCTTATTCGTATTTCTGATTATTTCATATTGCCTTCTTGTTAGGTCTGCTTCAATAAACATCGATAGTGCTTCAAATGCAGATAATTGTGTCTTTCTAGGTGTAGACATATGTTTATAGGCTTGTTTGTATTTTTTTGCCCTTGTGGGTGACTTTATCACTTCGGATAATATATGGGATGCATTTCTATGGCCAGACGTCTCTAAGCTAGTTTTGGCAGCATGCGCTATAACTTCTTGACTAACTGTTGATCTTAGTTCACTGATTTTCTTTCTCTTGCTTCGGTCTGTTAGTTGAATAAAATGTTTTGATGGGCGACCAGCACGTTTTTGTGGTAGTGATACAACCGGTATTTCAAAAGTTCCTTGAAGCCATGTAGCATTTGTTGTAGTAAACTTATAATGTTAGTTAGATATAATATTTATTTATTTTATTTATTTATTTACAAATATATACACTATATAAAATTATCAAGAATTAGTTCACTGATTTTCTTTCTCTTGCTTCGGTCTGTTAGTTGATTAAAAGGTTTTGATGGGCGACCAGCACGTTTTTGTGGTAGCAATACAACCGGTATTTCAAATGTTCCTTGAAGCCATGTAGCATTTGTTGTAGAAAACTTATCAAGAATTCTGCTTGCACTTACCCATCTCTTCTTTAAATCATGTTTAAAATGGGAGAATTTGTGTTTCAAACTCTTTGTTTGGTCCTCACTGAAGTTATCAGAAGATAAGAGGTAATTTTTGAAGAGTTCGAGTTTTTGGTCTATAGTCGGTAATTCCTGTTGCTGCATTTTAGTGAATAGGTAATTTCTAGTCACTATTTTGTAGTTGGAACTACCTGGTAATCCTTAAACAAAAAGAAACAATGGTTTAATTTTTTAGTAAAAAAATCGTTTAGTCAGTACCTTTACTGTTTTATCAATTTCGTCCAAAGTAGCAGAAAGTAGTACGTGATTTGAAAAATATCTTAAGTTAGAAGGTATGTTCCATATATTACAAAAGAATGGCGACTCGGAAACACTTGGATTGGAAGTATAACTTAATTGCTTTTATATGTATGAATCAGGTTAAAAACGCTTAAGAAAACACGGTTACAATGAATTAGTTTTTTAAAATCATATAAACATGAAAATAATAAATATGTTCCTCCTTACCTGTACTAGGATAATCCATTGTAGTTTTATTTTTTTAAATCACAGCAAAATTGGATTTCAATTCTAGGACTGTCTAAAACCTGTATGTGCGTTCGCGCGATTGCTGAAATGCTCACGTCCGAATAGTCCGAATAAAACGAGTAGCAGCAGACGCTCTGAACTGTTTCTCATCGGTCACTGATAGGAAATGTTTCCTAATTATTCATCAATCGCGAACGACACAAGACTAGTCGCCGCGCCGCGCGCCACGATTTGTAATAAGCCGTCAAAAAACTGATTGTAGTTACATACTACTAGTAACTTATATCAGAGCATTTTATTTTAAATAGACAATAAAATTTTATACAGTTTTATTGTAAAATAAAAATAATATTATTTTATAGTTTAAAATTATTAACTCATTGTTCATTCATCTGATTGAACGAGAACTGAACGCATCACTATTACTTTAAATATGACAACATTATTTTACAAAGTGACATTAGCTACTGTCAGGTAGCTTCGTCTAATTAAAAATACGACTATAGTGTAGTTGGGGGTCATATAGGCCTTGTCGACAGATAGGTCTTGTTGAAATTGTTTAATTTCATTTAACCCTAGATAGATAACGTTTATAGACTACCTTGAAAAGCTTACCATTCGACTTTTTGACGAGTATATTTTATTTACTTATTTCATTAAAATGGATTTATATTTTTTTAGTTTTATTGTTTTATTTTAATTTTAGGGTGTAAATAAAAAATAATTATTTGAAAAATAACATTTATTAAAATTTTAATCTTATAAATCACAAATTTTAAATGACACCCTTATTTATGAGATCCATAAGGAACTTAAACGTGTAAAGACTAAATTAGGAACTTTTAATTAAAAAACTTTTTTTTTTGTTAGTTTAAAGAACACATCTCAAAATTAGTAATAAATGACAAAATTATTGAATTTTTTGGCGCAAGTTTGGCAAAAGTCAACAGTATGTTCCCCGCAAATGGGAGCTTTGCAACTGTTGCATTTTGCATTGGTTCTTTGTCATACGCCTTTTTTGTAGGAACACAAACTGCAGCTTTTTCTTTTCCTTATAGAGGTATTTTCAGCTGTCGGAGAACTTCCAGATCCTGATGGGGTTGAAATTTGACCTTGACCTTGACCTCCAACGCGCTTTTCTGGTTCAAACCCAAGACATGTCTTATTTTGTCCTTTACATTTCGAGGCATTGTCGGTATTTCAAGTCAATGTTTTTGCCACGGTTCAACAAGCTGCTCATGCGATGTCTTCATTTATCCCCTTCGTGACAGTGGTTTCCCTCCAGATAATAAAACATTATGGCCATAAATAATGTAAGAGTTGATATTGGCTATATTGAGCATAATTATAGAATACGCACATAGGCCACTGGTTGGTCTTATGGTTGCATGACATATTGTGTGCACACATTTGGTCAAATGTGTCCAGAAATGTGATGCATCATTTATGATAAGTATGTTGCATACTTAATTTTGTATTGAAAGAAGATGTTCAAATATGGTATTTCACTTCGGAGAAATTCCAACAGCTATGTTATGTACCTTATTTTAAAGCTTATTTATTGGGTCATTGAATGGCAATGAAAGTATATTTTATAATGCCCCCCATTTTTTTTTATTGAAGTTTGTTTATTGATGAAAGGTAATAAATAGTACTTATTTTCATATATGAAGGAATATTTGTACTAACCACGTATCGAAAACATGTATTATTAAGGTTTTTATGTGTAATTCTAGCTTTCCGTAAATATTTTAATCATTATTATTAAAATAAAATGTATGGATATGGACTGAAGAATGAAAACCACCGTAGATTGATATTTAAAAAAAGTTAAGACAATGACAATCTTGTTAATGTCAAATGTCAATATTGTCAGGTTGTCAATTTAGAGAACAATACAATCATCGATCAATATTATATCGATGTACGTTGAGAATCATACGTTTTATTTATCTTAATCGCTAGATGGACATGGATAATAATATTCAAAAAGCATAATCATAATTTGGTCCAACTGTTAATAGTATCTACATATGCTTAAAATCAATTTTATCAGCTGAGTTGATCAGCGTAAAGTAATGATAGCATCGCAATGCAAACTGGATATAGAAGATAGTCACCCTGCCTAGATTTAGATTTTTCCACATGATGTAGGTAGATGGGGCTCTTCTCAATAGTTGAACTGTTAACGATTTATTTAGTTGGCGAATACTATAGAGGTCTTAACTGAGAACACAGCAGAGGTTTCAAATTGCTAAGCCTAACAAAGCTTGGGAAAGGTCTTATGGATGCTGCTCTGTGCGTTCTTCTAAAGGTTCTAGGCCCTATTAGGTGAATAACCACACAATTATCTATTTTACTGTAGAAAAGGCAAAATAAAATACATGCTTTTGAATTATCACCTTTTATTCTTCTTCGTTTTCCACATCATCTCTTATTAAAATACCATCTAAAAAGCTTGCTGGTGGTAATATGCTGTCTTGATGCCGAGCCCACCCTAAATACCAAACAATTGTCATAACATGTGCACAGCTCCCAACAGTACGCTTTCCTATTATACAGTTACAGTAATATTCAGATATTCTGTTATCCCAATCATCACTAGCAGCATCTAAGTCTAATAATATAAACACATCAACACTGTCTAGGGATATTTCGTTTAGAGTTCTTTAATTTAAAAAATGCTGGCTGGATTTTAAATCTTTTTTACAAGCATATTTTTTTAGGTCATTTTGAATGATTCCAAATTTGAATTTACGAAAATTAATTTAAAACAAAAGATGTGCGTGGCAAACCTAGTGCAAGAGTCGAAAGGTTAAATTTATTAATCATGGTTTTTGATCATTTTTTGTGAAAAATTAAAGTTTTATCACGAAAAAGTGATTAATTTTAAATTTATTAGCACTGTATGCATAATGCAGCGCCGCCATTTGACGAGAGACGAAATGTTAAGGGCAGTAGGCATGCTCCAAGCTGGAGAGACTTAACAGAGAACTGCTGATGAGATTGGGATAAAGCAAAACGTCATATCGAGGTTGTGGTCACGATATCGTGCTACCGGTGAAGTGGCCGCAAGACACCCAGGCGGTAAGCACAAGACCACCCAACGACAAGACCGATTTTTGCAAGTTGCTGCAAAAAGGCAACAAAATGTTACGGCCATGCAGTTGGTTCAAAGGCTTCAGTCTGAACACCAGTTGCTGGTGAGTGATCAAACTGTGAGGAGAAGACTGCATGAAGCAAACCTTTATGCTCGCAGACCACTTCGTACTCCAACACTACGCCGAGGAAATCGCGGAATAAGATTGCAGTGGGCTCGTGAACATTTGTTGTGGGAAGATAACCAGTGGTCTGAAGTGCTGTTTACTGATGAGTCCAGATTCGGTTTCCATCCTGATTCACGAAGAGTACGCGTATGGTGAGTTCCTGGTCGTGAAAGCCGTCTGCAACACCCTCAGGGAGTCCATCCATACCATGGCGGCACAATTATGGTTTGGGCGGGAATACGTGCTGGTGGACGAACGGATCTCGTTTGGATCAGAAACACCATGACGGCTGAAAAATACCGTGACCAGGTGCTAGCACCAATAATGTACCCCCATCGAGTGCAAATGGGCCAAGGATTCACGCTCATGCATGATAACGCCCGTCCGCACACAGCGCAAGTGGTAACCAGGTGGCTGCAGCAGCACGACATATCGGTTTTAGACTGGCCTGCGCAATCACCGGACCTAAACCCCATAGAGCATGCGTGGGACATGCTTCAAAGAAGGGATATGAAGAATTTTCCTGCAAACCTTGCTACTGAAGAGTAACTTTTTTGCATCTTAGCAGGACCTGGGACAATATCCCACAGCATGACTTTGACAACCTGATTCATAGCATGAAAAACCGTTGCAGGACGGTTGTTAATGTCATGGGTGGTTTTACTGACTATTGATTTTTTTGCATGATTGCAAAAAGAATGGAATTTTCTCCTTTATTTTTACTTTTTTTTAAAAACACATTTATCGTTACTTTTACTCTTAATTCACTTTTTGTATTTATATGAATAAAATTTTATTTTCACATAAAAAATCTTTTTCTTTTATTCTAAACTATAGTCTGATAAATAGGCTTCATAAAAATATATACATGTTGCAGGCTATTCACAAAGAATTTTGATAAAATTGAAAAAAATCGATATATCCCTAGACAGTGTTGATGTGTGTATATGTGTAATATATTTTTCTATTTTGATGGCGTGATTTAATTCTTCCTCTCAATAATAATGAATTATGGGAATATCTGTGTAAACTGCTGTCAATTTCAATTTTAAATGTACCATTATACCTGATGTGTTCCCCATAATAAGAACGGGCTTGTTTTATTTGATATATTCCAAGCGAAAATAATATAAGGTCTCTCATTTGCATCACAGGGAACACATCCAATTCAGGGAGCTGGCCATTAATAGAAACATAATCAGCTCGTTGTCTATTCATATTATTTTCGGTAACATAATCTGCTAAATTGTTTGGTACATTAAATCTTTCCAGTGCTCTAGAAAGAATAGACTGAGCATCAAGATGGTCGGTTATAGTGGGATGAAAACAGTTTAGTAAAGCTGCAGCAATTCTAAAATCAGTCATTAGCTGTTTAGATCCTATATTAAAATAATCTCCTCGGAATATTTTAAAATCCCTCTTAAACCGACCATTAACAACTTCTACCACCCAGCGACATAATGTTACCCATCTAGATTTATTTGCTTTGATGGTAGACAACTGTCTTTCACCTGCATCTAAATGTTCAGGTTTAAAAACCTGAAAACCCAAAGAAGTTAATAACCCTATAGCATCACGGAAACCCCGATCTAAAATAAAAATATCATTTTGTCTAAAGTAACATCTTATTAAAGAATTTGCATTTTGAAATAAATCCTTTATTATTTCTGCATCGGATTTAGTTGCTGCATAAGGACCATAAGCATCAATGATATGTCCATCACAGGCAACAATTAAAAATGGTTTAACCAGGTTCCTATACTTATGTAAACTGTAACTCTTTTTTTGAAAGAGATAATTAGAGGATTTTTGTAGATGTATGTAGGTACCATCGCAGATCACTATAGGGTTATTTTCTTCTGTTCCAAATAGTCCTTGCGGAATTAATAAATTGCGAGCACTATGTTGCTCCCTAGTTATATGATTAATTCCTAAGTAAAGCGGCACATAAAAATCTGTAAGGCATATTCTTACTTTTTTTAAATAATTAGAAATAGTGCCTTTTGACATGAGAAACAGAGAAGCCATACGTCCAAATGACTCTCCTGTCCTCAGTTTTACCAAGTACATGCCAAGAGCAGTTTTATTTTTTCTACACATTGCACCCAGCTGAGGAACGCTATTAAAAAGTGTTAAAAACTTTGGTACTGTTAAGCCAGTCCAATAATGACATAAGCCATCAGATACATTTTCTACTTTTTCAAAATTCAACACACTTCGAGCTGGAGCTGAATGTAATAAATGCAACATATTTTCTAAATGATCAGCAGTGAAATTAGAAATAAACTCATGTTGAGTTAAAATATCCCAGTTAAATAACACAGAATGTTCTTGACAAACTCTTGCACTATTTGTTACATATATTTTATACTGCGATAGAATTGACCTCCTTATGTACCGTGGAACCCTCAGGCGTTCTGTGTTCACACAGTCTGGTACAAAACAGTGCGAAGTTGTATCAGGAGTTCGTGTATAACTGCTGAGTTCAATTGTGTCCCTTGTCCTAGATGGAGGTTGATGGTGAGGCAGTTCATCAGCCCAAGAACTAGCTTCAGAACTTGGCATAGTTATTGAACTTGAAGGGAGTGTTGGTTCTGGATGCACATAATCAACTGCTGGCACTGCAAAATTGGCAGGTTCTGCGTCTATTATGAACTCCAATGGTTGAATTTGGGGTGCATTTTGATGTGCTCTTATCCAACAAGCATTACAAGCCCAAGCTTCGATTGGAATCTGTAATTGAAGCAAGTAATAAAACATACATTAAATCACTGGCAATCAATAAAACATGAAGTTTAAGGATTGAAAATTAATAGTAATAATAAAAAAACTATACTTTAGAAATACAGTACCTGTCGAGGAAATATGGCATTGGCTATATAGTCTCTCTCAGCTGAATTCTCTCCTAACCTGCGCTGACGTCTTCCACTGCGTCTTGACAATGAAATGCCACATGATATGCATACACAAATATGTCCTAATTGTCTATTCAAAATATAACCAGGATTTTCAGTTCGATTACTGGCTTCTTGAAAAATCAGCTGAACACATTCTTGGCACAAGCGATCATTATCAGCAATCTGCAATAATGTATTAGAAGTTCAGTTACAGGCTACTTATAGAGGACATACTTATTGAAGGATAACTTTAAATAGCGTCGTTGGTTGTGTGAGATTTATGAAAGTTAGCAGTTTCTATAAACAAAAGTAAACTTTTTAAAAAATGTATTAGACTAGCATTCAGGCCACTAGCATTTTCACTGCAGCTGATAGACCTCTACATCCAAGCCTATGCATATTACGTAAAAAAGATAAGATTAATTTTATAATTGAATAAAAGTTACTTCAAATATTTTTGACATTATGGCATAACATAGGAAATAGAACATAGGAAACATAACAATAATACCTCACGACCACACCATTCTTCAATTATCAAGACAAAATCTTCTCCAAAATCTACAGCATGATATACATGTGGCTGTTGGTCAGCTCGAAGAAGAATGTGGCAGTTAATACATACAGCCATGGTATCTAAAAAAGGAAAATGTCATTACATTACACAAGTACATTTATTTCATGAGTTACTACTGATGTTTTAAATGTTTGATGGACATTTATCTTTACCGTAAGCTGATTGTTACCTGTGTTATTTCGCTTGCTCAAATAAACGCAGTCATTACTCGTGTTAAATAAATATTAATCTTAATATCACAGACCAACCATTTTTAAATGAAAACTGAATAAATAACGTGTAAAACATTAAAAAGATAGATCTGAAACATACCTTTTTCCCCAAAAATTGAAGATGGTACAAAGATGGGTTATCTTCGACTTAAGTAGTCAGTCCAATTAACGAGAGCAAGGTTTTCACAAAAGCAGGATCAATCTGGGTCCGGTAGGAATGCAAAGGTCATAAAAAGGATCAATCAAGCAGCGAAAAATACTCAAAAGCACGACGAACGAAGTTACAAACAACGCGAAACGAAGTCGGAACTCGTCTGTCTGAAGTTTTTGTCTTGTCACTTTTTGTTATCTTGATGTCAACGTCACTGTCATGAATAATGAGTATTGATCAGAGTTGCCAGAACTAAAAAAAAACCCGTATGGCAAGCGCGATCAACTTTAAACTCATTTTTTTAAAAAACGGTGGCGTTTTTTTAAACTTTAATTAGCTTGTTCATATCCAAATATTTTTTTCTTTCATCTCATATAACAATTACTTTGGTTGTTACTTCTAAAAATCTAAATACCACCCTCCATACATTTTTGAACATCTCCTTTGCAATCTGAGACCAAAATAGACGAATTAAAATTTTATACTTACCGCATTTGATGGTTGAGCTAATTAAAAAAAAATACCACTTCTTTTGTGTTTCTTCTGAGTGACGTAACATAATTGTAACACAAAGGAATTACGAGGGCATACATACACCGTAAAACTTTAGTCGTTTTGGTCCCAAAGTAGTTTTTTGACTAAAATATTTTTTTTCTTTAGGAAAGTTATTCAGTTAATGGGCACATTTACTATTTATTTATTTATTTATAAAAACACACAGTTTACAGGCTTAACCTAAAGCACTATGTGTATAAATTAAGATACAATTTGCAAACATTTAGAAACTTTTTTACATTATACATGAATATATCTACATCTGGCATAGCAACGACCAAGCGATTTATTAGAGCTGGCGCCGCACAATGAGGAGCCGCAGCTGTGCGTCGCGTGCGCACTGCGCGCTTTGCCAGCAAGCGATTCGGCCTTCTGCCACCACTCCCTCCAGACATGCGCTGTGTTGGTACGTAAAGACCACAGTTAGCTAGGGCTAGAGGGTTGTCAATCTTGCCGTTCAACAACATGTAAAAGTGCGTCATTAATGAAAGTTTACGTCTAAATTCAAGACTGTCAAGCCCCACCATACCCAATATAAATAGAGATGGATATAAGTATGGATAATATCCGTAGTTACGCTTATAAACGTAACGTGCAAGCTTCCTTTGAACTCTTTCCATCATGAGAGAATATTTCTTCTCATGAGGATCGAACACGGCTGCATTATACTCCAACCTGCTACGAACATAATATGCCTTATATAATATAAGAGCTACATTTGGATCAGAGAAATTTGCTGAAGTTCTTATCACAAAACCTAGGATTTTGTGAGCCTTGATACAAATGTCAGTTATGTGTTCCCTGAAGTTTAACTGTGTATCAAGTGTAAGTCCAAGATCACGAATAGAACTTACTCTCACCAATTGGCTTCTCTGAAGATAATAATTGTAATGCAGCGGCACCCGTGACCTCGAAAATGTCATAATTTTACATTTTCCTTCGTTTAGTGCTAGACCGTTATCCATACTCCATTGCATGACATTATCAATATCATTTTGGAGCAATTCACTATCTAATATATTCTGTACAGGGAGGTATACTTTTACATCGTCGGCGAATAATAGACACTTAGCAGACCTGAGGACCCTCGGCAAATCATTGACCATGACGAGAAACAGAGTAAGGCCAAGCGTACTCCCTTGACTAACACCTGATCTTGTGTAATAATGGCTGGTTTTGTGATGGTGCAGTTGAACAAATTGGCTACGGTTTTCTAGATATGAAGCGAAAAATTTTCGTAGTTTGGGGGTGAGTCCAAACTGACTCAGCTTCTGTAAAAGTACGTGATTGTCCACCCGATCAAATGCCTTTTTGAAGTCGAGGTAGACAATGTCAACTTGGTAGCCTTTATCCATGGCTTCAGTCACGTCACTAATAAGGTTAATATGATTAGTCATCGTGGAGCGGCCGGGTCTAAAACCATGTTGGCTGTCATGGAGATGGACTGAGATTTGCTGTATAAGTCGAGCGTTAAGAACACTTTCAAATAACTTGCCGAAAGCCGACAGAACCGCTATTGGTCTATAATTCGAGACGTCATCTCTAGCACCATCTTTGTGGATGGGAGTCACCTTAGAGACTTTCCATTTGTCAGGATATGTCGATGTCCGTAAAGAGGTGTTAAATATATGTAAAAGTGGATCCTGAAAAATGCGAATACAATATTTTATAAGAAAAGGAGGGATACCATCAGGGCCAGCAGAAGATTTTGCTTTCAGCCGTCTCACAGCAACGTTTATTTCGGAAAGTGACACCGATTCCAAAGATATATAGGGAGTATTTACATCACCCTTGTTGTGATGGCTAGTACTGAGACACGGTAGAGGATTTAAAAACACCGAACTGAAATATTCTGCAAAGGTATTGGCTGCATCTATCCCTGTTACATAGCCATCTCCCTTCCTAAACCTGTTACATTGTTGTGTATTACTGCGCTGATTTTTAACATACTTCCAAAAAACGGAAGGGCTATGAAATATGCTATTTTGTATGTATATTAGTAATGTATGCTAAATATTCATTTTCTATCATAATTTTCACTTTTGATCTGTAATACCTAAACAATTCTAAATTAAATTCCTTGCCTTCCATTTTATATCTTTTATGATTAAAATACTTACATTGAATGTTGCGTATAATATCGGTCGTATACCAAACAGGATATACATATCTGTTGGTATGACCATAACGCTTTTTAATGGGAACGCAGTCGTGAAAACATTGTTCTAGTATATTGTAGAAAGCTTGAACTGCTATGTTCACATCAGTACATTGAGTTACGCTTTTCCAATCTACTGTTAATAGTAGCGAATAAAGTTTCCTAAAATCGGCTTTCCGAAAATTCCACTCAGGCTTAACAGTATCGAACCCAGACGATGACGCACGCGATGGGGGAGGTGGGAGCCTGCCATACGGCCAGCTAAGCTCGATTTCAAGTGGGGGATGGTGTGAGTCAGGTTCTACTAATGGCTCAACATCTCCACTAACTTGTATCCTATGGCAATACAGGTCGCTCAGTACCAGATCTAATATTCTATCATGCTTATTTCGAATACAGTTATGCTGCCTAATATTACAAAAAAATTGAAACAAGGTGAATCGGTCACGGACATTTTTAGAACAAGAGTAAAGATTGAAATCACCGATAATTAATAGTTCAGTTAATGAAAATTTACAAACAATATTTTCTAAGGCTGAAAGAACACTTATGTACTGATCATCATCATAGTTAGGCGGTATGTATACTACGCAGCATAAGAACTTAATATTTTTATACGTAACAATGGCACACACTATCTCTTTATCACGAGTTAAGCCGTAAACGTCATATATTCGCTGAACTTGGTAACAGTCCTTGATCGCAAGGAGGACGCCTCCCCAGCCAGCGTCGTTGAAGCGATCGTTACGGAGCACAACATAGCCGATAGGAAATATTTCGGCATCACTAACGGAGCTTGTAAGAAAGGTCTCAGTTAGGGCTACTATATCTGATGAGTCACACATAATAGCCCTTTTGAATTCCGCAGTCCTACTTCTTAAACCACGAACATTTTGGTACGTTATATATATACGCCTAGATGTTCTGCTATACACTGCTTGCTTATGGCTTCCCTGCTGCTCGTTTCTCGCGCCTTTGAAATTTGAAACCACTCATTTATTTGCGTATTTGGCGGCCAACTACTCGCATTCATAAAAAAATCAAATGCACTCTCTAGTAGTGTAATTACGAATGACGAGTAGTTTTGGTGTTTCAGTTCGAGTTTTTCGACTTCATATGGTACCACAGTTGGCTTACGCTTCATCATATAAGCTTTTACCTTGTCGGCCGATGTATCTACACGCAGCGACCATATGTGAATGCGTTTCACTCTTTCAACAGTGGTTAAATCAGAGTCTGACTCGCCGGTACCGCGAATAACAGGACGCCTGTACTTGCGACGCTGCTGGGTTATCCATTGCGTAGATTGTTGGTTGTCAGGCACGGTGAAGTCATTCGTAGTCCGCAATGTAGATTCTGGCGTTGCATGCATCACAGGCGTAGATTCGGATGAATCACGTTGCTCGCCTTGGTGGGGCGCACGAATAGAATGCGTCGGGGCATCGTCATCAGCGGCCGCTTGAGCTCTCCGTCGACGCGTCATCAGTGATGACGCGGCGACGGAGAGACGGGATTGTGATGACTCATCACAATCCCGGTGTCACTCATTGGTTGTGGCCGCTTTGCGATAGGCGCTCGCTACGTAGCTCTGTCACTCGATATCGATTCGGTGCGCTTTGGTTCCATAACAACTTGCTGCGTAACCGCCATATTCCTTTGTTGTTGGCCGTTCTCGTGTTGCTGGAGTTTATCTACTTTACTCTCTAACGTGCGCACCATATCAATTAATGCGTTAATTTTTAGCTCGAGAGGTAGAACAAGACCTTGCATTAATTTTAGTACATCACTAGCCACTGAACTGTCCATGATTACCGGTTTGTTTATTTTTCTTAGCAGAAATCAACACAAATACGTCTTATCGACTCAATAGCGCGCGCGTACCTCAACTACTAGTCGACAACGGGTCCAAAATGACTATAATTTCATGGTGTAATAGGTAGTTAAGGTGGTTGTACATATATAAAAATCTGATTAATCAGTTTATTTAATTAAAATCAAATATTGATTGAATACGCCTGCGATGTGTTTGGTGGTTTGTGTGTATAGGTGGATGAGAGTGGGTGTATAGGTAGAGGAGTGTGCGTGTGGCTGTATGTGTGTGTTTGCATGTATTCACTTATTTTAATTAGATTCACTTAATCAGATTCACTTAATCAGATTCACTCACAATTTGTAACGTTGAAATCATGTAGCGTAAGATTATTATTTCTTTTGTTTTCTTTATACGTAGCCAAAGTAAAAAGTTCCTTAAAATCTCTTTTCAAATAATCAGTAGATATATTATTATTGTAAGACCCGTTACCTACCTTTTATGATGCCTTTTAATTCATGTGGCTTGTAATCTACTTTAATGTTCGATAAAATTGTAACTTTAGGCATCTTTTCCATTACACGGTTGTTCAAACGTACGGTGTGTAAGCCGTACGGTTGAAAAAACGTGCTAGCTTGTACATGATACGGCAAAATCACCGCGCGAGACATTGGTAAGTACTGGCTAGTAGCGCTTTTTACTCGGGCTGTGTAGGACGTGCTGCGTCATGAATTTTCTTACGAAAAGAAAGATTATAGTTGCTTATTACATATATAGGAAAAAGAAAATAGAAAAAAAAGGGAAGTAAGGTTTTGGATACATCCGATTTTAGAAAAAAGGGAGGAATATGGCGCGTTTCATACACTTGTCAAGAATCAATTGAGAGAAGATGAAGACAAGTTTTACAATTATTTTAGAATGCAGAAAACTACATTCGACAACTTGCTCCAAAAATTATCCCAGGAACTAAAACATCAAGATACTTTTATGCGAGAGAGTATATCGCCCGCAGAAAGATTGGCTGTAACTCTGAGGTAAGTAGGTACAAAATTAAATGACATATTTTAGTTTAAAATTGTTTATTGCACACAAACAAAATTATTACATGTAATTGAATTTTAATAATTATTAATTTAAGAACAAGTAAATCAAAAAATACACTACGCTGAAAATGCTACTCAAGTGCGGTACTAAAATCGAATTCGTCTTCAATAGAAACTTGAGAATCTGCCGAGATACTTTCCGCATTTACACTATGTACAGATAATTGTGATTCGGGTCGGTAGTGGATTGGCTCTAAACCAGAACCGTGTCCAAAATCATGAGAAGACGTCTGTGGACGACTTATTCCATAGCTCGATCTAGCAGCTGTAGAATATCCATATGTTGACGATTGCGCATTTGAGGATGCTGTACCACTTAAATATCCTTGATGGCCTTGATCCCATTGGTTTCTTGATGTAGGTATATACTGAGTACACTGTCTTTGTTGAATATTTTTAATTATTGAAATTACTTGAAACTGAAAGTCTATCATATTTTCATCACTGAACTTGTCAACTGTATCAGCGATTCCCATAAAAAAGTTCATACTACGGCTTTTCTTTTTCTCATCTCGTTCTGCTGAATCCATAAACTTCATAAACCTAATGTCAACTTCACTTAGTTCATTTTTTCTTTTTTTTTTAGCCCTTTGCGTCTCACTCCGTTCAGTGTATCCCGAGCTTGATTGATTCGGGACTGCACTATCAAATTTTTCATTACTGAGGCTAGAATCATGAACATGTTCAGTCATGTTAGAATCGGTCTTGCGATGCTCAACATTTTTTTTTAGGAACATCATTTCATCATAGAACATATATTTTCTTATTTTTTTTGCTGAAGAACCAGACTTACATTCATTAATTTTTTTGTCATATTTTATCCAGCTATCTTTCATATTGGTCCACTTCTTCATCACCATTTGCCCTGAAAATAAATAAATAATAATTATTAAATTCAAAATTTATGAAAACCCCCGACCTAAACTGAATCGACCCCGACCTAAAATGGGGTTTTAGTATTTGAACCTGAACCGTTTTGTTTTATATTTCAGGTATCTAGCAACAGGAGATACCTTTACTGACCTATACTACAGCTATAGAATTGGAATAAAAACCATAAGTTGCATCGTACGTGAAGTATGCCACTACATTTGGTTAGAACTGTATAAAGAATATATGAAAATGCCATCTAAAGAAGACTGGCTACACATTGCAAGCAAATTTCAAGAATCTTCCAACTTCCCGCTGTGCTTAGGAGCGGTCGATGGAAAACACATCAGACTTATTAAGCCAATTGATAGTGGCTCGATGTTTTTAAATTACAAACATTTTTTTTCTATAGTTTTGATGGCAGTAGTAGATAGCGATTACAACTTTATATTTGTTGACGTTGGCGCCTACGGAAAGGAGTGTGATTCCAGTGTGTTTAAAGAGACCCCATTTTGGAAAAATTTAACAAACAACGGATTAAATCTACCCGATGCAACACGTTTGCCTGGAATTGACTACGATTTGCCATATGTGTTCGTTGCGGACGAAGCCTTTGCTTTGCATTATCACTTGCTTCGTCCATTTGGTGGTCATCAGCTTGATCAATTAAAACGTACATTTAACTACAGACTCACAAGAGCGCGAAGATTTGTTGAATGTGCGTTTGGCATTTTATCCAATAAATGGCGAATTTTTCACCGGCCAATGAATGTGTCCATCGATTTGGCAGTTGATATTGTGAAAACATGTTGTGTTTTGCAAAATTTTATACATAAGCAGGAAAACTTTCAGTTTCACAATGCGAGTGAAAATGAGTCCACCCTTGATTCAGAATCGGAACTAATCCAGTTACCTATCACGAATGCAGTTCGCGGAAGTTTGGCGGCTAATGAAGTTCGCAACAGATTTGCACAATATTTTGTATCTAACGAAGGTCGCCTCTCCTATCAAAACAACTATGCATAAGTAAAAAGTTAATAATTAAATATCTGTAACTTACCAAACTTGTTTTTCTCATCACCACTTAAATCTTCAAATGTGGGCTGGAAATGAATAAATATTTCTTTCCAGGAATCATATTTAAGCCGCTTATTTTCATAATCGTCGATGGTCTTATCCCATATTACAGGCCTTTCTTGAATCAACGTAATTAATAATTCTTGATTTATGTTCATTTTATAATAAAATCGCGAAACAGCGTATATAAGCGGTCACGAATCCGTGCGTACGTCCGGCACCGTCGACACACCCCGATAGACTGCCATACAACACTGGTGAAAATCACGCCGTGCGTAGACGCGGCGCGCCGAGGGGCAGTCACGGCGCACGCGGCCGCGGCGCCGTGCCTTGGCGCCACCGTGCATGTCGACAAGCTCATATAGTGATCCATACCACACTGACGACCGTGCCTACACGCGGCGAATTAACCGTAGATTTTCACGGCGAGAAACCGTGTAATGGAAAAGAGGCCTTAGGCTGCATGACTTCTAGACTACCATCATCTTTATTTTCATCATCCGGTGACGAGTACACAATCTTTGTCGGTTTCTTTGTTCTTTTTGTCTCTTTTTATTTTCATTTAATTTTGAGGAAGTCATGTTTGCATCTTCTGATGTTGAAAATGTTCTTTTCTTTGAAATGTTCTCTTTAAGTAGGCAGTGAGTTTTCGAGTTGCATTTACAAAATCCTTTTAAACTTTTATCTCCGCAAACGTTTTATCTCCGCAAAAGTTTGTATCAGCGTTTTTGTCATCAAAAACGCTGATACAAACTCCACTAACAGTTAAAATTCGGAGGTCTGAAATACTTTGTTATTGCTGAAATTGTTTACAAGTTATGAAATTAAGTATGATTTCTAAGAGACCACTCAGCAGCACCTTTATTTCTTGCGAACCTCTGCCAAAAAAACTTAGAGTCGACAACTACTCCATTGATGACAAAAACGATGATACAAACTACTTTATTATTGCTGACTAGCTGACCCGACAGACGTTTTCCTGTCTTAACTATGGATATTGACATAGAATTTGTAAAAAAAATATTATGGTGGTTAAGTATTCTTAAATTTTCTAGTTTTCCGCGCAATTTTCTTAATTTTTTTCATTGATAAGAACCTTCTCCTGATAATAACAAACACAACAAAAAATAATTATCGAAATCGGTCTAACCGTTCACGCGTGTGGCTGAGACCAAGGAAACTATTAATTCGGTTTTATACATATAGAGTTAGAGATATGTTTTGCCCGCAACTTCTTCCGCGTGTACTTTAATTATCAGGACACAGTTTTAATTAACCCCGTTATAATTGTGACATACGTATCTGTTCTGCGTCTGCAAGTACTGCTATAAAAGATAGGTAACAGGTTACATTAGTACTTCGTTTTGAAGCTGGTGCTAAAATGACCAAGTTATTTGGTGCACTAACCTGCTAGCAATCCACATAAACCTGACCGTGAGAAAAACAGCCCCCTTTTTAAATTAGTCCGACGAAACATAAAGGTTGTCATAATCATATTTTAAGAAATAAGAAAGTCAGGCCCTATATACCAATGTTTATACTGCTAAGTTCAGAAATGAGATGATCAATTTCTATACATTTTACTTAACCTTTCCCCGCCTTTTTACCCTTTTAGGCGAAAGTTTATCCATTTCACCTGAATAAATCATTTTAAATTGTAATCAATCACATACTCGTATGTATATACCTACTCTACTTATTAGAAGTATAAGTAGAGTAGGTATATATATATATATATAGAGTAGGTCCAGAAATGAGAAAATTCCATATACTTCACCCTCCTATTTCACTCTCGTAGGAGTTGGTTTACTTTTTAAAGGCTCAAAAATATTTTGAGTAAATCTAGTATCGTGTTGCATTGCCATTGCCATCTCCTGATTTACCTAATAACTTTATTCAACAATAATTATTTTCACTTAAACCTACCTTCTTTTGGTATCTGAGGCTACGCCCGAGAGAGACAGCGAGTTAATTATTTAACATTGCAACCACACTAAAACCCACTGCTCCCACTATAGCTGTGTACACCCCCGAAAGCCTCTACTAAGTCGCCTTTTATGATTACGTATTGTTAATGCCGAGGTAACTTTTATGTTTTCGGGACGGAATCTTCGCAAGGTACGTGTCAGATTGGGAAGTGATACCGGGTTATGTGGCATTTATTTATGTCCTCAGTGGCCTGCCTGAGTGTTCAGAGGACTCCGATATCTCCAGTAGAACGTGCTGATGTCCTCCAAGCGCGGTGCTCCAAATCGCCGCCCACAACTCCAGAAGTTCACATTTATTCGCCTCTTACGATTAGGTAGCTGATCTGTTCTTACTGTATCTAGTGTTATTGTAGCTCATATTCATAATTTCCACCTACAGAGAGCAATCCCGAGCTAGCTAGCTTAGTTTCTTGGAGAAACTACCTACATTGTACAGAAACCTACAACAAATGTATGAAGAGTATTTTTAAGTATTTTATCTATGAAGTTTTAGGTTACTGTCCAATAAACCGTCATGGAAGAAAATAAAATAATGACAGATCTCGAACGTTTGATTCTGACAGCTATTTCGAGAGGTAAGCGACGAAAAAGTACAAAAATTTTCAAATAGCAATTTTTTGTATATTCCCTCAAACTGGTATTGAAATATTTTTTTGTCAGTCAGCAGGATTTCTTAACGTTTGGCGTAGAAGGTACTTTCCTCAACTTAAAAAGAAATATTCACTGCAGTCACTTTCCTAAAACCATAAAAAATAAGAAGAAGCAAGCAGTATGTCAATTAATGATAAGTTTCACAGCATTCAGTCATGCTAAACTTGTAACTTGTTGTATCACGTATGAAAGTCGATAAAAATAGTAACTAACATTTTGCAAGTTCAAGAGTTTTCATATAAAAAAATCAAAATCTTTTCTATAACTGATGATCAACGCTTAATTTTTAATACCGTGCAACAGTTCATCATGGATTCCAAACACTAAGTAATTTAGCTGATGTGACGTAGTTAAAACAAAATATTAGAAAATGGTTGCTAGTTTTCATTGCTTAGCTCTCTGAATATTTCATGTGTGTCACATTTTTGAAGGACGTTGTCTTGTCTTAAAATTAAATGTGAATATTGCATTCGAATTGGGTAATGGTTAAGTATTTTTAAATTTTCTAATTTTTCGTGATATTTCCTTAATGTTTTCTTGCATATGTACCTTCTTCTGCAAATAACAAACACAACAAAAGAAGAATTAGCGAAATCGGTCCAGCTGTTCACGCGTGATGTCGTGACCAAGGGAAAATGGGATTCATTTTTATATATAGAGATATTGGACATGTACTTGTCGGCGCCGCCATCTTTGTAAGCAACACGTGCAACAGGCAATACCCCCACCAATGCCATATAAAAGGGCAGCGCGCCAGTAGTTTGGGATCAGTCGTTTGCGAGCAGTTGCCCGATGCACATGCTATGCCGCTTTATCTCGATTGTGTTTAAAGTAATATAAAAATAAGTGACTATAAGCCGTGTGTCTGTGAAGTTTGCTTTAAAGTGATATAAATTAAGTGATTATCGAATAAACCGTGTGTTTGTGGAAGTTTGCTGTTTTATTCTAGGAGATGTAACCCCTTACTCCGTCATCAGAAGTGGGATCTGAACCGGACTCTCACTGCTGCGCTATGTTTGACATATGGCGAGATGTCATGTGGCGAGGCGCGCCTACCTATCGTCGTGGCAATACGAGCAACGCATCTCTGGTTGAAGGCGCAGACAACAGCGTGGTCAGCACGATAGCCAAGCGCCTGTTGACACGGCGCAATATGGCTGGTGTTTTACGGACAACTACATCAATCCGGTCAGTCGTTCTATGTTTAGCTTGATTCTGGTGCCGAATGCTATCTTGTTAAATAATCTATTGGCCGTAAAAGGTGAAAGAACTATTCAGAAATATTCAGAAATTCATAGAAAGGGTATCAGTACTGTAAGCTTGGACTGTACTAAACAAATTACGTAATAATTTATGGTTACTGTTTATCCGTTTTACTTGTTTAAAATATTACATAAAGATTGGTCGAGTAAATTTAAAAAAGAAGGCTTCACAATTAACATGTCTATACCTGTTTGGTTGTTTAAAAACAGTAAATTAACACTAATAAAAAAGTTGTGGTGTTCCTAAAGCCATGCAAAATTTGTAATGAATTCAGGCATTCAAAATAAAAAGATTACTAATGTCCCTACTTAAGAAAATTACTTACGGTTTTGTGAGTCAACCAAACCACTTTCCAGATAATAAGCACTGTATTTTAGAGTAAATCACTACACAACATCCTACACATCACCAAATACATTAAGTATAATTAGAACATGTGTGAACTCATACTAACTCGTTATATAACTGTGAAACACAACTGCACTTGCCCAATTCGATCTTATGACACAGAAACAATAACCTCAACCACTTACTTGATACAGTTACTGAATTGCACTTAACTCAATTTTAATGACAACACAGTTACAAATCAATTCTTATTTTACTACCTAATTCCTTGATGTTTAGGACAGTAATAATTCTATTATCTCACTTTGCCGGTATTTGTACAGAAACTTGAAGAAAATAGAAGGTAATTTATAAAATATGCATTAACAACTACCCGTATTATGATTGATAAATGAACATAATTATTTTTCTACCCTAGAATGTTGCTATTTTACTAATTAAAATCGTTGGCGACAACAGTTTTGTTAATGTTACTCTTGATCAGGTGAATTAAAATAAGGCCACAAGAATAGACTGTTTAAGATTGATTACTGTTTAAGACTTTGTCCCAACTCATTTTCGATAGTGATCGATATAATCTAAAATCTTAAAACTGGTAAATGGTAATAAAATCTAGGTATGCCAATGACCGTGTACGAAAAATTCCTTTGAGTAATGTACCAGCTGTTATCTAGATTTTTCTGATGTAGAAAGCGGTGAGAAGGTTATCTCCGCCGACTAATAGATCGCAAGGCAAGGCTATTAAAGTTTGGCCGCACCGCATTCATTGGTCTGTAGTCGTTACCACAACTCCTTTTGGGGTTGGTCAGGGGGCGATGGACAGCTAGTGATGTGGCGGGGGCCTAGTTCTCAAGAGAGACTATTGTTAGCTATTTGGCCGTACTGCATTCATTAGTCTGTAATCGTAACCGCAACTCCTTTTGGGGTTGGTCAGGGGGCGGTGGACAGGTGGTGATGTGGCGGGGCAAGGGTCTTAGAGGAGACTATTGTTGTGTATTGGATATGGATGGCCTGGACCTAGCTTTTTTATCTGGTTTTAAGATTAAAGTTTGCTTATTTTAAATGAACTTTTCGGTACAGCTGTGTATATGATTTTAAGGTTATAATTTGTTTATTTTAAAGGAACTTTTGGTACATTTGAATGGCTTAATATTGTTTTGTCATTAAGTTGATGAGATAAATGAAATGAAAGTCCGCAATGGATTCTTGATGTTATTTTCTCCAAGTTTTGTGCGATAAGTAACGTATGGGTGCCTAATGTGTCTATACGCCACAGTACGGCTGAAAACTTGTGAGGCATATTTAACTTTCATTTTATTAATTTTTTGTGGATCGACGTGACTTTCCGTCAACTTCGGAATTAATCTTACGCCTTTATAGCCTGGGTTTTCGTCGTAAAGGCGTTGTAAATGAGACCATTTAGCGGTTTTGCGCATGCCATCCTTTTCATAATTTAAATCTTTGTTTAAAAGATTATTTCTTATACCTTTCAAAAGGTGTGGGGGATCATAAAGAGGAACAATCTCTTGGTCGTTAATTACTACTATATTTTCTTTAGGTGTTTCCCCTCTTCTTAAATAGACACCCCTGGTCTCATTGAGTAACAGCTTGATGGCCTGCCTGTTATTAGTGCCCTGGTCACATATTGATGCTACCACTATAAGATCAGTTTTTTGCAATGCTGTAACAACATCTTTTACTTGAGCACCCAACTCAGGTCCCTTTGTTGCACTGGCTGAAAATGTGTAAGACACAGCTTGCTTATAATTTTTTAGTAGGCCGCGCACCATAAAAACTTGAGCGTGATCAGCAAATTCCGGTTTCCTCTTTTTTCCATCATCAACAAACCCTGTTATTTTATCTTTTTTCTCATGGTATGTGAGATTGGCCTTTAGTGAAATTTCGTCAAATAATAATATACAAACTCTTTCTTCTACTTTCATGTTCTCAGCTTTCTGTTTTAATTGCGAAAAAATATTTTTATTCAATCCAGGTTGCAGGTTGCATTGCTGAATTAACTTGATTAATGTTTGAGGCGACGGCAGAATAAAAATGCTTCGGAAATTGCGGTATCCTTTGGGGCTTTGTTTTAAAATGGATAAAGCGGCAATTTTTTCTTGCAAAGTAAAACGTCGACCTTTTGAATTTTTTTTATTTTCCCGCCATTGAATTAGAAATAATATTTTTGCAATTTTTGAGCAGTTTTCCATTATTTCTAGTGATGCTGGATTAGTTGCAAATTTTTTAGCAGCTTTTAGTTCGGCTGACATTCTTCTGGTCTTATTTTTAATTTTACAAATTTTAATTTTTGCGGCAACTATCTGGTCATACAGGTGTCTTTCTTTTTCCGTCAGAAATGTCCGCCGCGTTTTCTTTACAGCTCTCTTTCCTGAAAATATAAAAAAATATACGTCAATAGATATGGCAACAAAAGTATTTGTTTGTCCTTGAGGCAGTTATATGCAATCATATTGTCAGGGTTGACTGGTAGAGAATGCCTTCAGGCATTAAGTCCGCCCTTTGTACAACTTTTTTTTTGTTGTAACAATAAAGTATAAATAATTAAAAATAAATGGCGGAGAAATATAAAGGCAAAAAAATTGCCAATCCATCATTGCCATCTCAATTCGCCGTTCCATACCATTATCTATAAAAAACGGCAAAAAAAAAAAACACGTTTGTTATATGGGAGCCCCCTTAAATATTTATTTTATTGTTTTAGATTATTAGTTGTTATAGCGGCAATAGAAATAACATCATCTGTGAAAATTTCAACTATCTAACTATCACAGTTCATTAGATACAGCCTGGTGACAGACGGACGGACGGACAGACCCAGACCAAGAATAGAAATTAAAACTCATAAATCAAATTTGTTTTACTGGGAATCGAAACCGGGACCCCTCGACTGGCAGTCCGGCATGGTAACCATTGGCCCACGCGGGTCGTCGAAAGTATGGAACAACTCTGTATAGTAAAACATAAAACCATCTGTTGCATATATTCTGATCACGTAGGTATTAAAATTTTGTATGCAATGTTTTTCATCTTAGTAGGTATGAAAGTTTTTCAATATCATAGACAGATCATACCCCTAATAATTAATTCAATATCATTTGTACCTCTTATAATTATTTGATCTAAAAAATTTAACATACTTATGTTAAATAAATAAATAATCTACCTGAAATCTGTTGGAGCCTATTAATCACTGGAGGATTTGAAAACGTCAATTGCTCATGAGTCACAGGAGAATCTGAAAAAAAATGTCATTAAAATATTTTTACTACTTTGCTATGTTCCAACAAATGTATGTTCTCACAAGTATAAAAATTCTATTATAATAACAGAACTTTTGTAGGTACTTAGTCCATTTAAAGTTAGCACAATTAAAAAGTTTAGACTTAATCTTAAGTTTCCATAGTAATGTGAATTATTATAATTTTGAAAACGAATACTAATTGGTTAAATAGTAGGTACTTAACTTAATAAGAAATAAGAGACTTACCATGTGTTTGTTGAACACTTTTTTCAATAACAGCATTCACAGGATCATGTGCCACAGCTGCATCTAAAAAAATAAATAGACGTTTAACAATAAACATCATTTTTATCAGTATTCTGCTTATCTTTGAAAATTTTCAGCTGGTTATCAAGGATTTCACACTATTTGCTTATACATAATATGAAAACTGCACTCGTTCTTACCTTGTTTTTATTGTTTTTCATCTAAAATAGTCATCCACTTTATCTCACATCCCTAACTCCTATAGTAAAGGAATAATGGGGGTGACAACCCTTAACGACAAATATTTTTTTCTCAGTACCTATTCAAGATATCTTCATGAAATTGAAACCGTATATGACTATCAATAAACTAATTATAATATGTGTATATTTTTAAAATTTTTGCAATATTATAAACTGTAAAAAACAAGAAGTATATTCTTTGGAGGTGGTTTTTAATACCAACGCCTAAAGTGAAACCTACCAATAAAATATATCTTTTGTTAATAAGCTATTACATGTCAAAGTTACAAAAGGGTAGATTTGTTTGAACATAGCTTAAAAAATAACAATCAATTAAAGTATGTATTTTTATGAAATAATGTATTATAATTCATTCAATCATACAAAAATATGAACATAATAAAAAAAATATTATTCATTAAGGGTTGTCACCCCCATTATTCCTTTACTATAGGGGTTAGGGGTGTTAGAATCCTTCATCAGACGCGAGTGCAGTTTTCATATGCTTAACCGGCTAAATCCTTTTGACTTTCCTTTTGAATATTCTGATACTAATAGTTACTTACCTAGTGTTTGTTGTACACTCTTTTCAATTACTGGTTTTGAAGTAAAATGTTTTACATCAATGTTCGTAGATGACATTTGTTCTGATTGTTCATGCTGATCTATGATAGATTTGGGATCTAAAATAAACACATTCTCCTGGTTAAGTTTATACAATACTATTTTCTGTCAGTTAGCAATAATAGGAAAATCAATGAACAAACATTTATAAAATCAGTGTATGTTTGTGGAAATACTATCAAAATACTGACCAATGTTTTCCTTTTTTGTAACATCTTTCTTGCTTATCATAGTCGATGTCTGTGCATGATGTTGATCTGATTCAGGATCTAAAATAAAACAGCATTTGTTTTTATCTGCTTATTCAGAAAAAAGATACCCCAAAATTGAAGATATAGGTAATACTGATTTACCTGATGGTTTTATCACATTCAGAGCTTTCATTGGTTTTCTTTCTGCTATTTCATATTTGGTCCGTGATGGTGATAATAGATCTAGAAGAAAAAATAAACTAAATAAACTGCAAATAAAACTTAAGTGAACAAGTAACAAAAACAAATAACATAATAATATCTTACTCTTACAAACCTGAAATGTTTATTGATGGCACTGCAATATTGCTAATTCGGTTGTTTCGACATATATATTTTTCTTCAAAGTGTGAATGACACACACGGCGGTACTTAAATATACGTTCATTTTCGAGGCCTAAGATATCTCCACCAATTATGTTTAACCATGTGTTAAATCGACTTCTATCCTTTTCTGGATTCGGAAATTGATGGAGCACTGGGTGCATACCTAAAAGAAACAAAATACCTGAATAATAAACTAAACATGACATTAAAAATAACAAAATACTGTGTTTGTTGTTTAGAACATAAATACGACTGCGACAAGTAATTTACGTTACTGTACAGCGTGTTCTTGGAAAACAAACGAATCAAGACTAGTTACATCTTTAAGAGGATTCAGCCAGAACTCAAAAATTACAACATACACATGCAGACGAATATGTGGAGGAATTTTAAGCAAAATTTTAACTACGTACCTCCGCTTTCCTTGCATCCAGGAACACAGCAGTACTTGTCGGACATTTTAAAAATACCTGATGGCTTCGGCCACAGGTTGAGTTTGCCGAAGAAACAATAGCTCCTCAACTAGAACACACTTGAGCAGGGAAAAGAACTAGAAAAATATCGAAATTCGAAATTCGCCACGAGTACTTTAGCCAGCGCAAGGTGACAGCAAGTGACGTTTTTCTATTCAAATCAAAATTTGAATTCATGAATTCAGTGTTGCCCAGTTTAAAGTTATAATAGTTACCAAATTAATATTCAATAACGCTTAACACAAGTTTCACAAGTATCCGAGTTGCTGCATTTAAAATAATAAACAATTTTTACTTAGTTAAAGACATATTATTTGTGAAATAATTTGTTCATAAATATCAATAATAGCAGTTAAATATTTTGTTACTGCAAATAAAAGCTTACTATTATAGTAGCACAAATTTGGTAGGGTAACATTTGATATTTGTTTTGGTTGGATCTCATTGCGCGACATCTAACGATAATTTGATGAACTACTAAAACAGAGCTGCCATCTGTAGTGTCTAGTAAGCAGCACAGGAATATAATATAACTTATTTAATAAGTACGTTATCGTAGTTTTGTTTATATGTAGGTTCATATGCGTCGCAATTTGGCATCACTATGCAAGAAATCTTTCCAGTTTGATTGCTCTAAGATTGAAGCCCCTGACCATGCCTGAGAGTTTTCTTTCCTCCGGCTTTTTTTCTCTCATTGACCCAGCGGTGGGTAGGCATGAAAGCCGAAGATCCGTTAAAATTTGTTTTAACGGATTCTAAAAACTTAAAAATAAACTTAAAATTTAAATTAAGTAAATTCAGTTATAATTATTGTAATTAATTCAGTAAATAAATAACTTTAGTTTGATTTAGTGATTATTGAATGCCTGAATAAGGTAGACTGTTTAAATACTATTGTTAAACGCAAACACCTAATTTTTTTGTAAACAGTCAAAATTTGTCAATAAACGTTTTTCATTTCATTTAATTTCACTGTCAGTTTGCTTAGTGCGTGAATAATAATTTCGTAATTTGAAGTGAAGTGATAAATAAAGCAGTAAATGAAGATGACTACACCGCTCAGTCATCCCTAAAGCCGTATAGTAAGATAAATTAAAAATTAAAAAAAAATATAGTAACAACAAAAAAAAATGAAATTAAAAAATTATTTTAGTAAGAGTCATTGGAGGGAATAGTCCGGACCTTGACTCGGCTACAGGGACTTCTGTCCGGACTAGCAACCAGCTATAGGGGCTTATGCCTAGTCTAGCACGATCGGCTAAAGGGGCTTATGCCTAGTCTAGCACGATCGGCTATAGGGGCTTATGCCTAGTCTAGCACGATCGGCTATAGGGGCTTATGCCTGGTCTAGCACGAATTAGCTACAGGGACTTAGTGTCCGGACTAGCAACCAAGCAATGAACAACTACAGTGTGTTGTACTTGGACTAATTTACTAAAACTAAAGGAGTCTATACTATGACTTATTATCTTTAAATCTCTGAAGGGTTGATATGAACCGGCCCAGATCTAATCATATAATGTGTATCACGATTTGATATCAATGTAATCTAATGTGTTAAAAATTTGCATATAGTTAAAGATGGCTAAGAGTTATAAAAGAAAAGTAATTTTGTGTAGTTTGTTAAAAAAATGTCAGGTGTATAAAGAATTTGCGCACACGAGGACGTGCGCTATGTCAGTATGGCCGTGTCGGCGCCGCCATCTTTGTAAGCAACACGTGCAACAGGCAATACCCGCACCAATGCAATATAAAAGGGCAGCGCGCCAGTAGTTTGGGATCAGTCGTTTGCGAGCAGTTGCCCGATGCACATGCTATGCCGCTTTATCGCGATTGTGTTTAAAGTAATATAAAAAAAAGTGACTATAAGCCGTGTGTCTGTGAAGTTTGCTTTAAAGTGATATAAATTAAGTGATTATCGAATAAACCGTGTGTTTGTGGAAGTTTGCTGTTTTATTCTAGGAGATGTAACCCCTTACTCCGTCATACTTAATGACATTTTGTTTTGATTCTAAATATTTTTATTTTTGTTATGTCTGTTAAGCCTAAACTTCCATTAATTAATACCTATATTTTTTAATTTTTAATGTGCCATAAATTTTGACTTTCAGCATTCAACAGATAATGCTCTAATATACATAATTGTTTTTGTTGACTGTGTGGTGTAATTTAATATTTCTTTCTAGTAAAATAAATATTTTTTATCAAGGCTATTTTTCTTATTTATAGTCCTTATCATATACATAGTAATACTTTATTTGCCAATTGCAGAACTCCAACACACAATCCCCATTCCTGCCGGACCTCTACTCTAACTACCTTACTAACTAATCACCAGGTGCGATTGTAGTCAACTGACTAATAGTTAAAAATAATAATAGGATAAGTATTTTTTTGTACTAAAAATGCTTTTCCCATTTTTTTTTCATGAATAATATTTATAGTAAATTATTAGAACAATATAGTCATACTTTCGTATGCCAACCGATTGAAAAATAGTATCGATAAAATAGATGGGCGTCACTACACCGACATTTTATTATAAACACAAGCGTAAAAAAATTGTAGGAACTGAATAAATGCTCTTTTATAATAAATATTACTGTCTAAGTACCTAGTAAATTATTAGAACTAGTGTGCGATAGCAATAGTTGACCTCGAAAACTAGTCCTATCGAAACTATCGACCTGTGTCGATATTATATCGATAGTAAGTAAGATGGGCTATTCTATTGAGTCACGATAGTACTACGATACTATCGATAGACTATCGCTATAGCAACAACACTAACTAGAACATATCTATACAGGGTGACTGGTTGAACACTTGAGATATTGATAGAGGTCACTCAGTAAACGATGCTCGTTCTAAATATTGTTACGCGCTATGGGTAATGAAAATGCCGTTTGTATCGTAGAAGGCGTTTATTGACAGCTTCCACCAAAAATCCACTTGACAGAGTCCAAATCACAATGCACAATCACTATAGTCCAATATCTTTGCTTGAGTCGTCGAAATAATTCTTCCTTGTCGCTTGGTAGAGATCGCTTCGGTTTCACTTCCGGAAATAAACTGCCCAGTCGCGGCTCGGCGCGTGCCTTATATACGGCCACCCATGGTTCTCTAGAAATTTCCCGAACCACCAAATACAATAGACCCGTCCCGAACCTTCCTTTATGTTATTACGCACCTATGTACAGCTTATGTAGTCATAAACAATAGCCGCGACCCGCGATGTAAACAACCTATACATGTACGCTATATATAGGTACGTACTCACTGCGGATCCCGAATTTGTTTACTCGAAGAAATCGATGTTTTTCTTATCACTGATTTTTCGAGAACTTTCTTCACTGTTCGATAGTAGACCAAATACCTGTTTATGCGTTTTTGGGGTTTTGCTGTACGACGCTTTGTTTTCGGATTATAGCTACTCAAAGTCGTAACATTACCCCCTCCTTAGTCATGCTCGTCCCGAGCATGATTCTTTCCGTGGTATTTTGCTAGTCGGTCTACATGTACTACTTTTAGCTTGCCGCGGGGACCCTTCTTAATCCGGTACGTGATGTCGTTAATCTTTGTGACAATAGTGTAAGGTCCTTCCCAGCGAGGTTGTAATTTCGGAGACTTCCCCTTCTTCCTCTGCGGATTGTGAAACCACACTAAAGCTCCTTCTTCAAATCCCTTGGAATTGGCTTTCCTGTCATATCGGGTTTTCATGCTTGTGCTGGTTTTCAAGCTGTTCTCCCGAACCATCTTGTGTACCTCATTTAGCTGGTATTGAAGATCACTCACGTACTCCGTCACAATCTTGGGACCATCCGGTGGAGTTCCAGTAATGGCGTCTATCGGAAGCCTGATTTCTCTGCCGAAGTTCACCTTTGCTGGAGTAAATCCTGTACTGTCGTGGAGTGCCGAACGATACGACATAAGGAACAGAGGTATGTATTGGTCCCAATCTTTTTGATGTTCATCCACTACCTTAGCCAAGTGATTTTCCAACGTTTGGTTGAATCTCTCGACCATACCGTCTGACTGTGGATGAGAAGGAGTCGTGCGCGTCTTATGCATGCCCAGCAAACTACACATTTCTTGGAATAGTCCCGACTCGAAATTACGTCCTTGGTCCGAATGGATTTCCATAGGTACACCATATCGGCAGACTACTTCTTGCACGAGCTTTTTAGCCACGGTGTGTGCTTCTTGATTGGGAGTGGCAAACACTTCAGGCCACTTAGTGAAATAGTCCTGCACAACTACGATGTATCGGTTTCCATCTTCGGTTACTGGAAATGGCCCAGCTACGTCAATAGCTATACGCTCCCAAGGTGCTCCAACGTTATACAACTTTAATTTGCCTTTACTTCTTGTTTGGGGACCTCTGACTGAAGCGCAAGCTGTACATTTTCGGCACCAGTCTTCCACATCTTCCCGACAATGTACCCAATAGAATCTTCTTCGCAGCTTTACTAGTGTTTTCTTCACGCCAAGGTGCCCACCAGAAGTTCCATCATGAATGTGCCTTAGGACGGAAGACACCATACTTCTTGGTACTACGATCTGTAGAGTTACTTCCTTTCCGGTGTTAGACTCCCATCTTCTATGTAAGACTTCATTCTCCAAGACCAGGCTGTCCCATTGGGCCCAATAGCTTTTAGTGACTGGGCTACATGCTGACACATCATTCCAGCTGGGTTTGTTCTCACTTCGCTTCCAGTCCAGTATTAACCGTAGATCATCATCTTCTTCTTGCGCCTTTTTCATGTTTTCGTTGGTCCATTCATCGTCTAAGCCTTGCGTCCTTATTAATTTAACATGTCCAATGGTTTCCTGTTTCTGACAGTGTTTGCAATCTTCAGGACAAGGTCTTCGTGATAAGGCATCGGCGTTGCTGTGTCCTTTTCCACTCCGGTGTTCCGTAACAAAATGAAACTCTTGTAGTTGCTCGAGCCATCGTGCCACTTGACCTTCAGGATTTTTAAACTGCAGTAGCCATTGTAACGCTGCGTGATCTGTCCGTAGTGTAAACTGGCGACCAATAAGGTACTTCGAAAAATGTTGCAAGACCTTGACCACGGCAAGTAACTCTCTACGAGTAACGCAGTAATTTCTTTCTGGTTTCGAGAGTGATTTGCTGAAGTATGCTATTACTACCGTGTGCTCGCCTTGTATCTGTGATAAAACGCCGCCGATTCCAGTATTACTCGCGTCCGTATCCACGACGAACCTCCCGTCGCGACTTGGATATCCTAATATAGGCGTTTCACACAAACAACGTTTTAGCTCTCTGAAAGCATCTTCACAAGTGGAATCCCAGACAAAATCTCGTTTTTCTTCCGTAAGACGATGTAATGGCCTGGCTATATCTGAAAATTTCTTTACAAAACGTCTGTAATACGTACACAGACCCAGAAATGAACGTACTTCAGATTTGTTCCTCGGAGTAGGCCAGTCCTGCACAGCCTTAATCTTCTCTGGGTCGGTTTTAACTCCTTCCGGGGAAATCATGTGCCCAAGATAGCTCAGGCTTCACAATCGAACAAGAGGCTCCAGTATCTACAGTGAATTGGCAAGTCCGGTTATTCACAATACCCTCAATTGTTAAGCTGTTTCCGTTGCAAACTTGGTTAATTGTAATACAGGGGGCATTAATTTGACCAACCAGCGCCCGCCCCGCGGCCCTGGTGACATCTAGTTTAACGGCAACTCGTCCACTTGGGTTTCCGAGTCAGAAACCCATCTTCTTTTCTTCTTGGGGCACTCTAAGCGAATATGCCCCTTTTCGCCGCAACCATAGCAGGTGGGGATAAAACGTGGCTTCTTTTGCTCCGTGACCACTTCTCTTACTTTGTGGTACCTTGCATCCTGTCTCACGGCTTCGACTTCCAGGGCATGTGCCAAAGCATTCTTTAGAGACTGGTGATGGCCCAGACGCACAGCAGCCCTGACTTCTAGGTCTCGTATCCCGTCGACAAATGCCTGCAGTAAGTACACTTCGATATTCCCTAGTGTCGAAGAGTAGGCACGCCTTACAAGTCTTTCAACCTCTGTTGCCCACTGCTGGAGGCTCTCGTTGGGCTTCTGTGTTCTCTCGCGAAGCTGAGCTCGGTACACATACTCGAGGTGTTTCTCGCCATAGCGAGTTTCTAACGCTTCCATTAGAGTTTCCAGAGTCCTGCCTTCCTTTGGTAGGTTTTCGATTGTCACTAAGGCGTCCCCTCTTAAGGCCAGGGTTAAAGCGGTAAAGGAGTAATCCCGTCCCCAAGCATTTGCTTTCGCAAGCGTCTCGAACTGGTATCTGAAAGCCGCCCAGGAAGAACTTCCATCGAAGTGTGGAAGGTCGAGTCTAGCTGATGTCGCAGGAGATGCTGCTATCGGTTCTCGTATCTTCAGTTTCACGACCTCCTTGCTTAATTCTTCAACGCGCTCTTCCAGGTGGTCAGTTCTGAGCGTTACTCCCTTAACCTCATGCTCCACTACTTTAAGTTTCTCGCCAAGGCCAGTAAGTCCACTGTCAATTTTCTCTATGATCTCTCGACGGCTGGCCTCTTGACTGGTCTGGATTTGATCCTGGATTTGTCGAACGCTGGCTTCCTGTTCGCGGCGGCTGGCTTCCTGTTCACGGCGTATCGCTTCCTGTTCGCGGCGGCTGTCTTCTCGACTGGCCTGGATCTGTTCCTGGATCCCCTGTATGGCGGACAGTAGCGCTGCCATATCCATTGTAGGAGCCGGTGCTGCGGTTGCCCCTGACGACGACCCCGGTGCAGCGGTCTCGTCCACCCCTTCAGCCGCAAGTTGTCGCGCAGCATCCATACCGACCTGTCTCCTGGTCCTCGGAGTGCGCCCCTCTTCTTCTCGTTGTACTAACGGCATCCCACTTCTGACACCAATTGTTACGCGCTATGGGTAATGAAAATGCCGTTTGTATCGTAGAAGGCGTTTATTGACAGCTTCCACCAAAAATCCACTTGACAGAGTCCAAATCACAATGCACAATCACTATAGTCCAATATCTTTGCTTGAGTCGTCGAAATAATTCTTCCTTGTCGCTTGGTAGAGATCGCTTCGGTTTCACTTCCGGAAATAAACTGCCCAGTCGCGGCTCGGCGCGTGCCTTATATACGGCCACCCATGGTTCTCTAGAAATTTCCCGAACCACCAAATACAATAGACCCGTCCCGAACCTTCCTTTATGTTATTACGCACCTATGTACAGCTTATGTAGTCATAAACAATAGCCGCGACCCGCGATGTAAACAACCTATACATGTACGCTATATATAGGTACGTACTCACTGCGGATCCCGAATTTGTTTACTCGAAGAAATCGATGTTTTTCTTATCACTGATTTTTCGAGAACTTTCTTCACTGTTCGATAGTAGACCAAATACCTGTTTATGCGTTTTTGGGGTTTTGCTGTACGACGCTTTGTTTTCGGATTATAGCTACTCAAAGTCGTAACAATATGTAAAAAAAATAGGTACTTAAAATTTGAGATAAATATCCAGTAAATTCATTAATTGTGGACGCATTCGGTTTGCGCAGTTCCCACGTTTATTGGTAGGTAAATAACGCCGCGCTAGCCGGCCGGGCCCGAGCGAAAACAATAGACGCGGCCGGCCGACGCACTTTCTCCCGAGCGTCCCCCGCACGCCTCGTTTGTCCTTGCTATCCTATCCTTAATTCCTTACACAGTTTTATTTTGCAAAGCGCACGCGCCGGTCATTTTTGTATACGTGCTTAGGCACTCGATTGCGCGGTGTTATTTCAATAACAATAATTTCATTTTCATAGGTCATTTTCTAATGACGAATAGTAGGAGATGGTTCGTGCATTCTCGTATTGCTCGTAGGAATGACAGTGTCCGAGATGCTATACGTTTGTACCGCGAATCCTTCCCCAAGAAGAATCCAACGCCCTATGTGATACCATGTGTGATGTGATATTCAGTATAAAGCAACAGTGCAAAAACGTGCTGACTGTGTACATATTACACGAGGAAGTGAGCATTTTGAAAAATTATTACGATATGTGTAATTTTGATAAAATAGTCGGTAAATAGATAATTCAATCAATCAATTGTTTTAAATAGGTATGATTCAATTTTTAAGTACGCCAAAAGTACTTCGGTAGGTACATTTAAAGGAGTCAGTTTTCATCTTGTGCTGACGTGACGTAACGTTCAAAATCACTTACAATGATTTCAAAAAGACTTTTATTACATTACTTATCTTGGTATTTTTGTCAGTCCTAAGTCAGGTAAAGTACGAAGTGAATATGGATCATACATTCTCTACAAAATACCAAAACTTTCGATGTACATAGGTACAACTACGTAGTAGTGCGTAGTGTAGTAGTAATAGTGTAGTAGCCAGACGGTCGAGATCAAACGCCCGCCTAATACCTACGTACAATGTGTCCGCACTTTCAGGATATTTTCGGATTAATTCAATTCAAGATTTCTTAGAAAATAATTCGTATATTTTCTTAAAACTTTTTTTAAACGTTTAGTTTGGTCGTAAATAATTGTGTCCTTGAGTATCTCAAGTGTTCAACCAGTCACCCTGTATATCCATATATATCCATGTATATCCATTTTATCCATACTTTCGTATTCCAACCAATTTAAAAATAGTATCGATAAAATAAATGGGCGTCACTACACTACACACTTACACTAATAAAAAAAACAATTTTCAATTCAATATAATATAATAATAAAAAAAACAATTTTCAATTCAATATAATATAATAATAAAATACAAAGTACCAAACATTAAATTATTCTTCATCGTAAAAAGTGAACATCCTGATACGGCGCTCGGCGGCCATTCACGCACACTTGTACGGATACTCGCACATTCAAACAGCTCTGTCGCCGCCGCGGCACTTCATGTTAGCTATTTTTGATAAGCCGTGATTACTTTTCTTGGCATTTTTACGTCTAGTTGTTGTTAGAAAAGTGTCAATAAAAATTATATTGTAGGAAAGGCAATTTCTTATACTTTATGAATGTGCTTTTTGATTTTAATTAGGTAAATAATAAAACTCGTTAAATGAATTTTAACGTGACCTCGAATTTTTTTCCAATTTTTATCTATTCTTTCCTATTTATCTTCTATGAAGTATGTTTTTCATTCAATGAACCTGAAAAAAATATACAACGTTTTGAGATACTTTACCTAAAGAATAAAGGAATAACTAAATGAATACGACTAATACTATCATTGCAATTAAATTTTCAATACACCGTCATGTGCAATTTATAACGGCGCGCGAAAAAAACATTACGTAACTTTAACCTCAAATTTGTTAAATTTTTCGTATGAACACATACTTGTATTATACTTTATTAGAAAGGTCTTTTCATGTAGATTCTGAATATATAAATAATGTGCCACATTTTTTCTTTGATTATATGTTACATTCGTTTTATACCAAGCGGAACAACAATCTAAACATGCGGACTCTTTGTTTGGCTTTGAACGATGATTATAAAAACAAAACACATCGTAGAAGTACTTAATAGCTATAAGGTGTAAGCTTGTTTCATTCCCTTCCGAGAAATGTAACTGGAGTCGTTGTAAGTGTAAACATCTGGTCGCAGGAACATAAATAACACTCGTAGTGCGTATCGCGGCAAAAAATCTCTAGGCCCCTGGTCGAAAGAGTGTTTTGGCGCGTAAGCGGCCCGGTGGGATGAAGGTTAAATATCGATATTTTAAATGATTAATTTCTTGTGTTGACATGCTTTGATGTATTTTTAACGTCTCGTAGACAGGTATCAAGCCCAAATCTTTTAATCGAGCTTCGGCGCTTCAAATGTCTTCCTCGCGTATTAAATATGTTTTTACTCTTGTGTCATTCATTAGTTCAATGGCAGTTTTTGCATCCTGAATGTCTAAACCATAAGCTACCTTCTGATTCAAATGTTATGTGACCTCCAATGGCACCGTTCCCGTGTGAACCTACGAAAAAATGCCACGTTGCTTTTCTTAAATCCAATTTTTTAGTTAAAATTAAATTGATAAAAGTTCTTTTTTTTGCCTGTATTTTAAAAGCAGCGGGAATAGATGAGCCCGAATTGCTTCCGGTGTATGTTTTTTTGAGTCACTTAATGTGCAGTAGGATTGCTTAGAATCATTTTGTTTGTAAACCACACTCGTATGCAATGTTATCTGATCCTGAAAAAAGTGCTTTGTTTGTATTTCCTTATGTAGTTTTGCATATATGTAGTAGTTGATTCATGTGCCAATTTAAGTAAGGGGTTATAAGTTGCTCAAAAGGTTTTGCTAGCACACAGAATGCTAATGGGTCCATAGTTTTCAACTTTATTTTTATCTCCAAATTTAGGTATTGGGACAATTAATGATTCCTTCCATATATTTGGGAACACTCTTAAAGATCTGTTAAATAATATTTCAAGTTGTTTCGACAAACATTTAGCACACTGTCAAAAGAAAATCGGAGGAATGCCATCTGATCCGCTACCTTTTGATATATTTAGCCTTTTCATACGATCCTTCCTCTTTCTCCTGTATCTTACTTTCTAATTTATTTTTCTTCTTCTTTATACTTACACTTGTTATTTTCCCATCAGACATAATGAAAATTGCTTAATTTGGCAGGTCTGTTTCGTCTTCAATATCAGTATCGATCAGTGTATCTTTGCCGGTATTGCAGGATGGTAGGTTGATATATTCTGAATGAAATATTTTTGGGATTGCGCCGTGTCACATAGCTTTTACAGGTCATTATATTTTGCTTTTGTGATAGGAAGATTTAATTTTTATTTTGCATTGAGTTGTTTCAGTTTTCAATAAATTTGTATGGACTCGTCTTTTGCATCATCTTGCATACTATATTTGACGACCCACGTTTGGCGTAGACTTCTTGAATGTTGCTACACGAATCTTGCTTATTTTACCGACAAGGTTTCCCTTGAAATATTTTTCGGACAATTCCTCATAATTCTTGAAGTCTTCATGTGTAAGGCCTTCCACCTGATAGGGTCCTGGATCCTTTATAGCTAGCTGACAAATTGTCAGCCACTGTGAAGGCGCCCCACAGTGCGGCCGATTTCCAAAAAGCTGGCCAAAACTCGGAAAATCAAGTAATTGATTCAAAATTTCTTACTCGGGGGTTTTCGGGGTCGCTGATTACGAATTTTATTTAAAAAATTTGAAAATCCACCCCTTTCCACCCCTATTGGCCGCCCTCACGTGAAATAGCGTATATTCTAGAACATAATCAAGATGCATGTCAATTTATATGTTTTCGGGGTCGCTGATTACGAATTTGATCTTAAAATTTTGAAAATCCACCCCTTTTTACGAGAATTATGAAATTCAAAATGGCGGAACCAATAAAAGGCAATACAAACAGTTTTCAAGTTTCTTCGTGTACCTTTTTTTTGTTACTATTCAATAATTATAGTCAGACTAAATAAATATACTACAAAACATTTTTCAAATTTTCACCAAAACATTTTATTAAATTAAAAAATTGTAGGTTATACAGCAAAATAGATTATTTAGTTTTAATTACATAAAAAAATTTTCATTGTCAGCATCTACATCTGTCTCTGTCTCAGAGTAGATCTCTCGAACTACAATCAGTACTTTCCAACACTTCTTCCGCATCAATAGATGGAGAAAACAGTTAATCAATTGTATCTGCTGACAAAGAATTCATCGGTTTTGCTGGCAACTTTCTGCAACTATGTATGGGTCCATTGTTTTCTGACGATAGTTCTTTCTAGCGAAGTTCAGGCAATAGATGTCACAAAATTTATTGCAAGCCTCTTGAGCATCTTTCGACATTTGTCCGATAGGCAAAACGGCATCTTGAATGATTTCTGGACCATGAATAAAAAGCTTATGCACTAAAGTTGGCATATAATACCAATTTTACACTCCCGGACACCTAAATCGTGCCACCTTGATTTTTATGGTATGGAGTACTGTAACTTACAAACGATGTATGTAGAAGGAAAATGTTTTGATGCAGTTTTGGAGATGGTATACTCATCATTAATTTAGAGTGCCACTGTGAACTGCAGTTTATTAAAAAAGTCTAGTTACGTTGAAACAAGTCCATATTAGCTTTTTTCATGGCAAAAAATTCTAAACGATTTTTAAATACAGTAATGTTTTACATGAAAAAAAATGTTTATTTAGTAACTTGTATTGCCTTCCAGTGCATTTATGACAGCTCTCATACGGTTTGGCATAGAATTAATCAATGTCGTTATGACATGTTGAGGAATGTCCTCCCATTCTTCCAAAATTACATTTTTGAGCTCCTGCATGGTTTGTGGGGCAGGATGATGAGCTCACACGACACGCCTCTTCAGCTCATCCCATAGATGCTCTATAGGAATCATATCAGGACTTCGCGCTGGCCATCTCATAACAGTGATACCAATGTCATTTAAGTACTCCCTGAATATTCCCGCAGTATGGGCCCTTGCATTATCATGCATTAAAACGAAATCTTGGCCAATAAATCCAGCATATGGCATCACGTGGTTCTCTAAACATTGGCCAATGTATCTATTGCCATCTAGGGGCGGCAGTCGTGGTCCCGTCACTACCTCTAGCTCAGTTTTGCCTTCCATAGAGATTCCTCCCCAGATTGTCCATGATCCTCCACCATAACTCACTTTCTCGTCAATACAGCATTGCGCGAAACGCTCGTTCTGTCTTCGGTACACCTTACTCCTTCCGTCATTACCTGGGAAGAGAACCTGGCTCCATTGATGTCGAGTCCAATTTAGATGTTCGCGCGCAAACTCTATTCGGTGTGCTCGTGTCAATTTGGGTCCATTGGCTGGCTTATGGGGCTTTAAACCACGTTCATTGAGTCGCCTTCTAACGGTCCGAGCACTTACAGCCACTCCGTGAAAGTCCCTGAGCTGTTCTTGTATCTGAACAGAGGTAAGGCGTCGATTTCGTAAGCTGGTGGTGACAATGTATTGATCTTGTCTCGCCATTGTCACTCGGTAACGAGGTCCTCCTGTTCGCCGAACGAAGCCGCCAGTCTCCAGGTATCGGTGGTACACTCTTTGAACAGTGCCACTTATGTGAAGTTGTGAACTCACATCTCGCTGACTTACTTAGCCCAGATTGAAGAAGTGCTACAGCTTGCGCGGCTACTTCAGGTGAAGTATCCATAATTTTATAGCCGAAAGCGGTTCAAATTATAGAAAAATAACTAAACTAAACTTTGGTTAACAACCATTGTGAAAATTCAAACAAAATCGAAATTAAATTGCTTCAAAAGCAACTTTCTACAGTCATTATTTTTTTCAAATCAGTGACCAAGCTCGGCTTTTGTTCTTTATTTCAAATTCTAAAATTCAAATTTGGAATAATACATACAGGAAAGACGATTAAATATGCCAGCATTAAAAATGCATAAAAACTTTTTTTGTTATATTGTATATTTTTTGTGTAATGGGCTTTTAGGCCTGGGAATGTAAGGTGGCTCGATTCGAGTGTCCGGGAGTGTATTTGTCTACTATCATTCTAGCCAACTTTACACTATACTGCCGGCAGTTTCGTATATTTATCTCATGTCGACTTGAAATGGCTTGCAGGATGATGTAGAAACGATATATGATGTCCTGATCGACTCCCGTTATTTTTGCCAATTGTTGATATTTTTCAAAAAAATGTCGTGCAGTATTACCATCATTAGATCCAGATTTAGGCTTGTCAACGTTTAACCCCTTTTCTTTTTTAAACGCAGTGTGTATTATTTTTTTTCGGTTTTCAACAGACTGTTTTTCTTCTGGCTTACGAGCCTGCCATTTCTCGATTTTCAATTTGTACGACAAATGTAGCAGAAACTCGAAACATCTAATCCAACAACAAGTGTTCCGTAATAATGTCTGTTTGAAGCATGGCATCAATGTCGTTGAAATCTTTTGATATGCGCTTACATAGATAACAACGCATAGCAGAAGTTGTATCTGTCAATGAGTTACACACTTTGGTATCTATCATTGTTAAGGATAAATCATACTTGATACGCACGATTGTCCCATCAACAGTAGTTTCAAACGTATCGAGATTTTGTATTTGATCTTCCATCTCGTCTGTTGTTTTTTTTTTGTCAAGTCAACTGATTACTTTGCACATTGAATTTTGATAGGTCTACAGTGTCGTGGGGATGATGGTCTCGGATTTTTCCAGACTACTGTAGATTTTATTGTAGTAGTCTCTATGTGTAGAAGTTGCAATGGTAAAAGAGAGGTAAAAAAAAATATGTTCGTCACTATCGTTTTCATCATTAAGCTTGTGCTTGTATTCATTATGGCCCGAGCTGCCATCGCAGCCCCACGTAACAATTAAGATTAAATTTTCAAGTTGCTTTTCAGATAAAAAAAATTATAACTTCCATTTTAAGTAAGATAATGCGATCACTTGTATGATTAAGTATAGACTGCAATGTAACTGCTGCTTCATTTTCAGTGAATGACCTACCTGTTGCAGGATAACAGTGTAACTTTGCTTTTTGGATCTTTTTAATGCTGGAAACTACCGTGTTTTTTTTTTTCCATATGAGCATTTCGCAGCAGCTAATATTTACTCTGTGATAATCCAAGTTCTACATACAATGATAAAGCTTCGTTTTCAGTGAAAGGTATATTATTTGTAGACTCCAACGATTTCCTGTATCTTGCAGCTTTTGTAGGACTTCCTTCGGAAATATTTCATAGTTCATAGTTATTTATTCATATGAATTACATACATGTCAAATAATATATATCATAAATCGATAAAATTAATTTCTATAAACCATTATTAAATTGATTTTCAATAAATTAATAAGAATTAAATGTCATAAGCTTATCATAATTACAATTAAAACATTCAATTAATAAAATGATAATAAAATAATACACTTAAAAATTAATATTGATGTTGCATAAATTCCTCGACACTGTAGAAAGCCTGCTCTAACAGCCACCGTTTTAATTTAAATTTAAATGTATTTAAGCTACCAGGTGTCGTTATATCTCTTGGTAACCTATTATACACAGCCGGGCCCATTACGTGCGTTAACTTTGATGTTTTTACAAGTCGGCGTGGTACAGCCGCCAGCTTGTTAGAATTTCGGATGCGGTGGAAATGACCATCTCCGATCTTACTAAACTGGTCAAGGTTACTCCTCACATACACTGCTATCTGTAAGATTACGATAGCAGGTAGTGTAATTCCTTGAACAGGGGTCTTGCTGAGGTTTCTGTTCCCACTCGAGCCATTGATCTTACGGCTCGTTTTTGCATGCGAAAGGCACGCTGCCAGTCAGAAAAGCGGCCCCACAGCTCCGCGCCGTACTGGAGTACGGAGTGCACTGTCGCGAAATAGCATGCGCGCGTCTCCTCGGCGTATCACGTATATCACGTACTACTTTTGCAAAATCAATGTTACCTTCCGAACGCAGTTTACTAGTTGCCGAGTACAAAAGAGCTTCTGTTGACACCTTTGCTCGTAATTCTTCTGTTTTTCTGCGTTTACTTCTTTCTGAAGATTCGGAGAAACTAAGATCTCGACGACCTGTTTTTGAATTTTTTTCGTCATTTTGCGTCTCTCTTGGCTCTGTATTAATTTTTTCCTTTTGGCTACCTTTTTTGAACTCAATATTTTTTTGTAACCAATCATTGTTTTTTTTGACGTGATAACGTCTTTAAAATCGTTTTAGTCGGGTGACATGTTCAGAAACTTGTGTCACACCAAAACCTCACGAGCGCGATCGCAGGTATAACGAGAGAGAGACGGACCGATCTCCCGTCTCATCTCGAGCGCTGCCAGTCATTCCGTGAAACTTGTCACGCGGAATCCTCACGAGCGGAGGCTGGCATAGCATTCGAGTGAGTGGACCGATCTTCCGTCTCTCTCACTCTAGCGGCATACAAACGAATGGAGATTTTCTCGTGCGGACGTTATCACGTAAACATCTCGATCGTAAACCTACTTTACAAACAATTTGCCGTTTTTTTTCACAAAATCTATCTTCTACTCTTTTGCTGCAATCCCATCTTTGTATCATTTTATTCACTGTATCACATATTTAGCTTTTTTCTTCATCTGATAACGTATAACGGGAATTCTCACTTTTCGATAAAAGGGTTTCTACTTTTGCAAAAATGTTGTGTTTGTCACTTTTTAAAATGTTTTTAATTTTATGAAATAACTAGCTGTGCCCCGCGGTTTCACCCGCGTTAGAGAGGATCATTAGCATAAAGTGAAGTCCCTTCTGAAGTACCGTGGAACGGCTGTTTTGTAGGACTATTTAAGATAAACATTTCCATCATACATTACGAATGTGTAGCGGTTTTGGCAGCGCACGCCAGAATAGCTCGCAGATTGTGGATTTTTTCCTACTTACTTCACACTTATCGTCATATTTTGGACAATTCACACAATATCTTTATAAATACAATTTATATGCCTATGTGATATTCTCATGTATAAGCTATATTATTGTAAAGTTGCATTTAAATCCATTCATTTAAGTGAAAGAGTAACAAACATCCATACTTACAAACTTTTGCGTTTATAATATTAGTAGGATTTTCCAGATCATTTGAGAAGTTTCTGGAACTTTCTCGAACATTCTCAATTAACTAAAACAGTTTGCAATTATTTTAAAAATCTTTAGATCATTCGAGAAGTTTCTGGAACTTTCTCGAATATTTTCAATTAATTAAAAAAATGCAATTATTTTAAAAATCTCCAGATCATTCGAAAAAAGATAATAATTATTTTAGAAGCTTTCTCGAATAATTTCAATTAATTAAAATTATTAAAAAATCCAAATGATTCGAGAAGTTTCTGGAACTTTCTCGAACATTCTCAATAAAATTAAAATAGTTTGTTAGATCATCTCAGAAATTTTGAGATCCACCCAAAAGTCTCTATTGGTTAGAAAAGTACAGATATTTTTTTCAGATTTTTCCACCCACTTCCACCTACCGCGATCAAACTCCCTTACTATCATCTACGTACTAAGGGGTATTTACCACCCCAACGGGAAGTTGATTGGAGTTAATGATAATAGAGAAAACCGTGTCTTTACGTACAAAGAAAACCCTTTACTTTTTATATATATATTAAGATTTGAGCCTCGTCAAATCTCCTTCCATCGTATTACTGGCGCCTAAAAATTAATTAATATTTTTCTATCAAAAACAACATGGTAATAAATGAAACAAAAATTGATATTTTTATTCATTGTAACAAAAAATCAGCAAAATATTCTATTCCACATTTTTTTTAAAGACATGCATGTATTATTTTCTTTAGTAATAACAGAAATCGGATAAAATGAAAAGTTTGACACAACTCGTGTACACTCAAGTTTACGGTAATGTGACCGGTCTTGGGTGTGCGGTTTAGAGCATGGTGAAATAAGGTAAGAGGTGAGCTCTTCCGAGTTGAACACACTCTCACACACACACACACACACGTGCGCGCGCGCGCGCATGCCCGCATGCACGCACATTTTGATAGAAACGAAATTGTATAGAAACCTACGTTACTAATACAAGCAGATCCCCTCTTTAAAGTATAGGCTTTCACTGTTTTCTCCCATTCTCTCTTCGTATTTATTTCTTGTGAACAAAAAATAGCATAAAAGCCAAGGTAGCAAGTGGTAGCAGCTAAATCTTGTTTTATTCAGTAACTATTAATTTTTTGAGTAACCTCTAATAGTTTAAAGGCAGCATATGACGGCGTTGTATTACTATACAGTTTGAAAACTCAAATTTTATAAAAAAAATTGCAAAAAGTGTATCTACGTATTGCTGCAGCTAAAAATTTTGTGTCGAGGTATTGATATGTACTAAAGATTTCTCGTATTTTACTTACCTTCCGAAGATGATTCCATTTGGTTTTGTTCAATTTACTTCATTACAAAATCTTTCACATGTGTACAACTTTCACTATTCATCGACAGTGATACGATGCTCAAACGAAGGCCACGTTGCGACTGAAAATACAGAGGATACTTAGGGTATAGGACGTTGCTATGAACGGTTTTCACTTCTCAAGGGCTTGCTGTAGCCAACCCAAAGACAATAAAACACTATCTAGAAACTTTTTTTCGACTTTTGGACAGATTTTTGGGAATCGGCAGCACTGGCGCCCATACCGTTGTGTTTCGAACAGAATTTTCTATTGTAGCGTGAATACTGTCTACTCTCATCTCTGTGTGTCCCGGCAGCAGATAATTCATCTGTAGGTATAGTTTCTAAATTTTTTGACATCAACAAAGCGTTGACGATGGCTGCCTATACGAGTTTGTTTTTATTTTACCCGGGGCATGAATCCGAGTACAAAATTATACTTTTAACGGTTTCACGTTTATCAACGTTGTCTATGTACTTTTGCAAAATAGTCGAAATCTCATTACCGCCTCTTTTGGCTTCCGTTTCCAAACATTTCCAAACATAGCAGAAACCATTGCAGGTTACACTTTCGTAAAAACACAAGTTAAAAACTGTGTATTTTCTTGAATAAAAGAGTGTCATGCCGTTTCCATAATAATATTTATGTTATACTTAAGTGTTTATTGAGTGGTGTGTTAATATAAATTGATAGTGTTACACGTAAGAATTACATAAATAACTTATAGTAAAATAAACAAACCTAACCATTATCTTACTAATTGATTAATTATCACATAAACAGTATCTAAGAGTGTGAAATTTTAATTTATCACTTATTTAAAACACATTAAATATATGGGTAACTCTAAATAACATATGAAAGCCAGTTTTTGTTTTAAATATTCATTTGAATATAAGCTTGCTTAACATACTTATATGCCCGTTTTCACTAACGATGAATAAGTAAACGCCTTACTAAGTAACTCCTAATTTAGGACAATGCTTAGCATAAAGTTCCGTTTCACCAATCGATGTATATTAGGTTGGTCCTATCTTAGGAGTAGCCTAGTTATTTGACAGTTGTCCATGGTTTTGTTAGTCAATCTATTATCAATCTGTGGTCAAGTTGTCTGTCTGTTATTGTGTTCTGTGGCAGTGTGACCATTTGTAGCAGATTTCTGCCATTTTGGCAGATTTCACTCCTAAATTTTGGCTCTGGCAAATTATGGTGATGGATTATAAAAATGGCAGATTTTGGCAGAATTTGAAGATTTAAGGAATCACGAGATTTTAAGTCATAAAATCTCATAATTTAAATGTTTAATGAGTATTTCTTATAAAATATTTAACATTTGGTATAATAAAACGTAAATCAAAAATGATTTCTCCGAACTGGCAGCATAATATTTAAAATGCAATAGCTTGGATGTTTGTGGCTCGATCGTGCAAAAACAGAGGGAGGGGGGCAGCTCCGATTCCCGGCAGAACTGTTTAAATTTCTGTTCTCGGTCTGGGTGTTTGTGTTCCTGTCTTTGTGTGTGTCCACGACACAGGGTAACGAGACAGGGTAACGACTATGTAACGTTTATTTCAATCATATTATTATCACTGACTTTCAGTTTATTCTATTGACATAATAATATTTAATTGACCTTACACTGATTTATGTCATTATTGATCATTATTTTTTTTTAATGAAGAAAATTTGTAATATATTATTATTGTATATTGTTAACCCCCCCCCCCCTGTAATAGCCCGAAAAACTCACGTGTGGCAGATTTGGCAGAATTTGACTTTGTGGCAGTTTCGCCTATTTTGAGATGGTCAGTATGGTCACACTGTTCTGTGGTCTGTTATGATTTGACGTTTCACATGCAGAACGTTATTTCAAACAAAATATTTTATATTTTCGTCGCAAAACAATATTCTGGTAGAAAATAGTCATCGGAGGCCAATATTTTAGTTGAACATTTGAAATTTGATGTTCTCAAATATGTCAACTGAGAAACGTAAACGTTGCGCAAATTTTAACGAAGATGAGAAAATGAGATTTTTGCGAATCTTGCAAAAGAAAGGCAAAGTTATATTAACGAAAAGTACCTCGCATGATATGCAAACCAATCGTTTAAAAGAAGAAGCGTGGACACAAATCACGAACGATTTAAATGCTTGCGGTAACGTCTTGAGGTTAGTGATTTTTTCATCATCATCGGCTAACACCCAACAGTGACATGACATGCTTGTCAGGGATCCACTGTTGGGTATAGGCCATCTCATAAACAGGCCATTCAGCAAGTCCTGCCCAATCGTTCCCTTTATATATCTCTTATTTCAGAACTTGTGTCAACCTTAAAAAGTTATGGCAAAAACTGAAAACCGAAGCCAAAACATACAAAGCTATCGCCTACAACCAAGCAATAGGAACAGGTGGTGGACCATCAAAAAAAACAGATGATCCTGTGCTTGAGTTGGTGGCAGAAATCACGGGCCGTGCTACCACAGGGATAGAGTCAGTTGTTGACTGTGACTCTGGAATGTCATGTGAGTACATTAAAAGTTAAATAGTGTCGCATGATAAAGTGTATATTTTAATACCAATATGTTTACTGCTACAGATATCAACACTGAATTGGACTCAAAAAAGTTGATTTTCCAACACACAAGCACTCCAACACCATTTAAAACACAAATAGATGTGAACTCGCAGGTTGCTTCTGAGGACACCGAAAATAACATGATTCCCTTTCATGCAAATGCTTCTACACCGATTGTTGTACAACACTGTGACGACTCTCAAAGTGTTGCAGATGAAGAGGTATCTTATTTTGAGGTAAGATTAAGTAAAACAAAATTGTAAAAATAATTTATATTCACAACCCATTTACAGCAATTATTAAAATTCTAGGTTCAAATGGAAGAGGCGGAAAATGTCACACCCACAGCCATCCCTATGATCACACCCAAAAGACAGGATGCAGTAAAGAATTTAAAAAGACGCAGGCCGGTAATAGACCATGGATCAAATGAGCGCTCAACTGTAAACACAGCACGAGTTCGTTTGAACAATAACTTTGCAGGTGAACGAATTAAGTGTGAAAAAGCTAAAAGCTCTTTAATAGCATTACAAAAAGAACACATGCTAGAATTGCACGCTTTAAAAATTGAAAATATTAAAAAGCAGACAGCATTAAAAATTAGTATACTGGAGGCAATTTTAAAGAAAATACAAGGTAATTATTTATAGTTTTATTCACAACAGTTATATACAGACATCTACATTACTTAGGTAATTATAAAATAATTTAAATCTATGAAAAAAAATTGCGTGTTATAATTGTTCTTCTGTCCTCATTTCCATTATTCTGAACACGAATATCATCAATTTGGCCATTTTGAATAAGACCATCCAAATAGCTGATATCAAACTCCTGTGGAGGTATATCTTCTCCATTATCTATGCAGATGTTGTGATATACAGAATACACTTATAGTTGTGATATACAGATATACAGAAAGTGACATTAGATGTCACTTTCTGTATATCTTTTTTTTTATTGAAGGCGTCGCACCTGTGCGTTCTGCCAATGTCAAGTTAACATTTGTATGTCGGTCATCAGGCAGTGAAGTCAGCTGGATGTCTTAGAATTAATATAATTATTTTGCTATGTATTATATTTCTTTTGAATGTTCAGCATGCAGTTTTGATATATTTTTTTTAATTTATGTTTTCTGTTGTTTCTTGAGTTCTTTTTTTCTTTTATTGTGTTTTGAGTTTTTTTTTATTGTGTTTTCGGCCTGTCAACCGGTGGGACAGGCAATTTGATGTTTTTTTTAGTAAAAAAAATTACAGGATAAGTATTTTATATTATCTTTATATATTATTTATTGTATATTTATTTTATTTATTATTTATTTATTTTAATATTTAGCTACATATAATAATGTCTGATGATGATTCCTTTCATTCCTCCCATGATTTTCTAAATTTGTCATCTCCAGCGAGCGATGATTCCTTTTATGATCCTGAAACATTAGGTAATCTCCTCAACTCAACCTTTGTAAACTCTCTTGATACATTTAACGTATGTCACTTAAACGCGCAAAGCATACCTGCGCATTACTCTGACTTATTAGATACTTTCTCGTCCTCTTCAGTTCATGCTATCCTTGTCTCTGAGAGCTGGCTTAAGCCGCCACTCTCTACACTTTCTTACAGCTTACCAGGGTACATATTAATACGCAATGACCGAACACAAAAAAGTGGCGGTGGGGTAGCGATTTATCTGAGACATGATATATCATACTCCTTTATTTCTGCATCTCCATCACCCTACTCCGCATCTGCAGAATATCTTTTCATTGAGATTCAAGTGAGGCGCTCCAGAGTTGCTCTCGGTGTTGTTTATTGTCCCCCTTCAATCAGTATATCTTCCAACCTTGAATCGGTACTGGAATCACTTTGTTCGGATTATACACATCTCATAATCATGGGCGACTTTAATACTGACCTTCTCAAATTTTCGCCGCAAGCTTCCAAGCTTCGTGATTTCCTTTCTTCTATTAATCTTTGTGTTCTTCCTTCTGCTCCTACCCATCACAACCTTAACTCTCCCGACACTTGGCTCGATTTATCCATCACTTCCTTCCCTCACTTAGTTCTCACTCATGGTCAGTTGTCAGCTCCTGGTTTTTCGCGCCATGACCTTATCTATGCTGCTTTCAAGCTAAAAACTCCAAAGCCTAAACCAGAAATTGTTTGGCTGCGCAATCTTAATCGCATCGATCCTGATTCCTTTAAAAAGGATGTTAGGACTATAGACTTTTCGTCGGTGTATGCCGCGTCCTCAGTTAATGACAAAGTCTCACTATTTAACCTTAAACTGTCTCAACTGTTCGACCGTCATGCACCGCGGAGAGCGGTTAAACTTAAACGTCCTCCAGCACCCTGGATTACCCGAGGTGTGCGTATGGCTATGACTCGCCGTGACAGAGCCTTTAGAAAATTCAAGAGGGATCGTTCCGACGAAAACTGGACCGCTTATAAGAAAGCCCGCAACCGCTGCAATCAATTGGTAAGAGCAGCGAAACGAAACTACTTCTTTGAAAACATCTCCTCATCTTCACCGGCCGATATTTGGAAATTTCTAAACTCTATGGGAATTGGCAAGCGCTCTCTTCCTCTTAATCCCACTTTACCTTTCTCTCTAAACGACTTAAATTCCTTTTTTTGTCGCACTCCCTCTCTTTGCCCTATAATTAAGTCGCAAACCCTTTCAGATATTACTTCTATGGCCAAATCTCAACTCCCTTCTTTCTCTTTCCAACCTATCTCTATTAATGATACTCTCAAAACCTTCTCTTCCCTTAAATCTAGAGCGGTGGGCTGTGACGACATAAGTAGGTCCATGCTTCTTCTAGTCATTGACGACGTCCTTCCTATCATCAATCACATCATCAACTTCTCCTTGCATTCTGGTGAATTTCCTGACACTTGGCGTAGAGCGTTTGTCATACCTCTCGCCAAAGTTGAAAAACCTAATCAGCTCAATCATTTCAGACCCATTTCTATATTACCATTTCTCTCAAAATTGCTTGAAGCTATCGTCCACCAGCAAGTTTCCAATTTTGTTTACAAGTTTCACTGCCTATCCCAACTGCAGTCTGGTTTTCGTGTCGGTCACAGTACCACCACTGCTCTTCTCAAAGTGACCGAAGACATTCGTAAAGGCATGGAGGATAGAAAAGTCACAGTGCTAGTACTTATCGATTTCAGTAACGCTTTTAACATGGTTGACCATGATATCCTCCTTGCTTTACTACGTCACTTTAACTTTTCGGACACTTCCTTGACCTGGTTTTCTTCGTACCTCCGTGGCCGCAGGCAGGTAGTTCATTTCAATCGGAATAATTCTGACTGGAATGATCTCCAATGCGGTGTGCCACAAGGTGGTATCCTTTCACCTCTCTTATTTTCCATATTTATTAACTCCCTGTGTTCTTCTCTCTGCTGCTCTTACCACTTGTACGCCGATGATCTGCAGATCTATGCGCAAGCGGATATACTGTCTTTGGATACCGCCATAAACAATATTAACAAGGATTTAGACGAAATCGCAAACTGGTCAAAGAGATTCGGCATTTGTGTTAACCCGAGCAAATGCCAATCGATTATCATCGGAAGCGATCGCCAGCTGGCCAAGGTAAATCTAAATCTTGTCACCACAGTAAAATTCAACAACATTGTTATTCCCTTTTCTTCCAGAGTGAAGAACTTGGGGATTATATTTGACTGTAACCTGCGATGGAATGCGCAAATAAACGAAGTCTGCCGATCTGTCACTTATAAGCTCTGTGCGCTAAATCGGCTCAGAAATTTCCTACCCACGAAGACTAAGGTTTCTTTGGTGCAAGCTCTGATCTTCCCCATTATTGATTATGGTGATGTGTGTTTTACGGATTTAAACGAAGATCTCTTGAACAAACTTGATCGTCTCATTAATAACTGTATCCGTTTTATATTTGGCCTTCGTAAGTTCGATCACATATCGTCTTACCGCTCGCAGTTAAATTGGCTCCCTATTCGGCAACGAAGGCAATTTAGGGTACTTTCAATGCTTTTCTCTATTCTTTTTGACGACACTTCCCCCAAATATCTGAAACAAGAATTCACACTTTTGAGGGACACTCACGAACGGCATTTGCGTTCTTCTGGGTCTAACATGCTCGCTATTCCACTTCACCACTCTGGTTTTCTGTCTCACTCATTTGCCGTTCAATCCGCACGACTCTGGAATGCGCTTCCTGATGATTTAAGAAAACCCGCCAGCAAATATACTTTTAAAAGGAATCTCCGAAGTTACCTGCTCAATCCCACTAAATGATGTAGTCCTTTTTCTCCATCTTCGCGTTGGTATCGTGTTTGTCACTTTAATCATCATCGCTATATGTATATACGAGTATGTATATATTTTTGTATTTATATATATGTATATGTATGTATATGTATTTATTTATCTATTCTTTATATTATGTAAATATATGTATGTCTATATTTTAATATATTATTTGTGTATTTATTATTGTCTATGTATCTATTTTATGAGTAGGTATATATTGTTTGGTTAGATATTATAACGATTTTTTCTCTCACGCCTTGCAAACCACCTTTCGTTGCTTTTCAGACTGTCTTGTGGTTGACTGGCAGAGAATGCTTTCAGCATTAAGTCCGCCCTTGTTCTTGTACGGTTAGTATAAGTTCAAAAAGTTTAAATAAATAAATAAATAAATAAATGTTGTGCAGTATACAGCAAGCAACAATCACTTTAACTGCTGTATTCAGATTTATTCGCAAGCCAACCGCAAGGGCTGGGAATCGCCGTTTTAATACTCCATATTGTCTCTCCACAGTATTTCTAGTCCTGATTTGGCTGTGATTGTATTTCACTTTTGGTTCTGTATTTGGGTTTAAGTATGGTGTCAGTAAATAATTCTGTAAATAATGAAAAATTTATTGTTACAGATGAAAAACCAGTGGACCCTGAATTAGTTAAGTTAGTTTTATCCAATAATGAGTAAAAAAACTATGTTGAAATATTATTATGTAATTTACTGTTCTGTGGCCTATTAATGTACCTTTAAATATTAAAAATTACTTATAACGACTTCATTTTTTTTCAAACACCTTAAACTAGGAGTAATAAAGGGGTTTAGCCTAATGCCTATTGGCATTGTCTCCCAGCTGCCCCTGGGTGAAGGTGAGAATGTGCGGTAGGCTTTGGTTATGATTAATAAAATTTAAAAATAAGAGCAAAGAAATTGCTTAGAAGAGAAAAATATATAAATACATATATTTAATAATCATTTTGAATAAAAGTCTTAAAACTAATTGTTGTTGTACCTTTAGGGGGTATCCACTGTCACCCAACAAACATGAGCTTCCAAAAAGTCCCAACTCAAAATTCCGACATAATCTGCTATTGGTAAAAATAGCTGAGTCGTGGGTATGGCCAGGCCATCTTGCAACCACATCTCTTACTTTCAATTTAGCATCGGAGACAGTTTGCACATTTACAGAAAAATAATGTTTTCGGTTTCGAAAAATTTCGGCATCTTCTCCACCTGTAACACAAATTTAGTTGTTAATAATATTGATACAACTTCATTCTAATAAGTGGTAAACACCACAATAGAGTCACACACATACCTGGTGATTGGATTTTTACATGTGTGCAATCTATAGCACCAATTACAAATGGAAAATTTGCAATGTTATAGAACTCCCTCTGGCAATGTTCTATTTCAGCCTCTGATGTTGGCATTTTAATGTACCTCGGTCTAAGCTTTACAATAGCACTGGAAACTTTCTTCACAACTCTACTAACTGTGGACACACTGACTCCATGAGCATCAGCTATGGCTTGAAGATGCGTTCCAGTGGCATAAAATCTCAGAGCTATTAATAATTGTTGTACCGGAGCCACACTGTCATTTCTGAAAAAATATTGTTAAGTTATCAATAAAATATTGCAATATAACATAAATAGGTACCTTAAAACTCTGGAAACTTCATAGCTATAAGGAAAATTGCATTATGATCCTTGCAGTCACTAGTTAACAAGTTCAGAAAATTAATAGAATCAGGCGTTACTTTGCGGAACTCCATTGTTATAAAGTTAGGTTAAAAACTACTTAGCAACAATCCGCAATAAGAACATAATAATATGATGGTGTATACTTATGAGTCTGCTTTATATGTTCAGAGAACACAACACAGACAGTCAGATGATTCTTTTGATAGTAAAAAATTTGCGTAGCCACAACTTTTACAAACACATGAATCTGAGCTTACCTGTTACTATCATACTCCAACTCTTGATCGATTTGGTGCAATATTAGCAAAACCGTTTCCTTGGACATCCTATATCTTTTAAAAAAGTCTAGATCATCATATTTTTGAAAATGGTTGATCCTCAGCCGAATAACCCGTGGTCTGGTATTAGGACGCATGTCTATATCATTTACATTTTCTAAAAACTCCAAAAACTCAAATAAATCGTCGTTATTCATGATGAAATTACTAGGTAATTATAACCTCGATACTGGAGCGTGAACGGCTGTCACAGAGATGTCACACGTGTCAGTACTGTCAGTTTAGGGGCACCTAAGTACTACGGCGTCCCAAATCGGTGTCGTAACTTTAGGTTATGCCTAACGTCCTTAGTCGTGACTTAAGGGTTAGTGAAACGTGTTTTGACTCTAGGCAACTCTTAAATATTTAGGCATCTGATTTAGGCGTGTCCTATGGTTAGTGAAAACGGGCAATAGACTATTATATGCATTAAAAAGACGATAGAACCAGATTTTAAATAAATTAAATTGGTTACAATTTTTTTTTTATTTAAAGAATAAAACTATCATCATAAAATATATATTTTTTATATTTTATATATGTATTTTACTTATTTAACTATTGTATACACCTAGAAATGTGGAGCTGGCGAACAAAACCGGATTAGTCCGCAAAAATAAATTTTACACACTGGCTAAAAAACTAATACATATCAATATATGCAGGTGATAAACAACATAACATTGTATTATTATAGGTAGGTGAATTAGATCTATTGTTGCATGACTAGTAATTATTTTATAAACTTTAATAGTCTAGAAGTTATTCAAAAATTTAAAATGGACTTATCTGGTTTTGTTTGAAAAAAAAGGACTAATCCGGTTATGAATGCAAACGTGTGACAAGTCCGATTTTATTAGTATCGGACAAAACCGGTTTTGTATAAAAGAGAAACTTAAAATCAAAGCAAAAAATACCTACTTTTTTGACAACCCGTGTGGCGCAATGGTTCCCATTCCGATCAGAAGCTCCCGGGTTCGATTCCCGGCGAAGCAGAAATTTGAATGATGAGTTTAAAATTTCAGTTCTCGGTCTGGGCGTTTGTGTTTCTGTCTTTGTAAGTGTCCACGGCACCCACCACTCAGGGTATACCTACCTTACTCTGGGGCTATGAGTGTGAAACGTTATTATTATTACGACCCATGTGGCGCAATGGTTACCATTCCGGACTGTCAATCGAAGGGTCCCGGGTTCGATTCCCGGCGAAACAGAAATTTGAATGATGAGTTTAAATTTCTGTTCTCGGTCTGGGTGTTTGTGTTACTGTCTTTGTGTGTGTCCATGGCACCCACGACACAGGGTATATCTACCTTACTGTGGGGCTATGAGTGTGAAACGTTATATTTATTTATTATATATTTATTTATTTATTATTTTAATACGTGACTTATTATTTAGTTTTAATCAGAAAATAAACTTAATTATATCATTATATCATAAAAACGGGAAATTGTTTGTAAAGTAGGTTTACGATCGAGATGTTTACGTGATAACGTCCGCACGAGAAAATCTCCATTCGTTTGTATGCCGCTAGAGTGAGAGAGACGGAAGATCGGTCCACTCACTCGAACGCTATGCCAGCCTCCGCTCGTGAGGATTCCGCGTGACAAGTTTCACGGAATGACTGGCAGCGCTCGAGATGAGACGGGAGATCGGTCCTTCTCTCTCTCGTTATACCTGCGATCGCGCTCGTGAGGTTTTGGTGTGACACAAGTTTCTGAACATGTCACCCGACTAAAACGATTTTAAAGACGTTATCACGTCTAAAATAGATTTGTAAGTTTTATTGTAAAATATTAATACACAAAATTGTTAGATTACAACTTTCGAAATATCTAGTTCAAGACATTCACAATCTTCAACATCAGCACAATCATCTGCTTCATCATTTTCAATGGCGTCTGCGGATCCTGACGCAGCAGTCTGTAATACCTCCTTATACCATTCTACTTCTGGATGCTCGACCCATTTATCACCGAACTGCGTTACCAAAATACTTTTAATGTCTTTCTTCTTTTGAGGTTTAATCTCGTTTACTGAAGGCATTCTTCGAAGTAATGATGGATAGTTTAGTCCCTGCTTAAGAAGGTTCGTATAAGGTAAAGTATTGTCGTCACTGTTATAGTTATAGAAAACTAGCTGCGAAACCCGGCGTTGCTCGTATTAAAATACGTAACATGTTTAATCTAAACTTTAAAGAGATTTACCTTTTATAATCATGTTTTCTAATAGCCTTCGATTTCTCTGGGATCCCATCATCAGGCTTTGACTTGGTGACAGCTAGACCATCTCAGTAATGTAAGATTTCGAACAAAATCCCATTTATTGAAAGAATTTGTCCTCAACTCCTAACAGTCGCATTACCTTCCATCATCAGCTCCCCACTCCACCCACCGCGATCAAACTCCCTTACTATCATCTACGTACTAAGGGGTATTTACCACCTCAACGGGAAGTTGATTGGAGTTAGTGATAATAGAGAAAACCGTGTCTTTACGTACAAAGAAAACCCTTTACTTTTTATATATATATTAAGATTGTGACACCGCACGCAAAGTGAGTAAGTGATGCCGTTGTATTACAAGCAACTCTACCACGACCGCGACCACGACCACGACTTTGAATTTGAGTACCTTCAGAGTCAACCTGGTTTGCTATTATAACCTTTTTTGTATTATAACCCTTTTGGCATCACGAATACATTCCAGTTTATTGTAATAAGTTTCCAGCCCTTTTACTAATTTCTAATGACGAATAGTAGGAGATGGTTCGTAAAAGCTCGTATTGCTCGTACGAATGACAGTGTCCGAGATGCTATACGTTTGCACCGCGAATTCTTCCCCAATAGATTTATTTTTCTACGTTATGTTCCTCCTTTTTTAGATTATTAATTTCTAAGTTATATTTTATTGCATCATTATTATCTAAGTTACCAGTAATTAACTTAATCATGGAACCTAATGGGGAGAATATAGCGCGTTTGGTCCGAGAGGGAACGATTTGAGTTACCCTATCATTACAACTATTTAACATTTTATCAATTTGTTCTTTTACGCCTTTCATTTCATTATTAATTTCCGTACTGTTTCCAAAAGTATTAATTATATTTAAAGTATAATCTTGTATTTTCTTCTATTTCTACCACTAATGAATCTAAGTCTAGCGTTTTAAACAAAGTCCAGTAATTACTCTTCATCGCTGCTGATCCCATCCTGATTGGGGCAATTCCCGGATTGTGTTGGAGATTTTGAAGGTCCAGGCTGCTGGCTCTCTTCACCAGAACTAAGGTAAGTATCACGAACCTGTGGAGGTCGTTTAATATTTTTAATTGCTACCCTAGTATTCCTTTTATTCAACTGTACAGGCAAAGTGTTTTTATTAATTCTACCAATAACTTTGGCTTTTTCGAATCGCGGTAATTCTTTTGTTTTTCTAGTGCGGGTGTTTTTCATAAATATTGTGTCTCCTACTTCTATTGCAGGTATCTCTTCACCACCTCTTTTTTCTATAACGGTTTCCTTATTTTCTTTTAATTTATTTTCTACATATTCATACAATACTTTTAAACGTTTCCTATGGTCCTGAAGAAGTTTTTGCATAAGATTACGTTCCCTGTCAATATCAAAGATGTTTCCCGAATCGGTTTGTCCGAATACTATTTCGAAGGGCGTAAAATCGGTAGCGGAATGTATAGTGTTATTATAAGCCATAATTGCGTAAGTCATTACGGAGGCAGCATCTAACTCGCTTTTATCATATTTAGCTAACCTGTATATTTCTATAATAGTAGAATGGAATCGTTCAACAATAGCCATTGAGCTAGGGTTGTTTGGAGTACCTACGTGAAGTTCAATTTTGTATAAATTTGACAATATTAAATTCGGTTCCTGAGTCACAATTTATTTTCCTGGGTATTCCGTACATACTAAAGTATTTAATTAAGGCTCTTACTATTTCGGGGGTAGTTCTATTGGGTACATAAATTGCTTGTGCTAACTTACTGAAAGCGTCAACTAATGTTAAATAATGATCTTTTTCAATATAAAGTAAATCAATAAAAAAATCTTGGAAAGGTGAATTTTCATTTTGAGTTAATGGAATGTGAGGCTTAATCGGGTGACGTTCATATTTAATCTTTTTACAGGCTTCACAGGCATTTATTATGGCAATTATGGTCTCCTTCATGTTTGACCACCAATAGTGTCTTTTTAACCTGGTTAATGTTTCCTTAATACCTCTATGGCAATTTTTCCCTTCATGGTATTTAATAACTAAATCTTTTTGTTCTTCTTCTTTTCCTGTTAGATTAATTACCCTTTCTGTACATTCTACTAAATTTAAACTGCCTTTTTTATATAAAGTAGTTATAACATTCGCGAAAGTTCTCCTAAACGAGGGATGATCAAAGTAAATGAAGTATTTTAATTTTAAGTCTACATATTCTTTCATGAATTCTTTTACGCCTTCTTCGTTTTCGACTGGCATATGTACTTCTAGAATACGTTGTTTATTATTTGATTTAACTTTAACGCTAAGTTTATCTAGAGATTTAAAAACTAATATTTGCCGCGGTTTGGTATCAATAGCTTCGTTAAGAATAGGAATACCGTTATGCTCTCGATTTGAGACTGAGTTAGCAGTAATCCCGTCATCTATAGACATTGCTTCTTCGTCAACTGGATCTGGATTAAGTATATTTTCTAAATCTTTATTTTGTTCTACCCTATTACTAGATTCATTTAACATTAACTCTAATTCATTAATAGTATCTCTTAATTCCTCATTATTATTGTCTGGATTGGCTATGATTGAGTCTAAATCATCTAAAATGTTAAGTTTAATTCTCGAAAGTGCATCAGCATTAGTATTTTGTGGTCCTTTTTTGTAACAGACCTCAAAATCATATTCTTCTAAACGTAATCGCCATCTAGTTAAATATAACCATGCTAGCGGCCTATGATCTGTATAAATTGTGAATTTATTACCATATAAATAAGGTCTAAAGTGCTTCACAGCCCATATTACTGCTAAAAGCTCTTTTTCTATTGTGCTGTATCTGGATTCAGTGTCGCTTAAAGTCCTACTTGCATATGCTACTGGCTTATCAGAACCTATTGGACCCTGCGATAACACAGCTCCGATTGCAAAATTTGATGCATCGGTGGTTAAAACGAAAGGTTTTGAAAAGTCTGGGAATTGCAGTAGCGGTGCATTAGTTAAAATCTTTTTGCATGTTCAAAACATTCTATGTAGTCTTTATCAATAATTATTTTTCGGCCCTTTTTTAAGCAAGCTGTAAAAGGTCTAGTTATTTTTGCAAAGTCCTTTATGAATTTCCTATAATAACCAACCAAACCTAGAAAGCTTTTTATTTGTGTAACTGTTTGCGGAAGTGGGTAATTTAAGATTGCGTTTATTTTATCATTATTCGGCTTTAATCCCTCACTGGTTATAGTATGTCCGAGGTACAGGACTTCCTTTCTCAAAAAATGTGATTTGTCTAGCTGAACTTTCAAATTTGTTTCGCGGAATCTATCAAATACAGCTTTTAATTTCTGAACATGTTCTTGTAAACTTCTAGAAAATATTATGACATCGTCTAAATATACAAGACAATGGATTCCTTGTAATCCTCTCAAGACATTATCCATTGCGCGTTGAAAAGTAGCTGGTGCTGTTTTAAGACCAAAAGGCATCCGGTTAAATTCATAATGTCCGAAGGGTGTACTAAATGCAGTTTTAGCTCTATCAGCTTCCTCTACTTCTATTTGGTGATAGCCACTAGCTAAATCTAACGTTGAAAAGTAAACGCTTTTACCTAACATGTCAAATAGGTCATTTATATTTGGTAATGGGTATTTATCGTCGGTTGTTATGTCATTTAAACGCCTGTAGTCTACGACCATTCTCCATTTTTGTTTACCCGACGCGTCAATTTTCTTAGGAACTAAATGGACGGGGGCACTCCAGGGAGAGTATGATTCCTGGATTACATTATCCCTTAATAACTTACTAACTTGGTTTTTAATTTCACTAATTTGTGCGGGAGGCATACGATGAGCTTTAAGATTAATTGGATCTTCATTTTTAGTTCTAATTTTATGTTTTACTTGATTCGTAAATGATAACGGTATGTCCTCACAATAAAAAATATCTTTATATTCCCTACATAAATTGCCTATTATATTTTTTTCTTCTGAGTTCATATGATCTAATCTTAATTTATTTAAATTATTTAATAGTAACTCATTTATTTTGTCGCTATCATGATAAAAATTAACATTAACTAACGTTTCTTAATATGGCTCTACTTTAAATGGTGCGGTGACAGTCATATCAAAAGATGTATTTGAAAAATTTTGAATAACAGTTGTCGCGTAACCATTTATACACTTAACTAAAGCTGAAGGCATTCGTAATCCTTCCTTGAACTGCTTAAATTCTAAAATTGCATCACCATCTATCAAGTTCACGGGGAGTTTTACCCGAGATTCACTTCTAGAAGGTAAGTGAAATTTTTCCTTCATAGGAGGATTGTAAATCATAGGTATTTCTGTATTTTTAGTAAATAAAGTCTGTGTTCGCATATCTATTTTGGCTTGTAGCTGCTTTAATAAGTCGCTGCCTATTAGACCGTCGTAGCGACTATCTACGTTGTATACATAAAACTTATGTTTCTCATTGCATTTAAATATTTTAGGTAATGTAATAAAAATAACTTCACTATGTTTGCTAGATGCATGAGTACTTACTACTTCGAAAGGCTCATATGATTTATGATTTTGAAAATATTTTAGGGCTTTGTCCGGGCTTATAAACGATCGAGAACTACCTGTGTCAATCATGAAAGTAGAATTTAATTCGGGTATTAAAATATGTGAAAGATTTAGTTTATCACAATTTAATTTTATACGGACTCTCTGTTTGAGGCTGTTAACTGAAAATTTGCACAATCATTTTCCAAATTATCTACATGATTATTATTGCAATGATTAGGATTAAAATCTGTGTAATTTATTCGCCTTGTGCTGGCCGTTCGCATTGTAACGTCGGTATTATTACCCGACGGTATAAATGCATTAGATTGTGCCGCGATTTGCTGAATGTGCGGGGCATTGTCTTGCGACCGCTGATGTTGCGAGTGCTGTGACCTATTACCGTAATACTTATTATTGCTGTTCGACTGTTTTTGTTGATCGTAATTATTTACGAAATTAGGATTATTTTTTTTGTCTAATATTATTTTGCGAATTGTAATTATTATTAAAGTTATTATTTTCAGAACTAATATTAGAATTACGATGATTAAAGTTAGAATTAAAATGATTAAAATTACTTGAAGATGGAGAATTTTGCGGTACACTGTATCTAGGGCTCTTTGGTATAAACTGGTGCTTATTTCTAAAATTACTCTGTCTGTTTCTGGAATTAAAATTATTGTTAACGTTATATACGTTTTGGAAGTTTTGTTCCTCTAAAACAACTTTTAATGCATCTTCTAAAGTCAAAACATTTCTTAATCTTACTAACCTAACGAGATATGCTGGTAAATTATACAGAAAAACATTTAATGATGTGTTGTCGTAAATGTTAATTTTAGCCTGTCTCATTGTAGGATCTGTAATAGAGCTATTTAATTTTGAATAAAGAACACTCCTAATCTGCTGGATCCTATGACAAAATTCTAAATAACTTTCATTACTATTTAGTTTAAGATTTTCTAACTCTAACGAGAGACACTCTTCAGTCCGGGGGTCACCAAAGTTCTGATTTAGAAGTTCTTTTAGATCGTCCCAGCTGACTATTTGATCTCGCTCTCCTACGACTCTAGCGGCTTCTCCGGTTAGCCGGCTAGTAATAACATGGAATAGATACTCATTTTGAGCAGCATTCCCTTGATAACTTTGTAAGACATATTGACATTTCTTTATAAAAAGTGGCAACAATCTAGTTTCACCGTTGAATTCCGGGATTATTTTTACGATTCCTAAGGGGACTCGTACGATAGTGTCCATTTTTAAAAGAAAGTGATAAACAACAATGAAATATAAGAAAAGTTGGTCAAAAACACAAAATATACACAAAAACAAAATATACACACAAAAATAAACAACCTGTAAAACCACACAAATACAAAAAATTCAAAATAAACACAAAAATAATTCTTTATAAAACCTGATCAAATAGGATTAATTATTCTCGAAAGGAGAAAAAAAAATTTGCAAAATTTAATAATTATTCACGAGAATCTATCGTAAAAATGTAACTAAACCTATCACAATCTACAAAAGTCTTATTGTAGAATAATTATCTATATAACTAAATCAAAAATAATTATGAAACCATTTAATTTGTTAAAAAAAATGCAATAAAAATCAGTATCATTAATTAGCTACTAAAATCTACCTAAGACACGTAACTATACTAAAACAAGGAATTATAGAGGAAAACAGTTGAAGGAAGTGAAAAAGTTCTACTCACAGACCCGATGCTGTTACTCCCATGTTCCATGGAATATTGACTGGAACTGCCGCTGGTCGTTGCCTGGTCCTTAATAAATTTATTTGTTCGGTGGTCCCTCCTTAATCGTTGATACGAACGTTGCTGAAAATATATCCCAACTGAAGGGATCCTACCGGCTGCGCCAATTAAGTTTTTGGCAACAACCTTGAATTAAAAAAATAATTTATTTATTAATTCCAACAGCGTTACAGTTTACAAGCAAATCAATATTAAAAATATTAACCAAATTGTACATCTATTTATACCAAAATCTGGAGCGGGTCTCGGAATGGGGTCGACTTAACCTTGTCGAGTTTAACCTCACGAAAACACAAGTTTGCGCGTTTACCGCTAAAAAAGCCCCATTTGTTATAGCGCCCCAGTTCAAGGGCACCGCGCTCACCATCGGTGAAAGCGTCGGTATCTTGGGAGTTGACATTACGAGTAAAGTGCAGTACCGGAGTCATTTGGAGTACAAAGCCAAATTGGCATCAAAAAAGCTTGGTGTCCTCAACAGAGCGAGGCAGTACTTCACTGCGGGGCAACTCCTGACGCTGTATAAGGCCCAGGTCAGACCCCACATGGAGTACTGCTCCCATCTCTGGGCAGGAGCACCGAAGTACCAGCTACACCCATTTGACTCCGTTGAAAAGCGCGCAGTCCGAATCGTCAACGACCCAAGATTGACTGACAGGCTAGAACCGCTTAGCTTGCGAAGAGACATAGGCTCGCTCTGCGTGTTCTACCGACTTTACTATGGTGAGTGCTCAGAGGAACTCTTCAAATTGATGCCTACATCACCATTCCATGATTATACCACCAGACGAAGGTTAAAGTTCCACCGGCACCATCTGGACTCGTGGCGGTCCTCCACAGTCCGCTTTGCACGCCAGCTGAGGCATTCCCAGTGGACTATAACATGGGGTTCTTCAAGAAAGCTGTAAAAAAAGCTCTCCTTCAAAGCCGGCAATTCTTAAGACCTTTTGAAACAGATTTGAGAAATACTATAAAAATTGTGAAAGCAGCTTGTTGTTTACACAACTTTATACAGACAAAAGAGCCAACCGAACGTGTAAGCTCTGGTTTGGAAACAGAACAGCTTGGAAACTTTCTTCCACAAAATAGACTCAATGGAAACCGCGCACGATCATCATTTGCGGCATGTGAGATCAGAGACAAATTTGTTCAATACTTTGCACAACGCAGAACAGATAATTGATACGTATAGCAAATGAGCGAAATCATGTTAGAAAGAGACAACATCATAGTCAGTTTTGTACGTTAGAGCAGGGAATTTCGCTATTGTTTCGCCGCCCAACAACTCACAACTCACAGCGAAACTATGGCGGTTTCGCCCTTTGGGTTTCGCAGCGGAGGTGTGCTACAGGCATCAAGAACCTTTCCGCGACACGGCCGCTTTCGCGTCAAAACACGTTGTCGACACGGGGTCTAGAGATTTTTTGCCGCGATACGCACTACGAGTGTTAGAGTGCGGGTACGAAACTTGCGACGAACGGAGCGACGGCGGGGCGGGGCGGTGCGGCGCGGGGCGAAGAGATAGCGGTGTCTTGCGTGTGTACGAAACAAACAAAGCAGTCGCGCTCACGAAGTGTTGTGATAAACATGAATTCACGTCGAAGAGAACTATTGGAGCCCAGTCTCCTAATGAGAGAATTTTTATTACCCAGAGATGGTGTTCATCCAATAAATCAGCGAAGACGCAGTTTGGGAGAATTTTCTACACTTTATTACGAGCTACGTTGTCATTCAAGAAAGTTCTACAATTACACAAGAATGAGTATAGAGACATTCGATTATGTTTTACAGAAAATTAGAAGTAATCTGGAATCTAACATTTTCGGAAATCGTATAATCTCACCTGAACAAAAATTATTTTTAACACTAAGGTAAGTCGGTAAATAAAAGTAGATAGATTGTTAACATATTTTTGTTTATTAATTGAATAATCAAGATAGGTACAAAAATTCACTATTCGGGTGTTTGAGTTCTATACCCATGAGACCAGCTAGAACTAGAATTCCCTCTATATGGATCCCCTCCTTCAAAGCCGGCAATTCTTAAGACCTTTTGAAACAGATTTGAGAAATACTATAAAAATTGTGAAAGCAGCTTGTTGTTTACACAACTTTATACAGACAAAAGAGCCAACCGAACGTGTAAGCTCTGGTTTGGAAACAGAACAGCTTGGAAACTTTCTTCCACAAAACAGACTCAATGGAAACCGCGCACGATCATCATTTGCGGCATGTGAGATCAGAGACAAATTTGTTCAATACTTTGCACAACGCAGAACAGATAATTGATACGTATATCTTGTAAATAATAAATAATTATACTTACCTTCTTCGTTTAATTCTCTCTGGATATCCCTCCATGCTTGTAGTTTTTTTGTGTTATTTTTGTAGTCAGGGTGATTTAGTAAGTACAAAACAGGTCTATATCTCACTGCTTGTATAAGTTTTTCAGTAAATTCCAAATCCATTGTTCCTATTTCGCTCATAAAAATTGTCGATTGCTATAGACGCGTCCGAGATACACGCGGAACCGCTCCAAAATGGCGGACAACGGGCGGAGATGTAGACGGCGCCTAAGCAAATGAGCGAAATCATGTTAGAAAGAGACAACATCATAGTCAGTTTTGTACGTTAGAGCAGGGAATTTCGCTATTGTTTCGCCGCCCAACAACTCACAACTCACAGCGAAACTATGGCGGTTTCGCCCTTTGGGTTTCGCAGCGGAGGTGTGCTACAGGCATCAAGAACCTTTCCGCGACACGGCCGCTTTCGCGTCAAAACACGTTGTCGACACGGGGTCTAGAGATTTTTTGCCGCGATACGCACTACGAGTGTTAGAGTGCGGGTACGAAACTTGCGACGAACGGAGCGACGGCGGGGCGGGGCGGTGCGGCGCGGGGCGAAGAGATAGCGGTGTCTTGCGTGTGTACGAAACAAACAAAGCAGTCGCGCTCACGAAGTGTTGTGATAAACATGAATTCACGTCGAAGAGAACTATTGGAGCCCAGTCTCCTAATGAGAGAATTTTTATTACCCAGAGATGGTGTTCATCCAATAAATCAGCGAAGACGCAGTTTGGGAGAATTTTCTACACTTTATTACGAGCTACGTTGTCATTCAAGAAAGTTCTACAATTACACAAGAATGAGTATAGAGACATTCGATTATGTTTTACAGAAAATTAGAAGTAATCTGGAATCTAACATTTTCGGAAATCGTATAATCTCACCTGAACAAAAATTATTTTTAACACTAAGGTAAGTCGGTAAATAAAAGTAGATAGATTGTTAACATATTTTTGTTTATTAATTGAATAATCAAGATAGGTACAAAAATTCACTATTCGGGTGTTTGAGTTCTATACCCATGAGACCAGCTAGAACTAGAATTCCCTCTATATGGATCCCCAAATATTGAATTATGTATTTCTTCCATCATTACTTGATTAATTCTATTCCTTACATTAAATTTTTGTAATGGAGTAAATGACTCCATTTGTGGTAACAAACTCATCAAGTAATAATAATCTTCTGATTTACTTTCGCCAGATTGATTTGCGTTTGAATTTTGTTGCAAATCTTTCTCTAACAACAATAACCCTTTTTTCTCTAATTCCAACATTCCCATCCGAATATCATTTGCAGTCATTCTTTTTAGGGATCTAGAACTAGAACTAGCGGTATTAATTGACAATGGAGTATTTGTAGTACGTACTTCATCATCGCCTACCGACGCTAGTTCCTAGGCATTCACCGAATCTTTAGGCGAACATAGGTTAATATCTGATTCTCTAATTACGGACTCCGATGAATTTGTTTCTGTGCACGGTGAAGACATTGAAGTTAATTGACTATCAACCGTTGTTAAATTTGTGTCTGAATTATCAGGCAGAATTTCAAATCGCAAAAAATTCATTTGTTGGAAAAACTGCCACGTAGACTGAATATTATCTCCTGGATCTCCTGATCTGGGTGTAGGAAGCTTTTTTAATTCTTTTCGATACTGATCCTTTAAATTCTTCCATCGCTTCTTCAAAATCGCAACTGTAAAAAATAAAACATATTTATTACCAATTAATGAACCCTATATTATCTATACTAATATTATAAAGCTGAAGAATTTGTTTGTTTGTTTACCACAGAGTAGGTACCTACTTTTTCGAAAATAATATATATTATATTTTCCTACTGAGACGCGTACGAAGCTGCGAGCAACAGCTAGTTATTATTATAAAGAGGAAAGATTTGTACGTAGAATAAGAAACAGCTAGTAGTATATAAACTTAATATAAATTATTTTATTTACAGATTTCTATCAACGGGAGTATCTTTTCGAGGTTTAGCGTTTTCCTTTCGTCTTGGAAATAAAACTGTTCAAAAAATAGTGTATGCAACTTGCAGTGCGATTTGGGGAAATCTTCAACAAACACACCTGCCAGTACCTACTACAGATATTTTAAATAACGTTGCTGATAAATATTTTGACAAATGGCAATTTCCTAATTGTGTAGGAGCCATTGATGGCAAACATTGTAGAATAAAAAATCCCGCACATGCGGGTTCATCCTACTATAACTACAAGCATTTTTTTTCAATGCATCTTCAAGCGTTGGTTGATGCTGACAAAAGATTTTTGGTCGTAGAAGTTGGAGGGCGAGGAAGACAGAGTGATGGTGGCACATTTCATTATTCAAATCTTAACAAAGCATTAGAAAATAATAGAATGAATATGCCTCTCCCAAGGACATTGCCAGGAACAGAAATAGTTTTACCTATGGTAATAATAGGCGACGAAGCGTATCCTCTAAAACAATATTTGATGCGACCATATCCACAAAGCGTACTGAATCCTCAGAATGAAATATTTAATAAAAGATTATCAAGAGCGAGAAAATGCGTTGAATGTGCATTCGGTATACTATGTGCCAAGTGGAGAATTTTAAATAAAGTCATAGAAACTGATTGCAAACACGCTCGCCTAATAATTAAAACAACGTGCTTATTGCATAATATTATAATTGATCAAGATGGCTCCAACGATTATCATTACTCAAACATAACCTCAAATATCAATGTGAATGAAACTCGCCGACATCGTAGAAACAACCACGCGGGAAATCTAGCAATAAATGTAAGGGAAAAATTTAAAGAGTATTTTGTAAATAACAATTTGTAACATGAAAATTACACTTACCTTCAACATTCCCGAAATGGCGTTTTATTTCTTCCCAACACTTTATTATAACTCTTTGTTTTTATGGTGTACGTTTTTACTGTCCCATATAGCCGGTTTTGATAAAATAAAAGATATTAACTCTTCATTGTCAATTTCCATAATTTCCATATTATTACTGTGATAAAAATGCAACACTATGTACCCGCGCGAGCGGCGAAACCAAACTAGTTTGTTCTTGTCGCATCGCTCGATCGCGCCGCTCCGCCGTCGCCCGTTTCGTACACAGCGCTTAATGTTTTTAGCATTTGATTACATCGCCGTCGCGCCGCCCCGCCGCCGCTCCGCCGTCGCCCGTTTCGTACCCGCAGACTTATTTATGTTCGTGCGACCAGATGTTTACACTTACAACGACTCCAGTTACATTTCTCGGAAGGGAATGAAACAAGCTTACACCTTATAGCTATTTAGTACTTCTACAGAGTGTTTTGTTTTTATAATCATCGTTCAAATCCAAACAAAGAGTCCGCATGTTTAGATTGTTGTTCCGCTTGGTATAAAACGAATGTAACATATAATCAAAGAAAAAATGTGGCACATTATTTATATATTCAGAATCTACATGAAAAGACCTTTCTAATAAAGTATAATACAAGTATGTGTTCATACAAAAAATTTAACAAATTTGAGGTTGAAGTTACGTAATGTTTTTTTCGCGCGCCGTTATAAATTGCACATGACGGTGTATTGAAAATTTAATTGCAATGATAGTATTAGTCGTATTCATTTAGTTATTCCTTTATTCTTTAGGTAAAGTATCTCGAAACGTTGTATATTTTTTTCAGGTTCATTGAATGAAAAACATACTTCGTAGAAGATGAAAAACGAAAAGTCGGAAAAAATAGGAAAAAAATTCGAGGTCACGTTAAAATTCATTTAACGAATTTTATAATTAATCTAATTAAAATCAAGGGGCACACTCTTAAAGAATAAGTAATTGCCTTTCCTGCAATATAATTTTCATTGACACTTTTGCATACACAAATAGACGTAAAAATGCCAAGAAAAGTAATGAAAATTTTTTTCATTACTTTTCAAATCACGCAAGCAAACACGCAAGCAACAGAGTTTGTCAGTGCGCATTACTTATTGTAAAATGAACCTTATTGCGTACTCCATAAGGCGTCGACGGATGCACGGTAAAGTCTGTATTCGTTTGATTTTATATTCAAATTATGAAGAAAACTAATTACTAATCGAATAATATAAATAAAATATAGATTCCCTGATAAATTATCTTTATACTATTAGAGATTGTCATGGTTTTGTAACGTAATAATAGCAGAAAAAAATATAACTTCTATGCGCAAAATTCACACACAGAATTGATCTTGATTCATTTGTATAACAATGATAAAATATAGCAAAAGATACAGAAACGGATTCCTTATAAAATAACCTTTCTACATATGTATGACAGTAATGGTTTTTAACCACTAAATTGTGTAATAATTGCGCTAAAACCAAAACAGCGCCATTGTTGTGGCGCCGCGCAATTCCACTTCATTTTGAAAACATTTTTTACCAAAAATTATGACGCGCATCAAACTTCTGGATATTTGTTATTACTAAAAACACTATAAATGAAATAATTGTAACACTTTACTTACGTTTTCAGTAGAAAAATCCACATAAATCAGGAAAAAACCGGCACTTGCACAAACTGTCACTGAGTATTACCAAGCAAATTTGACGACTGAAGGAGTGTTGATTTTGCAACAGAGATTTCTTTTTATTTCACTACCAACCTACAGATGTTAAATGACCGAATGAACGGAGAATTTATTCCTCTATGAATTTAAAAATACGCCAGACTAAATAGAAACTTATTTTTAAAACTATAGAGCCGAAAACAGCGCGAGGTCGAGATGGCATTTTAAAATGTCATGTGTCGTAGACGGTAATTTTTATGATGTCATTTGTAAATGACATGTGTCGGTGAGAGGGCAGTCGGTCTCAACTGCTAGAAGCAGTCCGTGTACGGCAGGCCTTACATTCGTAGTTGTATCTTCTTCTGCATTCAGTGATACGAATAATTTGTAGAATGTGCATCCTGGCTGAAGCGTCATAATTCCTGCGCCTGAAATTTCTTTGTGTTGGATGTTCTCACCGCGTTCCACTACGTATGGGGTAGTGTGTCGTAGAATGAATATACTTATATTGTCTTCAATAACCTGAATACCTGAGCTGGGAATATAACTAGTTCACAAAACGCTGGAAGGTCTCCACTCACTGTCTGTAGGATTGCCATCTCACAAATAGGTCTTGAGTTGTGATTGTAGACTTACATGTCCATCATACACTGCTAGACTGGTCTTTCTTCACCAAACTTAGGAATAATAACTTTTAACATGTAATCAAAAGATTTCACTTTCCATTCAACCCCATTTACTTGAAGCATAAGCCAGCTGAAATTCGTAGTCGTCGGGGTTCTCCACTGTCCACTGCTGATACATAATATTTTCCCTTGTACACAATCAAAGGTCTAACTTATACTTATTTTCATTTTCTTTGGAGCTTCCGTATGTGATTCGTGTGCATGGTTCCCCTTTGGCGCCTGTGGGAGCTGACTCGGCGATACGCTCACCGCCTCGCGCCAGCACCTCCCCCGGCCACACACACATGTTAGGTCCACATATTATTATTTATTAATTGTTATAAAATTCCTTCCGGCCTAGCATAGTTCCATGTACTTTCCTTTCTATTGTTTCTATTGTAAGAAAAGAAAAGAAAAATGATTTATTTGCGCAAATATGGGTATTAGTATTAGTTGTTTTATATATTAAAAATCCGCCATATTTACCTCCCTAAGGTATGCAAATATTTTCAAAGAAATAAAAAAATATAATTTTTATATTAAAGAAATCAAAATATAATAATTGACTTAAATCTAAATAACAAATTTGTTTATTATGTTGACAAACCATGTTATTTATTTATTTATCCCATATTTTGCGTTTTTTTATTTAGTAGTTATGAATTTATTTAGACGGTGTTTTTCCCACTTCGTCGGCTTTGGGCACCCAATTCACTGGGTTTGTATACGCTGAGAGGAAAAAAAGCCGGCGGAAAAAAAAACCTCCCAGGTTTTTAGTTCTGTAATCCCTCACGAACTTAAATGTCATCGTCTAAAAATTCAGAAACCGAATAGTACGATTTTGTATATAAGAACGTTTTAAGTGCTCGTTTGAAATCACAATTTGTTTTGGATTTGAGGGATTCTGGTAAATTATTATTCCTATATTTTTGGTCCCATGCAGAAGACGCTTTTATGGTATTGTTTGGTTTTTGACGCTATTGAACTCAATTTTGTATTATGTCTTTTTGATTTAAGGGTTTCATATTTATTTATATCTTTTTTAACCATTAAAGATATTTCGTATATGTATAGCGATGGAAGCTTCATTATTTTTAAATCTGGAAAGTGCGGTTTACAAGAATCTATTTGATTTAGTTGACACATAGAACGAATACATTTCTTTTGAGCTTTAAAACCGTTTGAATTCCCGTTACGTTACCCCAGAATATGAGTCCATATCTAAGAGTTGCACCAACATATGCATGATATGCACTAAGGACAGCTGTTTTGTTAACTATTTTGATAGTTTATATAATGCAAATGAGAATTTATTTAACTGTTTGCAAACGTGTTCCATATGGCATTGCCATGTTAGTTTATTATCTATACATATATAGACCTAAGAATTTAGTTGTGTCCGTTTCAGATACTATCTTTCCTTTATAGTTTATATTTATAAGTTGTCCGTATGTTATTCTATTTTTAAAAATCATTATATTGGTTTTATCAAGATTAATTTTTAAATTATTTTTATTTAGCCAGTCTACTAATGATTCTAGTGCATTGTTTATTTCTGTTTCATAATTACTTGTGTTATCATTGGTAAATACAACTGTACTATCATCGGCAAAGAGTATCATCGGTTGTTTTATGACTTTGGGGTAATCATTGATGTATATAAGAAAGAGTAATGAACCTAAAATACTTCCTTGAGGCACTCCGTAAAGTACAGTCCTAGTGTGATAGTGGTATTTTTCTTGAGTGTTTGTCATATTATTGATTTTTGTAATTTCTGTCAATTGTTCTCTGTTAGTTAGGTAAGAATTGATTAATTTTAATGCATTATCTCTTACACCGTATTTTTCTCGTTTATTAATTAATAACTTATGGTCCACGAAATCAAATGCTCTTGTCATATCCATGTACAGACCCACAACTTGTTTTTTATTATCTAAACTAGTCATTATCTTTTGCAAGAAGTTAAATACTGCTGTGTTTATTGATTTATTTTTTCTAAACCCTACCTGCTCATCAGCTAAAATATAAAATTTCTCAAAATAAGTATATAAATTATTGTGCAGTACTCTCTCAAATATTTTAGAAAATATTGGTATCAATGCAATTGGTCTATAGCATCCCATGTCTTGTTTGTCTAGTTTTTTAAAAATAGGCTTTATTACTATTACTTTTAACTTGTCTGGGAAAGTACCAGTTTCAATACTTGAATTTATAATATAGGTCAATACAGGGGCTATTATTTTTGACACCTTTTTAATTATACTGGTACATATGCCATCATACCCCGTGCTGTTAGTATTATTTAGATTGTATATAATTGTCATTATTTCATCAGCGGATGTTGGCTTCAAGAAAAGGGAGTTATAATTATTGTTACTGATTTTGTATTTTGAATGATTACTATTAATGTTACAATTATTTTGTATTTGGTCTAGGAAATAATTATTAAATTCTTGAGCAATTATTTGAGGGTCAGTTACTACATAATTTCCTACTTTAATCTGTTCAATATCTTGTTTAGGGACGTTAATAGTGTGATCATTTATTACTTTCCACGTAGCCTTAGACTTATTATGAGCATTCCTAATGAAATAGTCGTTTTGAGATTTTTTTGTTAATTTAATAATTGTTTTTAATTTTCTCGAATAAGCTTTAAAACTGTTTTTTGATACTGCGTTACGAGATATTCTATATTTTCAAAGTAAAGACCTTTTAATTTTTGAACACTTTTTAATACCCTTTGAAACCCATTTGGAACGCTTCTTAGTAGAGATTTTAACTTTAAGGATAGGAAAACAAAGGTTATAAAACAATTGAAACGTTTCGTGAAATATATTAAAAGCAGTGTTAGTCTCTTTACTTGTATATACATATTGAAAAGTTAAATTTTTCAAAGAATCTATAAATTTATTTATATTTTCCGCACTATAATCGCGCCTGTAGGCATACCAGTTTGTGACCAGGCAATTTCTTTTTACCGGGCACTGTAAGATCTGTGCTGTATGATCCGATAACGCTAGTTCAACTACAAATGACTTACAACCTTTTATGTTATGGGCAAAATTGTCAATACAAGTTTTACTACAAAACCGTTTTGGAGTCTTTATGGATAACTTAAGATTAAAAGAATCAAATATTGCCTCAAATTCCAATGTTATTTTATTTCTTTTTAATATATCAATATTAAAATCCCCGCACACAATAACTTTTTTGTTTTTATAGCAGACTTTACTAAGTAAATTTTGCATATTATTGAAGAAATAATCATAGTCGGCTATACTATTTTTTGGCGCTCTATATACGCAAATAATAACAATATTATGCTCTGTAAGCTCTATAGCACTACACTCTAATTTGTTTATTATGTTAAAAGCTTGAATTTCTTGTATATTCCGAAATTTGTGTCCATTACGAATTAATATACATGATCCGCCGTTCCTATTATTTCGCAGACTGTACGATGCAATGACATAGTTTGATATATTTAAAAAGCAGGTATCCGATTGGATCATGTTGTGTTCAGTTGTACAGAGAACATCAATTGAAATTCTTTTGTCACTAAGATTATTTAGGCACACAGTCAATTCATCCGATTTACTTATAAGGCCATTGATGTTTTGATGTAGTACATTGATTTTTTTTATACACGAAAAAAGTTTATACACCCATCTGTTTGTCTTTCTTTTTCTTCTAAAAATATTTCTGTATGAGTACTGTTATCTTTTCTCGTGGCTCTAGTAACGCTATTGGCTTTTTTATGACTGAATGTCAAAAACCTATTTTTGTAATCTATATTTGATATTTGTCTTAAGAGTAACCTACAGATATTAAGTGTAAATTGTTTTCCTTTCGCTAAAAATCGTTTGTAATCTAAATCTAAATAATACGCGTGTTCAAGTTTAGTGCATGCAAATTTCAAATCATAATTTAATTTACGCTCGTTTAAGTATTTATTATATGGAACTTCACAAAAAATAACATTAGTATTATTTTTGTCTTGGAGCCACTTGTTAACGCCGAGAGTGAATTTATAGGGGTTATTATGATTTGTTCCACCAATAACGATGACATAATCATTATTATTTAGAGACAACAACTCGTTTTTTTTTACAAGAATTTATAATTTCATTAATTGGAGCACCTGATTTCCAAAAACAAGTTACTAAATATTTTTCCCCGAGTAAGTTCTGCAGTAATTTTTGAATGTTGCGACCCTGCTGATCAGCTAAAATTTACCTTATTTCTGTCATCTTTTATATTTTTAGGCTCACTTCTTTTAGAGAAAACGGTTTGTGCTGTGGTATTACTATAGTTAGCTGGTGTAACTATTTTTGGTGATGGAGTAATCAATTTTTAAGCTACTGGGGTAAAATGCAAAGGGGTAACGTGCGAAGGGGTAGTGTCCAGCGGTGCACCTGTATCATCTTTCGAGATAGGAGATTTAGTTTCAGGTTTAGTTTTTTTAACTTTTGGGGTAACATTAAAAGGGTTAGCTTGCAAAGGGAAAGTGTTTGACGATGTACCTATATTATTTTTTATTTTATTTTGTGTTGGTACTTTTTTTACGGAGTCTAGCCTCTTTTACAGCGTTATCACACTAGCGGATTGCCAGCGTCTTCAAAGCGGAGCGGGCGTGCAACGAATACGTTGCGAACGCGCAACGACAACGCCGCGCATGCGCAGCGAATTCGTTGCAGACGCGCAACGGGATCGCCGCGAATAGCAACGTGGACGCCATTTTGTACTGTCACGTACAAACGCCAGCCCGTCCGCCCCGCCTCACTTCAGTACGTTAACTAGACACGGATGTGAGACGACGTATTATAACATCATGTCATCATTGGGAGATTCGGATATTGATACAGAGTTATTTATAAGTGAAATTCAAAGTCGTTACGTAATATGGGATCAAAAAAGCAGAGAATTTAGTGATCGTAATTAAAAAAAAGGCATGGGAAGAAATTTGCATTTTATTTATTCAAGACTTTATGGAGAAAACAGTCAGGGAGAAAAATGAAGCAGGTGAGAGAAACACAATAATATTTATATGTACTTATTCTGCCATGGTAATGCCCCTTCATTTGAAACAAAATAGTCGGCAAATTTATCTCTTATTGCATTACTCGAAAGTCTACAATTATTTTCATTAACGTGTGGGTTGTCATAAAGTCCAAATATTCGTGGTACTTTCTTACGTCGTCTTATTACCTTAACTTTAGATCGTACAAAATTATGCAAAATACAACAAGTTTTGACTATTTCTTCGCTAAAGTCAATTCCAACATTTAATGGTCGATGAAAAATACGCCATTTATTAGTCATTATTCCAAAAGTGCACTCTATATATCTTCGTGCTCGGCTTAATCTATAATTATATATTCTTTTTGTAGGCGTTAAATAGTTGCCGGCATATGGTCGTTGCATGTACTTTGACAATGGAAATGCTTCGTCGCCAATAAAAGTAAAAGGCAATGTTATTTCATTGTTTGTTATTTGTTTCGGTTGTGGAATATTTAAACGATTTTCTTCTATATCACTTCTCAATTGGCTTCTGTCAAATATAGTTGAATCTGAACTTTTTCCGTAGGAACCGACATCAACAAATATATACTTGTAGTTCGAGTCACAGACGGCTAGCAAATTCATTGAGAAATACTTTTTGTAGTTAAAATATAGTGAGCCGCTATGACACGGCTTTATCATCCTAATATGTTTGCCGTCTACTGCACCTATACAATTAGGAAAATCAGCGTTTTCTAGAAAGCCTTTACTAATGTTTTCCCAGTCTTCTGTTTCCTTGGGTGGCATACAAATATAAAATAATTTTTTAATAACAGCTTGACATATCTCCCGAACAATTTTTTGTATTGTTGAAAATCCTCTTCTAAATGAAAAATGCAAATCCATTAAAGAGCACCCAGTTGCCAAGTACCTGAAATATTTCTTCATTGTTACAGTTGTTAAACTGCAAAAAAGATGGAAAGGAATCCGCGACGCTTACGTCAAGGATAGGAATAAAAAAATCAAGAGTGGCTCCGGTGCATCTACTTCTAAAGAATACTTGTATTCACCTTTACTATCATTTTTGAATACTACTACGCGGACTCGCCCTTCGAAAACCCCGCCACCAGCAATTTCAGATGATGAGAATACAAAAAATTTAAGCGATGATTATACAACAAATGTTACAAAAAGGAAGAAAAAATTTAATGATGCTGAAGATAAAATGATTACAAAGTTAATGCAAAGGATGGATGAGAGGATGAATAAAGACAGAAACAGTGGTGAAAGTGAACCTGATTACAATTTTGCGTTATCTCTGGTTGAAGATTTGAAATCAATTCATTCAGACTATAAAATGGATGCCAAAATTGAGATTATGGGAGTTTTGAAAAAATACTAGCATATGTCTAACAACTATCATCCAAACTATCCAGGATATTTTACAAGTCCAGGGCTACCCCGAAATAATTCATTGCAACCAATTAATTTTTCACCAAGTGTTTATGACGAGAACAGTAACACTGAAGATACAATTTATAATGATTTATTTTCAGAATGATTCATTTTCAGAATAGTAATTTTCGAAATCCTGGTTAGGTACCTGTGTTGATAATTTGAAGTTAATTAATGATTAACTGATTAATAACATTTTAATAATTATAATGATTAATAATATTAAAGAAGTATAATTAATTATCTCCTGTGTACTTATTTAATTTTAAAAACATACCTTATAGTAATTACGAGCCTTTCTTCAGGTGACACTGATAATCTCAAATGTGTGTCTTCATGTCTTAAGTCAGTTTGTATCAGATGCAACAACTCATAAAATGTAGGTCTTGACATTCGCAGGTAGGAACGAAATTGTTTTGGTTTATTTTTTATTCGTTTGCAAAACAACACAAAGTAGTCACTCTCTTCCATTCGATTAATTGATAATGGATCCTCCCAAATTCTTCGATGCTTTCGTTTTCGTCTCCGGCGTCTTCGAAGTAACAAAGCCAACAGCAGTGTTTCCTCGTCGGAATCCATTTTGTTACTGAGTGTACTCTACGTCGTTAACTCGCTAAAAACACGCGACGAAAACGTTGCGTATCTGCCACGCGTCGGCGACGTCGTCGCTAGGGCTTGAATATCGGACGCTTTTTCAATTCCGGAATTGGGTTTCGATATTCAATATTTCAATTCCGGAATTCCGGAACTCAAGTGTCTTTTTGTACAAAATAGTGATACATAAAAGTTGAAATTGACTCTACGAAGACTATAAGTGTAAAAAAATTGCCAAAATATCATGCCCGATGCCCGACAGGTAACCAAACGATGACACTTTCGAAAAAACTCAAATAATAAGAATGTTCTTGTTTATATGCCAATTATTTTGATGACAAGGGACTCCTAGCATCATCGGTTTCAAGATAAAGCAAGAATACAATGCAAATCCCCTTTAAAAGTTACAATACAAACATTTGTTATTTACAATGTGACAGAAAAATACATATTTGCTGCCATTTCTTATTGTTTTAGTTAAGGAGAGTTCAAACTCTCGGGTATCATTTTATCCTTTTTGTTATAAAATTTCTCCTTTATTTTTATTTGATTGGAAACGTTGGATCATTTCTGAAGAAAACAATAGATTTTTTTCTTGGTCCCATTAGTTATTTCTAAAAAAAAGAGTGTCTATTATTAGTTCCAAAAACAGTCTGAAACCTAAAAGATGACAAGCATGTCTACTGTTGGTGTTACAACAAAATTCATTTCTAAGTTATTTTGAATATGCTCTCATATTTTGTTAGAAAAAAGGCTACCTATAAAAATTTAATAATATGTTACACTGAAAAATTAAATGGTATGCAAGCACTAAATGCAGACAAAGTGTGCCGCGGTACTGCGGTAGAAGATGTTTAAATTAAAAAAAGTCTAGATCAAGCCCACAAACTTAAGACTGCCAAAAAGAGAAACCAAGATTTTGAAAATAATTATAGGTACTATAAAACCTAAGTACTGAATAGGAGAGATTAGATTCTGGAGATAATATAGACAATATATTTCACGATTTTTTTAAGGTTTAGAAGTACATAGATGGGCAAAAGGATGATATAGTAAAAAGAGATTCATAATATTCTGATACTAAAATTTTGAATGTTTATGTTAATTTACTAAGGGTAGATTTTTTTATCGTGATATGTCCTTCCATACATCCTTCCTTCCATCCATCCATCCATCCAACCATCCATCCATTTTATAGTCCATTGCTGGACATAGGCCTCCCCTAACGTTCGCCACTCCTCCCGGTCCTGGGCCTTCTGAATCCAGCGACTACCCGCTGTCTACTTCAGGTCATCAGTCCACCTGGTTGGAGGGCGGCCTGGGTCTATAGTTCTTTAAAAGGGCTCTGTCACCCTTTTTATAGAACAACACCACTACGCTTCTGCTCTACGCCTCCGGGACAGTTCCACTACTAATGACGGTATCAAACCTCGCGATCGCCCGATGCTTTGTTGTTTTTAATCTGACTAAGGGCCCTTCTAATTTCGTACAGGCTGACGTCCGGAATATCTTCGGTATAGTTTCGATTTGACTCTCTTATCGTTCACCACATTGGTAACGGGAGCTTTTGAGGAGCTGTACAATCCGTAGTACCTCTCAATTTCTCTCTGAACTTCCGGCTTAGACGTAACTATAGTGCCAGACTCCGTCTTCAATCTTGTCAACTGGCTTTGCCCAATACTCAAATCCCTTGAGAACACTTTAGTGCCTTGGTTGCACTCTTTAGTGTTTTTGACGCGCTTTGTGTTATGAGCACGCAGATCGCGTGATCACAGATCGATATGTCCTTAGTGATAAATTTTTTTTTCAATATCGTAATTTCGATATTGGTCTCGCCAATTCCGGAATCGGAAACGATATTGGATTCTACCGAAATTTCGGAATTATGCGAATTCCGGAATTCCGGAGCTCAAGCCCTAGTCGTCGCTGTGCAGCCGCGGCGTGTTCGCGACGCATTCGCTGCGCGTCCGCTCCGCCCCGCAACCGCTCGCAAACCGCTAGTATGATAAGGCCCTTAGGTGATGTATTTATTTTTTTAGCTTCTGGCGTAATACTAATTGGGGTGGTTAACGCGGAACTAAACACATCTTTTATGTCTTTTGTCATGGGACTAGGGTTTCGTTCCCGGGTTCTGGGAATCGGGATTCCTGGGAAATACGTCGTTCCCGAACTCGGGAAAAAATAAATTCAAAAAAATTCCCGGGAATTTTTAAATGCAATTTAACTCTTTAATGTACATGTTTATTTCAATATTTATTTTCGAACAAACACGATTTTGTGAAATAAAATTATAAAACTAGTGCCCATCGGCCAGTCAACAGGTAATTTCTCAGAAAAATGTGCGTGTCTTTGTTTAGGCAGCAGCTGGCCTTACTAAACGGAGATAAGCGATAATGCTTACCTGCAGTTTATTGTTTCACCAACCACCTCGCGCTCCTCAGTTGCCCTGTGTCTCTTTATCAGTTATTCTGCGAGTGAGTGCCAGTCTGCGAGTGTCACCGGTAAAGCGAAATACTTAAAGAACCTACTCGTATCTATAGTTCATTCGCGTTAAGAAAATAGTGACTCATCACCGACTGCCGGCCAAGCCACGCCCCCTAGCCAATTAAAACGCTAGAAATTAGTAAGGCGAGTTCACAGTGCTCAGTTGAAGTCAGACCTTCGAACTGATCGGATGACGTCATGGAACATGCAGAACAAAATTCATTCGTAATAAATGTAACGGGAGAATCTAGCGATACTGATTAGCGATTTAAGTACTTAGTTTTAAGACAATTTTGTATTTTTTTTATTTTAGTACTTATTTTATTACCATTAATCCAAATATGTGTTACTCTACTAATATAGCGTTTAAGTTGACATTAAAAATTACCTTAATAGGAATATTTTAACATGTTTAAAATCATTGATACTTTATTATTTTTCTATTAAACTTATTTAATGTTTTGAAAAAAAAATGTTTAATTTTTTTCTCCATTATGAATACACCCTTACCCTGCAGTTGCACTGATGAGTCACTATTTTCTTAACGCGAATGAACTATAGTGTGCATGCATAGAGCAGATTTATTGTCAGTGACATTTCATTCCGCCAAACTAATACCGTTTTGATTGAGAAAGTTTGTGTCTTTCGGATATAAGAAGTTACTAAAATCTTTGGTAAGTAAACCTTTATCATACTTATTTAATGGAATAATGTATTCACATAATACTAAATTGTCAGTAAACCAATCCACATACCTACCTATTACGATACTTTATGACAATAGTAGTTTTCGAGTTTTTAAAAGTATGAATATAGTGTGTTAAAGTGTTAACTAATTAACTATTGATAAAGAAACTCAGTAGACTAAGCAATATTTTCGTTATGATTAGTTTTATAGTTTCTGGTGCGTAAATATTACGTTACAGTCGTTAAGTTTTTGAAACTGAAACTAAAATGATTTATTTCAGAGCATATTAGTAGTATTTTTCACTGTACACGAATGCAGATTTCATTTATGATAGTATAATAGTATTTCAGTAGTTTGCATGTTGTAACGTATGCTATTTTACATGCCGAGTTGATGAAAATGGCGATTTTCTGCTAGAAACTAAGTATCAAGTAATATCGCCATTATCGAACAGAGGCATGTAAATTATAATAAAATTTAAAATTCCAACTGTTACAACAAGATAATAATTATACTTTTTCAAATTGTTGTAGGTCGATTCAATATGGAAACTCGACTATCTTCTGAAGTATGGAATCATTTTAAGAAAAAAGGCTCAGATAAAGCGCAATGTAATCGCTGTCCAAAAATATTGAGTTGCAAAGGCTCATCCACTAGTGGACTTGCAAGGCATTTACTAATGGTTCACAGCATAGATTTAAAGGATCAATCCAAAGAAGCATGTTCTGCAGTTGCATCAACTTCGGCGTCTTCATCAACTCCAGCTACCTCCACAAGTTCACCACAAGCAGCAAAAAAAAGGAAGGGCTCCATGACACAGACGACAATAGATGCACATATCAAAAAACCTCCAGGCATTGCCGAAACAGTCTCGAAGTTAGCAGCTAGTGATGGTCTGTCGATTCGGACTATTACGAACAGTCAAGTAATTCGAGACTTAGTTTCACTAGCTGGCCTAAATATTCCAAAATGTGAGTCTCAAGTTATGAAGATGATTGTAGATTTTGCCGAAGAAAAGAAACAAGAGATAATACCGATCTTAAAAAATCATGTGAAAAAAGATGGACGATTTAGTATCACGCTTGATGAATGGACCAGTGCCAGAAACAGGCATAATTTTAATATAAACTTACACGACGGACATGGAAAAGATTATTATTGTGTTTGACATTCATACCAGGGAAATGTGGAGCACAAGAGACGAGAAAAATTGTTGATACAGTTTTGACAGAATATGGCATTAATTTCGAAAGAGACATTGTAGCCGTAGTAAGCGAATGCGATGGTGCGAATGTAATGAAAAAGTTTGGCCGCGAAAGCCCAGCGGAAATGGTATTGTGCATGAATCATGCCATCCATTTGGCCGTGACAGATGTCCTTTACAGAGAAAGGACCAACACAGAGACGGATTGTGAAGAATCAGACTCTTAACTCTTACGATTCAGATACAACAGAATCGGCGGTAGAAATAAGAAACCGTGACATTAGACCTGATTTGAAGAAAATTCTCGATGATACACGAAACATTGTGAGTTTGTTTCGTAAAAGTCCGTTGCAAAACGCGAAACTTCAAAAATATGTAAAATCCGAACACCCAAGAGAAAAATCGTTGAATCGCGACGTAAGAACGAGGTGGAATAGTATTGAAACAATGATTAGCCGCTTCTTAGAAATAAAAAACTGTATCAAAAAGGCTTTGATCGATTTAGATTATGGACATTTATGGCACGAGGAAAATTTAACTGTTTTAGAAGATTTAAATACAATCTTAAATCCTATCAAAGTTGCAGTTGAAGCGCTGAGCTCTCGAAATGCAAACATTTTGATCTGTGAAGTAGTTATCACAACACTTTTAAGATGACTAAAAAAGCTAGAATCACCAATTGCATTGGAGTTTTCGGGCTGCTTGACAGAAAGAATAAGTGAAAGGAGGGATACTACTTTGTACACCTTAATACTCTTCCTTCAAAACCCAATTATCAGACCCAACGAATATATAACAGACAGCGCTGTGACTAAAGAAACAATGATACGCTATGCTGAAAAGCTTTTTCGCCGATTATTCCCACAAAAGTCTGAATCCGGATCCGGATCGAATCCGGAAGAAACCTTACATCTTATTGCTGAAAAACAAAAAAGAGAAATTAGTTTCGCTGAAGAGCTTCAAGATGCTATTAAAAATGTTTACAAGGGCACTCCGTCACCACGAACTCAATTTACAAGACTAAAGAAAGACTTTGAACTATTCACATCGTCCGGTAAACGTACAGCTAACTTAGATTTGCTTTATAATGCCCTACTGACAATCGCTGCTACATCCACCGAAAGCGAACGTGCGTTTTCTGTATCCGGCAATTTTGCGACCAAAATAAGAAGCCGATTAGGCGATAAATCGCTAAGTTCTTTAGTATTTTTAAACATTACTTTAATCAAGACTAAGCATGAGTAAATGACTAATTGTCGTAATTACTTACACCTAAATGTTTACTTACACTCTGATTATCAAAGATTTCTAAAAAAATTGTTTAAGTTGATTCATTACTTTACCAATAAGTCTATTGAACTCTATTATAAGCTGTTTTATTGAAAATTGGTAAGATAATGTGAAAATCATTCTGTGACAGACAAATAAATAGTTTACTTAATTAAATAACGTGTTTTAATTGACCTATGGTAGCTAAAAATAGCAAAATTTAAAACATTACAAAATTTCCCGATTTCCCGGGAATTCCCGAGAAACAGAAAAATATTTTCCCGATTCCCGGGAACGAAAAAAAGTCGGGAAATCCGAAACACTATATGGGACTCTTTTTAGAACTAGACATTTTAGGTTTTTTTCGTTTTCTTAACGTGAACGGTGTATCGCAATCTTTTTCTTGACAAGCGCCAACATTTTTATATATTTCGATAATTTTTTAAGGTTTTCCATTTCTTTTTTTAAACTAGCATTTTCAGAGTTTAAATTCTCAATTTCTAAGTGAGCATTTTGCAGCTCTTCGTTTAAATTTGTTATTTTACTGGTCAGTTCCTGGGCATTAATTGGCTCATCTATGGACGTATTAGGAAAACTCATAATTGTTTCATTAAATAAATTTGTATCTATGTCTGACTTTGAAATATCGCATAAGGAACTGGACCTTTGTGGTTTTCTTAGTGTAATATTTTCAGAATCCATGTTAATGATAATTTAATCATTATCCCGTTTTAACCTAAAGAGCGTGTTTTTTAAGATATAAGGGATTTTCCAACCCTTCAACTTGGAAATTAAGTGTAGTGGCGCCATCTGTTGTCGAGCATTTGAACTTCATTCAGAATAATAATTATTTGGGTTGCATTTCGAAAGGCGCTGCGAGTAATTGCAGCATTGTCGAGAACATTCTAGAAGGTGTGAGAATTAAGTTTTAAAATTAACAAAGCGCAAATGGGCAAACTTTTAATAATGTGGCATCAACCTCAAAGAATCCTGCTTCTCTCACGGTCGGTACGTTGGGGTAAGATCGTGAATGGGTTAAGAACGTATAAGTTAAATATCTACCGAATTTGTGGTTATTTTTTATACTCGCAACATAGTGCGAGGCGCCAACTTGTTTTGCTACTTCCTTCAGTTACTTAAACGTTAAAAACCTAAATATTTCCTGCTATGTTTTTGAACAAAATAAATTATTCAAGAAGTATGTTGTAGCAAGTATAAGATCGGATATTTTATTTTTATAAACCTTATGCTTTTAGCCATTTGGGTGATTTTAGAGGGTATTCCGGTCTTTCCCCTACATCGTCCGTTCTTTCCCATGTTTTTTGAAATGTATGTCCGTACTTTAAACTCGCATAACTCAGAAGTCGTTATGTCTGTGCAAACGAAAATAGTATATTTCATTACAAGTGCGGAAAGGCTGTCATTGCAAGGAGCTCCGACAAATGTCTACCCGAGCCGAGGCGCAGCCGAAGGTGAGGGTTGACAGTCGGAACTCCTTCCAATGACGGTTCCGCAAGTGTACTGAACGACTATTTTTAATACAGTGGCGAAAAAATGAAGCTATTTAATAAAATAATAAAAACTCGTAAAGAACATTTTTGAAAAATGGCGCCAACTGTAAAAGAATGCAGAGATTTTTTTTTTTGTTTTCTTCACCCATTCTGGGTAGGCAAAGGAAACTATGCCCATACAGCCAAGTCTTCAGTAGAAATTTTTTATTGATATGAAATGAAAATGTTAATGAGATGAAATGAAATGCAACCTAACCTAACTCATTGAATTAAATCATTAAATCTGATATTTAAACAAATTAGTAGTTTCTTTTTAGAAATATTTGCATGGATCATAAAAACTTCTAAAACTTCGTGGTTGGTTTTTTTAATAGACATTATTTTGACAGTTGGGAAAGAGAACGCACGAGTGCGGAAAAGGTAAAGAAAAAGCACGAGTGTGTAATATCCCACTTCCCGCACGCTAAACGTCCCTGCAATACGTCACTTTTTGAGCAACTGTATTAAAAAATATCAGTTTTTACTTTATTTTTTACGCTGGCTGGTATAGATTATGAGAAAAAAAATAATTGCCAACATCTTACGAATGCAGCTAAAAACCACCCGAACTTACTCCAACATACTATATATGTAGCTTGCTCAAGAGTAGGAATTACGAAAAATTTATATAAATATACATATAAATTTATATATATATAAATTTATATTAATATAAACAAGTAGTGTAAATAATGAGAATATGTGTTCATTTTTTTTTCTTTTTACTTCATAGTTTATTTTTTTATTTCAACTACCACGTAATCTCATATCAACTCCCGAGCGAAGCCGGGTATCATAGCTAGTATATAATAAAACTAAGTTGATAAAATGTGCGTGCCGATAAAACTTAAAAAGGAGTCCGGGCACGATAAAGGGGCTTATATAGTGTGATAGCCCTTTATCCCCCCTCGAACAAGAAAGTTCCCGTTTTAACCTAAAGGGCGTGTTTTTAAAGATATAAGGGCTTTTCCAATCCTTCAACTTGGAAATTAAGTGCAGTGGCGCCATCTGTTGTCGAGTATATGAACTTCATTCAGAACAACGCTTATTTGGGTTGCATTTTGAAAGGCGCTGCGAGCAATTGCAGCATTGTCGAGAACATTCTAGAAGGTGTGAGAAAGAAAATATTCTCAAACTCTCTCGAATATCCTAGAGCCTATCTCTCTGAATATATAAGAGCCCGGTGTCGTCCGCCAGAGTTAGTTCGATTTGCACAACGTAACAAGCGAATTCGAAACGAAAAAGAAAGATGTTATCTATGAGCCTTTATTTTGAAATATCACGTGTGAGTATTTTTACCGACTTCCAAAAGGAGGAGATACTGTATTCGGCTGTATGTATTTTTTTTAAATATGTTCACCGATTACTCCGCCGTTTGTGGACCGATTTTCAACATTCTTTTTTTGTTCGTATGCTTATACTCCCGAGGTAGTCCCATTGTCACCAAATCAGGATCTGATGATGGGATCCCAGGGAAATCGAGAGGAACTCTCAAATTTTATAGGTACACACATTAAAGGAGATGGAAACGATTACATACTAACTTGGGCCAAAATGTAAAGAGATGAAATTGATGTGAATTTATAGCTTGAGACTTAAAAGTCCCTCGCTGAAAATTCTGTACATTTTTACAATCTGAGAGACGGATTATTAGAGTTTTAGTAAAAATAAGGTTATGTTGCAATCTTTAACTGACAGCTGTCTTAAACACTAGTATTGATTTGTGTTTATTATATTTAGTAGAGAATTATTGATTATAATTCACGTGAATCAACGCTTATTACATTAAATCATAATATGACAGATGTGCCTAGCTAGTGTTTCCAAGTTAACAATTTCACATTCGCAAAAATACAACACAAAAACACTCAAACCGCATCGGAAAACACCACAAGTTATTGCTCAAAGCAATGACAAATGACAATGAGCAAACAACTGTCATGACAACGACATAGACTATAAAGAAATAAAATCGATAGTCATGCAATTATAATATATTATTATATTAAATCGATAATCGTAATATTGGTTTTCAGTAATTACTTTGCTCCTTAGCTATTTATTTTATTAATAATGTGTCTATAATTGAGTATCATAAACGTATTTATATTGCATTTAATTACTTTGAGTTATTTATTAAATCCAAATGTTTTCTTTTTGTAATATTAAATCGATACCATTAATCGATAATTTTAGAAAACTATCTTTTTTTTATTTCTCTGCTCCCAGATTGAAAATTGACCTAATTTTTGTAATTACAAGATAAAAAAATACGACAAATTTTTTAGACCACATCGCATCTTCTTACTTTTTGGCCCAAAGTTTTCTATCTCCTTTCTTATACTTTCTGAAGCATAAGAGATATTTGTGCATAGTAATCATCATCTCATGTTGCTGAGCTTATGATGGAAGGTACTGCGACAGAGAGGAGTTGAGAGCAAATTCTTTCAATAAATAGTTTTTTATTCAAAATCTCACATTCCTGAGGTGGTCCAACTGTCACCAAGTCAAAGTCTGATGAGGGGGTCTAAGAGAAATCGAAGGGAACATTCAAATTTTATAGCACAACAAAATGATATTCATTTTTTTATTAAAGCAAAACAGGCATTTGTGTATATTTATCATCAACATTATGTTGCTGAGCTGATGATGGAAGGCACTACGACGGTTAGGAGTTGAGAGAAAATTCTTTCAAGAAATGGTTTTTTGTTCGAAATCTTACATTCCTGAGGTGGTCCAACTGTCACCAAGTCAAAGTCTGATGATGCGATCCCAGAGAAATCAAAGGGAAAATTCAAATTTTATAGCACAATAAATGTTTTTCATGTTTTTTTTAAAGCAAAACAGGCATTATAATGTTGCTGAGCTGATGACGGAAGGTACTACGACGGTTAGGATTTAAGAGCAAATTCTTTCAGTTTTTATTTTTTTGTTCAAAACCTTATACTCCTTAGGTGGTCCAACTGTCACCATGTCAAAATCTGATGATGTGATACTAGGGAAATCGAGGGTAACACTGAAACTATGTTTTTTATATCAACTACCACGTAATCTCATATCAACTCCCGAGCGAAGCCGGGTATCATAGCTAGTTAATTTACAAAAGTTATACTAAGACTTTATTAAAACAGTAATAAAATTGCTTCGCTTAGTTTGCTTAGAATTTTATCTAGCTAGTAACATTAACAACTATTTTAGTTTTTGAAATACTATATTGGCTTTTATTGTTTAGGTTTCAATTAGAAGTTTATTACGATTTTACGCGGCCCTTTCTTTTATTTGTTATAGATTTTAGGTTTAGCTTAGATTTACAGTTGAATATTTATTATTACTATACAAATTATTCAGAAACAAGTGATTTTACCTAGCAATGTTATAAGCGATGAGATTGCTATATTTTTCTTATAAGGCGTTGCACGAAGCTTAGTAAACGAAATTTGTTTACGCGGATCTGTTTTGTTGCTCACTATATAAACGACTTGCCAAAAAGTACAAATCAAAAAATGATCCTATTCGCTGATGACTCTACATTGATTGTTAAAGGCACTGATACCGGACACTATTAAAATGACGTAAATTGTGCTCTTAAAAACAACATACAATGGTTAATTGATAATAATCTAAAAATAAATTTGACAAAAACAAAATTGATCCAGTTTCAATTTTATCAACCTCAAAAACCCGACTTAAATATTAAACATGATGAGAATATCATTGACTCAGTTACGGAACACAAGTTTTTAGGCATTATGTTAGATAATTATTTAAATTGGGAGGCACACATTAATTATTTATGTAGTAAACTCAACCGGTTTGTCTTTGTATAAAGAAAGCTCACAGAATATGCATCCCGAGACACAGCTCTCATAGCGTATCATGGATACGTACTATCAAATTTAAGATACGGCATCATTCACTGGGGAAACTCTGTAGACACAATCCGAGCTTTTAGGCTGCAAAAGCAATGTGTCAGAGCGATGTTTAGAATACCACAAAGACAAAGTTGCAGACCACTCTTTCCTAAAATTGAAATATTAACACTTCCACGTTTATACAGGACACTTGAGATATTGATAGAGGTCACTCAGTAAACGATGCTCGTTCTAAATATGTAAAAAAATAGGTACTTCAAATTTGAGATAAATATCCAGTAAATTCATTAATTGTGTACGCATACGATTTGCGCAGTTCCCACGTTTATTGGTAGGTAAATAAGGTAAATAATGCCGCGCTAGCCGGCCGGGCCCGAGCGAAAACAATAGACGCGGCCGGCCGACGCACTTTCTCCTGGCGTCCCCCGCATGCCTCGTTTGTCCTTGCTATCCTTACACAGTTTTATTCTGCGAAGCGCACGCGCCGGTCATTTTTTTTTATACGTGCTTAGGCACTCGATTGCGCGGTGTTATTTCAACAACAACAATGTCATTTTCATTTTCTAATGACGAATAGTAGGAGATGGTTCGTGCATGCTCGTATTGCTCGTAGGAATGACAGTGTCCGAGATGCTATACGTTTGTACCGCGAATCCTTCCCCAAGAAGAATCCAACGCCCTATGTGATACCATGTGTGATGTCATGATGTGATACTCAGTGTAAACTGCTTGCAACAGTGCAAAAACGTGATGACTGTGTACATATTACACGAGGAGGTGAGCATTTTGAAAAATTATTACGATATGTGTAATTTTCATAAAATTGTCGATCCCTGTAAATAGATAATTCAATCAATTAATAGTTTTAAATAGGTATGATTCAATTTTTAAGTACGCCAAAAGTACTTCGGTAGGTACATTTAAGTAGTCAGTTTTCATCTTGTGTCGCTGTTGTGACGTAACGTTCAAAATTATTAATACAATGATTTCAAAAAGACTTTTATTACATTACTTATCTTGGTATTTTTTTTTGTTAGTCCTAAGCCAGGTAAAGTACGAAGTGAATATGGATCATACATTATCTACAAAATACCAAAACTTTCGATGTACATAGGTAGTACAATTACGTAGTAGTGCGTAATGTAGTAGTAGTAGTGTAGTTGCCAGGCGGTCAAGATCAAACGCCCGCCTAATATCTACGTACAATGTGTCCGCACTTTCAGGATATTTTCGGATTAATTCAATTCAAGTACTCTTAGAAAATGATTCGTATATGTTGGCTCACGGCTCAGAATGCGGGTTTTTTTGTTAAATAAAAGATAAAACACTTTACAATTGCACGTATATTTCGTAGTTATGCAGTATACAAATCACATATGTAAATGTTTCAAGAACGAATAAACCACCAACAGAACAAAAATGGAGTACTTACATATTAACAATCAACTTAACTATTATTCCTTCAATCCTTTACTTGTTTCACTTATTATATTATCTACGCTTCAATACTTTTACACTTAACTAATGATTTTCCTTAGCCACGTCTTGATCCCTCAGTGCTTCCGACACGAATGCTTGCAGCTTGGTCGGAGAAAATAACGACAATTCATGTGACCGGAAGTTGGCTATGATTAACTGACTGAATCAAGATGGCGAAGGTGTCGGAATCGGAACAATCGAATTACCGCTACTAAAAATATCATAATAATACGGAATTAGCTAATACAATATGCTTCATAAATAAATAAAAGCTAACAGCTCGGCCATCCTGCTTATAGCGTGTCCTCACGCTTTCTTACAAGTACAAAAGTACTATAAAATTTCGAAAAATATTACTATAAATTACATTCTTTAAGACATTATTTAATTATCTGTATAATGTACAATGTAGTTTATATTTATCGAAAGCTCTTAAATAAAATAAAATAAAAACAATAAATTACGTTCACTGTACTCAATAATTGTACTACTTAATAGCAATTAATACAGTAAATCATTATAATAAATTTTTAATCGTATTTTTAATTTCAAACATAAGCTTTCCCATTAATATTGTAATCTTTTTTTTATAAGTAGAAAGAACATTACTTTTATACACTACACAAAAATAAATTGGCCTTAGTTTATTTATCTTAAGAACCCATTATCCGTAAACAAGCAATAAATTACTTCATATTAACACATCTGAAATGAAATGTCAGAAAAATCATCATGAAATCTCAAATAAAGTCATAAAATAATTATATACCTAATATTTGGATTTGTATTTGGAACTTTTACACACTACACAAAAATAAATTGGCCTTAGTTTTTATCTTAAGAACCCATTACCTAATTATATAATTTTTGGATTTGTATTTGGAGTCGAATTAGTTACATAAACATGTTCAATTGAAGACCCCACATGAGGGATACACAAAGAATCCCATTCCCAACGCCCTCGTCCTCTCCACCGGGGCACTTTCACTCCATCCCATTACTATATTCGTTACTGTTTCTTTGTTACCGCCTTCATTGATCTCCCACTACCTTAAGGTTGACTGGTAGAAAATGCTTTAAGCATTAAGTCCGCCTTCTATCCGATGTTATGTACGGTAGAAAAGTTTAAATAAATAAATAAATATATTATTTCGGCCCCTAGAACTCCACTAAACGCTTTAAATAACAACAAAGTCACCAATTCCACATTTCCCGTCAGACCTTTTGTCAATTTTTCTTTCAAAAACCCGATCAAATGTGTTTAAACGACTCATTCGACTCAACAGCGAACTATTAAACTATACCTATATATTCTACTCAACCTTATAGCAATCAACTCTAAAGCAAAATATAAACATGTCCAAAAATTCCGTACAAAGACTAATGCAAGAACATTCTCTCTCAGATGCGAGACCCAGTCCGCAACTACATTACCCATAACAGACAAATTTCACTTTATTATCATTTTATTTTCACAAAGCCGAGGATTGGGTTCAGCCCGAAAAAACAAGAATCCATTTTCAAGAAGTGCATAATGGGAACAAACAATTTTATATCCGTGACCAATCCCTGTAATATGTGCAAGCCTCATGAAGGCAAACACGGCTTACTAAATATACAAGAACAACACATCAATCCGTGTAAAAAATTTTAGTCCTTGACTAAACAACTTTTACACCAATATCAGTAAAACCAAGGTACCTCAAACAAGTAGAAAAGCAATCCCTGTCTATTAAAACTTCCAAGCGAGATTGGCCTTTTTGTCCTAACCCTTACCGCAGTCCGCAACTCAGTGCCCGCTGGCATTCCTATTGCCAGTCATAACCACTTGACCGCAATTCATAGTCTCCCCAATCCCCTGCATTTGTAGGCCCTTGCTGCAAGTGAATCCCCGTAAATGTTTACATCAAACTTGGACGCACAAACAGTTTATGCCGAACCTCTACTACTCTCGATATTCACTATACTCCATAAGTATCTATTACATCCACCTAAGATAATTGGGTAGTTGACTGATGTCCAGAATGTGCCACTTATAAACAAAACACGAACACAGACTACCCACCATCACATAAATTCAAATAGTCTGAATATCAAACATAATTAATTATTGATCTATCGCTTTCTAGTAAATAGAGTCCCACCAACATCCCGTACCATAACACAGGCTAGCGACGTCACTAACCAGCACTTTTATCTCTATCCTCAAGTTGAAACGATCACATCCCGCACATACACTTCTCAAATTTATATGTTTGATGTCTAGGCGCCAACTCTACAACAAAATTGCCAAATCCTCTACCAAGATCAAACCAGTTTAAAATATCAGTCAATATCCCAATTCCATCTCCCCGTACCAGAGATACATTTTACTCATAAACACTATTACAACCAAAATAGGAGTTTTAAACAACTCTCATGTATGTACGTCCCACAATCTGTAAAATAACAGGCCACTGCTACGCAATACGATATATTACACAACACCAGAGAGGACGCCATTAAATCAGTAAATCGACCGTCCAAATCTTACACTTTCTTTCTACACCCCCGAGCAATCCACGTTTATAAACGCCTCCTTCAGACAAACTAAAAACTAGAGCAATAAAAATCAGTTCATGATTCGCTCTAAAATGCAAAACGGATGGTTACCAATTTCTGATGGGTGTACTTTCTATGTTCATCCTATCAATAATTATTAATGTCGAACTCCCAGTTATATCTATAGAGAACTAAGCAATCTGAAACACTCATCTACATCATCTACATCATAAAAGTCAATTGCTTCGCCAGTAATATGCAATAACCTGCACTACAGCAACTTTAGTGGCCCTTCACACCTAACGGTACAATTGTATTTGTGGCAATACCTCTTCCTCACCTTTATCAGTTTGTGAATCTAATTTAAAAGACCTAAACCTATTCTGCTTTCAAACCAAATCAAAGCTAGTCTCGTCACACAAAGAACACTTTGCCGACATCTCGCCACAATGAAAAACATATTAGCGTTTTGCAAAGAAGGCTTTGGTACCAGGCTTCGATTAATAACGTTGAAGGCTTCAACCCTACATTCAATACCGTAAGTTTGATACACTTTACGATGTCCCACAGTGACTGTCCCAAAATAATTTCGCACCCGCCCAGGTTCGGTAAATTGGCCACTTGAACACCCACTGCGACTATAAGGTTACTTACAGCTCTCTACAAACATTGCCAAGCCCGACCAACTTTGAAAAAGGGCAGCGAATCATATCCCCCCATCTTATACACATATTTCTAAATATTCTTCCACCTTTTTAATCCAAATTAAAATGGTTTGCTCTTTACACAAAGGATCAAAATCCGGTATTACATGGCTATTAAAAGATTTTATAATCAGCGACCCAGCCCAGCCAGGGCGACTCAAAGACAGATACTCCTGTTTTACCAATTTAACTAAAAAAACTTCACCAATTTAACTAAAACAACCTACGGAGCCTAACTATTTCAACAAACTCTAAACCACCTTAACATGGTACGTATAACGCCACTGCGATTCAGAATTCCGCTCAACGCCGTACCACCGTTACATAATATGCAACCCCAGTGTGACGTGTGACGGGAAGAAAACAGCTTTGAAAACATCGCAGTACTTCGAATTCATTTTCCATACATTCAGCATCTGTGAGTCAACCTCAGGAGATAGAGACATCACGAACTCCTTCTCAACGTTATTGTAGATCTGCAATTCCCCAGCACATTACCCCAATGTATGTCTGCTAGACCACACAGTGCACGCATACAAAGCTCCCAAAAAGCAAGGCTCCCAACAAAGCCTCGTTATACTACAATTAGTTCGAAAACGAAACCCTAATGACTTATACACCTATCCCTTCCTCAAAATTCACACTATTGGTGAGAAGCGCATTGAAATCTGTTCGGTAGTTTGAGACTACCTAGTTCATATAGACAGACAGACAGAAAGACGCGTCAGCGGGACTAACTTTTATACGTTAGGATTGACAAGAACTTATCTAAAATTATCTCAATTTCAAAATCCCCTTGACTACAACTACAACTCACCGTAGCTCAAATACATATATAAGTATATAGTATATAAATATTATTACAAAATAGTTTGTGATAATATAATTTCAAATAATGTTAAATAGAAACTTTTCACACCAATGTTTATGTAATTCAATTTTTTTTCTCTTTTTTTTTGTAATTTTGCTCACTAAATTTTGGTTAATGTGAGACTAAAATTTTCTAAAAAAACCAACTATTCATATACCACATTTTGGCAAATAAATAATTTCATTTCATGATTTCATTACATTTCATTTCAAATTACCGCTCAGATGCTGCTTCCCTCTACCAAGACGTTGCGAGTTGCGTTGTTGAGTCTTGAAGGCCTCCTCTGCAAACCTTATCGCTCCTTTGCTCCTGAATAATCTTATGCCCTCTAACAGAGGCTTTCGATCTCCCTCCATCCTACGCATATAGCTGCTCTCCCGGGCTCACTCGTGCTCTACCTGAGCGTCTTTTGGTCCTCTAACCTGGACTCCCTCCTGCCCGACCTGAGCGTCCTTTTAAGTCCCTCATTCCTGCTCGACCTGAGCGTCATTTGGCTCTTAGGCCTGGGTTTATGTGTGCTTACCTTAGCCCTGATCGTACCTCCAATCCTAGGTAGTCTTTCTCGGGGGTATTCGTCCATAATATTATTATCTGCAAAATTACACATTTGAGTACATATTCCATTTTGATCACAATAAAAGTTAACAAAAATGCAAAGTGACACATTTGAGTACATATTCTATTTAAAATCGACTTTAGAATCGAAAAGTAAAAAGAGAACAAATTAATATAGTATTGAATTATCCAAAGCTAAAGAAAAACATCACCAGACTTCTATATGTCTTTAATCAGACAATGGAATGTATTTTTTCTCGAAAATGACATCATCGTAATTATCATCACCATCACCATCATCGTTGTCTTTATCATTATCACCATCAACACCATCATCATTTTTTCATGTTAAGCACCCCTAGGTGCAATACAGCACCCACCGCAAAAAGAATAATTGAGGATATGCAAATCTGTAAGCCATCATTTCTTAAACACTAAGTTTTAACCTTACCTTCATTGTATATCAGTCTTATGCTTGTATGTATAGATATTTGAATAAATTTACGACAAAAGTTTACGTTACCAATAGAACTGCAAGACAAATACGAAAACATGATATTGCCCCCCCCCCCCCCCCTTGTAGATTGAAATTATGTAAAAAAAACAGTACAGTAGTACAGTGTAACCGAATTCACGAAACATTCAAATCTTTGCCTTACAATCATTTTAGGTCCTAGTTGGCATTGTGGCACAGTGGATACGTTTTCCTAGAATATATAGCGATTGCTGCCTGTAAAATTACATCAATTTACATGTAGATAAGGTAGAATAAGTGGAAAGTGTACATACTCGTATCATTTCAGCATTTTTTTTGTATCCTTATTATCGCAAAAAAATGATTATGAATTATAAGCATCAAATAAATACTACTATTACTAGTTATTATTACTAGTTCTATGTTATCAGTTTTCATTCATATTTACAAAGGTCAATGTCAAATTTTAATTAATATGTGGATTATGTCGATGCAATACTAAATATAACATGAGAACCTCATCCTTTTTGTTGATTTTGGTAAAATAAGGTAAATCAACTAAAGCCATTGTATATTCATTTATCTTATAAAAAAAAAGTAAAAAAAGTGGGTACCAACTTCCTGTAAGGGCAATAAATTTAAAAGAAAAGTCACATTTATAAAAGCCTTCATCAAAACTAGTTGTTCACATCTAGTGTACCACAGCTGTAAAAAGATATCATTAATCATGCATCTTATTAATCTAAAATAATATATAAATCTTTAACGCACTAAACATATACGTAACATCCATTCTCAGGTCTCCAAATATTTATATCTAAGTCTATACACCACGGCGGTGTTTCCGATCCAGAGAAAAGAAATTAAGTTGATTTCATAAATTACGTATTTTCTTTCTTTAAATATCTGCGTTTTTTCATAAATTATTCATATTTTGATTAAAAAAATAAAATAAAGTGAAGTGGGTTGATAAGTATACTGCAAATTTATTACAATAAAAGTTAATAAAACAAATGGTTGTAAAATAATTGACGTTCACCCCTAAGCGTTCACCGGTTCGATATTCCAACAAATTCAAGAAACTTCAATATATCAGAGTATTTACAGAATTGGCCGTTGTGGACGTGAAAGAAAACAGTAAATTCTCTTATTATCCCACTTCTGAACTGTTGGCTCACAGCTCAGAATGCGGGTTTTTTTGTTAAATAAAAGATAAAACACTTTACAATTGCACGTATATTTCGTAGTTATGCAGTATACAAATCACATATGTAAATGTTTCAAGAACGAATAAACCACCAACAGAACAAAAATGGAGTACTTACATATTAACAATCAACTTAACTATTATTCCTTCAATCCTTTACTTGTTTCACTTATTATTTTATCTACGCTTCAATACTTTTACACTTAACTAATGATACGCTTCAATACTTTTACACTTAACTAATGATTTTCCTTAGCCACGTCTTGATCCCTCAGTGCTTCCGACACGAATGCTTGCAGCTTGGTCGGAGAAAATAACGACAATTCATGTGACCGGAAGTTGGCTATGATTAACTGACTGAATCAAGATGGCGAAGGTGTCGGAAACGGAACAATCGAATTACCGCTACTAAAAATATCATAATAATACGGAATTAGCTAATACAATATGCTTCATAAATAAATAAAAGCTAACATATATTTTCTTAAAACTTTTTTTAAACGTTTAGTTGGTCGTGTTTAGTTTGGTCGTAAATAATTGTGTCCTTGAGTATCTCAAGTGTTCAACCAGTCACCCTGTATATCTACGAGGTATCTTTTTTCGTGAAAGAGAATATTAAAAAGTTTAATATTGAATATACCACCCACGATATTTAATCATTTACCAGATTCTTTAAAAGATCTCAATGTTACGAGTTTTAAATTACGACTTAAAAATATTCTTTTAAAAAAATGTTATCATACCGTAGATGAATTTTTGAAAGACACAATTTTATTATAATTATATTATGTAACCACGACATGACGAATATATTAAGATGATAATTTTATTTAATGTTCCTGACCATTTTATATAATTAATTTCATAAATTTCATATTTTATTAATATTATTAGATTGTTTTATTATAATTTAAGAATTTGTTGTGACTTTTAGATAATTATTTTGACATGTATGTTATAATTTTTAAGTTAAAATGCCAGTGTATTTTTTTAAATCTAATATTGCACGCCTATGGGGCATAAACAGCGACACTATTGTGAAATTTAAAGACCTATCTTGTATTGTACCTGTTTTAAAGCAATAAAGAATTACTGAATTGCTGAATCGTTAGCGTTCTACGCTAACTGCTGGGCCATGCGCACTTCACACATTAGATTAATTTACCGTTACAAGTGCAACAAAGTAACGAATTGGCAGCAATCTCCTTAGCTTCGAGAATACCTAGTTTCTGGACGGACATGCCTCGGATGTGTTTCGTGCAGTTTGAAGCCATCGTCGGTCCACAACACCAAAGCGAAAACATCAAGTACGACCTAGTTTTATCCAAACTCGGCAGAGAAGAACTGAGCCAGATAGCAGACTTCATCGATGATCCTCCAGAGTCACAGCGATACACTATGCTAAAAAATCGTCTACTTAAAATATTCCAAGAGAGCGCCGAAGCCCAATTCCACAAACTTTTAAAGGAAATGTACTTAGGATAACAGCGTCCATCTCAGCTTCTGTCTCCTCTGGGAACTACATGGACGTACAAAAAACAAAATTGTTTTTTCTACATTCATGGCTAACAAGGAACTTATCTCAAGTGCATCAACCGAATGCATTAACTTTTTTCCTTTCGAAAAAACGAACCTTTTTAAACGAAATATTCGAATATTTGGAAAGTGAATATCGGCTAGAAAGAAGAAACCGACGTCGTCGCAATAGAGAAGTAAACGATCCTTTTGATTTGGATGAAAGGGAATTTATAAATCAATACAGGTAGGTTATGGGTTATGTTATTATAGATAGAGGCAGATATTAAGACTACCTATCATTTCAGTAGGTATTTCATCTTTCCCTATGTAAGATGCTTAGGTAGGCACATTAGTACCTAATGAAATGAAAATACCTAGCTAACAATAAAATAACGAAAATTATTCTACAATGGAAGTAGGTACCACAACTGCACCTATTCCTGTTCTATAGGTAATGTGTTTTTTGGTGCAACGTGTAGTGATGTAAATTGTTTCACGGTATACATTGAACGTACCTAAACCACTTCTTCTCATTATCTAGCTTCTTAGCTCTGTCTTTGCTAAGCTCCTCTGAGTAGAATCTGCTCGACGTCCGGTACTGATTAGATGACCCTCTTAGGGGTACTTTCTCTTAGGGCTGACGACGATGATGATGGCGATGGGCTTCGCTGACTGATGGAATGACGTCTCACTGCAGCTACGTTGCACTTGGTCGATAGTGGCCGGTGGAATCCATTGAAGAATGTCTGGGCTACTACTGGTCACGATGTGGATCTTTTCGAGCTTCCAATACCGGGATACCGGACATTTTTTCGACTTTTTGAATACCGGTATTGAAACGTTCAATATCGGGATTCCGGTATTAGTGATTTTATTTTAATTTTAGTACAAATCACAAAATAATAAACTATAAATACCGCACATAGACATTTTTATCCATTTATTTTATTTTGGAATCGGTATATCAATGATTGTAAGTCCAAAAACAAGATAGACTTCATCATTACGGACTACAAGTGGATATTAAAAGACGTCTCTATGATCAATAGGTTTAACACCGGTAGTGATCACAGACTAGTAAGAGGCTCTTTAAATATAGATCTTCAGCTCGAGAGACGCCGTATGTTGAAGTCTACGCTCTGACCAAATCTCCTTCATATCGAAACGGGATCTAATGAATTTCAGCTTGAACTGATAAATCAGTTTGATGCCTTTGAACCTGCCGTGGATTTTGACGAGGACTACGAAAATGTGGGTTAATGGACGAAGGTAACAGGTTTTGTCGGACTAAGCATAATGGCCCATGTGCCAGCGTTTATGGAGTATGAAAAAGCTTTTGACTCGATCGAGACCTGGGCTGTTCTGGATTCCCCGCAGCGATGCCAAGTTGATTATCGATGCATCGATGTGTTGAGATGTTTATACAACTCAACCATTATGTCCGTCCAAATCCAGATCGTCCAAACAAGAGCTATTCAGCTGCACAGAGGCGTGAGACAAGAGAACATTCTGTCACCGAAACTGTTTACCTGTGCACAGGAAGATGTCTTCAAGTTATTGGACTAGAAAGGACGTTGCATACGCATAGATGACGAATACATCTCACATTTGCGTTTTGCCGCTGACATAGTCCTTATGGCAGAATCGCTGCAGGAGTTGCAGGAAATGCTGTCAAGCCTAAATGGAACCTCCCGACGAGTGGGACTAGGAATGAACTTGGACAAGACCAAGGATATGTTCAACGCACACGTTATTCCTACCCCAATTAGCGTCGAAGGTACGACACTCGAAGCTGTTAAAGAATATGTTTACCTTGGGCAGTCCATCCAGATTGACAGAAACAGCTTCGAGAGCTAAAAGTCGCGCAGCTAGCAATGGAGAGAGGTATGCTCGGTGTGTCCCTTCGAGACAAGATCCAAAACCAGGAAATCCGGAGGAATAATTTTGATAACGCGAATTATGGTAAAAAAGACTGATCTAACTGACACTTATTTATATTTATATTATTATAAAATATATTTTTACATGTAAGTAATCGATGATTTTACATTAAAACTTTGTTTTTTAATATTACCACAGAAAATACGTTCTAAATACGTACATCCTAAAAAGAATTACAATTCTGAAAAAATATGCCTTCTTTTTTCTCAATACCGGGATCCCGGGATACAAGGATAAACATTCGGTATTAATACCGGTATTGAAAAAATCCGGTATTCGAAAGCCCTAGCTGCAACCACCTTACACAACAGGGCCTGCAATTTTCTGTTCTACTCCATTTAAAAAAATGTAATTGTGTTGATTGATGTTATAAGTACTTATAGATATTAGCTGATTATTATCCATATTCAAAGATCCCAGAAACTCAATGCCAAAAACACCTTAGATACCTACTGCTATTTATGAAAATTACAATAAATACTTTCTTTTAAGATTATCGAAAGACTTAGTTGATTAGTTATGTGAAGATTTGGAGCCCATAATGCAAACAAATCCTCGGAGATCCAGTGATTTAAGTATACAGACAAAGGTAAGTTTTAAATGAAATATGCAAATAGCCAATATGTTTAATTTATTATCAATAAAATAATGCCTCAAATACATCTCAGTTGTGAATTTCTTTTAAATAGTTTTAACTTTTCAGGTTTTAACAGCAATTTATGTGTATGCACATGGCTCCTATCAGAAACCTACTGGCACTGCTCAGCAAGTGGCTCAACAGACAGTGTTATCAGTATTAGCGGAGGTTACTGCTGCCATTAACAATATAAATATTAGGAATAAATATATAAAATTTCCCCAGACTGTGGCTGAGCGGAATACTAATAAATGAAGGTACATACAGGGTGGAGACGACCTTAGCCCTTCTTTTGAGAGCACAGATAGGGTCCAATTTCATCTATCCGTACACCAAAAATCAATGAAATCCGGTGAATAGTTAAACCAAAGGAAATTATTTTCAATTTCCTTATTTTAAACAGTCTCTAAATACAGAACCATGCGATTCACATTTTATCGTAAGGTCGATAACCTGTACGTAGCTTACGCACAAATACTATAAGGCCTCTTTCACACTGTAGCTCTTTAGCGACCATTAAAAGGCTTTAAAATTAAAGAAATGCGCTCTCAGCTATTCAAACGTTAACGCTTTTAAAGCGCCAAGATTTTTTATTTTGCTGTGTTCTATTTAGGCGTAAATTCACACGGTCACATGGACGTTATAAAAGTGAAGCGTTTGTTAAAAGCGCGCTCCAGTAAAAGTAGAATATGTTTTTATTATCTCACTAGAACATAAATATGATACGGTATTTCCATTCCGAGGATGTACCCATAATGCCTTTGCACAGTGTGTTATTTGACCTTAGTAGCGGCCATGCTTGTTTTATTGTTTAATATAAAGGTTCAAACTCTAATAAATCATTATAAAAAACACCCATGTAGTTATCTTACTTAGTTTTGAAAATACAATTTTTTTAATAATTTCTCAAGGTCATTCATGAATACTAAATTTCCTTATATCTTCCAAAAACATAAATTCTCAGTCCCGTAAATTTTACCAATTAATAGCTAGACAAAAACTAAACTTTAAAAAAAATTGCAAGTTTCTGACTCTTAGAAAAAGCAAGAAAAAAATTATTTTTTAATTATAGGAAATTATCAAATATTTAAATAATTAAGCAGTATTAGCATTTTTTTTCTCTTTTATAATGTAAGTGCAAAATGTAGCTACATATTAAAGGTACAACGAAATTTTTTTCTAGCAGGACCTCTGAGATGTTGCATTTCTAAGTTTTTTTCTGATTTCTATGGAAATAGGGTTGTCACTTAACATACTCAATAATTTTGGATTAATTAAAAAAAGTTTATTATAGGTATAATCTGATTATATTAATGAGAGAAATGATGGAAGAAGCAGCATGCGATATCCACTAGAAAAAGTTTTTTTTCCAAATTAATAACTTAGGTCCGGAATGTGTTTACTATTATATGTGTTATCTTCGCTATCCGATAATAGTACAATTTAGTCGGTTTTATGTGTGATGTCGTCTTCGCCTCGGTTGTTCTCTTCACTGTTAAGAGTTACAACATTATCTGTAGCAACTTTTAACAGTGAGATAACTTTTTTTGGTATTGGTAATGATTTTTATTTGTTTCTGGCAGTTAGATATTGTACTAGATGATAAGTAGGGATCGGACGATTCTAGTGCGCGATGAAATAAATCTAACATAGTAATTTTCCTCTAAAATTTTCGCGTATGGTGTTCTCCATCGTAACGCCAATATTTATTTCTGGATTCATCGGCTTGTTCAGACAACATACCTATTGGCAATGAGCTGGATACTATAATTTGCCGACCGTGAATTAATATTTTACGTAGTGTGACAGACATATAAAACCAGTTATACTTCTTTCCATATTTATAGGCGAGAGATTTGTAAAATACTCCGAACTTTTCTCCGTCAATTGGTAATCCGCTTGAGAGTTCTACTAAAATAGTATGCAAATCCTCGACTAACCATGTCTCTACACCCAAAATTTCTGCAAATATTTGGAGTTTTTTGTCTGAGAGCACGGTTCCAGCAGTATTTCCATCGTTGGTGGTACCTGAATTTGGACGTACTACATCAACCAAGCATGACATTTTATCCCTTATTTCTTGTTGAATTTTAGTTTTTCTTTCTTCTACAATTCTTGCCTCCGACGAGTTTTTTGTCACTCTCCACTTTAAAACAGCTGGATCATTTTTATACCCCAAGTGTAAGAGGAACTGAAAAATACGAATCCATGCATGTAAAGGGCTTAAACCGTACTTTAAGGTTTCAGGATTTAGGGGTTTATTAATTACATTATCCAGGTCGTTGAATTGTGTTGCAGTAGCACCACAACAAGGACAGCGCAACTGTAATTTTATTAGGCGCATATGGATTATTGACAACCCTAATCAAAAATTTAAAAAAATATATTTCCTAAGTCCTGCGGTTGTAACATCTGATTTTTTTTGTGAGAATAGTTATTAATATTATTAATCATCTCGCATTGAAAAAAAATGCTAATACGGAAAGATGCTTTAGAAAAAAATTTATATTCAAAATCGTAAAATTTTATTTTTACTCAAAATTTTGAAAGTATTTTAACAATTTTTTTTGTTTATACAGTACCTTTACGATAACCCTTTCAATCTACAATCAGTTTGATGAATAATATATACGTAGAGAAAATATAATTAGTTTTTCTGGTTTCTATGGATTTTTCTTAATTTTCTTTATATTTTAAAAACTATAGAACAAAGAGTGATGAGAGTTTTATTCTTAGGCCTGTTTTGATGAGATCTATCTAATAAACCGATAAACTGAGGATGGCCGCTACTAAGGTCAAATAACACACTGTGCTTTGTTTCTTTTTTCATTTTTCTTTGTCTTTCATAAATGCAAATCACTATTACTAATAATTAATAATTCAGCAGTAACCATTTCTACGTCTTACTAAGCGAGAGGCAGGACTAGATTCAGTTCGTTCATATGAAATATGAACCTTTATGTCGCAACGGCATAAAAACGCCAACGAAACTCTTTTTTAACTATAGTGTGAACTATGCCTAAACGGAAAGCGGTACCGGGCAAAGGCGCTCGCGCCTGTGCCCTCAAACGGCTCCGCGCCGCCATCCTCTTTACACTATGCCGCCACGCTGCCAGCGCTGCGCGCCGCAAGGCCACTATGCCTCCATGCCTACTACCCGACATAAGTAGGGCTGCCAACCACATACTTGAAAATAAAATTAAGCCGAGTAATTATTCGTTTTAAAATTTTTCATCATTAAATAACGCTTCACAATAAATAACTCTTCACACTCATAGCCCCACAGTAGAGTAGATATACCCTGTGTCGTAGGTACCATGGGCACCTACAAAGACAGAAACACAAGGTAGGGTTTTTGTAGGTGGTAGAACTATGATGGTTCGCCCGGGGAAGTACCACCGCTGCACCCACTTCTACCGTGAACCAATTCTTTTGTGTTTCGGTGGAAAGTTGCAGTTGCCGGCCACACTTACATGAGGCGACCACCAGCCTCCGGAGTAGCAGCGTAACTGCATACGACCTCAGACAAGACTTACCTATGCTTGCTTGAGGTTGTATGTAGATGTCTATGAGCTGTAGCGACCACTTAACACCACGTGGCCTGCATGCTCGTCTGTTACACCATTCAAATAAATAAAAAAAGTAGTACGTAGTAGTACTGGTAGTGCCGGCAGAAGTATAAACTTGAACATTAACGTTGTGCATTTTTAATATTTTTTTTGGGCGGTAGTTGGAGAAAAAGAAACATTGTGCTCTATATTTGATATTTTAATTAATTCGGTTTTTAAGCGTAAATCAGTAAAATTTCACTTTTAACTTAAAGTTTGCAATACAATAATTACTTACAAGTGTTAGCAATCCAATCCATGCAGTAATTCCTTACTTCACTGCACTGTCCTGCCACTTTAACTGTTTCATCACTGCACGAAAATTGTCACTTTGTGTTCACTTTAAAGTTTATGATGGCCACCTACACTGCTGTTCTTGAGTCACAACAGAACCTGGAAGCTACGTTGATGAAGAAGTTTGCAGATTTGGAGTCCCAGATAAAGGTATCTGCCCCACGCAGCAGTACTACAGTTCAACGTCTACAGGAGGAAATTTCAGAGTTCAAGAGCGATGTCTGGGCTATTCTCAATCTGCTTCGACAACAAATCATGGAGATTTCACGTATGGTTGAAGCAGGTGAAATGAGGCACCGTAGGAAGTATTTGCTACTCAGCGGTGTCTCTGAGGATGTTGAAGACGACCTTCCAGAGCATGTTGCTAAGCTTATCCATGATAAGCTTGGTATAACAGACGTCAAAAGGGACTCGTTCAAGAGTTGTCACCGTCTTGGAACAGCCAGTGAGGGCAAAAATCGTCCAGTTCTTGTGCGGTTTGTAGATTCCTCGATGAGATGGGCAGTTTGGAAGAAGAAAACTTCACTCAAAGGCACTTCTTACGTGCTGTCTGAATTCCTCACTCGTCAGCGTCAAACTTTATATATGCAAGCACGCCAAAAATTCGGCATGAGAAACTGCTGGACTTCAGATGGGGTCATCATAGTAAAGCTGTCAGATGGCTCTCGGCACCGAGTAGTTTCAGAAGATGATCTAAGTCGTATTCCTGATCTCACTCAAAAATCGCAGAACGAAAACGACCAGTCTGACTCGTCGCGGTCATCATCTCCGGCACCAGCGACCCATTCTGATCAGCAATCAAAGCCTAAACGTGCAGCTAGGTGCAAAAAATAACAACTGAGACAGACATTCTTCTTCATAATTTAGTTGTTACTTGTGAGTACATATAAGTCATCCAGCCTTCTTAACATTCACAAATTATATTATTCTAGCTTTTGTTATTTGTAACTTTGGTTGCCTTGATAATGTTGTAATTTTTGAGGGTATAACATTTCTTTGTTTTGGTTTATTTATATTTTATATGGTACATAGGATGACATAGGTGCTAAATTCTATTTTTTTACTTTTGGTAATTGTCACTGTCAAGTTTGTCAATGCTTGAAACTGTCAGTCAGTACCATAGACAACCATAGTGCCACTGTATGCCACTGTCAGAAGTTTTTTTTTTTCTTTTTTTCTTGGCATCGCACAGTACGTGTTGCCAAAGTCAAACTGTTAAATATTGCTATCCTCTACAATATTATTAAATGTATGTATTACAGAGTTTCAGGAGGCAATACGTTATAGTAAAATTAAATGAGCGCACGTTATTTTTAAATAGTAGTTTAACTTTTACTATGAAATGTTTGTTATCGGTTGACTTTGACTGTTATTATTATTATTATTATTTTTACGACATTAGGGTTAAGTAAAACATTTTTTAACTATAAAATTTTTAATTATTTTGGGCTAGTTCTGCTGCCTTTTTTTTTTTTTTTTTTGCAAGAAGATTTTGTAGTATTCTTAAATATCTGTATGTAATGTAATCAGGTTGTACGTTGTGTTTTAGTTGTTAATTTTATTTCTTTTCTTTTTACGCTACTGGCGGGACGTGCAGTTAGGATATAATTTTTAAAACTTACCTAATAAAATATTAGGTAGATAAGAAGATTTTCCAACTTTATCTATTATCTAATTTTTTTCTTCTTTTCTTCTTACTATATATTATTATTATATATTATTTATATTACAATATTTATAATGTCTGATAATGAATCATTTTATTCAGCATGTGACGATTCAATTTCATCCATCTCCAGCAATGATTCATTTTCTGACCCTTACACCTTAGGAAATTCTCTGCATAATGCGCTATTAAAATCAACATCTTCCTTTAATATTTGTCATCTGAATGTGCAAAGCATCCCTGCACACTACGCGGACCTTCTTGACGCTTTCTCTAACTCACCCTCCATTCATGCCATACTAATTTCAGAGAGTTGGCTAAAACCCTGCTTAAAATCTGTAAGTTATAGTCTTCCTGGGTATGTTTTAATAAGGAATGATCGCACCGGTAAAGGGGGCGGGGGAGTAGCCATCTATCTGCGTAGTGACATTTCTTACACTGTTCTCGCCTCGTCTCCTTCGCCATATTCTGCTTCTTGTGAGTATATATTTCTTGAGGTTAAGGTGAGAGGCTCCAAGGTGGTAATTGGCGTCGTTTACTGTCCCCCATCAATTGATTATTTTTCAAGCCTAGAGAATGTTCTTGAATCATTCTGCTCAGAATACACACACCACATAATTATGGGAGACTTCAATACAGATTTATGTAATGCCACCTCTAGGTCTGCAAAATTATTAAATATTTTTAAATCTGTTAATCTATCTCTGCTATCTTCTTCTCCTACGCATCACAACTTTAACACCGGTGACACTTGCCTTGACTTAATGCTTACTTCGTCTACTGATCATGTCCTCTTGCACGGGCAACTACCTGCTCCGGGGTTCTCAAGGCATGATTTAATCTACCTTAGCTATAAAATAAAACCCCCTAAAGTCAAGCCTGAGTTTGTAATGATGCGCAATTTTTCTAAAATTGACCTTTCACAGATTAAAGCCGACGCCAGCGCTATCGATTTTAGTGGTGTGGAACGTGCGGCTACGGTTGACGAGAAGGTGTCTATTCTTAACGGCAGTATTGTAAAACTGTTCGACAAGCATGCACCACTTAAAGCTGTTAAATTAAAAAGACCACCAGCTCCATGGATCACCCGTGGTGTGAGAATGGCAATGACGCGGCGTGATAGATTATTTCGTCAATACAAGCGGGATAGATGTGATGCCAAATGGTGTCTATATAAGGTCGCTCGTAACAGATGCAACCAGATGGTGAGAGCAGCCAAGAGACGTTATTTTCACGACAACATATCTTGTTCAACTTCGGCCGACATTTGGAAATTTCTTCACTCTTTAGGTTTAGGTAAATCTACCAACGAGCAAACAGTGCCGTCTTTCTCGCTAAATAGTTTAAATAATCACTTCTCATTAGCCTCGACGCTATGTCCCTCGGTAAAGTCTAAAACTATTTCTGAAATTAGTTCCATGGCCAAACCTTCCATTGATTCCTTTTCTTTTACTCCAGTGACAGTAGGCGATATACAGAAAACTATATCTTCCCTTAAATCAAACGCAGTTGGGTGTGACAATGTCAGTAGAAAGATGATTATTCCTCTACTTGAGCATCTTGCATCTATTATTACTCATGTAATAAATTTCTCAATGTTGTCTGGTACATTTCCCTCCATTTGGCGTAAAGCTTACATCATCCCCCTTCCGAAAATCTTGAACCCGACTCAACTTAATCACTACAGGCCTATCTCCATTCTGCCTTTTATGTCGAAAATTCTTGAAGCTACTGTTCAAAAACAACTCTCCGCTTTTCTTCTCAAAAATCAGCTTCTTTCAAAATTTCAGTCTGGATTTAGACCTGGCCATAGTACGACAACCGCGCTTTTGAAAGTTACGGAAGATATACGGGAAGGCATGGAGAGTAGACTGGTCACCATTTTAGTTCTAATTGATTTTTCAAACGCTTTTAATATGGTAGATCACGATATTCTCCTGGCCACCCTGCAACATCTACAGTTCTCGTCTACTGCCTTAAACTGGACTTCCTCCTTCCTTCGCGGTCGCCAACAGGCTGTCAGATTGAAACACGAATTCTCCGATTGGAATGATCTCATGTCAGGTGTCCCACAGGGTGGGATTCTTTCCCCTCTGTTATTCTCAATTTTTATAAACTTCATAACTAGTTCCTTGGATTGCTCTTACCATCTTTATGCCGATGATCTGCAAATATATACGCAGGTTGATGTTAGTAACATTAGCTCGGGCATAACAGAAATTAATAAAAACTTACATAATATTCACTTGTGGTCATATAAGTTTGGCATCAATGTCAACCCGGCTAAATGTCAATCCATTATAATAGGCAGCACACGTCAATTGAGTAAGCTCGACTTGGATTCGGTTCCATCTATCACCTTTAATAATGCTCTAATTCCATTCTCACCCTCTGTCAAAAATCTTGGCGTCCACTTAGACTCCACCCTTAGCTGGACTGTACAGGTGAATGAAGTTAGTCGTTCAGTTTTTGCAGTATTACGTTCTCTCAATCGTCTTAAAAACTTTTTACCGATTAAAACTAAAATCTACTTGATACAAACGCTGGTTCTTCCAATTATTGATTATGCTGATGTGTGTTATTCTGACTTGAGTGTCGACCTTCTTAATAAGCTTGAACGTCTCGTTAACTACTGTATACGCTTCATTTTCTGTCTACGAAAATTTGATCATGTTTCTCTTCATCGTCGCCGTCTCAAATGGCTTCCCATTCGTGAACGTAGACAGCTACGCTTATTGTCCTCTTTGTTTACGGTGCTTTTTGATCCACTTTCTCCGGAATACTTGAAATGTAAATTTCAGTATCTTCGCGATTCTCACGAGCGACAGCTTCGTTCTTCTGACTCATTGGCATTGTCTTTTCCTGTCCACCATTCTGGATTCGTATCCAATTCCTTCACGGTTCAAGCGACTCGCCTTTGGAATTCTCTCCCGGAACACCTCAGGAAATTGTACTCAAAGCCATCTTTCAAAAAGGGTGTTTTTTCTCATTACTTAGAGCTCTGCTCATAAAATTTGGATGTTGATTGTAATAAAACTATGATCTCTGTCTGTCAATATTCATATCTTATAATATTTATCGTATGTATTTTTATCGTGCATATGTTTCTATTTATCCAAACTCTTCAATTTTTTTTTCTTTTCTTTTTTACAATAATAATTATTCTCTTTATTCTTGTTGCCGCTTTTATATTTTTCTGCACTTCCTGAAGGTTAGCTGGTAGAAAATGCCATTTTGGCATTAAGCTCGCCTTTTGTTCAAATTTGTGAAATTTGGCCAATAAAGACTAAATAAATAAATAAATAAATAAAAATATTTTGGAATGGTTAGGGAATAATTTCGCACGAATTGCTTTTATTACTTATCAGTATTATTTTTCATCTAGTATTTCCAGCGGGTTTTCATCTAGTATTTTTATAAAGTACTCACTCATTTTCTTTCACTATTTCTTCGTCACTTTTTTCATTAATAGATGCACTTTGTTCAATGTCCATATTTTAAATACTTGATATAAACGAATTTTACAAGTATAGCCAGTTGAGCCGTCATCAGCTGTCACCCCTCCGCGAGTTTAACATTTTTTACCCATCCCAAAAAAGTGCACAACGTGTCTAAAGAAGTTTTCACTTAAAAAACAAATACCCAGACCAAGAACAGAAATTTAAACTCAGCCGGGAATCGAATCCGGGACCCTTCGCTTGGAATCCGGCATGGTAACAATTGCTCCACGCAGGTCGTCGAACGGAACATAACATTACATTTAAAAGAATACAAAAGAAACAATGTTACGCTCTGCGGTTGATTTTCTTCTTACAATATTAAAGAAATTGTGATTGATGGAGACAGGTAGTATCAAATATTTATATCCAGCCGGACAGCTTACTACTAGATTTAATTGACAATAATTTCGAGTATTATCATCCTCTCATCAGCAGTCTATTTGTCTTTACCTCGAATTTATTCACGGAAAAGAAAGGAAATAGACCATTATCGACTTGGCCAACCTGGGCCATTAGTACTCATTACATGATGTCCTTGAAAAATTTCAGTAACTCTTGCAGATTTCACAAATTGCAGATATCACTCAGTGATAAATAAACGTAGTACATATCACATTTTATGTAAATGTGCGAGTTGGAATCGAACCTGGACTTTTGGAATTAGAGTTAAGGTACGATAGCACTGCATGATACCACTACGGTGGGACGAGCTAAGATTTCTTAAAAAGTTGGCAACCCTAGTTACACGTGCCGTTTTAAATCATAAATTTTCAGTTCTGGACACCGTTTGATGCAGCCGCGTCACGGCCATCCACGGCTACTGTAGTGATGTAACTTGATCGTAATTAATATGCATAAAATTTGATTGCAATTTTACATAAATCGATAAAAATTACGTTTAGTCCATTTAAATAAAAAATAACTGCAAATTATACCACAAAAGGTCGGTATTCAATAATGCCTACTTTATTTAGTTTTTATTTTTTGACCTGTAAATGTAACGTACACCATACCTGGGTAGGTCAGGAATATGGACTATGCAGATTAGAAGTTACTGTTATTACGAGTAGAAGCATGAATTACATAGACTTACGTGTCCAAATGCATCTTAAAATATTGAATGTGGTACTCGTAGCATACGCGTGCGTGTCTCTATTTCCCCGTAACGATCATACCATGCTGTCTTCAAAACAGTAGGTCTAAGATTAAGCGGTAATTCTGACACTAAACCATTAAAATAAAATTTAGTAATATTTTGAAACTGATGTCTAATGTCTATCGATAAAAGCTTGTACCGAGAAAATCGATATCTAATATCAAATACGGAGAATAAGTTTATCCCGCGTGGCTTATTACAGCTATTCTTTCATTAATATCTCCTGAAAGCAGTTATTTGCAATAATTCTTGCTAAAACTGCAACTAATGGATAGTTAGTTACTTTGTATAAAGTACCATAGAAATAATGTGTCAATAATCTGTGTGTATAATTTTGAAAAATCGTTACTTTTATGTATTAAAAAGATTTTTATGTCTTGGTCAATCACTAGTAGAAATTATGACCATGACTTTTTTTGGTTTTTTTCATTTTAGTGTGAGGTTACATCTTTGCGAGTGCACTTGTCTTTGCAATTCGATATTTTGCATGTTAGCAAAGCGCGCGCACATTTTTGTTTTTAGTAATTTCAGTGATATTTTTATTTAGTTCTTTGGTTACATTTTATGGTTTTTAGTTTTTTTTTAAAACGGTGTACTGACCTACTAACTAACCTACATTTTGAATATTTATTGATTTAATTAGGTATGTAGGTAGTACCTTTGTGATGAAGTGTATGTGTGAAGACGTGAAGTGTACTATTGCGATATAATGTTAGCAGTGCGGGGTTTTGTTAGTCAGTGCTGTGGATATTTAATGTATAGGTATTGCTTCTTGCAACTAAGGGCGGATTCGACCAATCTCGAACTTACTCCAGTATAACTATCAGGAGAATAACTTTACTCCTTGAAAATACTCACGGATAACTTCGTTCACGTTTTACCAACTACTCGAAGAGTAAAATACTCTCGGTATTGTTATTCTATGTTCAATAGTGATACATGAACGAATGTATGAACGAATTTATAAGCCGACAAAAATGCGTAATATATTGTTTCCTTAAACGTAACCCGAAATAAGACAACAACTAAATTTTGTAGGATAATACAGTGAAATGTCACTCGTTGACAGCGACAGCTTTTCTATTCTAGGTTATGTTTTGTCACAGTTTTGTTAACTTTTGTTTGTTTCTCGTTTTTGTGCGTCCGTGAAGGTTCGTGGTATTTTTGATAGGTAATTTGCGATTATAAAAATTTAAATGGAGGGTCTGAAAAGAAAACGCAGCCCGAATTGGCTTGCCTCAGAAAAAATATTGTTGGTGGACCTGGTAGAAAAACATTTCCAAATAATAGAAAATAAAAAAACGGATGGCGTGTCTGTTAAGGCCAAACTTGCAGAATGGCAAATTATATCCACTGAATATAACAGCCAAACAACCCACTGCCACCGTGATGCAGAAAACCTAAAAAGTCAGTGGGAGTGCATGAAAAAGGCTGCTAAAAAGGAAGCATCTCATGCGAGAATGCAAAGGATTCAAACAGGTTAGTATACTCGTAATAGTCATCAGGACCTTTAATATGTCATTAGTATTAGTACCTATCTGGGGTACTTATTTCGTAAAACCTTGTTTTGGAAATTAATAATACTTATTGAATACCTATTCATTGACAGGTGGCGGACCTTCAAATAAAAAAAAGGAAGATCCTGTTTGCTCAAGGATAATTTCATTAATAGAAACCAGTGCTATAGGATTATATAACCCATATGACAAGGATAGCATGGCCCCAGTACAGTTGGATTCAGAAACTGTCGCTGCTTCAGGTTCAGAATCAGAATATCTTCCCGGTTCATGCAATATAGGTAAGTAATGTACTAGTAATCTAGTATCTCAGTATTTGTTTAGATGAATACTTAACCATATACACATATGTACACAACACACACGATCCTTAGTAATGATAGTATTGATGGATTTGTCTTTACATGTATGCTAGCTTTTGTGCGTTGTTCCCCTAAATTCTAACTGGGCGTCCTATGGGCATTAACAATGTAATGTGTATTTTTATGATTCTGCATTAGATAGACATGGGTACATTTATTATGTTAATTGCCTACAGATATACAGAAAATAATTGACGTCCACCAGCCTCTTCATGTCACAGACAAAAAGGATGACCCTACTCCTGTGGTAATTGATGTTCAGGTTTGAAGAGCTAAAATACCTTCATATTATTTTATCTTTCATAAAAATAACTAGCTTACATTTTAGTTCGAAAAAACCTCCAAACTATTTTAAAGTTATTGTTTTGTTTTAGGATTGGAGTGAATGTACTAATGTGTCTGCTAAATTATGTCATAATAATGATGAAGGTGTGAACATGACCGCCAGTGCAACACATGCACAAAAAAATTCTACTAAGGTAATTAATTGATTTTTATTCCAATTGTTGTTGGGTCTTGTATGTATAATAAGTGTTTTAAAATTAATAATGGAAGTTTACCCATTACCCTAATACTCATAGTGCTTACTTTGGAGCTAGTAAATGGTGAGGGATTTCCAGAATATTCATTCATTTTTATTATTTTCATTTAATTTTAAATTTTATGATACTGTATTGCTGACATACTTAATTTTCTGGACGTTGCAGTATTATAGCCATTTATCTATAAGTGTACAGTCATAATATGTGTTATCTTTTTTATTTTAATATGTATTTTTTTAAGGATTGGGGTGATTACACACCACAATTGCTGAAGACTCCTGTGTCTGTTCAATTGAAAACAGCAAATAAAAATAAAACAAGTGTGTCAAGGAGAAGACCATTTTATTCTTCAACAACAAGTGCTATAGAAATGCTACACAAAGAAAAAATTGATGCAATAAATTTACAAAAAAATCTGGCAATGGAAGAGGCAGAGAGAAACAAAAGTATTGGATTATTAGATATACAAATAAAAAATGAAATACTAAAACAAGAAAAGTTAAAAACTAGGCTATTATTATAAGAATTAAGAAAAAAAAAAGGAAGAATGTAAAGAAAAGTAAATTCAGTTTAATTTGCATTAAGATTTAATTATATATAAGTTCCTATTCCTACAGCCAAAGTTACTATTCCTAGATTGTACTAATACAGTGGCCAGTGTCTACTTAAATAAAAATTATTTTAATACCTAGTTACAGTTTTATTTCAATCACCAATATTATTTCTATTTTATAATGAATTTTTGTCTGTCTGTTTGCGACATGTATGTATGCACATGCATGTCGCAAAAACTACTGGACCGATTTTCATGAAATTTCGGCACATAGCTTGCTTATGTTATGGGAAGGTCAATATCTAGAATATAATTTTTCCCGGAAAGGTGTGAGGTTCCAGAGGGATAATCAGAAATTTGTCACTATCCGATATCGAAATTCATGCAGTGACGAAGTTGCGGGAAGAAACGGCTAGTACATTAATAAAATTGGGTTTATATTAATTTCACAATAAATTTTGAAAGTAACTTGATATTAATGAATCTCGTGCCCGATGACGACTAGATTGTGAAGATACATCAGCAGAGGGGATCTGACCGTCTCTTAAAATCTCAGTCCAGGGGGCTGGAAGATCAATTTCGGGATCATCTGGAGGGACTTGTTCTCCTCGGCGTCTCAGTATGTTATGAATCACAGCAGTGGCAACAATAACATTCAAAATTTTTTCTAACTTAATACGCATTCCAAATGCCAATACTGGGAAACGTCTCTTCCAGACACCATAAATTCTTTCCACAGGATTGCGAGTCCTAATCTGGGATTCATTATAAAGTTGTTCAACTGGTAGTGTTGGGTGCTCCAATGGTGGCATCATGTATGAAGTCGATGCATAACCTCCATCTACAACCAATAGTGCCTCACCGTACTTACCAGACTCAAATTGTGCTTTAATGAAGCTATTATTAAATATTGTACTATCATGGGCTGACCCTGGCCATCTAGCTACTATATCTATAATTTCAAGATTAGCGTTGCATATTGTTTGCACATTTATGGAGAAGTATCCTTTTCTATTTCTGAACAGTTCGGCTTGCTCACCACCTACTTGTAATCGCAATGGAACAGATGCAATACGAATATGTGTGCAATCCATAGCACCAATAACTCTTGGAAAGCGAGCTATACGGTAAAATGCATCTTGTTCTTTCCTAATTTCTCTGCTTGTTGTAGGGAACTTAATGTATTCGTTATGTAGTGAAGCTATTGCAGCAGTTACTTGGTGTATTATTTTATTTGCAGTGGGAGTACTCACACCACAGTAGTCACCAATACTCATCTGTGTCGAATTGGTTGCGTAGAATCTTAAGGTCGCTAACAGTTGATTTATTGGCAATATGGAGAAGTTTCTGTAACAATAAAAATTTTGTCACTATGTTGTCATAAAAAACAGACCTTGGTGTCTCACTTTACCTAGGTACGTAAGTTTTAGGTTAGGTTGACTTAACACAGTATTTCGAGTAAAATAGGAGATATTTCGATTAATATGTAGATACCTACCGGTCTGATGAGTATTCCAACCTATGTTCAAGTTTCTCCAACAAACATAGAGTGGCTTCCTTTGATAAACGAAATCTTACAGCAAAGTCATGGTCATCGTAATCATCAAAGTAATTGACTCTTTGCTTGATCCACCTTGGACGTCTCGGGCATATATTCGTCTTCACTGTCGGACTCTTCGATCATATTTCTTAAACGTTCCATCGTGGCGCGGTGTTAATAATTTTTTTGTAAAAGAAAATATAATCAAAAACGACTGCAAATCAAAGACTTGAAGTGACATTGACATTTACTTACTCTCAGATTAAATCTTTATACCGCCAAAATCGGCCGTATAAATATTTACTCGCGTATAGTACCTTATTCTCAGATTATTAGTTGGTAGAATGTAAAATCAGCATACTCGAGAGTAACTCGTAGTTTATTCTTGAGTAAAAACTTACTCTAGCTTGGTAGAATCCGCCCTAAGAAGCATTTAGTTAGAAGCCCGCAAGGCTCTGCAGAAGGAGTAAGATGCAGTGATCTATGCAGCTAAGCAAAACGGGCGCGGTTAGGTTTAAGATGTGTGACCGCTTGTGGCAAAATTTCACGCGCATTTACGTGCTTCGGAGGACATGTTAAGCCGTGTCCCGGTTGATATCGATTGATAATAGTTGTTAGCTTTGATGGACGCCTTAGAGGCGCCCTTATGGGGAGGTTTGAAAACATCCGACAGCAGGTTGGCCTGTAACTCGCATCTCCATCAATCCGCGTTGGAGCAGGGTGGTGGAGTATGCACCAGACTTTTCCAGTAATGGGGAGAGACTCATGCCCAGTTAATGATATTTACAATCCGTAACATTTGATACTTACGGATGTTAGTGGTAGTGATTTCCTTCATCAAGATAATGGACAAGAGATACTGCCGTGAAGGTGCCCGGCGGCCGGCATACGGCAGCGCAGGCAACAGCGGGCGAGTCATTCACTACATTGAGGTCAGTGACTTTTTTGCGCTTCGCATTTAGAGGGTGTTACTTTTTGTGACATTTATTTGTACACTAATTTTGTTCGAAAATTGGTTTTTTTTTCTTTCGGCTCTCATCCTCTTTGACCGTTTTTAAAACATTGTACTACACGAACTACCTTTGTGGTGTAAAAATATGTGATTCATTCACTGACACCCTGTATATTTATGTCAACTATTTTTTTATTCTATCAGGCAATGCCTGTATCATAAGAATAAATAATACTACGTAGAACGGAAACTCGCGCTCCGGACGGGCTCAAGGTCACGATATTAGCCTACACGTTAATTTCGGCTAAACAGAATACTGAAGTCGGGCTGCCTCGGACGGGCGCGTCAATTACAATAACGGCGCCAAGTTAATGTGGTGTGTTTGGTTGTACAAACAATTCTAAAACAATGCCAAACTTAAGTTTTTTTAGTTTGCCCAAAGATGATGCGAGATAAGTAATATTTTTTAAATATTATTCCTTTTCCGTACCTGGATATGACCAGTTCTTTTGACGTGATAACGTCTTTAAAATCGTTTTAGTCGGGTGACATGTTCAGAAACTTGTGTCACACCAAAACCTCACGAGCGCGATCGCAGGTATAACGAGAGAGAGACGGACCGATCTCCCGTCTCATAGTCATTCCGTGAAACTTGTCAAGGTATATTCATACTAATCTATGACTTGTCACGCGGAATCCTCACGAGCGGAGGCTGGCATAGCGTTCGAGTGAGTGGACCGATCTTCCGTCTCTCTCACTCTAGCGGCATACAAACGAATGGAGATTTTCTCGTGCGGACGTTATCACGTAAACATCTCGATCGTAAACCTACTTTACAAACAATTTGCCGTTTTTTTTTTGTGTAGTCAATTGTTTCACTTTCACTCAATTATAAAAAAAAATGTTAGATAACTACAGCATTTTAACATGTCGCCAAAATATTTTTTAATAGCCCCCGCCATCGGTCATTGAACCTTTCTCGATTGTTTTGCCTCGCGATTGCGGCATTTATTTGCGGCGCCGCGGCACTGGCGCACGCACTTTATAATGTAATTCGTTTATTTTAAACCTACACTACGTAAGTACTTACACCTATGTAGGTAAGTAATACTTACTTAAATGGCTTCATTTGGTATGGTACTTATAACTTATTAAGTAATATTATTTATAAGTATTTATAGAGTAGGTAAGTATTTATCATTCTCATATTTTGTAATACTAAACTAAAATAATGATTTTTAAGTAAAGAAAAACTTATATTTTTGCGATATTATCTTTAGACATAAGCATTACTAACAGTTCACAACCCTGGCAACACGCCTGGGCGACAGAGTGGCGTAACGGGGTAAAGAGGGAAGTAGGTATATAAATTGCGGCGTATCGATGGCGGTCAAAGGAGATTCCGTTCTATGTAGTATTATTTATTGTTATGCCTGTATGCTTTTTGTATAGTATCCTATATCTATGATGATACTGTTTTACATATGTTATAGATGATAATAATAATAATAAAAGATACGTTATTAAGTGAAACTTTTATTTATGAATGATGAGAACAGGTACTAAGAACAGCAATGCTCTATTTACAGATTTTATATTATTTGCATTTGATTTTATTTATTTACAGATAAAAAATTGGGTGTCCCAGGTGTTATTGGCTGCATTGATGGTACTCATATTGCAATAGTACATGAAGAAAGATAATTATTGTCGAAAAAATTACCACTCCTTGAATGTCCAATTAGTAAGTTTGGCTTCTAAATCCCAGTAAAAACAAATATTTAAACATAACAGAACCAAAACCAGCAACAGATAAATTCTAATCTTTCTCTGCTTGTAAATGTAATTATTTAGGCATATGATAATCATTTTCAGATTTGCAATGCTGACATGGATATCATCAGTGTAGATGCCAGTCATCCAGGGGCTAATCATGATTCTTTCATTTGGTCAAACCATCCTTTGAAATCTCACTTGGAAAACTTAAGCAACACAGAGGCTTTATGGCTTTTAGGTAATTTATTTCATTACAATTAAAGTAACAACTAATTAAAATTATATAGGAAACAACTTGCATGTAAGGACTACTTATAATGCATATTTAAAAAAGGAATACTTACAAATTTCGTAAGTTTCATTTCAAATACATTATAAAAATTAGAGCTACTCAGTTGCATAGTATGCATAATGTTCTAAATTACAAATATTCCTTTTCATAAAAATTAAAATAATGTACTTAATAAATTATATACCATATATTTCTCGATTCTGTGAGTAAGAGAATAGTTGTGTCAAAAAGAATTATTAAAAATTTACGAATAAAAAATATAAGAAAAGACAAATAGTGCTTTTGTCACATGTTCATTTTCTTTCTGCACAGACGAACGAACGAAATACTAAATTAATGTAAGTAATCATTAAATCACATTCAATCACATAACACAAAATAAACGTTATCATTTTATGACCTTTTTTTCAACCTTATTTTTATGTCCCACTGCTGGGCACAGGTCTCCTCTCACAAGTGAAAGGGATTTAGGCCATAGTCTCCACCACGCTGGCCAAGTGCTGATTGGTGGACGTATGACCTTATATTAATGTAAGTAATAACTAATATGTAATAATGAAATTATTTTTATTTCTGGAGATTCAGGGTATCCACTGAGAAAGAGATTAATGACATCGATTTCAAATACTCAACCTGAATCTCCAGAAGCCTACTACACTGAGAGACATGTTAAGACCAGGAACATTATTGAGAGGACCATTGGTGTACTAAAAGCTCGATTTAGATGTTTATTAGTTCATCGTGTTCTCTATTACCAACCTTATACAGCTGGTAGTATTACAAATGCATGTGTGATTCTACACAACATTTGTAATACAGCCAACTTGGCAATATCAGAGTTGACAGAAGGAGAGGTGCAGCAAGAAGCCTACATGCAATGTGCAGACCTGCATGCAGAACCAGCTGGTCGCCAAAATCAGGAATTGCAAATTGGCATTGCTACACGATAGGATCTTGTGGCACGCTTGTGGCAGTTGCGTCAGGGGATCTAAAATTAAAAAATACACAACTTTTTTATTCTTATGACTATGTATTAATAATATTATGTAACCTAATTTTAGAATAACAGAATCATTGAAATTGTGTGATTAAATTTTATAATGTTTTTATTGATTTTATTAAAAGTATGATTTTTTTGTGTATAGTATATTATTCGAATTACAATGATAAACTATTTTTAAGTCAATTTTTATTATTTGTATCTTGTGACTAGTAAGTTTGTATTTACAAGGATACTATATTGTTTATGCTGTTATAAATAAAATATTCACTGAATTTAATATTTTATTGTTTTTGGACATAATTTTCTTCAATGATTTACATAATCAATTTGTACTTAATTTGTCATTGGTATGATGTAGTTAAATTTATGTATATTTGTTTTAAAAATTGTAATATTTTTCATAAATAAAGATTGATTTATCTTTATTTTTTGTGTCTTGCTTAGTGACTATTTTATTTTTGGTTGATTTCATTTTGACTCCTTAAACTTAATATCTATCTTAGATTTTTTAAAATTAATTTTTTAAATATTTTTGTTTAAATTTAAGGTAGGATTAATCTGATTTGTTTATATTTTCTGTGTGGAATTTTTATGAGTTAAATTAATGTTTTAGCAGAACTAAGTTTATTATTTAAATATACATATAAGTTCATGTAAACTCACCTGGTTTGTTTAAATATAGAAACTAATTCCCCTAGATAAGTTACAGCACGTTCCATAGAGCGACTGTTGGCTAATTCTGCTTGCCGCTCTCTTGCATCTGCAGCACTCATTTGTTGCCCTTGCTGCCGTCGTCGCCTCCTCCGTCCCTGTTCTGTAGTCTGCCTGGGTGATAGCAATGGATTCTCAGATAATACGAGGCGCCTCCTTGCTCTATGACCTGTTGTGCCCCGTCTAGATGGTGAGGGTCCAGGATTTAGAGGGGTCGATACATGTATGTTTAATTCATTCCTACTATCAGGGGTAGTATTTGGGTGTAGCAATTGAGGTATTTCATGTTCCCCACTTTGTTGGTGTTCCTGTAAAAGTATAGTTTGTATAAATTTTAGGTAATTTATTTAACTTTTATCATAATATATGTACATGTACCTAATTAGGAGAAGAGTGAGGCCCAGCAGTAGACTTTTGTAGGCAGGATAAATGAATATTTATAGAGATTTTAAAATATTTCTTTTTACTTACATTACTGAATGGAATTATCAGATACATAGGTTCATTTGTGGCTGTTGTAGCTGGAGATTCGGATACTATAACATTACTTGGTCCTGCAACATCTTGGTATACCTAAAATGAAAACAACAATACAAGACGTAAAAATATATTGAATGTACACTGATTATTAAATAAACTGCAGTTAGGTAAACTTACTTGTGACCCTACTGGCTCTGGTAATTCTAACCCCAGGTATTCCAGAGCCGTAATCTTGTCCAAGAATACTTAAAAACTTTCTTTCTATGTCAGAAAGTTCTAAATTTGTAGCAGGTCCACCTCCTGTCCTTCTTTGACTATCCATAATAACTCTATTTTTTCTTTTAAGCTTAGCTTTAAAGTCAATCTAATACTAAAAACGAATACATCACTAATTATCATTCACAGTAAAACAGTTATTATTACTTATATAATAATTTATTAAGTGTAATATACAAATATTCAAATTATCTGACGTATGAAAATAAAATCTGTTAAATATCGACTCGAAAAAGGCGACTTGACTTAAGCGACATATTATTCTGAGTTGCATATGGAGATTTTACGTCCATAAAAGAACAAGAAAAATAATATACCTAGGTAGAGAAAATTGCATCAATTTCTTACTAACCTTAGACCATTCCGATCCAGATTTAATAGCTCCTTCGCCTGTTGAATTTAGGATTACTGCAACCCTTTCCCACATCCTCTTACTATGTTCTCGAGCTTGAGTAGATTTGTTAAATCCAACTGCAATTTCTCGGTGACTAGTAAGAAACTCCCATAGTTGCATAAGTTGGGTCACACTAACACGGCGACTCGTTACACTAAAAAATGTGCCACATAATTTTGAGCTAAATTATTTGATTCTCCGTAAATTTAATTTTATGTAAAGAAAAAACTTACGACATATTTTTGGAGATATAATGGAATCGAAATCAACAAAGAAAACAATGCAATGTTTGCTCGTAGCCAAAATATTAACAATGAAACTGAAAGAAGGAAACTGTTGTTGCTACAGTGAATATCGCAATAATGTGAAATCGAAAAAGGGTTCTTGAGACCAAACAAATTTAAAAATCTCTCTTATCGATAGAAAAGACGTTATCGCTTTCGTCGATGCAGTAAGTACTTATACCTTAACAACATTCCTTCCATCGAAGTTTTAAGTGCGGCGGAAGGGGAACAAAAAATAAAAGTTTAAATTACGCGCTTGAAATCACGATAAAAAGCAACAATCGTTCCATAAAATCTAAGTTTTAAGTGCGTTCACGAAAGGAGAATAAAATATAAAGTTTAAATTACGCGCTTCAAAAAAAAGTCATTGATGTTCAAAAATAGGATGAATTGTTACAATTTAAAATTCATTTGAAAATGAACATTTTTTATTTTTAATGCTGTTAGACAATGTATCAAGATAAGATTTATTAATTAACTAAAAAAATATTTATAGTTTTTCAATGCGTTCCTGTTTATATTATCATAAAAAAATGGTACAATTAATAAAATATTTTTGAACGAAAAAGAAAAAAGTATTTTTAGTACACCACAGACAAACTAACCGTTCAACTTCGTTCAATAATTGTTCACCTTTAATGATGTCATGGTAAGAATTTTAACAATCCAAAAGCAGCCCTGCTTTTGAACTGGCTGGAAATTGCGCGTATTTTTATAAGCTCATGGTAAGGCCCCTGTTAATAGATGCTAGAAGGTCTGAATAATGCCTTGGAACTTGGTACAGGTGTCCTCCAGTATAAGGATCCACTTATTGCCTGATGGTGTCTCCGGAAGGGGCCTGAACAGGTCCACTGCGAGCAGCGAGCGATGGCTGGTACTTGTAGCGGGCCTGCCGGTTTCCGCGTGTCCACCTTGTACCGTTGACACGCTGCACAGTTTTTGATGTATAGAGTAACGTAGGCTCTCATTCCAGGCCAGTAATATTTAGCTAGTACGTCTTTGCACTCAAGTTCCGGTACCACCAAACTGGCGTCATCGTTCTCTTCATTTTCGGGGCCATAGCGGTACAATATACCGTCTACTACCACATACCCGTTATCGGCCCAAGACCTCCCACTAAAGGGATCGTCCGACTCCAATGCTTCGACGATCTTAAGGATATCAGGGTCCTTGAGTTGGTTATCTCTTACCTCACTAGGGTTGGGTACGGGCAAGTCAACCACAGTGAGACACAAGTCGCAATCAGTACTCTCCGAGGCGCATGTAGGACGCGACAGCTTGTCCGCGATCACGTTTGCCCTACCAGGTGTGTACTCGATCTTCAGGTTGTATTCCTGTAGACTGAGTGCTCACCTGGCCAGGCGGACACTCGGCGACTTCAAACTCATGAGCCACGAAGCGGTTGGTGATCCGATTTTACGGTCACGTCCGCGCTATCGATTTACCCCCGGAACTTTGACACTGCCCACACGACGGCTAGAGCTTCTCTCTCCGTGGTGTTGTAGTTCTTTTCAGCAGCCGTGAGGAGGCGACTGCCCTACTCGACGGGTCGCTCGTCGGTCCCCTCCCTCTGAAGTAGTGCCGCTCCGAGGGCATATCCGCTGCTGTCTGTCCTGAGCACAAACGGTTTAGTTCCGTCTGCTTGGCGGAGAATTGGAGCGGAGACCAACAGGGACTTGATAACCTCGAAGGCATTTTGCTGTTCGGTGTCCCACTCCCAGGTGCTAGCTTTTTTCAGTAGAGAAGTCAACGGCCTGCTCACTTCGGCATAACCCGGAATGAAGCTTCGACTGTGACTAATCTAACGTAATCCCAGCCTTGGCAATAAAGTCACGACCTAACAAAGTTCGGGTATTTTCACCTGGGAACACCACGAACTCTGTATCAAACTGCCTATCCTCTAACATTACGGGTACTATCGCAGTGAGCACAGTTTTCACTTGACGGGAACCGACCGCGAGTCCAATGGTTCGTTCCGTCTCACGAAACTGTATTCCGACCGATCGCAATATAGTATGCAACAAGGTACCGGCAACGCTGCACGTAGCTCCCGTGTCCAGTATCACGGCGCTTACCCTATTAGCAATATTGACCGATACCATAGCGTGTGACTGTGTTGTCGCAAGAATTTCGCATGTGACGTTCTCGTCTGCAACCACATTAAAATCGTATTGTTTCGCGGGTGGCTGTTTTCCGCTGCAATTCCCACATTTCGATTTCAATACCCCGAGTTGGCTGCATCCGTAGCATCGTAAAGAACTTAACTCGTTATTGGGGCATTTACCCTCTGAAACCGTGTTAGGCGCTTGTTGTTTATTATTCTTGTTTTGAAGATTGCGACAATCTGTTACAACGTGACCATAAGACTTACAAAACGAACACCTAATACCTGCCCTACACGTTGCGAGAAATCGTTCAGAGATCGGCCGATTTTTCTCTGAACAGAGAAATCGGAAGCCCCTAGTGCCTCCACACGTCACCGATATCTGATTCGATCGTCAGTTTTCCGCAGAAGTTCGCACAATAAACATGTTATCAAGATGAAAAATGATGATGTTGCTCTTGCGTTATTTATTAATTTAAACATTGGTGTGAGGCATTTAGTACAATATTTGCAGGTCTTAATGCATAATACGAGTTCAAATAAATGCTACCTTTTCAGGCATCACACATCATAATATTGTAAACTTACAAAATAGAATATTAAAACAGTAATTATGTGAGAAACTTAATATTTATCATTAAATGTCAATAATAGAATTATAATATTATTATATAACGACGACCCCTGTGGCGCAATAGTTATCATGCCAGTCTGCCGATCAGAGGGTCCCGGGTTCGATTCCCGGCGAAGCAGAAATTTGAATGACGAGTTTAAAAATTTCTGTCCTCAGTCTGGGTGTTGTTGTGTGTGGTAATCTCAGAGTATACATACTCTTTTGATATGTTTGGTTTATGTATAATGTTTGAATAAATTATGTCATATTTGTTGATTCCGTGACAATCTTTTGAATAAGAAACATGCATAGCTATCTGACATAATTAAAAAAATACGTTTTAATAATAAGTAAATTCTAAAATGTTTAAGTTTCAAATAAATAGTTTGCTTATGAATCCTTAAGCATAAGAATAAATAATACTACATAGAAGGGAATCTCCTTTGACCGCCATCGATATGCCGCAATTTATATACCTACTTCCCTCTTCACCCCGTTACGCCCCTCTGTCGCCCAGGCGTGCTGCCAGGGATGTGAACTGTTAGTAATGCTTATGTCTAAAGATAATATCGCAAAAATATAAGTTTTTCTTTACTTAAAAATCATTATTTTAGTTTAGTATTACAAAATATGAGAATGATAAATACTTACCTACACTATAAATACCTGCTCATGAATAATACATTATTATGAGTACCATACCAAATGAAGCCATTTAAGTAAGTATTACTTACCTACATAGGTGTAAGTACTAACGTAGTGTAGGTTTAAAATAAACGAATTACATATTAAGTATAACGTGCGTGCGCCAGTGCCGCGGCGCCGCAATCGCGAGGCAAAACAATCGAGAAAGGTTCAATGACCGATGGCGGGGGCTATTAAAAATATTTTGGCGACATATTAAAATGCTGTAGTTATCTAACATTTTTTTAAATAATTGAGTGAAAGTGAAACAATTGGCTACACAAAAAGAACTGGTCACATCCTTTTGATAAATTAGGTACGGAAAAGGAATAATATTTAAAAAATATTACTTATCTCGCATCATCTTTGGGCAAACTAAAAAAACTTAAGTTTGGCATTGTTTTAGAATTGTTTGTACAACCAAACACACCACATTAACTTGGCGCCGTTATTGTAATTGACGCGCCCGTCCGAGACAGCCCGTCTTCAGTAGTCGGTTTAGCCGAAATTAAAGTGTAGGCTAATATCGTGACCTTGAACCCGTTTTGAGCGGGAGTTTCCGTTCTACGTAGTATTATTTATTCTTATGCCTTAAGTGTCTTTTTGATTTGAAAGTGATCCTATTAGCCACATATTGTGTTTGTGTCTGTGTGTGTGTCCATGGCACCCACGACACAGGGTAAATCTGTCTTACTGTGGGGCTTTGAGTGTGAAATGTTTATTATTTATTATTATAATAATGTCCGACAAAATATACGAGGGCTGTTTGATAAGTCGTTTTAAAAAGTTAAAAATATATGTTTTGAAACAATTAAAGTCTGAAATAATTGTAACTTTTCAATTTATCAGGTAGTTGGTTGTATATTCTAATTGTCATAATAAAACTATTTCCAGATGTCAAAGATAATTTGGTTCGATGCATGTATATACATACATATAATTTGTGACTATTTAGAGTGCGCAAAAAAAATCGAGGAGCATACATATTATTGCATAAAGCACGCTTTACATGATACGCACGTCCGAAAACAAACGGGGTCCGAGACGAAGCCGGCGAACTGTCGAGTGCCGAGCCGAGTTCAGCCGAGCGATCCCGAAGCCGCCCGAACCGCCGACGAACGATTTCTCTGATAAAATTTCATACTGCCGACGACGTACGAGAAATTGAAACGAATCGGAACGATTTCCATCCACACAGTGCGAGAAATCTGAAGAAACAGGTTTCTTCAGAGAAATCTGAAGTAATCTGAACGATTTCTCGCAACGTGTAGGGCAGGCATAACTCGCTTATCACGTTTCATATTATTACTCGTACCGCACGCACCAGTAGCAACGCTGCGTTCGCTCGATTCGAGTTCGCGGCCGGTATCGCGCGGCGCGTGCGATCGGGGCGGGTTCTGACTCGCCGTTTTTGTAGAAATGGTCGGGTTTATGCCGTAGATATTTACGTTTAACTCGTCAATGGAACCTTCTATGGCTCTCGCCTTTTCTATAAGAATATCAACGTCGTTAATATCGTCTCTACGTAATCGCTTTTTCACTCTTCGATGTAAGAGGCCGTAAATCCATCCATCCATCCATCAGCCTTTTAGAGTCCACTGCTGGACATAGGCCTCCCCTAATGTTCGCCACTCCGTCCGGTCCTGCGCCCTCTGAATCCAGCGGTTTCCCGCTATCTTCTTCAGGTCGTCAGTCCACCTGGTTGGAGGGCGGCCTGTGCTCCTTTTGCCGAGACGTGGTCGCCATTCGAGGACCTTTCTTCCCCACCGGTTGTCAGTCCTCCTAACTATGTGGCCTGCCCATTGCCACTTCAGCTTGCAGATTTTGAGAGCTATGTCGGTAACCTTCGTTCGTCTACGGATTTCATCGTTACGGATTCTGTCACGTAGAGAAATACCAAGCATAGCCCTCTCCATCGCTCGCTGAGCGACCTTGAGCCTGTGGAAAAGGCTAACTGTAAAAGACCACGTCTCAGCGCCGTAGGTCATCACTGGCAACACACACTGCTCGAAAACTTACGACGGCAGTTGTATTCCGTACATAACGCGCAGGCGCGCCATGGCGTCGCCGCGTCGGGCCAGGCGTGCAAGCCGGCGCGCGCACCGCGCCACCACACGGCCGCGTCGCCTTTTAACAGCATCGGCAGGCCGCACAGTCGTGTTCGTCGCTGACACACCCGCACTCCTTGAACACCTGTACCCCGTCGATGAACGCCTCCAGTGACTCCGCGTCGCGTGCCCTCCCGTCAAATCTTGCAGTGCACTTGGAGAAGTTGCCTCCGGTGACCGCGGACGGATGAGCGCCTGCCTTTCTAGACAGTAGCGTAACTCAACCCGATTTTTAAAATTTGAACAAATGACTGCGCGTAGTGCTAGCGCCCGCGACCCCGCCACCGCCGCGGCGCCTGTTCACGCCGGCGGCAGCGCTCCGACGAGCGCGTTCACCGAGACCTTAGCTGGTTACATGGAGTGCTCCGTCAGGATGCAAGCGGAGTCGAACCGTACGCTGATCGAAACCTTGAGATCCGGCCCCTGGAATCCGACAACTTCGACGCCAACGCCCGACACACGCGCGTCCTTGGACCACCCACCCGCACGCGGTCACCGGAGGCAACTTCTCTTAAAAAAATTGTCCTTCACATTCTTCGATTTACTAAAGACAGCTTTACCTGAAAAATAATAGTCACTCTAGATTAAACTTTTATATTTGTTTTTCAGATATTTGGCTAAGGGACATACATTTACTGATCTGCACGAAAATTTTAAGCTTGGAATATCTACAATAGCTCAAATAGTAAGACGCACATGTAAAGTGATTTGGAATGAACTATCACAAGAATGTATTCCAGAATTAACAGAAGGGAGATTAAAATAAATCGCAAAGCAGTATGAGTACAAAGCTAACTTCCCTCACTGCATTGGCGCCATGGATGGCAAACATATCAGAATGATTAAACCAAACAATAGTGGGTCGCTTTTTTCAATTACAAAGAGTTTTTCTCTATAGTATTGTTTGCTGTAGTTGACGCAGACTACACGTTTATTTATATAGACGTGGGTGCGTATGGAAAAGAATGTGACTCAACAATTTTTTAAAATTCTTCATTATTTGAGCATCTAGAACAAAACCAGACACAACTACCGCACCCAGTACCAATATCAAGCACTCGAAGTGTAGATATGCCTTATGCTTTTGTTGCTGACGAGGCTTTTGGTTTAAGTATCATGCGTCCTTATAGTGGAAGGAACTTGCCTACAGCAAAACGTGTATTTAATTATCGCCTCTCAAGAGCCAGGCGGTACGTAGAATGTCCCTTTGGTTTATTATCAAATAAATAGAGAATTTTCCATCGACCCTTGAACGTGAAAACTGACTTATCAATCGTCATTGTTAAATGTTGCTGCGTTTTGCATAATTTCGTCAGATCAGATCAGATCCAGAGATGGAGGTAATTCTAGGGAATCAATGGCGATTGCAGATCATGAAGACGTGATCACAGACATTACACAATCACAAGCTGTAAGAAGAGTTCCAGCAGCCAATGCAATACGTGATATGTTCTCAGATTATTTTATGAGCGAAGAAGGGGGATTATCTTGGCAATTAAAAGTAATTTAATACCTATTAAATCTGTTATTATGTACCTGTATTTAATCATAACCTATCTACTTGTAATACAAACAATAAGTGGATAAATAAATAAATCTTACCAAACATATCCTTGTCTTTATCACTGAGCGCGTCGAATTCGGAATACAATATAATGCAAATATCTTTTCATGCTGCATTCGAAATGTTCTTATATTTAAACTCTTCTAAAGATTTATCCCACAAGACTGGCCTTTCACGAACCAGTGAGATTAAATTATCGATGTCTATGTTCTTGATAAATTCAGGTAGGGTAAAACATGTAGTGATTGCCCAGTTAAGGAATTAAAACAAGCGTTTTATTAATTGTAGCTTTTATTTTATTAGAAATAATTGAAAATTTATAGTTAAGGAAACTTAAATACTTCTACTACAGGAACATTGACTGACAATTGCAATATTTTTGAGATCATAGAAATTATAAGCGATAGCAAAAAAAACTCTAAAAACATAGTTATTGCCCGGACGAGACAGCAACTGCCCACCCATTTTATATAGTGATTGCCCATTATAAATCAAACAATAATTTTATTTAATGTTAATTCACATTAAAAATAAATATTATTTTTAGCCTTTTGAACATTGGTATATAAAATATGAGTTTCTGAATCAGTACTACTATTGCTATCATTGTCAGAATCATCAATTTTATAACAAAGGTGACATAGAAACAAAGCCCTGTCCAAATCATCTGGCATGTGATCTAAATGGCCTTTGGGAATGCATCGTGAATGAAATGATTTGTGACAGCTGCTGCATTCTAATTTGTTCTTTATTATTACAAGCTTGCACATTACACAAATAGCAGGAAGCAGCACTTCTTCACTTATGATGTTAATTTTCTTTGACACAGGTACGTTAACAGAATTACCACTTGAATTTTTAGTTAAATCAGTCTGACTATCGTCTGTTTGCACCTTGCTTTTCTTTTTACTTAAATCTTTCTTAATATCTTTTTTAGTTTTATAATATTTTTTTCAAATCTCTTTCCATTCTCTTTTTTTCTTTCTCTTTCTGCTGATTTTCTTTATCTAATTGTTTTTTTTTTTTTTTTTGTAATGCTAGTTTAAATGAATCTGATGAAATAGCAAATGGCTGCCTTTCAGTGTGTTTTTTTCCTTTCCTTACGGGTGTTTTAGGATAACATTGTAAATATAAATATCACGGCTGTACTCACGTGGTTTTATTCGGGGATGCCCGACTAGTTTCGGTCCTAACCGAGGACCTTAGTCATGAGCTCCCGCCGCCGGTCGCGGTGACATCACGGCGGAGACTTGTTTTAGGAAATGTTTTAGGATAAGCTAAGTATTCCCCTAAAACAGATTTTACTCTCACTATTTTCGGGCTAGGTATGTGTATATCTTTTGGAGAAGATGTGCAATGTTCAGGCTGGATAACCGGCTGAGAGTTAGATTTTTCAGGAAGGTTTGGAACGTACAGGACATTTGGCTGATCTTTGGAAGTTCCAGGAAGACCTATTAACCCTAGAAAGATAACCATATTTTGACTGTCACAAAAGATAACCATGCGCTTCGGAGGCGCACGATATATTAATATATTTTTTTAATGAAATACCTATTTATTGTATTTATTTACTTCATTGTTTTGAAATGTGGTTAATGAACTAAAAATTTAAAAAAACTTTTTAGTGAAATATTTTATATATTTTAAACATTAAACTTAAATCAAAAAACCTCTAGAAAAAATCAACAAAATTAGCAGTCTTCTGTTTACAGGAACATAGTATCAAAAAATAATTATTTTTTTTCTTTAAAACGAATTATATTATTTCTTACTAACCAATCGACTAAAAAAAAAACATTCAAAATTATAATCGTTTGGGTCAAATTTGGTTTGATAGGCATTCAAAACAAACTTTAATGCATTTGGTGCAAGTCATCTTAGACATTATTTTTTTTATTAGTGCAAAAGATGCAGTACCGCCTTTTCTTGGCTGGAGGTTCTTCTTCATTGTCTGTATCGTTCTGCACAACCGGTTTCAGAAGAATTTTTGAGATATTATCTCTCACATGCTTTGGCAAAGTAGGAGCTTCCAGTCTTTCGACACATGCGCGTTGGACCTCTACTTGTGCGAATAATATTTATAGCAGATGTCCTTCCGCCACTTTGTCCTTTTATTGTCGACCAGCAATGTTCGTTCTTACCCCTAAGCACACGGCGATCAGGAACAATTACGCGGTGGTCACGACGGGATGATTCCGAAGTTCCAGTGGGCTCTGAAGATACAGACAGACTTACATCGTCTTCATTTTGTGTATCATTCAATTGTTGTGGCACCTCATCATCTATAAACTCGTCTTCGAAATCAGTCTGTATGTCATCTTTACCCAAATTATCTTCTATCTCACTGTCACTTCCTTGCTCTCGTTCATGCTCGTCCTCTTCCTCTTCTGCGATAAACCTATATATTGCATCATCAGATAGTGTTCTCCAGCTCGTCATGATGAAGGCGAAAAGATTTCATGTTAAAACAAAGAAATAAACAGTTATAATAAACATTTTATGTAAGTATAAACAAATTCATACTTTCACTAAAAATCACACAAAAGATAACCATGCGCCTCAGGAGCGCAATACTGAGTCATAACTGTAAAACTATGGTACTTACCGCGTAAAAAAGGCCGTCCCGCGATTCTGTGCACCGACCACAGAGCTAACTTAAAAGGACAGGTAGATACGCGCGCTCATTAGAAAGAGACAGCGATGTCAAACCGACGCGGGCGCCTCTGAAGCGTAGGTTATCTTTCTAGGGTTAATTGTGATGGGATATAATGCTGATACTCTGAGCTTTGGATTGACTTTCCATGCGGATTTTGAAGTTCTAGGTGGATGTTCGGTGTGGTGACAAATGATTCAGTGGGATTAAGAACTTTCGACGGTAAATTTGGAGCAAATTCGAATGTTCCAGGGAGACTTAGATCTTCTGATAGAGTAATTGGTTCAGTAGAGTGTGGCAGTTCTGACTGGAGATTCGGCTGACTTTGAGACGTTCCGGGTATATCAAGTGATTTAGATGTAAATAAAGATCCCACATTAGATGCAAAGTAAAGATATTTCTGAATTTTTCAAAAGTAACTGTTGCTGAATCTGCAATTTCTTCAAAAGTTTGACTTTGTATATTGACATTCTTACCTAAACATTTAGAGTAGTTGATGGCATCAGGATTGAATGGACAGAGGCCACAAGCCCTGAAACCATTTACCAAAATTTCTGGTCGCAAAGATGCTGTCAATACTTCGTCCAGTACCGGTGCAAAAGTAAGCTTAGTTATCCCTTTACCTACATTAGCTGCCTGCCATTTTTTAAGGTGTTTCCGCCATCCTACTTTAAGAGGTCGAAATGCGAACACGTCAGCAGGTTGTATGATCCGTGTTGCATTGGGGTACAATGCAATAAGTTCAATTTGTAAATAGGTACACACCTGGCTTAAATGGAAATTCAAATGAGTCTTGTGTCCATCGACATATAGTATGACAGGAAATTCTACGGACTTTTGAACCAGGAAGGGATGGAAAACATTGGCAATAAATTCATAAAATGTTTCGGTTGTCATCCAGCCATTATCAGATTTACCAATGCCCCATCCTTTTTCTTTTGGCAGCGATTCATTTATTTTTTCTGGGAGTCTTTGATAGGGGCAAACTATAAATGGACGACATATCTCTCCTGCAGCTGAGAAGATAAATAATGCTGTAATGGATTCTTTCGCATTTGAGTGTTCTATATTATAGACATTTTTTGAGCCTTTTTCAGCTATGACTAGACCTGTACTTTGGCAAATTTGGAAATTAGTCTCATCTGCGTTGAATACTCTGTGTGGTTGATTAAGAACGTCGTTAAAACCTTTTTCATCAGCATATAAACGTATTTCTTGAAACCATCCTCTAATATCTTTCTCTGATACGCATGAGCTTGCTTTCGTTACACCTTCAGAAGTTCTTATGCCCAACTTAGGATGTCTTTTCAAAAAAGATTTCCACCATCCGTTACCAGGTCTATTATTAGGAAATGGGTTGGTTCTGGGATTATCAGTCAGAAATTTTTGAACACTATCCAGTATATTTTCTTTGTTTCTTGGAAATCCTTTTCGGGCAGACGTTATGATCCAGTGTTCTAGATCGTCTTGCTCTTTAGACGATAAGATAGGAGCTGGAGCAAGGCTAGTTTTATGTCCTGGGTTACTCTTGCGAAAGCGTAGTGTGGACCGCGGGACACCATATTTTTGGGCCATTTGTCGGTGTGACAAGCCGTGCTCATTGTTTTGTATCTCTGTGATAGCCTTTTCCAGGTTTTCTTTACAATATTTTAATTTAGGGACTTTCGGCATTCTAAAAATAATAAGAAAAAGTGAATTATTATTAGATAATTACTAATAAGGACGATTTAAAAACCTATGTTGACCGGGCAATTACTGTACCCTTTACCAGTGGCAATAACTGAAAACTACTATGGCAATCACTAAAATGTTCTTAATATGATTACAGTGATTGCCCACCCCTTTCAAATTCAAACTGAATGTTTTTAACGGTTTACTGACTTAATACAATGACTAAATGAAACATCTTCTTTCAGAAAAAATATCTAATAAACACTATGTAAAAAGATCTTACACAAATGATGCATTTAAAACGGTTATCCTTAAGAAAAAACAGAAGAAACTTACTTTTTTCGCTGAGACGCACACCTGTTGCCGAAAATCCACGATGACAGTTTTTTTTTAAACAGTGTTGACAGTTTATTATTTTAAATCCTACTACGGAGTTTTGGGTTGACATCTATTGATTCAATTTTGTTGTACGTTTAGAAGAAATAATAAAAAAAATATTAGTTTTCTTAAAGTGGGCAATCATAGTACACTGGGCAATCATTGTATGGTTTACCCTATGTCCATTCTGATAAATACTCTTTAACAGGCACCGCGCGCGACGTCCTTCTTCTCCGTGTGTAAGCGACTAACAAAACTCGTACATTAGTTGAAAACTACGGCACCGGTCGCCGCTGCCGCCGCGGCATAAAGACTCTCCGTCGCCGCCGCGGCGTCGTATGTATGGCGCCATATAAATCTAAGGCAGACTATCGCAGCGGCGCCGCGGCGGCGACGGCGAGTCTTTATGCCGTAATGTGTTAGGGTCGAAACACATAACCGCGTTGCGGCGCCGCGCTGTTGAAAACGGCAGTTTGCGTTGCGGCGTCGCGAAAAACTATCGTATCGTATGGTAGGGTAAGCAGTTCTTCGTGATTTTTTAATGTGAACGGACGTGTCTCTGGCATGGATCGTTGTAACAAAAACATCAACAAATTTTGTAATAATTGTGGACATTCGTCGCCTTGTGCTGTAAAATAATTTTTAATTGGTATCTAATTAGTCAGAATGGTATCAGCACAAGGTAAAATTGATAACCGCCTTGTGCCTACTTGGCGTTTCAATTCATGCCTCTCTCCATGAACACTCTCAACAATTTTGGTAATTATTCCGTATCGCGCCACCAACGATTTTGAGGCTGATTTTTTTTATGACTTCGTCATGATTTGCTCATGTCATGTTGGCGCATGACCTTTTTTGAGAAAAAAAACTTTCGATCACTCTACATTCGTTTTGTAGAATTTTTTGTGTTTTTATAGATTAGGGGAAGGTGGGTCTGGGGGGCTTTCGGGGGGCGATGCCCCCGCCACAAAATATACAAAAAAGACTCGTAATTTAAAATGATTGGGATCGGGGGTTCCGTGGACGTGGTACCATTAATTTTCTTTCGCTCGGGTGGAGCATGATTTAAAAAGCCACCAACATAACCTGCAAAAAAAGGGAAGCAGTTCCGGCGAGGGGAAGGTCCCAGGGGTACCGCCACGCCCTCCGCCCCCCAGGGCGGGGGCCCTCCCCCAAATCCCCACCAAGGTGTTTAATGTACCTTTACCTTATATTGTTGGCAACCCTACCTGTGACGGCTGTGTGACTAGGGTTGTCAACAATTTAAAAAATCGTAGCTACGTAGATCGTAGTGCATCGCGGGTAGTGGGTTATATCTTATAGTCCCACGCCGGGAGTCTAGGTTCGATTCCAGCTCTCGCCTTTGCAAAAAAAAAGTATTCTTTCGTGTATTTATCGCTTGCTACGGAAAACGCAAAAAACTTAGTGACGAAACCTGTATATCTCAGACTACATGTTTTTTATATTTTTTATTTATTTTTGTATTTTGGTGAACATAGATCTATGTTGCACAATTAAACATTTAATTGCTCATGACGATGATTATGATAAGGTCCTATTTGAAGCATTTATGTACGACTTAATGATATGACGTATTAAGATACATTTCTTGTGTTAAGTACTTAAACCTAAAATATTAATAGATATTATAATAAATTGCGGTCGTCATCAAAAATAAAAGTTATAAAAAAAGCATTGGTGTGGTGTGGTGCGGTCGAGTTTATGATTAAGTTTTAACTGCTCGTGACAAATCTACTTGCTTTTATGTGGTTAGATAATATTTGAGGCCATCGAAAAATTTCAGGGGAATCTTGTCGTAAACGTTCAAGCAGGATTTAATACGTTTGATTCCATATAGCTCCATCAATTACTGAAATAACATTTTGAAGCTTGTTCCAAGCCTCTTTAAAATTGTAAGAAGAATATTACGTCCTAAGTTGGACGTAATATTCTTCTTGATGTAATTAAAGGCGGCGGCGCAATGTAAAACGCCCTGACTAGAAGGGTGGTATCAAATGTTTGTTGTTTTTCTTCAGTGACTGCAGAAATTTTATCGATGACTTTAGACGGATTAAAAGGGTAAATTCTTTGCGGCTGCAAATCCACTTTTGATGTTGTTTTCACTGTTCAAATATATTTTTTTCATAAGTTCGTTTAACAATTCTGGAAAATGGCATTTATTAATAGCGCAAACATTAGCATTTGAAAGCTTATAACGAAGTAATATTTTCCTCCATTCTCTTTTAATCGGGCCGAAAAAAGCTTAATCTAGGGGCCGAGTAAGATCAGTCGCATTTTGAGGCAGAAACACAAATCGTATGTTATGTTCTTGACATAACTTTTCACGATAATGTGTGACGATAAATTATCTCCTATGACGAGTTAAGGGCCAGCTAAACTAGCCGCCCAGGATTCAAACCAATCATCAAACATTGTCATATCGAACCATCCGGACGACGTTCTGTTGTATCGCGCATTTGGAGGTCCATTGCGACACCATCGACAAAGACAAAAAACTTTATTTGCATATACAGGGTGACTGGTTGAACACTTGAGATACTCGAGGACACAATTATTTACGATCAAACTAAACGTTTAAAAAAAAGTTTTAAGAAAATATACGAATTATTATAATTAATGCGAAAATATCCTGAAAGTGCGGACACATTGTACGTGGGTATTAGACGGGTGTTCGATCTCGACCGTCTGGCTACTACACTACTACTACTACTCTACACACTACTACATAATTGTATTATGTACAGGGTGGACCATAAAGTTGAGCGGATTATAAAAAATCATATAAAAAAAAAATGGGTGCGTGTACTTATGTACGCGCGTGAGAAGTTATACTTCTATGGCATCATTAAATAAAATATTATTAGAAAATGGTTTGCAAGTTTCCATTGCTTAGCTCTCTGAATATTTCATGTGTGTCAAATTTTTGAACGACACGCCGAGACCAGAGACGCACCAACGGTTGACAAATACGACTGACGTTGTCCTGTCTTAAATAATAATCCAAATATTCAATTTAAATCACTACTGAATATATTTTATTGCCACATATATAATTCGCACTTGTATGAAAATAAAACACGTGTTGTGACTGTAAAAACTAAAACCATGTGGATAAATATTGGCTGCAACCCTTTTTGCGTCCCACTGCTGGGCACGGGTCTCTCACCATTATTGGGGAGGCCTGGAGCTTACTCCACCACGCTGCTCCAATGCGGGTTGGTGGAGATGCGGGTTAGTGGCCAACCCGCTGTCGGATGTTTTCAAACCGCCCATAAGGCCTCCGACAAGGTTTGACGACTGTTATCTATCGACAACAACCGGGACCGACGGCTTAACGTGCCCTCCGAAGCACGGAAAACGCGCATGAAATTTTTTGCCACTAGCGGTCACCCATCTCACACCCGACCGCGCCCGTTTGGCTCAGCTGCATAGATCGCTTGCGTTCTACGCTAGCCGCCAGGCCATGCGCGCTTCGGGATAAATATTATTATATTATAAATAAATATGAAAACAGTGATCAGAGGCGACAAGCGTACCAACATGCGCGACTAAGAGAGGTTTTATTTCTATTTCGTTGGTAGCTATTCGGTTGAGTGGGCAACTTCATCTTGTTAATTTTGTGTTACAGTGATGCGCGCGCATCTTGAAATTTCACTCTCATCAGTTTTTCATAACGCGCCTAAAGAAGTATAACTTCAAAAATTACAAAGCTCAGGAAAGCAAAAATATATTTATAATAAAGAATACAAATGGGAATTTTATTTCTTAAAAGTAACATCGCTGAGATGTGTGCCACGCAGACGTACACACTCTTCCAATCTAGCCCTTAAATTCGTGAAAACTCGCTGGCACATTGCTCGTGGGATAGCGGACATTTCCTCGCGAATGTTGTCTTTGAGTTGGGCAATTGTCGTCGGTTTATTTGCGTAAACGCAACTCTTGAGGTACCCCCGGAGAAAAAAATCCAGTGGCGTGAGATCTGGGCTCCGGGGAGGCCACGGAATGTCCCCTCCACGCGATATCAATTTTCCATTAAACATTTCGTTAACAACTGCCAAAGACTCATTGGATGTATGAGATGTCGCGCCATCTTGTTGAAACCAGGTCCTGCTGTTGTAGGCTTCAAAATTATGCAGTTGTGGAAAGAAAAAGTTACGTAACATTGATTTGTAGCGATCAGAATTTACTGTTATTGCCTGGCCTCGCTCATTTTCGAAGAAATGGGGTCCAATGATTCCTTGAGCCGACATGGCCGCCCAAACTGTGACTTTAAGCGAATGCAAAGGTCTTTGATGTTTTAATTTGGGATTTTCTTCGGCCCAATACCGACAATTTTGCTTATTAACAAATCCACATAAATGAAAATGAGCTTCATCCGAGAAGAGAATGTTGTTCAAACTTTTAAAACGCTCTAACATTGTTTCGGCAAATGCACGACGCAAATGGTGGTCATTTGGTTTCAATTCCTGGACTAATTGAAGTTTATAAGGGTGTAACTTAAGATCTTTACGCAAAATACGCCTTAACGATGTTCTTGATATGACGTCGTCATATCATAATGACGAGCTGAGCTGATCTCTTTCGGGACGACTGCTGGGGATCGCGGCGTACAGACGCCACGACCACGACGTTGCTTACATTTTCCTCCGTTCTTATCGACCTTGGACGCCCCGAAGGTTTTTCATTTAATGTCGAACCCGAAGACTCAAACTTTCTGACCCATGATCTGATCACACTTTCACTCGGACATTGTTTTACATCATGGAAATTAAACTTAGAGCGAAATAGACGTCGCGCAATAGTGCACGAATCGCCATTTTTGTAATACGCCTTTACACAAAAGGCACGCTGCTCACCGGTGAAACGCTCCATAGCAACTGAATTTCCCAGAACCTAGCTACCTATCCCCGCAATCCGCACCCCGCTCCCGTGTTCCTGTCACGAGTAATGCGATTTTGAAATTCGCACGCCTTTCTGACCCACCCTGTACATCGAAAGTTTTGGTTTTTTGTAGAGAATGTATGATCCATTTTCACTTCGTACTTTACCTGGCTTAAGACTGACAAAAATAAGATAAGTAATGTAATAAAAGTCTTTTTGAAATCATAGTATTAAAGTGATTTTGAACGTTACGTCACAACAGCGACACAAGATGAAAACTGACTCCTTAAATGTACCTACCGAAGTACTTTTGGCGTACTTAAAAATTGAATCATACCTAGGTATTTAAAACAATTGATTGAATTATTTATTTACAGTGATGAATTTTATCAAAATTAAACATATCGTAATAATTGTTCAAAATTCTTACCTCCTCGTGTAATATGTACACAGCACGTTTTTGCACTGTTGTTTTACACTGAGTATCACATGGTATCACATAGGGCGTTGGATTCTTCTATTGGGGAAGAATTCGCGGTACAAACGTATAGCATCTCGGACACTGTCATTCGTACCGAGCAATACGAGGATTCACAAACCATCTCGTACTATTCGTCATTAGAAAATGACATTGTTGTTATTGAAATGATACCGCGCAATCGAGAAAAAAATGACCGGCGCGTGCACTTTGCAAAACAAAACTGTGTAAGTGTAGCAAGGACAAACGAGGCCTGCGGGCGACGCCAAGAGAAATTGCGTCGGCCGGTCTATTGTTTTGTGTCGCTCGGGCCCGGCCGGCTAATGCTCGGCGTTATTTACCTACAAATAAACGTGGGTACTGCTCAAACCGCATGCGTCCACAATTAATTAATTTACTGGATATTTTTGTGAAATTTTAAGCAACTATTTTTTACATATTTAGAACGAGCATCGTTTACTGAGTGACCTCTATCAATATCTCAAATGTTCAACCAGTCACCCTGTATATGGCTGTTTACAAAAGTTGTTAATACATATTTAGTATGCCATACTTACCTTCATGAGGTATGCAAATGTTATAAAGATAAAAGAAAAATTTAATTATAACACAATGTATAAAAATGTACATCAATATCAATTTTATTGTTATTTTTATTTGATCCTATATTGCGCCTTTTAAAAAAAATTTTAAATTTTATTTACTCATATTTATTTATATTTCGGATCGAATAAGATCGTCGGCTTTGGGTATCCATATTGCAGGGTGCTTGTACACTAAGAGGAAAAAAAACCGGTGGAATAAAAACCTCCCAGGTTTTTACAGAATTCCTTTATGCATACATAAAATGTGACAAAAGTTCTCTTTAATTATCTTCAGTATCTAGGTACGCCATATTTGTAATTACAACCGTACCTTTTTGTAAAAAAAGGTCCTATCTCATATAAATATAAAAAAGTAATAACTAACTGTACCTACAATAATTAACTGTACCTACGCAAATAACAACAGTCCCAAGTTCATATCAACAAAATTAAAAGGCGACAACCCTAAGCCTATAAAAGGCAATGTTTTGATTAATTTTGCGAAAACGTGCTAATACATTGCCTGGCTTGATTTGGTAGTCTTAAATGTGTTTTAGATTAAGATAAACATTCAAAGGAACGAAACAAGCATCTTTGATTTGCTATAATACTTTCTAATTAGTAAAATCTGCTTCAAAATACAGAACACATTTCTTCTACAGGCCTCAAGAAACACGTGCACTTTGGTAGACATTGAACTGTCACTGACTTTTTATTTTTTAATTTCTAGACATGACACATAATTAGTGTTGCCTTATTCTATGTCGACTTTCCTCACAATGGTAAAGACGTAATGGAACGATAATAATCTATGTTTATTTTTAAAATTGGCAATGTTGTGGCATGGGGGCAATGTTGCAATATTTTACGGTATTTTTTTTATTAAAGTCATTTGCTTACCTTGCATTGTGTTTTCTACATTACTAGAGGTTCCAGCTTCCATATTTTCCATTTTAACTACCATTCACAGCAAGGAAACAACTTCGATCAACAGTAAATATAATCCAAGAAACGCGGCAAATTTTAACAGTTTGGCCTAACGTCAAAGTAATGTCAATGCAATGAAATGCCTATCTCTTTTAGGCCAGTATAGCGCTACCAAACTTTTTAAATTTCTGATAGGCTAAGGTGGTAATTCTAATGCCATCTATGAATACCACTGGTGCTATGACTTTTACTTTTTTTCGTTTGTGGTTAGACTGATACCAATCGCATTAGCTCTCATCATCATACTAAAAAATACAGATAAGTTTATTTACTATTTATTTACTTAAAACAATAAAAAAGTTATAAGTACTTTATATAGGTAACAGAAAATAATATTACGTTTATGGTGCGTAAAAGGTTTTTTCCAAGCATTCATTCTCTATTAAATACTTAGCTATATGTAGAAGTAATTATAAAAAATGGGGCTTATAACACATGTGGGCTTATAAATTGTCCCCACTTAATGGCTATAGACGAAGTGGGTAGGTAGGCACTAAAATATATGATTAAAGTACGTGCCAACGTGTTGACACGTTGAGTGCTAAGTGCAAAAAATCTTTTGGGTAATCTCAAGGGTGAGTTTATTAAAACTTTCCAAATGAGATTGTGAGAACTTTTTAACCATGAAAATTCCTAGAGATTTGTCAATACTGAAGCATTTAACAGTCAAAAGCATGCAACTGGCTTATCGCTGTTAATAAATTTTACCTATGCACATGTGGCTGAATTTCTTATTAATTTATTAGGTACGGCTTACAATCGATTACACTAATTCAAGCTATCAGTTTCGTCGCTATCGGAGTCTAAAGTATTCTTAGTTTTCTTCCCTTTTCTTCCAAATTTATTTTTAGTATTTTTTAGTTTCACGTTTTTTAGCTATCTTCGTTTGTTTTTTTTTTTAATATCTCCAGTATTTCAGTTGTCGTAATAACGTCAGCACCAGAAGCTTCTTTTCGTCTTTTCTGCTTTGGTGAAAACATTGATTTGGGTAGCTTCTGACCAACTTGCTGTCGCTGCAAAGTAGCAACAGTCTGGTCCCATTTTTGTTTGTACGACTTGACGACGGAGACATACAACGGCTGTAGGATATCGCTGGTGTGGGCGGGCAATTTTAATATTGTTATTCCTTGCGCCACAGCTTTTTTAACAAGGTCAAGCGAAACGTGGGTGGAGTGGCCGTCATAAATATCCAAAATCGGTCGTTTGTCACCCAGAGCTAGTTAGAGGGTTTTTTAAAATAGCTTGTAAATAATCCGGTCTCCATCCAGCCATTGGATGTCACGGAGTATCCTGTGTTCGGGAATTCCTTGTCTTTTGGAGCTTTCCATGAGTCCCACATATTTTTTCCCTTATAAATAATCAAAGGCGATGCCCGATGACCCTCAGCATTACACGCCAGAACAAACGTAGTATTTTCTCGGCCAGATGTGCTAGTTACTCGCGATGAGCGTTGCCCTATTTCGCCCACAACTCTCGACTTTGATGGATCAATACTTAGGCTGCTCTCATCACAATTCCAGATTCGATCTGGCTTGTCTTCCAGGTCCAGCTTAATCAAAGTATATTCCAAAATATTAAAATAACCATAAATTGTAAATGAATCCGTGGCAGCTTATTTCCTTGCACATTCCAGTGGTTCTGGCTTTCTAATAGACAAATTATGACGTTTCTTAAAATTAAGAAACCAGTCTTTCCCCGGTATTCCATTTTTAAACGGTGTTTTAATATCATTAATAGAAACTTACTGGCCGACTAATATGTAGTAGTAGTTATTACGATTACGATACGATATTAGTATTTTTTTACGTCTGAGGCCGAAACCCCATTTCGCCAGCGTTTTAACCGATGTGGCTAACACATTCTCAACATCAGATGCAAGTGCAGTAGTTCTTTTTTTTTATAAATAAACCTAACAATAAGGCAGACGGGCCGCGTGATGTTAAGCGATCACCGTCGCCTATGGACACGGGCAACCCTAGGGGAGCCGCCCGAGCATTGCCGGCTTTGAAGGAGAGCTTTTTTTACAGCTTTCTTGAAGAACCCCATGTTATAGTCCACTGGGAATGCCTCAGCTGGAAGGTTGTCCCATAACCTACACGTCCGTGGTAAAAAGGAGCGTGCAAAGCGGACTGTGGAGGACCGCCACGAGTCCAGATTGTGCCGGTGGAACTTAACCTTCGTCTGGTGGAATAATCATGGAATGGTGATGTAGGCATCAATTTGAAGAGTTCCTCGGAGCACTCACCATAGTAAAGTCGGTAGAACACGCAGAGCGATTCTATGTCTCTTCGCAAGCTAAGCGGTTCTAGCCTGTCATTCAATCTTGGGTCGTTGACGATTCGGACTGCGCGCTTTTCAACGGAGTCAAATGGGTGTAGCTGGTACTTCGGTGCTCCTGCCCAGAGATGGGAGCAGTACTCCATGTGGGGTCTGACCTGGGCCTTATACAGCGTCAGGAGTTGCCCCGCAGTGAAGTACTGCCTCGCTCTGTTGAGGACACCAAGTAAGAACTAACCAATTACGTAACACTAAAACTATCGCTTGATTCTGATGGCCACGCCCCCTTTACACACAGTCCTTTCTCTAGAGGCTCATAACGAACATATTTACGATAACGCTCCAGCCCACGAAATATGCTTCATACAAAACTCTTCGGACACTTAGCGCGATGTCGCGTGATGGACCAAATTGAAAAGTACTGGGAACACGCGACGTCGGATGATTGGCAATGAACGTGTTAAGACAGGCTCAGCAATCAAACGCTATTTCAATTTCCCCGATATTGCATTTCCCCCATTTGACCCTACCTGATAACTTATACCTGACAACTAAATCAGACTCAAACTGTATCCTAATCCAGAAAACTCTTTATTGTTCCTTTGATAGAATGTAAAAAAGTAATTTAAAGTTTATTGTTTTGAAATGAAATGAAATGAAAATAATTTATTGCACAAATAATATGGGTGTTACAACTTTTTAAAAATAATAAAATAGCACTTTTACATTGGCCATAACTCATGAATTAACTATTAAATACAAAAAATAATTATAAACGTAATGTAAAACTATGAAAAATATTATAAACTTACAGCATTATAAAGTATAACATACAAAAAGTTGAAATCGTTCATCCCTACAGTACTTATTTTTTACTTTAGTAACTTTTCTAATGAATCAATTGTTCTACTTCCTAGTTCTCTCCATTCCCTCGTTGCTTGTACTTCCATTTCCCTTATTCTATTTTGTTCTCTTTTTATTTCTATATTGTCTCTAATCTGCTCCATTTCAAATTCTCTTCACTTTTCATCTGTACGAAGAAAATACTGTGAAGCTTTTTCTGTGTGTGCTAGTTTAACACGTCTTCGGGGTGTTCCCAGCCTCTTCACAGGTCTTACCCATCTAGGCGTATTTAGGCCAAATAAAGCAGGATGCAGCTAAGCTTCACGGATAGGTGATGAAGGTCCAGGTCTAGTGAGGGCATGACCGTATCTGGATAAATAAATTATTTGTTACATCACGATGTTACATGACGACCCGCGTGGCGCAATGGTTACCATGCCGGACTGCCAATCGAGGGGTCCAGGGTTCGATTCCCGACGAAACAGAAATTTGAATGATGACGTTAAATTTCTGTTCTCGGTCTGGCTGTTTGTGTTCCTGTCTTTGTATGTGTCCATGGTACCCACGACACGGGGTATTAATAACCTTACTGTGGGGCTATGATTGAGTAACGTTACAAATTATAATTAATGGTACATTAATGGTACTAATGCCAATATTTACATATATGCATTATTTCCAATGGATTTAAATATAGTGATTTTTTTTTTTCAACAGATTCAGTTTAACTAATTATTTGTGTAACAAATACATGACGGGGAGGCTCGTTGGCGTTCTTCGTCTTCCATTATTAAAACCACAAAATACGATGTGCAGCACACTCACAGACTTATTACTAACCAACTTGTGTAACAATAATCAGAAAATAATCAAAAGCTAATCCGATGGAAACAGATAACTTCCGGAACGCGCTGAAGTCGGAACTTTCTCGGCCACACCTCGGCTCGACGATCATTTTAAAAGTGTCCGTTCGTTATCTGTCAACTGTCAGCTTTAAATGCCGTAGGGTTGCCAGCGCACATTCTAAATACACCCAAGTCTATATCGGCTTGACGTTCCCATTTGCTAGCTGCGACATAAATATATGTATACGAGTAGCACAAATATAAGTATCATTATACAAACACTATGAAAAACAAAGTTAATTTATTCTTGCATCTACTGAAACCATAAAGGTTGTGGCTGGATCGCTTTTGGCCACGTTTTTTTACAATTTAGGCTTGTTTTTTAAAAAGTGTAACTATAATTTTTCTGTTACTTTAAAACAAGTTTAAAAAGAGTTGTAAAGGTATTTTTAAGAATGAACAAATATTATCTAGCGACTCAATAACAAAATAACATTTCCTTCTTTTCAACTTTCTCCTTTCCTTTCCTCTCTGTCTCCACAGCAAGTTGTATTGTTACACAATTTAGGCTTGTTTTTTTAAGTGTAAGTATAATTTTTCTGTTACTTTAAAACAAGTTTAAAAAGAGTTTTAAAGGTATTTTTATGAATGAACAAATATTATCTAGTCACTCAATAACAAAAAAACATTTCCTTCTTTTCAACTTTCTCCTTTCCTTTCCTTTCTGTCTCCACAGCAACTGGTAGAATTTTAGTTAAAGCAGGTCTCTCATGGGATAGTAGTGGTGATGGTGGAATCTAGCTTGGCCGTGGCTCATTACATGATTGTGAGTCATCTGAAATGTATGATTTATTTGTACAGTATTCAATTTAAATGGTATTTTTTTATGTTGTTCATTATTTAACTTATCTACTGTAACGTTGTACGATAAACGTCACATAATATTAAAATATTTAAAATGAAAATGTATGAAAATGACAACCTAAATAACAAATAAAATATGAACATTAAAAAAATTAATTAAATTATAATAATGCAAGTTATGCACTTTTGTCCACGGCCGTACTTGTTTACGTGTTCATGGATCGTGGAATCTTCCTATTTTTTATGCAGGCGGGTCGTGGTGGTCGATCACCACGACCCGCCTGCATTCGTCAAAATGCGCAGATGACGGCTTCGCTTGGTGTAGTCAACACGCATTACATTGGATTTGTGCTCACGTAGCTCTTACGTGTCTTTTATTGTTATATCTTAGCCCGTACGTAATTACGTAGAAGATGTTTTTATTTTCCCGGATATAAATTTTATTTATTCATGATAATAACAAGCATCGCGATAGGGGTCCGAGATTCGGGATTTGAGATTGGCCAACAATTTAATATATTTGGGATCTGGATCTTGACCGGAAACGTGATATCACCAAGCGGACACAACCATGCTGATCTTCCCTTGCGACCACAGGAGTGACCATATCTTTACCACAAGGACTACCACCACGTCACTGACAGGGGAATACCGGACCTGCGACGGTAGAACCAGACGGGCATAATCACCCACGACCCTAGCTCGTGCTATTTGTTTTTTTTTTTTTATAAATTGTGTATACAGTTATGGTGGCTTGTTTTTTTAAACCCTACCGTAACTGTATACACAATTTATTACCACAGACAAAATTAAAGCGATAATCTGTTGTTTTGGTTTCACCACTTCTATCACTATTCAATAAATCTGTAATTCCTCACACCTTCTTAAAGTCACAATTTACCCCTTGCATAGGACGAGCGTTTACTTCAGTCCCCATGCCTAAAACTATTTATTTGTTGTGTTAAGTATTTAAATAAAATATATAAATTTTAGTTTAAGTTTTAAGAAGTTCGGGCACAACACAATACTAACTACCTACATACAATCAATGATGCTGACGCTTTAATCATGAAGGTGTACAGATAATTGAGTCCACACTCCGAATGCCTATTTAAAGCAAAAATGATGTATCGCTATCTCGCTCATTGTGGTCACACCCTCTCTTTCTAAGTAAGGTAACCATTATTAGTTTCTGTCCAGGACAGCACTGGAAATGGTTGTCAAACAAACAGTTTACATTTTATACAATAACTAGCTGTGACCCGCGGTTTCACCCGCGTTAGAGAGTATCATTAGCATAAAGTGAAGTCCTTTCTGAAGTGCCGTGGACCGGCTTTTTTGCAGGACTATTTAAGATAAACATTTCCATCATACATTACGAATGTGTAACTCTTCACACTCATAGCCCCACAGTAGGGTAGATATACCCTGTGTCGTCGGTGCCATGGACACACATAGAGACAGAAACACAAACACCCAGACCGAGAACAGAAATTTAAACTCATCATTCAAATTTCTGCTTCGCCGGGAATCGTACCCGGGACCTTTCGATTGACAGTCCGGCATGGTAATTATTGTGCCACGCGGGTCGTCGCGGGTAACTCTAGCGGTTTTGCCAGCGCACGCCAGAATAGCCCGCAGATGGTAGATTTTTTCCTACTTACTTGACACTTATCGTTTGACATTTCACATAATATCTTTATAAATTGTAGCCTATGTGTTATTCTGATGTATAAGCTATATTATTGTAAAGCTTCATTTAAATCCATTCAGTAGTTTTTACGTGAAAGAGTAACAAACATCCATACTTACAAACTTTTGCGTTTATAGTATTAGTAAGATTTTCCAGATCATTTGAGAAGTTTCTGGAACTTTCTCGAACATTCTCAATTAATTAAAACAGTTTGCAATTATTTTAAAAATCTTCAGATCATTCGAGAAGTTTCTGGAACTTTCTCGCGTTTAATAGATAGCGGTTTAAAATGTTAATATTACAAAACCAGACAAATGCCAACTACTTCTGGTAAGTACTCTTTTTTATGCTAGTAATGTAGATTTTTTCGTATCAGGATATTATTTTTTTTTGAAATTTTTCACAACCAAAAGAAGGAATTGCTTTTGTTCTTCGTCTGTAGTAATTAATTTATTATACTCTTCAATCAATGCAACTCCTCGTTCCGCAATGTCATTCACCACCCTCATTAAACGTACAATGTTCCTCGCAGCTATGTAGTTTTCGTCTTCTTCCCAAAGACGAGGTTCTTTTTTCAGGAATGTGGACGAAATTCCAAGTATTTCAAAAAACCCCAGCGTGTTACTGGAAACAAAGTCCTCAATATTTTTTTCGATAATGTGGTTTTGCTTGTGGGTTAGCGTTGGAGGTTGATATTCATTAAGCTGTTGCTCAGCGAATAAAATTGTACTTTGCCTTATTTCTCCTACGTATCTCATAACGTCAGGCTCTGAAGAAATTGTGCTGAATTTTTTCTGATCAATATTAGGCCAAGCAGCTTTAAAACGTTTGAAAATTAATATTTCTGGCCCACTTGGAGGACCTAGTGCATGCAGTACAACAGCTTCGAACATTATTTCCATAATATGGTGGCGACAGGCTAACCAAAGAACATCTTTCTCCATCCTTTGATCTAATAGGATACAAGTACCACCTCTTAAGCCAGTGTTGACCGCAGTAGTATCGAAACACAAGGATTTTACTGTGTCAATCAAGTTCCAAGAAACAATAGTATCGTACACATCTAAAGCACATTCTTCGCCTGTTCCTCGACTAAGTTTGGGAACTGACAGTAGTTGATCAATGCGCTGTCCCGACACTAAAATTGGCAAACGATCCACTGTTTTATGTCCTGTAATATCTTCTAACAATTTACCATCCCAGTGAATAGTGAGAGGCATGTCTGGCTTGAAATATTTTTTCAACGACTCGGCTACTCTTTGCCTCTGCTTCATTCGTTGGCGACGAATCGAGGAAGAATTAACATTGAACTCTGAGGGATCGGATCCTGAACTTTTGAGAGTTGCTGTCATAACAACCGTTGCTTTCCTGTCACTCATTTTAGCGAAGTCTAGACTTGCTGCTAGGTGTTTATCAACGATGTTTTTTGTGCCGCGTTTACGTTTAGGCGGATTTGGTGCCACTGTCGAAGGTCCTGCCGTAATTGAGATTCCAGACGATTAACTTTTTTTTCATCGTCACTACTCGTAGTTGAAGAAGATAATACACACTTTTCCTTTAAGGATTTAGTATAGCTTTGTTCTCGGTCTAGTAGCCGTTGAAAGCCAGCCTGTTTCTTCTGGTTTTTTTTTTGCTTTCTTTTTTATATTTACTTTGTCAATGGTACTGATTACACCGGGGCGTCCTTTTTGTCTCTGTGCAATCAAAAATTGTCTATCTTCTTCAATAGTAATTGTGTGTCGTCAGAATTGCGTTTCGTGTCGTGAAGTAACGTTATAAATTGTATTTGAAAAACATTATCATTTTTTGTCTTTTAAGTTGTGGGTTATCAATTTATACATTTTTCCAAACTTTGACATGCGGTAGCGACCAGTAAAACTCAATACAAAATTTAAAAAAAATCACCGGGTGGTTTTTTAGGGGATAGAACCGAATGACAGTATAACGCGGCTATTTTTCGAAAGTCGAAAAATAAGAAGCACCCTAAGCGGTAGTTTTAGAATGACTATACAATAAAAGTATTATATATACAGGGTTACCGGAAATTCGATACATTCCTTCCGGGAGGTTAAAGTAGAGCTTATTTGCGATTGAATTTGACATGTGACACCCTAGCCAAAAATGGCTAGTTTCCAAGATTTTTTTTTTACGTTTTTTTAAAATAATTTCGATTTGAGGCCAAAACCTCCATCTAGTTTTTTTTTATTTCAGTTTAAATCACTTTTTTTGCAATATCTAGTAGCTTACATGTAAGCGCTTCCTAAAAAGAACATAACGCTTCAGAAATACATCAAAATTTGATGTAGTGAATTGGAAAACTTGAAACATTTTAGAAAAAAAAAACATTTAAGGTAATTTATCTTAAGTTTTCACAAAAAAAACTGTGGAATGTTACGTACAAAATACAGAAATAAATTACTCATTTCTCTAGCTATCTAAAGTGGTGCAAATGTTAAAACAAAAATTAAAATAATAATCATAACAAGTTCACAATGACAGAAAAGAGCATTTTAGGAAAATTATTAAAAGAAACGAGAACTGTTAAAAATGAACGTCATTTATTTAAGAAAAATAAACTATTACAGATCATCGAAAACTGTTAAAAATTAACGTCATTAATTTAAGAAAAATAAACCATTACAGATCATGCTCAAAATGAGAGCCAAGGTTTCTTATGCACGCACGAAGTCTTTTCCGCAGTTCTGTTACAGTTACCCGAGTTGACACATTCTCTTTTATGAACTTCGCTGCGCTCAATATTCGCTCTCTGAGGTCTTCGACAGTATTTATTGTATCCTCAGCGGAGTATACTAGTTCTTTCATATGGCCCCAAAAATAAAAGTCGCAAGGTGTCAAATCAGGACACCTCAGGCCCGCGGCTTCATCCGCATGGACTTTAGTTTTAGAATTTTCCAAAAATATAAGTCGCTTGAGTTACTCCTTATTATATCAGCTACCTGCCAGTGAAAATCCCGTCAACATTGGTCCAGCCGTTTCAAAGTTTAGCCGGAACAAACAGACAGATAGTTAGACAGTGAGACAGATAAAAAATGTAAAAAAAAATTGGTATGTGTACCGTATAAACATTCATATGCATGTAGTAAAAGGCGGTTATTTTAATATTACAAACAGATACAATATATTGTAAATACAGGGTGACTGGTTGAACACTTGAGATACTCGAGGATACAATTATTTACGACCAAACAAAACGTTTAAAAAAAGTTTTAAGAAAATATACGAATTATTTTCTAAGAAAACTTGAATTGAATTAATCCGAAAATATCCTGAAAGTGCGGACACATTGTACGTAGGTATTAGGCGGGCGTTTGATCTCGACCGCCTGGCCAGTGGCTACTACGATACTACTACTACACTACGCACTACTACGTAATTGTACTACCTATGTACATTGAAAGTTTTGGTATTTTGTAGAGAATGTATGATCCATATTCACTTCGTACTTTACCTGGCTTAGGACTGACAAAAATACCAAGATAAGTAATGTAATAAAAGTCTTTTTGAAATCATTGTATTAAGGTGATTTTGAACGTTACGTCATACCAGCGACACAAGATGAAAACTGACTCCTTTAAATGTACCTACCGAAGTACTTTTGGCGTACTTAAAAATTGAATCATACCTATTTAAAACAATTGATTGATTGAATTATCTATTTACAGTGATCGACAATTTTATCAAATTACACATATCGTAATAATTTTTCAAATTGCTCACCTCCTCGTGTAATATGTACACAGTCAGCACGTTTTTGCACTGTTGCTTTAACACTGAGTATCACATCGTGACATCACACATGGTATCACATAGGGCGTTGGATTCTTCTTGGGGAAGGATTCGCGGTACAAACGTGTAGCATCTCGGACACTGTCATTCCTACGAGCAATACGAGCATGCACGAACCATCTCCTACTATTCGTCATTAGAAAATGACCTATGAAATGACATTGTTGTTATTGAAATAACACCGCGCAATCGAGTGCCTAAGCACGTATAAAAAAAATGACCGGCGCGTGCGCTTTGCAAAATAAAACTGGATAGCAAGGCTACTACTATACTAGATACTAGGCGTGCGGGGGACACTCGGGAGAAAGTGCGTCGGCCGGCCGCGTCTATTGTTTTCTCTCGGGCCCGGCCGGCTAGCGCGGCGTTAATTACCTACCAATAAACGTGGGAACTGCGCAAACCGTATGCGTCCACAATTAAATAATTTACTGAATATTTATCTCAAATTTTAAGTACCTATTTTTTTTACATATTTAGAACCTGCATCGTTTACTGAGTGACCTCTATCAATATCTCAAGTGTTCAACCAGTCACCCTGTATATTTGTATTTATATATTTCTATAGATGTAAAATGTGAATATTGTAAAAACTGTTTACTAGCGAAACAAAAACTAAGGTTCCATAAATAGATAGATATTAAAGATTTAGGCGGATTATGTTTTGCATCAGATGTGTACTAATTTAAAAAAAAATTAAAAAAATGTTAAAGTGAAATCTATACCTAAATGATCAATAACTAAATGAAGAAACTCGACTCCGTCTATGTTCCAAGTGGTGTAAATATGTCGGTAAATTAATCTTGTAAACGAATTTGTGCTTTATTGTAATGCTTTTGGTTTCATTTCTCAAAAACTCCTTTTTCGTAAGTCTAAAGTCGTAAAATTTTATTGCCGTATTATAGTCAACGAACCAGAAGGTGAGAAGTAACAATTTAACATGGATTTATATTCTTACTTGTAAAGTACAATAAGGTTTAAAATAGATAAAAAGTAAAATACCTTAAAATATTTTTAAGTTTGGAATACTTGTATACATCTATAATAAGTACGTTTTTACGTGGGGCCACCTTCTGACTCAATGTTGTATGGAAACTGGTCATCTAGGACTACTATATCGATGCACAAAATCTGAAAAACGCGGCGAGATACACGGATAGTTGAACACAAACTAAACAAAACAACATACATACACCGCAGGTAGGCGCAAACACTCGCTCCGCGCCGCTCCCGCCCCCGACCGGTTTAATTGAATGACACGTCAATAAGAAGCAAAGGCAGATAGTAAAAAATCTTTTGTTTTTGTGGTCGTATTTTTTTTTAAATGCAGTGTCGGATGCAAACACATTTTTAAGAAAAATACCATTTGCCTTGTAATAAAAATATTGTGTACTGCCAAAAGGAACAAAGAAAGTATGCCAAATGTAATAGAGATATTGTGTGGGGATGTTTAAAAGAAAAATAAAGGTAAAACAAACAAAGTGGCCCGAGCAGCCGCCGCTGTAGCCAGATGTTAGTGGCCCTGCTCGCAAATAAAGAAAAATAAAAAAACACAAATAAAACAAAGATTTCGGGCGCCAGAGAGCAGGTGCTAATAATGCAGGGTACTCCACCAGATAGCTAAGAGTCGGAAAGACCATTGGACTTCTAATCTCAAAAAGGGTGTTCTGTGTGTGAGTAGTTGACAAAAGAAACAAGGAAATTATTTTGTTAGGAACTATACTGTCCAAAATACACTGAGGTACTTACAAAGAAAACCCTAACATTCTTGTAACTGCTTAGAGATTAAGTAATAGGTTTTAACTTACAGTTATGGTAGTACTTAACAGATTTCTAAGAAATATATGCGGTTCCAGCCAAAGGTGAAGAATATCCCAAAAGAAAGGTGTGTAGCCAGTCCAGAGGAGACGTCACCCCATCACCTCCGTCGGCGTAAATAAATTCCCATCGTACTCATCGAGTACATGTAAAGTATAATTAAAAAAAAAGTGTAATTAGGCATCAAATAGATAAATGGAATTTGGATGTAGTTTAGAATTTGGATCATAATTTGGATTTTGGATTTGGAGTGTAATTTGGAGCTGAAACAATAATATTTCCAATAAGAATCTAATTCGAAACAATAGTATGAACTTGTAACAAAAATGAGTTTTAAAAGGTCTTACCACGTCATGGCGCGCTCCACAAAAAAAAATTCTGTTATTAATTACCGTATCAAATTACAATTTACAAAAAAAATTATAGTTTTAACAAATAAACATTTCTAAAAATATATTAATGTTCTATTTTACGAATTCACCACATTTTTTTTTGTGGTATAAAGTACATGGTTAGCACTTTATATATATTACAATCTAGCCTAATTTATATGACTAATGAGTAATTTTATGCTAACTTAAACTGATATATAAATATTATCGAAATGTACGTCCACTGACACATCACTTCTTAGTTTTAGCACATTAAGGTTATGACACACTGTTTTTGTGTTCTATAAGTTGCATTTTTTTTCTAGCACTACACTATATTGTCACTAATTCATGTGGTTTTGTCCGTTTGAGCCTTCTAGTTTGGTCCGTGATGTCGAGGAGCTGGATGGCCTCAACGTTCACGTGATGATGAAGTCGGCTTTGGTGAGCTTCTGCGTAGTTTTTTATAACATTTTTAACAAAGTCTACTTTAAGGTCCCGATGTAGATCTTTGTTTCTTACATACCATGGGGCATTTGCAATCTCCCTTAGTACTTTATTCTGGAATCGTTGGATAATTTCTACATTGCTATATTTGGTACAGCCCCAAAGCTGAATACCTTAAGTCCATATAGGCGTTAGGACTTGCTTATACTTATAACAATACTTTGTTTTGGATGGATAGTGAAGAATACCTCCCAAGCATCCAATGCAGAGCTCTATATTTGTGCTCTAGCTCTTCTCTTTTTTTCTTCACGTGATGCTTCCAGCGCAGCTTTGCGTCAAGTGTCATGCCTAAGTATTTGACTGTGTTTGCATACGGAATCGGGATATTGTTTATGCATATAGGATGATAATTTGTGTTCTTATAAGTAAAGTCTACGTGTACTGACTTGTTTTCGTTTAGTGTCATACGCCACTTTTTCGTCCAATCATATACTACATTGATCGCTTTTTGACACTTTTCTGCAGCTTCCTTGTGATTGTTTCCCACAGTTAGTACAGCGGTATCATCAGCAAACGTTGCAAAAAAGCTGTTTTTATTACTGGGATATCGCAGGTGTATAATAGGTACAGGACCGGCCCTAAAACACTTCCTTGTGGGACACCAGCCTTAATTTCTTTTAGGTCTGAGTATGCCTCTCCATGCCTCACCCTAAATACTCTATTAGATATATACGACTCAAGAATATTTGCTAGTTTTATTGGTAGAATATTTCTTAATTTTAATATCAGACCTTCATGCCAGACTTTGTCAAAAGCTTGTGCTACATCTAGAAACACTGTAGAGCAAACCTTTTTTTCTTCCAGTGATTTCTCTATAACATTTGTTATTCTATGAACTTGGTCTATGGTTGAATGTTTTTCTCTGAACCCAAACTGGTGCTCTGGTACTAGACGTTTTGTATCAATTATAGGTTTAATCCTTTTCAATAATATTTTTTCAAAGATTTTTGACATAATTGGCAAAAGGGAGATAGGCCTATAAGACGTTGCTTCATTTACTGGTTTTCCAGGTTTAGCTATCATTATGACCTCGGCTACTTTCCACAAATCAGGAACGTATTGTAGTCGAAATGCAGCATTAATAATAGTTGTTAGTTTTACTACGGCTTTTCGAGGAAGATTATGCATAACGGCTCCAGTAATAAGGTCAAATCCGGGAGCTTTCTTTTGGTTAATGTTAAATTTTATTACACGCAATACTTCTTTTGATGTTGTCGGTTTTATGTTATATTCTACTTGCTCATTACAAAAGCCCATATCGCTAAGCTGATCACCTTCATTAGGCTGAAATATTTTTTCGAGATGAGAAGCAAACCTATTAGCTTTTTGAATGTCATCTTTTGCCCATTTACCATTAAGATCCCTTATAGGAGGAATTTGTGTGATTGGAAGTTTCATTGTTCTTGTTGCTTTCCACAGTGAGTAGTTTGTATTGCGGTCATTAGTTAATCTATTAAGGTAGGTGTTCGTGAGGCTATCATGAAATTTCAAAATTTTACGTTTAAGGAGTTTAGTTAAGTTATTCAACACTTTTTTGTCTTTTGGGTACCTGGATTGTTGTCATTTATTTCTTTGCCTTCTTTTTTCTTTCATGAGGTCCAATATTTCCTTCGGATAAGTTGTGCGTTTCTCTCTCACACTGATCTCAGGTGTATGCTTCCAGGCAATTTGCTGTATAGTTTTTATGAATATTTCAACTTCTTTGTCTATTTGTTCTGTGGTTTTTAATGAAACTTTAAGATTTATGCTATTTCCGAGGTCTCTTTTGAAACTTTCCCAATCGGTGTGTTTGTTTACTAATGTTGGTGGTTCAATTTTGTACTTAGGACAGTCATTTATGGTCAGAAAGATAGGTGAATGGTCTGAGCTCATATCGTATGAACCTTCAATGTGCATATGATTTTCGGACAAATTTCTATAAATGAAAAAATCTATTAAGTCTGGTAGCTTATTGGGGTCTGTTGGCCAATAAGTTGGTTGACCTGTTGAGATTACCTCACATTTTGTTTCTTTAATGGCTTTAAAGAGTTCTCTTCCTTTACTAGTCGTTAATCGGGACCCCCAATAAGTGTTCTTGGCGTTGAAGTCTCCTCCTACGATGAACCTATGGTCTAATTTATTTAATAATCTAATATATTGATCTTTTTTGATGGAGTATCTAGGCGGTCAATAAATTGCAGCTACAGAAATAGTATAGTGCTTGGTTTGAATACTAACTGCCACGCATTGAATATCACATTCTTGCTGTTTAAACTGCTCAAAATGGCTTATGTTTTCATTGATAATGATAGCACTTCCATCTCTGGCACAGTTGTCGGGATGGATTGCGTGATAAATAGCATAGCCTTTAAAGTTAATATAAGAATGTCTGGTGAAATGTGTTTCAGAGATCAGGCATATGTCAATGTTTTTTGTGGTTAGGACTACTTGTAGTTCTTGCTGATGTTGTAGCAGCCCATTCGAGTTCCATGTCATAATTTTTAGAGGACGATCCATATTGTTTATCCCGACTTACCTTGAGTGTACTTTTCTAGTTTATTTAGGCGCTCGTTAAAGGAACCCATTAATTTAAGGATTTTATCTAATTTTTCTTCGGAAGCGTTTGAGCTGGATTTTGCACTTGCCTTATTACTAGCTACCTGCGCGTAGGTTTGGCTATTGGTGACCTGCTTAGAAATTGGCACAGTCGTATTAGTTTTAGGGCCAGACGGCTTTTTGGTTGAGGCTCTGAGGTTTTGAGTTTTGAGGTTCTGTCCTGTTTTAAGTCTGTGGTTTTACTTTTCTTCACATTTCTGTTTTTGATCGATTGCATTTCTTTTGCAAGCATGCATCCTCTATAGTTTGCTGGGTGAGCTTCTCCACAGTGGATGCACTTTGCTTTAGAGTCTGGCTTTTGGCACTCAGATGTCAAATGTTTTCCTGTGCATTTGACACATCTGGGTTCTCTGAAACAATATTTCTGCGTATGGCCATACGCTTGACATCTCTTGCATTGCGGTATGAGCTTCGAAGTTCTTAAAGGTTGGATTTCTACTCTCCATCCTAAAATTGACTTGATATTATATATTTTATTTATGTCCTCTTAATTTTTAAAGGTGAGCATGAACATATTGAGCGGCTCTTTAGTTCTCCAGCTTAACTTGTTTACGGCTTCCATGATCATAAAGCCTTTATCTAACAGGTCTTCTACAATTCTGCGCGGGTCACAAGTGTGATGCAATTTTTTCACTATTACTCTAATTGGCCTCTCACGTTTATTTTCATATGAGTGCCATAGCATGTTCCTCTCTGTAAGAGTATTTGTTACGGTTCTATAGGCATCGTCACTGACTGTATTATTTTTTTTGGTTTGTCTACTTACCATTTTTATGGTAAAAGTTTCTCCTGATACATGTTGTTTCAGAAAGTCATAGAAATTCTGGTAGTTATCAATCCCATCTACAACAATGGGTGGAGGCTGGGGCACTTTTTTTGTTTTTATTTTGGCATGACTCGGTTCCGTAGTGGGAGTCTCTTCGTCTGTCAGAGTGGGTGATGTTTGTAATTTCCGCTTCTTCCGTGATTTTTGTCGGATCCACTCGGTTTCTTTTGCTAGTTCCTCCTCATCCGTAGTGTACTCGACCGGTTGAGAGGATTGGTTTTTTTTAGGTATTTTCTCACTATCCATTGTGCTTATTTTCTGTTTACATTCAGCAAGCTGTTGCTGAAGTTCAGTTATTTGTTGTTTCAAGTCATTTATGATGACTTGCAAGTTTTGTCGCTCAGATTTTTCGGTGAGGTACGCATCATAAAGCATGCGTTCTGTTTCGGTTTTTATTTTAATGGGAGATTGCTTTTCCATGATTACGGTCGATGTAGCGGCACCTTAATATCATAACACTATTGTCTAACTCCAATCACACACTATGCACTTTATCTAGGTCATTGCAACGCGCGATCGGCCGGCAGCGCGGCAACAATGTTTTGATTAGTCGCGGGCGACACAACTGATCTATACGGAAATCAGATGATCACTGAATTTAGAAAATAAGTTTTTAAATTTAATTATTTGTTATTACGTATGTAATTAAAAGTTAGGTTGGCATTACAAGATGCAATACCTTTCCCATTCACCTACAACCAACATTAGAAAAAATTAAGTGTCAAAACAAAATAGAAGAGAATAAGGTTCTGATGAATTTCTATGTATGAAATGTAAATATTTGTTGAAAATGAACAACAAATTCGTAACGAGCGCAAGGACGAAAAAAGCACGTTACAGCCTTTTAAGTTTCAATTTATTTTTGTTATTGCAGACACCGATAGTCACTTTATACTATTTTAAATAGCTAGTGAAGTTAGCAATTTATTTCAGTATTTTTTACGTAACATTCCACATAATTTTTTTGTGAAAACTTAAGATAAATTACCTTAATTGTTTTTTTTTCTAAAATGTTTCAAGTTTTCCAATTCACTACATCAAATTTTGATGTATTTCTGAAGCGTTATGTTACTTTTATGAAGTGCTGACATTTAAGATATTGCAAAAAAAGTGATTTGAACTGAAATAAAAAAAGCTAAGCTAGCTAGATGGGGATTTTGGCCTCAAATCGAAATTATTTTAAAAAAAAACCTAAAAAATTTAATTTCTTGGAAACTAGCCATTTCCGGTTAGGGTGTCACATGACAAAATAAGCTCTTCTTTAACCTCCCGGAAGGAATGTATCAAATTTCCGGTAACCCTGTATAAAATAAAGTTATTCCTTATGACATCAGCTACCTGCCTGTGAAAGTCCCGTCAAAATCGGTCCAATCCTTTCAGAGATTACCGGAACAAATAGAAAGATAGATAGACAGAAAGACAAAACAAAAGTAGCCTGAGTGACTCCTTATTACATCAGCTACCTGCCAGTGAAAGTCCCGTCAAAATCGGTGCAGCCGTTTCAAAGATTAATTGGAACAAACAGACATACAGACAGATAGACATAATAAAAGTAGCCAAAGTTACTCCTTATTACATCAGACTCTCCAATTTTATTTATTTGTATACTAGATATATCTACGAGTAATAGACCTTTTCACTTCTAGGACCTAGCAATCCGTAAAGATTTTAAATATGTTGCGGTAATGTGTGCGTATAAGAAATTACTACAAAAAACCGGCCAAGTGCGAGTCGGACTCGCTAACGAAGGGTTCCGTACCAAAGACCGACCAAAGACATGTTTCTTGTATGGGAACCCCCTTTAATTTATTTTTATTATTTGTTTTTATAGCAGCTACAGAAATACACATTCTGTGAAAATTTTATGCCCGCTGACAGATAGACGGACAGACAGAGGAAACATAGTAATAGGGTTCCGTTAGTTACCCTTTGGGTACGGAACCAAAAAAACAATTTGTTTTTTAGATTCCAAAAAGGAGGAGAGCAACAGTCGAACAGTCGAAAGAAAGATATAAGTACTTGGTCCTTAGACAAAGTAACATCGCTTCGTAGCGAAACAATATCTAAATTCGTCATCGTCTTCGAGATATCGAAAACAATTTCCTAGCCAATGTAACACTAATGTCGCGATCGTTGTGTCGAATTGTTTATTCGATAAAAACAGAAATATTGGCTATGGTATCGAAAATTTAGCTGTCAGTGTAAGTCAAGAAGTGTCAAAGCAGATCAAACCCGCGAACTTGTTTGTTGTTTTAAAAGGTTTTAATGTTAAGATTAAGTGAGTGTTGCGTATAATCGTTTTCAGATTATAATAAAAACAATATTTTGAAAGTGGTAAGTGAAAAGAGTGTTAAGTATTACTTTAAGACGGTCTCCAAAACTTAATGCTATTTAAAATAGATTCAGTTTTATGTGACGGATGTTCAAACGATGATGGAGTGATCTTTATTTTAATTTTTAGTGATAAAACATCGAATCAAGAGTGCGAGCAAGTCCCGAACAATTGTCAACGCTGCTTGAGTATATGCAATGGAAACGTAAGTAAATCAAAGTTTTATTTATGAGCATCTAATGTAAACAATGACGCGAACTCAACAATGAAACACTTATATTGAAATTTGTTTGTTTATGTTACAGTCACGGTGACCTGGCGAGGCCCCTTGCTGGATTACAAGGTTGGGTAACTGATCTTACCGACTATGGACTGAACTGCAATGCAGTCTACAACCTTTAACACAGAATAAATACGGAAACGAGAAATAATCATGCCGTGTCAAAAATCAGCTGAATGAAATCCGGCCATATTGTTTCGATAACTACAGCGTTTTACCATTCGTTTCGTCATCTTTTTTGGCGATCGCGATCGATGCGAAGGCGAACACTTAAAGTGCTGCTTGTCTACGCATTCATATGGGATAACCACGAAAACAATTCGTTAATTTATCGTTTCGTTACGAATTATAACATTGTCTACCAACTTGCGATAACGATGTCGATTGACCACGTGATTTAACGCGGCTTATGTCAATCCCATACATTTTAGTGTTTTCTAACTTCGTTATCGTTTTTAAATTGTTACTTTGTCTAAGCCCCCTTATTTTTCAATGGCAATTCGAAACGAAAAGGGGTTTGTACTCAATTTTTCATCAACTCCTACTATGAGCCAAACTTGAAACCGCCAAAAAATCATTCATTTTTTAGATTAAATGCTTTATTTATCTACAATAATAATATAAAGTGTACTTATCATTAGGGGGTTTTTGCCATAGTCACCGTGCTTGGCACTGCGTGTTGGTGACCGCAGTAGATTGAAAAATTGGGCAATTATTGCTAAAATGACACATATTCGTATTATCTATTAGCGATCGCGATGGTATTGCAACGATTGTTTCACAGAGGCAGCACCATCGACAGGTGCTGCCTCTGTGAAACAATCGTTGAACTAAAATTGCAACATGGCCTCTTGACAATTAAAAATTTGGTATCACGGACCGCTTTTGATAACGATCAGTGAGCAATTTGTGAGCAATTTGAACTGTCCACTAGCAAAGACCCTTTTAGTGATTGTTGATGGATCGCTGATGGCTATATTGATGAATTATTTAATTTTTATGTAATGTTAGTGGCTACCCATCCTACTTATGACCTCATTCAACATTGCCTAGCTTTATTGACACCCATCCTTCTTATGACCGCACTAGATGTCGTTTAATTGTCACCCATTCTACTCTTGACCGCACTCGACATTGCTTAGCTATATTGGCACCCATTCTTCTTATGATTGCACTACATTTTACCTAATGGCCACCTATCCTACTTTTGACCGCACTCGAAATTGCTTGGCATTATTGACACCCATCCTTCTTATGACCGCACTAGATGTCGCTTAGTGGCCACCCATCCTACTTATGACCGCACTCAACATGCTTAGCTTTATTGACCCCCATCCTTCATATGACCGCACTAGATGTCGCTTAATGGCCACCCATCCTACTTTTGACCGCACTCGACATTGCTTCGTTTTATTGACACCCATCCTTCTTATGATCGCACTAGATGTCGCTTAGTGACCACCCATCCTACTCTTGCCGCATTCGACATTGGTTAGTATTATTGACACCCATCTTTCTTATGACCGCACTAGATGTCGCTTAGTGGCCACCCATCCTACTTATGACCGCACTCAACATTGCTTAGCTTTACTCACACCCATCCTTCTTATGATCGCACTCAACAGGGCTACGCATTCTACTTCAGTACGGTCAAGAGTAGGATGGGTGACCATTAACATCTAGTGCGATCATAAGGATGGATGTCAATAAAGCTAAGCAATGTCGATTAGGTCAAAAGTAAGATGGGTGGCCACTAAGTAACACCTGGTGCAGTTATAAGAAGGATGGGAGTCAATAAAGCTATGCATACTATAAAAAAAAACATTACCAAAACTACAACTAACTCTAAACTCCTAAACTCTAAACTCCTAAAACTACTAAACTCAACCATCTTGTTTTAGAAGTTTACATTAATCGCCACTCAATTGCTTTTGGCGCTGTTGTCTTCCCTCAAACTGCAAGCAAGCCATACGCAAGCAATCGTGTTCGTGATACGAAACTTTTTGACGTAAAGCAATCGATCGCGATCGCTTTGCGCGATAATTGTTGGTCGCTGGCTGATTGCTGTTTTTAGCTAATAGGCCCGCGGGTCAGCTTACCTTTGGAATGCCGAGTTCAATTCGCACAAAAATAGCGCTTCTGCCGCTGGAAAACAGCTGTGCGCAGCGAAATATAGGAGTTTTTGAAAATTCGAAATGAAAAGGAAAATAGCGAATCCATGTCATTCTTGTAATTATTTTAGCTAAATAGATAACTATACTTTATTGTTACATGTTTTTTTACTAAATATACGAATTAATTTTATTATGAGGGCTATTTTTAACAAGTTAACAACCCCTTCACAAAGTACGGGACTATTTCAAATAAAACAATTTACACATTTCGTGTATGAGCAACAATAGGAGCTATTTTACTAACTTTACGTTCGTGACCATGTACATTGTTGTCCATATTTAAATTATTAACAAAGTGTAAAAAACGTAAGATTAAAAAGAAACGATTTTTTGACATAATTTTGCGAAACTTTGGCATTTCCAAAACTCCTAATGTCCAATGTTCATCTAGTTTACTGCGGTAACATAGACCCATATATATTAAAATGCTGAAGAACTTGTACATTTCTTCCATATTAACTTCTGCCCAATCGTGGAGTCTAGAATTTGGTCCAATACCATCCTCACTATTGGTAAGTTTCACGATGCATTGCCAGGCATATTCGTTAGTCTCATGTACTATTCTCTCCATTATACTACGGTCCCACACCGCAGTGAATAGTGCGAGTGAATCAGTCGAATTTATTTGCGGACCTGTACCCTTACCATGAGTTGATATCGAAAACTCTTCTTACGTTACTACAGTCGATAGCGCTTTTACGAGCGTCCAATAGTTTTCGGTTTAACTCCTACCATGAGTACCGTGAACGTTTACGATACTCGTTATCGATAGCTCGCTAGCTAATGTGCTAGTAGTGCTAGCTAGTGTAACGTGCCTCACTTCACACCAAATATGGCTGTTTCTTTCTAACTTTACCCAAAAGACAGAGTACGATAGATATTTTAAAAAACTTTAAATAATCCTACTTATTTTAAAGGTTGTAGAGCAGTGCAATGCCCAACTACAGGGTGACTGGTTGAACACTTGAGATATTGATAGAGGTCACTCAGTAAACGATGCTCGTTCTAAATATGTAAAAAAAATAGGTACTTAAAATTTGATGTAAATATCCAGTAAATTCTTTAATTGTGGACGCAAACGGTTTGCGCAGTTCCCACGTTTATTGGTAGGTAAATAACGCCGCGCTAGCCGGGCCCGAGCGAAAACAATAGACGCGGCCGGCTGATGCACTTTCTCCCGAGCGTCCCCCGCACGCCTAGTTTGTCCTTGCTATCCAGTTTTATTTTGCAAAGCGCACGCGCCGGTCATTTTTTTTATCCGTGCTTAGGCACTCGATTGCGCAGTGTTATTTCAATAACAACAATGTCATTTTCATAGGTCATTTTCTAATGACGAATAGTAGGAGATGGTTCGTGCATGCTCGTATTGCTCGTAGGAATGACAGTGTCCGAGATGCTAAACGTTTGTACCGCGAATCCTTCCCCAAGAAGAATCCAACGCCCTATGTGATACCATGTGTGATGTCACGATGTGATACTCAGTGTTAAAGCAACAGTGCAAAAACGTGCTGACTGTGTACATATTACACGAGGAGGTGAGCAATTTGAAAAATTATTACGATATGTGTAATTTGATAAAATTGTCGATCACTGTAAATAGATAATTCAAACAATCAATTGTTTTAAATAGGTATGATTCAATTTTTAAGTACGCCAAAAGTACTTCGGTAGGTACATTTAAAGGAGTCAGTTTTCATCTTGTGTCGCTGTTATGACGTAACGTTCAAAATCACTTTAATACAATGATTTCAAAAAGACTTTTATTACATTACTTATCTTGGTATTTTTGTCAGTCCTACGACAGTCGCCAGGTAAAGTACGAAGTGAATATGGATCATACATTCGCTACAAAATACCAAAACTTTCGATGTACATAGGTAGTACAATTACGTAGTAGTGCGTAGTGTAGTAGTAGTATTGTAGTAGCCACTGGTCAGGCGGTCGAGATCAAACGCCCGCCTAAAACCTACGTACAATGTGTCCGCACTTTCAGGATATTTTCGGATTAATTCAATTCAAGTTTTCTTAGAAAATAATTAGTATATTTTCTTAAAACTTTTTTTAAACGTTTAGTTTGGTCGTAAATAATTGTGTCCTCGAGTATCTCAAGTGTTCAACCAGTCACCCTGTATAAGTATACATTTTTAAATTAATCAGGCAAGTTATTTGCGATAAAAAAATATGCAATTGGACACTTAAAGCGTACGCCATAAGAAACTATCTGAAATACGAGGTCTTCAGAAGCTAATTTTTCCGGATCACTTACAGAAATTGGTCCTAGATCTACATATCCTACAACTTTGTCCAGTTTCTTATCATAGGACAAATTTTTTTTGTGCCATTTCATCAAATATTAAAGCAACGTTTTTTAAAAACATTTTTTCTGGTAATTTCACTTGTTCCTTTAAATATTCGAGTACTTCTGTTAAGAAACCAACATTACATTGAATAAGGATAAAGACCTTCGAATGGTTTCTACATGAGGTAAAGTAGTGAATTTCCGTAAAGATTTGTAAGCCTTGGGTGAATAAAAATTGAAAGTTAAAGCAAAGGCTTTCACTTCTTTACTATATCTAACACCTTAGTCTGTGTTTTTTGAAATCTTTACAAATATCAGCAAAACGCCCTTGGATAATATTTTCTATCTCTGATTAACGTGTATACTTTTTTATAGTAGCCATCAAGGAAGACATATTCTGATTTTTTTTAGTTTGTCGTGCAACTTTTTGCTTAAGAATCTTAGATTTTTTCTGCAATATGTTTTCTTTGTTTGATTTTATTTTTACTTGTACGCCCCTATCAATCTTTGCAGGAACTTGGTCTTCATTGCTGGTGCTGACCTAAGAAAACAAGAAGACATTGTAAAATCGGTACAATATTTAACTATAAATTCCTTAATTGATTGTTAAATTCATAAATACAAGTAATGCTCCGAGGTTTCCCACAATCCTTTACTCCTGATACTACATATTACACATTTTGTGTTCGCCATTCGTCTCGTCACTCGACGAACGTTTTGACGAAACATTCTGTTCACGCCAGTAGCGTGACGTCATTCATTTCGTTCTTCGTCTGCTCGCGCGCACTACATCGCGCCGCAGAGTGAACGAAGTAAAACACATGAGTCTGCTCAGAACCGTCGGAAGGTGAACCCGCGTCGGTCAACGACCCGAACGTATCGTGCTCCCATCACGCCGTCGCGAGCGCCGTCGCGGCCATTTTGTCCATTGTTGTAAAGTGAACTTTCAGGACATTCCTCTTCCCCTCGGACTCAAGAGTGGAAATAGTAATTAGCTGTGTGTGGAACAAATAGAAGGTGTATTCTGTGTGTGTAGTGTACGATGCTAATCGTCATCCCGATTGCAAGCACGTGGCGCGTCCCGGGCCGTCCACCATCGCTCCAGTCTCGGTGAGTCCCCCCACTTTTCCGCCCCTACACATTCGTATACGAATGCCGTCGCGAACTACTGTTCACATATTCGCGTCGCATTCATTTATACATTCACACACGAACATGGAGGACGTGGAAATAATGGCGGCATGCGAAACAGTCCATTAATGAATTCTTCTTTATTTTTAAGTTGCTGACTGGCAATCAATCCCATATACGGTTCCATACATCGTTTGTCTTTTTTCTATTTTTAAGGGTTCCGAGCATCCGTAAAAAACGGAACCCTTATAGGATCACTCGGGTGTCTGTCTGTCCGTCTGTCACAGCCGACTTTCTCCAAATCTACAGGACCGATTCCGTTGAAATTTCCTACACATATGTATTTCTGGGACCCAAACACGACCTGACTTCCGGACCGGAAGTTCCGGTCGCACGAATGGTCGTTATTTACTCTGACCAAGCGGCAAGCATTCGGATCGGAAACACTGAGGGATCGAGACGTGGCTAAGGAAAAGTATTAGGAAGTGTAAAATCGTAGATAATGAGATAGTGAAACAAGTACAGGATTAAAGAAATAATAATTAGAGTGTTAATACATATGTAAGTACTCCTTTTTGTTCGGGTGGTCGTTAATTAGTTCTTGAAAGATTTAGGTATGTGATTCGTACACTGCATAGCTACGAAATAAATGTGCAATTTGTAAAGTGTTTTATCTTTTATTGTGTTTTAAGAAGGGATAAGTGTATAATTATGGTTTTGTGTGAAGCTGTTTTCTTTTGTTCAGTTTTGATAATTACCTAAACAAATGGGTTTGTTAGTTAGCTTCGGCGTTTGATGCGGATTAGAGTTGTCCTTTATACTTTATACTATATTTTGGAACATGGATTCAAGGTTTTATGCCACCGAAAAACATTAACTCGGCGAGCCAGCATACTTTCTCCGATGTGCCTGAACAACCGTTACACTAGGGTTTCATATACATACAACAGCGGCGACGGCGTTGAGCGGAATCCTGAATCGCAGGCAGTGTTGAAAGTATCACGTTAAGTTTAGGTGGAGTAGCATAGTTAATTTGGACTGGTGAACCTGTCTCTGAGTCGATATGGCAGAGCTGGGCTGGGTCGTTGATTTTAAAATGATCAATCAATCAAAATCAATGATCTTTTAAATAGCGGTGTAATACCGGATTTTGACCCTATGTGTTAAAAGCAAACCATTTTAATCTGGTTTAAGAATATGGAAGAATATTCAGAAATGTATGGATAGGACGGAGGGGAAACTATTTGCTGCGCTCTTTCAAAGTTGGTCGGGGTTGGCAATGTTTGTGGAGGGCTGGTAGTGGAATGTATTTTACATGGGGCGAATAATAACCTAGTAGTTGCAGTGGGTGTTCAAGAGGCCTAATTTACCGAACCTGGGCGGGTGCGAAATTATTTTGGGACAGTCACTCTAGGGCATCGTAAGGTGTATCGAAATTGCGGTATTGAATGTAGGGTTGAAGCCTGATACCAAAGCCTTCTTTGCTTATTGGCAAAGCAATTGACTTTTATGATGTAGATGGTAGTGTTTCAGATTACTTAGTTCTCTATAGATATAACCGGGACTTCGACACTATAATAAATTATTGATAGGATGAACGTAAGAAGTACGCGCACATCAGAAATTGGGAAGTTTTGCATTTTGGATCATGAACTGGTTTTATTTGCCCGAGTTTCTGGTTTGTCTGACGTAGGCATTTATACAGGGTGACTGGTTGAAAACTTGAGATATTGATAGAGGTCACTCAGTAAACGATGCTCGTTCTAAATATGTAAAAAATAGGTGCTTAAAATTTGACATAAATATCCAGTAAATTCATTAATTGTGGACGCATGCGGTTTGAGCAGTTCCCACGTTTATTGGTAGGTAAATAACGCCGCGCTTTATCCGAGCGAGCGAAAGAAAACAATAGACGCGGCCGGCCGACGCACTTTCTCTTGGCGTCGCCCGCACGCCTCGTTTGTCCTTGCTACCCTTACACAGTTTTGTTTTGCAATGCGCACGCGCCGGTCATTTTTTTCTCGATTGCGTGGTATCATTTCATTAACAACAATGTCATTTTCTAATGACGAATAGTAGGAGATGGTTCGTGAATGCTCGTATTGCTCGTACGAATGACAGTTTTCGAGATGCTATACGTTTGTACCGCGAATTCTTCCCCAATGGAAGAAACCAACGCCCTATGTGATACCATGTGATACTCAGTGTAAAGAAACAGTGCAAAAACGTGCTAACTGTGTACATATTACACGAGGAGCTGAGCATTTTGAACAATTAAATAACAAATAATAAATAACGCTTCACACTCACAGCCCCACAGTAGGGTTAATATACCCTGTATCGTGGGTACCATGGACACATACAAAGACAGAAACACAAACACCCAGACCGATAACAGAAATTTAAACTCATCATTCAAATTTCTGTTTCGCCGGGAATCGAACCCGGGACCCCTCTATTGGCAGTCCGGCATGGTAACCATTGCGCCACGCGGGTCGTCAAAACAATTATTACGATATGTGTAATTTTGATAATATTGTCGATCACTGTAAATAGATAATTCAATCAATTGTTTTAAATACCTATGTATGATTCAATTTTTAAGTACCCACGCCAAAAGTACTTCGGTAGGTATATTTAAGGAGTCACTTTTCATCTTGTGTCGCTGTTGTGACGTAACGTTCAAAATCACTTCAATACAATGATTTCAAAAAGACTTTTATTACATTGCTTATCTTGGTATTTTTGTCAGTCTTAAGCCAGGTAAAGTACGAAGTGAATCCTCATCATCCTCTACAAAATACCAAAACTTTCGATGTACATAGTACAATTATGTAGTAGTGTGTAGTGTAGTAGTAGTAGCGTAGTAGCCAGACGGTCGAGATCAAACGCCCGCCTAATACCTACGTACAATGCGTCCGCACATTCAGGATATTTTCGGATTAATTCAATTCAAGTTTTCTTAGAAAATAATTCGTATATTTTCTTAAAACTTTTTTAAACGTTTAGTTTGATCGTAAATAGTTGTGTCCTCGAGTATCTCAAGTGTTCAACCAGTCACCCTGTAAATAAATTAGAAGATATTGGAATACGCGGACTTCCATTACAACTACTAAAAGACTATGTCTGACAGAAAACAGTGTCTAAGAATAGATGGAATGATAAGTCATGAGACAGACGTTAAATACGGGGTCCCACAGGGAAGCATAATCGGCCCGACATTATTTTTAATTTATATTAATAGTCAGTGTCTTCTTAGCTTCAAAAAAAGTAGTATTATTACCTTCGCTGATGACACTGTATTATTATCGTATGGTGAATCATGGGAAGAGGTAAACGCAATAGTTAATCAGAGCTTTCAAAAAATAATGCAATGGCTAGACAACAACTTATTAACGCTCAATGTAACTAAAACAAAATATATTAATTTTAGTATAAACAGTAGCTCACAACCTCCTAATAAAACTGTTAGAATTAAAGCTCACATTTGTAAAGTCATTCAATCTGATTGCAGTTGCGAATACATAGAAGAAGTAAATAGCATTCGATACTTAGGAATAACAGTCGTAAACATCTTAATTGGCGTGTCCATATATCTGCTCTAGCGGCACGGATAAGAAGATTACTGTACGTGTTTAAAATACTCCGATACGTCTGTGATTTTAAATTACTGATGTCTATTTATTATGCCTTATGCCAATCATTGTTGTCTTACGGAATAACGGGCTGGGGAGGGACACATAAAACTACAATGCTAATTTTAGAAAGAGCGCAAAGGGTACTACTAAAAGTAATGTGTTTTAAACCTTTTCTATTTCCTACAGCCATCCTATGCAATGAACTTCCAGTTTTATCACTAAGACAACTTTATATAAAATCCGTTATAATTAATCAACATAGTAAAACTCCTGATATAGTAGGCCATAAAAGACCTATGATGTGCCACCCTGCAGAACTTCTTTTGCCCATTCATTTCTTACCTACCAAGGACTTATACAATAAAATATCTAAAATTGTTTTATTGAAAAAACTAACGAAACATGACTTGAAGAAAACTCTTTATGAATACTTAAAAACCCTATCATACGAAACCACCGAAAATATATTTATAAGATTGAAATGAACTTAAACAAATTGAATAAAAATCAGTTTGCAACAAACGACTACCTGATATACACAAACTCACCCACACTAATGCGCGCACTCACTCACACACACACACATACACAAAAACACACTCACGCACACACACACATTACCCATAAGCCTCATTTAATTAATATTTTATTTTTAATTATAATAATAAGCCTTTCATGTACCTAATTAAGTTAGAAAAAAAAGGTTTATGTAACAAGTAAATATAAACGATATAAAAAAGAAATATAACCTTTAAATGTAAATTGTAAAAAAATTATAAGGTATCATCTGTATTTCTTGCATGTACTACATAACTTTTGCGATAACATAACGCGTCATTCGAGTATGATTCATTCACACGATGCGAAGTCGAGGAATATTATCCGGCCGTCGTACAGTCCCAACTAGTTCGGCGGGTAGTCTTATTTGCTTTTGCGATTGCTATGGCACTATTTGTAATGTCAACTTAATTCTTTAATGTGCGATAAGTATTAACACAGATGTAGTATAGTAGGTACGTATTTAATACATTTTTAAATCTTGCACTACGTAAGTAAGTACACCATACTTGCAACGTGTTTAAATTACTTAATAATAATGTTAGATATCTTTAATTTAGTGTAACTGTCAAATGATACTTTTCTTTTTGTTTTGCAATGTCTGTGGGTGACGTTTATAAATCTGTAGTTCCGGTACATTTACACAATTTATAACTCAAAAATATATTAATTCAGAATAGAAGACATATACTTACAAATATTTAAATTGGCTGCTAATTATTGTTTTTTTATTTTAGTTTCTTAAACATGTAACCACCGGAACACGAGATAAACGTTACCAACTTGACTCAATTGACTAAAAACACGTAGTGGTACCATATTGTCTGAAAAATCCTATAAATAGAACGGTAATAGGGTAGACGAGGCTTTTTGTTTCTGATTTTTGAGGTGAACAAGTGTACTTTTTCTGTATGTTAGTGATTTGAAAATAAAATAGTGCCATACAAAGTTACGAGTGTCTCAGTTATTTCGACGCTTAACACCTAGTCCCTTACATCAGAAGCGGGATGTTAAGGTTACATATAGCGATTGATAACGATAGTGCCAGTGTTAACTCCCACGTCGCCTGGGATTCTCGACGCTCGAGCCGCCACAGACGACGTCGTCGTTTGAACTACAACAGTGATGACACCACATCAACAGAAAGGGAGATACGGAGATGGCATTCGAGGCAACGCTCAGGTGCACGAAAGACGAAAAAGGACTAGAAACCGTACTACTAATAGACACTGACGCAACTAAACAAGGCAGTCACTAAATTGTTCATAAAGGCGAGTAATTTTTTTTTCTTCCTCGAATTTTCCCCTTTTCTCTTTCTGCTGTTTTTTTTTATGTTAGATCTAACATAGACGCATGAATACTTTGTTACCAAATGGCTATAATAATGACTTTTTAGACGATTCATAACTTTATAACTATATGGAATTATTGTAAATTTAATAAGTTGATATTGATATAACTCATATAAGTAACCTAATTTGTTTTTTTTATATATTTTTTGTTGTTTCGTTTTCGTTGCTGTGTTTGGTGTTTGTATTTGCCTTTACAGCTACTACCTGTACTATGTAATAATTTCAGGACGACACATCATACCGTCAAAAGGGAGGATCAGATGTTATGCCTCCAGTATCGCAAATAGGGTCTCCAGTGGCAGCTAAAAAACTCTGAGAGAACATCTGCCGAGCACTGCAGTGCAGTCAGTGCACAATTCTACTGGTCAACAGTCCTTTCGTGATCCTGGACAATCGGATCAGCCTTCTGCAGGCTGTTCTACTCTGCAAACGGAAACTAGCGCGAGTGAAGACAGGCAAGCTAATACGAACTAATTTATTAAATGATGCTCATGAATCTTCTAAGTTGTTACAAAGTTTAGTGAAACCTAATGCTTTTGATAAACTTTTGATACAAATATTATTTCTATTTTCGATCCATCTCAAAGAAATCATCGAATAGAATATTGTTTAGGTAAAGTGAATGAATGTGCGAAATTTCTAACTGGACAGACGAACAGACCACACACTTTGCTCTGCCCAAGTTATCAGGTTGTGCTAGGAAATGGTGTAAGAGCTTACAAAATTACTGATTTGGACTGAGTGGCAAGGTCTTCTTATAAAAGCTTTCCCTTCGGAGAGTAATGACGGGGCATTGTGACAGAAATGTTAAAAAAAAAAGACTACTTTTATAAAATTATATTATTAAATGCTTGTAATATTGAAGGAAAGGGCGGTAGATTGTCTTATTTATGGTATAGCCTACAAAATACTGTAAACTAGTGCGTCATCCGCAAGAATAGTAGATTTGTTAAACTTTTTGTTATATCTATATATAGGTATATTAAAATGGATCCCTATTTCCTTTGGTCACAGCACCACGCGTTCACGCTGAACCGATTTCAAAGATTCTTTTTAATTGTTAGTTATCATCAATCAATAAATATTTTATTTGTCAATAAGGTTATACATGGTCTTACATTATATAAATGCGCTTATCGTACCATTATATTTGAATACAAATATTAAAGGTCTAAAACATTATACATTAATTAATTTAGTTTAGTTAATTTAGAAATTTATAGAATTACAGAAAATATTGAAATTATATTAAAATACAGAATATTTTTATTACCACTTAGAAACTCTTTAATATTGTAATAACATTTATCAAAAAAAGGGATTGTAGTTTTTTAAACTCATTGACATCAACAGTGGTACGAATTGATTTAGGCAATCTTAAAAATAGTAGGTGCCATTCACAAAAAAAAACTTTGTCTTAAAGGTAGGTATGTCTTACAAGCAATCGTACATAGTTTATCTTAATTTCGAGCTCGTGAATGAAATTCGTAGAGTTCTTTATGGTGCTTTACAATTCCAAATCTCAGAATTGATGCGACGCTCAGAAAGCGCTTTACGTAGTGCATAATATAGGATTTCCACTTCATACATATTAAAATCGATGTACAGACCTAAGAATTTTACTGTTTCTGTTTCGCTATTTTTCATGTTTACGCTGTTTAAAATTCATGAGTATCATTATTTTATCCAAATTGATTTTTAAACTGTTGCATTCAAGCCAATTAATAATATATGTCGGAGAAGTATTAATGTCCATTTTAAGATTTGTGAAATTACACGGAAAATTAGAAAATTTAAGAAAACTTAACCACCATATTTTTTTCATGTAAGTAAAATGCGAATTCAATATTCGTGGTCAAGACAGGACAGCATCTGTTGGGTCAGCTAGTTACATATAATTATTAGTTAAAGTTTTTAAAATTTCAGTGTAGGGATATTAATTTTCAGAGTCCCAAAGCGATCAATAAATGCAACCACATCCAATGATTACACGTCTCAGGTGTAATAAATCGGGTTATAAAAGTAACCAGTGTCGTTTATTAGGTAAAATCATATTAATATGTTTAACTGTAGTGAAAAGTTATCATCGAAGTGCCCTAAAACTATAATAAGATGTGACAAATGCAACTTTATAGGACACAAGTTTTCTGATTGCTCTAAATTTCGGAATCAAAGTAATTGAAAATCGCAAAAAAAAAAAATATACTTTGTTCACTCAAATTTCTTTTCCCGACTCCAGTATGGTTTATAGACTTTGGAAATGATTGCACCTTGATCAGTCAGGAACTTATAAATTTTCTTTACCAAAAATTAATGAAAGTGTCCCAAGAATTCTTGGATTTGGGAATGGGTTCTATACAACCTTTGGGTTAACATAAATTAAGTTATCTATAGATGAAGTAGCCGCTAAAATTAAAGAATATATCGTTGATTCATCGTTACTACCTGAACCTTTACTAGTAGGACAAGATTTTTACAGAGCAATGCCTTGGTCATCAAAACTCGGGATAAATTGGATATTTTGAGGCGTGAACTAACGCCAGAGTTAAGCAAACTAGAAGCTAAACCTCAAGTAAATCGATCAAATGTGTTAATGACAAAAAATCTGATAGTGAAATATTTTTAGTAACTACTTTTTGGAAAATTCGAAAATACTGATTATTGTATTTTGGGTGGAATTTATATTATAATATATCTGAGGGTAATGTAACATTCTTGTTTGTAACTTGACAAAATACTCTATTTCTTTAAACAAAGATGCCATTTTAGTTTGAGCAAATAAGTTTGAGAAATTATCTGCACTTAATAATTGTTTGCAATGCCACATAATATCCAATCTCAAGTAGCTAACACTTATAAGTAAGATCAATAAAAGATTATTGAATAATTATAGAGATTGCTTTGTATAGAATGTGTTAAAATTTCCGTGTACAAAGCTAACTGAAAAGGTTATTAAGGTTGACGATAACACATCAGTAGTACATATTCGTATAGATTAAGTTTTTTCCCGAGTTAGTAGATAATGATATTTCCGAATTTAAAATTCAAATGGGAATTCATATTTGTTAGTTATAGAAGATAAATTCTCAAAAATTTGTTTATTAAAACCCCTGAAAAATCTAAAACGTAAATCCAGGACAGTGCTTTAGACGCTGTATTTTCAATTTTTGGCTACCCTAATAGGATTATATCTGATCATGGATCTACATTTACATGAAAATAATTTAAACATTTCTGCAATCGTTCTAAAATACATCATGTTGTGAATGCAGTTACTTTGCGTCCCTGGAGCCAATGGGCAAGTAGAGAGACAGACAAAGACTTTTATTAGCCCAAATATGGTTGTTTACAAAAGGTGTTTTTATACATTTGGTATTTTTGGTTTACCTTCATGACATGAGGTATGCAAATATTACAATAATTAAAACTTAACTAATTACAAATATTAAAATGTACATTGAAACAGATTTCTTTATTATATTACACTTATATTATTATTATCATTATTTGTACCCGTATTGCGCCTTCTTTGATTAATTTATTTTTATATTTCGGATCGGATCCGTTCGTCGGCTTTGGGCAAAGAGGTACAATAAGAACCGTGTTAAATGCTGCATATTATTATACTGTTAAATTGAGTAAAAATATTGAGATAAATATTTAGTAAAATTACAATATGGATTAAAGATAACATTTTTAAGGATGTAGGGAAAACTCTCTCAGTTGCTTTATTTGGAGTAGAATCTGTTAGTAAGGGTGATATTTTTGGGGTGAAATTCTTAGTGAAACAAGACAATTAGGACAAGGAATAAGTGACCTTATAAATAAATATCAGAATAATAAAAAGGAACGTTATGTAAAAAAAAAACCTAGGATATACAGCGTAGCAGTTTAGTTAAAATATTAAAAGCAATTACTTACAGGCCTTTCAAAATTACGAAGGTACTTAATGACAGATATGAGGTGTCAAGTATTCCTGGAACTAATATAACTCTGAAAATTATTGCAATGTGTGGGCTGCAGATTGTACTCTTATTAAACCTTGGATTTACCATAAGTAATTGTGAAAGTAGTAGTAATGATTGTCAAGACGAATGACTGTTGATTTCTTTGATTGGGTCGCATATAGCACATACTGTTGGTATTAGGTTATTGATTAATTGTATAATATTTACATGATGAAGTATTATGATGTACTTTACTCGTAGTAGTAGAAATGTTTAATTTATAAATATCAAGACCTAACGTTGATAGATCTGATGTTCTACTAGTGTTGTGAGGCCTATCGTTGATAGATCCGATGGCCTAGGATTTAAGTAAGACCTATCGTTGATAGATCCGATGGTCTAGTAAAGTATTGTGAGGCCTATCGTTGATAGATCCGATGGCCTAGGATTTAAGTAAGACCTATCGTTGATAGATCCGATGGTCTAGTAAAGTATTGTGAGGCCTATCGTTGATAGATCCGATGGCCTAGGATTTAAGGAAGACCTATCGTTGATAGATCCGATGGTCTAGTAAAGTATTGTGAGGCCTATCGTTGATAGATCCGATGGCCTAGGATTTAAGTAAGACCTATCGTTGATAGATCCGATGGTCTAGTAAAGTATTGTGAGGCCTATCGTTGATAGATCCGATGGCCTAGGATTTAAGTAAGACCTATCGTTGATAGATCCGATGGTCTAGTAAAGTATTGTGAGGCCTATCGTTGATAGATCCGATGGCCATTAAGTCTTGCAAAGTCTATCGTTGATAGATCCGATGACTTGGCAAAACTATAATGTAATCTATATGTTCTACATTAAGATAGATTTATTTCTACATACTTGTACTATTGAACTTGTTTTCTTTATTTTCTTTACATACACTTATGTAAGTTTGAGGACAAACTTATGGTCAGGAAAGGCCGAATGTTAGATATCTTTAATTTAGTGTAACTGTCAAATGATACTTTTCTTTTTGTTTTGCAATGTCTGTGGGTGACGTTTATAAATCTGTAGTTCCGGTACATTTACACAATTTATAACTCAAAAATATATTAATTCAGAATAGAAGACATATACTTACAAATATTTAAATTGGCTGCTAATTATTGTTTTTTTATTTTAGTTTCTTAAACATGTAACCACCGGAACACGAGATAAACGTTACCAACTTGACTCAATTGACTAAAAACACGTAGTGGTACCATATTGTCTGAAAAATCCTATAAATAGAACGGTAATAGGGTAGACGAGGCTTTTTGTTTCTGATTTTTGAGGTGAACAAGTGTACTTTTTCTGTATGTTAGTGATTTGAAAATAAAATAGTGCCATACAAAGTTACGAGTGTCTCAGTTATTTCGACGCTTAACACCTAGTCCCTTACAATAATAATATGTTGGTGTCAATCTAAATTATATTTAAGTTATAGGTTTGATATTCGTGCACATGTAGTTAATACCTACTTAGGTTAAGCTTAGTAAAGTAAGATAAACTTGTTTGTAGCAAAACTTTTGTTAAAATAAATAAATAAATAAAAAAATGTAAAGAGATAGCAATACTAAGGTCCACGCTAAAAAGAGAAGAGATCACAGAGAGTGAGATAGAGAAACGTAGGTATTTGACTCAAACCGATGTTCTAAGTGTGGACTCCATTTTATACCTATAACTTCATGGCTGTAATGCACCAATCAGTGTTGCCAAATGCTATGTAAGAAATGCGCTAAATCATCATGGAAAATTTACTAGGATTGTGCTAATTTTGATAAAAGAGCACCAAATAAATAAAATTAATCAAAATATTTAAAGAAGTTTTAATTGTGGATATTAATTAAGTTTTTATTACAAAATTAAATCGTCGTCGGAAACAAAGTTGGAATCATGGTCTGACTGAATTAACGGTTCCTTGTGGTGGCTGTTTGAGAAGTTGAGGGACCAGGTGTTGATTGTTGGATGGAGCTTAAACTTGTACATCTCTTTCGAACCGACTTTTTCGAGAACTTCCTTTGGAATATCATAATTGTAGCAAGTTTTAGTTGCTTCTCATACCCCAGATCGAATATATAATATTGAATTTAGTGTGTGAAGACTTGTTCGATTGCGTTGCTTTGTTTTTATTATGTTCATCTGGCTGAACACTCTTTCCACGTTGGCATTTGTATGTGGTAATACTAAAACGACTAATGCAAAGTCAACTACTGACGTACTTCAAATAAAAGCTTGACAGTGTCTTTGGTGTGAATCCATTTCTGAATATGTATATTTCACCACTGATTATTTATCTTATCGATTTCATCTGCATTCACACCAAATTCTTCGACTAAATTCATAAGACATATTAAGTCTTTGTTGGAGTTTAGTGCTTGCGATGCGCTTAAAACTTTTATATTTTTCGAAATTTTGATATAAGGTGGTAATCTGCACTGCAACTCTTTTATTAGTTTAAGCTCGCAGCACACATATCAACTCAGAAAGGGATCGTCACCGTATCGCCTCGAGCCGTTCAGTATTGTTTATATGAAACTCCATACTGCAACGCACACTAATCGGAATCGTAACGTAATCGCCTCGCCTCGGAACAGGCTCCGAACCGCGATGCGATGCGTGGTCAACTTGCAGTTCCCGCGCTTACGGCTCGTCGTCCCCGCGCTTACGTCTCTCCGTACCCGAGCTCACGTCTCTTCGTCCACCCTCAGTGTTGCTAACTCTACGTCTTTTTACGTAGATCTACGTATTTTAGGCCTATCCTGAAAACCTACGACCTTCAGTCCCAGAATCTACGTACGAGTACTCGTATTTTCTTTCAATTTATACAAATTAGCAAAATAACATAACTGATACAAAAGTTTACTTGTCTCACTGTACTAGTCTACGCCAAAAGAATTCCCGAAGACGGGGTCGCTAGTTAATATGAAATTTCTGACACGTGATGTCAATTTCATAGTAGTAAATTGAGTATGTTGCGATATTGCGTGCATGTATAAAAAATAATATTTCTTTCGTGCCGCCTAAATTGTGTCCTGTCCTGTCACATGTTGGCTGTTCTGTATGTGGTCGCGTGAAAATTAACCTAAAAATTTCAAAGAAGTGGTTTATTTTTAATTTTAATAACAGTTCGATCGAATTTTATTCTATTTTATGTAAATCACAACCTACTTTTGATATGGAAGAGCGCTTCCTCGTGGCACAGGTATTTTGATTTCCTAAAAAGAAGACTCGTCAGTGGTTATAATGTAGTGTCAGGAACTTTATGTTCTATCTATCTTTTAAAAACCTGGTACATCAAAATACTCGTTTTATTTAGTTTCACCTACCCTTAAATTCGCCTTGAAAAAAATACGGAGATCTACGAACTTTTCATATGCAATTTTTACCATTTCTACGTAATTTTCTTATCTGTTCTACGCTATTTTTAAAATCCGAGTTGGCAACACTGTCCACCCTTGCTTCTGTCCCCTCCCGCGATTTGCCTGCCGACCGATCGTGCCGCTATTCGGAAGGGAACTTCCATTCGCGATGCGCGTGTGAGTTTTATTTAATTTTTAGGTTTGATTCAAACACAAAATAACGATGAAAAGGGAGAAACTCATTGAAAAAGTGAGAAAATATCCATATTTATATGACTTAAGTCACACTAAATACAGCAATAACACAAAAAAGGATGAGGCTTGGAAACAAATACGTATTACTTTAAAGCAATCTGGTAAGTACCTACTCCTATTTAATTTTTTATCTAAAGTTTTTCGCGCGTATGTAGGTATGTATGGGAAAAATAAAACAATTGTGATTAATATAATTATAATGTAATCATTTAACGGGTTGATTGCCGATATTAGGCGAGGCAACTCAAAAATTGACACTCAGAAACAGTTTTTTTTTAAATTTATTAATTGGGATTGTGCATTCATTTTTATCATGTTTCTTATATCCTATGCTGTATTTTTTTTCTTCATATACAGGGTTACAGGAAAGGTCGTACTAGATCCGTTAAGGGTGTGGAGTACCCATCATTTCTGACTTATACCACTATGAAACACCCTACCCTAAACTTAACCCTTTTCGAGATATTCGACTTTTAATTTTTTTATTGAAAGTTGCCGATTTTTAGGCTACTACGTTTATTTTTATTTTATTTTGTGTGTCTCATTATTATTATTATTGCATTTTTACATGTGGAATAAGATGCTTTAGAACGTCTATCATTATTTAATATTTATTTTCAAATAGTGCATAAGTTAATTGAATAGGCCCTAGCCGCTTGCTTTTTCGGTCGGTCATAGACCGACAAAAATTTTTAGTCTAAATTGCCCGGTCGCCTACAGACCGACAGGCTGTCCTTCTCTTTCCTGTTCGGTATAAACTTGAATAGTTCTGTCTCTGATTGTTTAAGGTCTATTAATTCGCATCTAAGTATCCTGTTTCTGCGTTAAATTATTTGCAATGAAACCAAAAAGTTATAATCTGTGCCTTGACGTAAAAAAAGAAAAATAAAAGTTGAAAGTAGTCTGTGTTGCGCGACCGTGATTTTGCAATTCTGTGGTAAATATGGCCATTTGCTTTGCTCGCTGACGCAATAATTTTACTCTCTTTTTTGATATTTTGGCTGTTTTAACATACTAAATGCGATTAATTAAGTTAGATCAAGTAATAACCCGCCAGGATAGTAAAAAACATGAACAAAATATGGCAAATAGGTTACAAGAATTTGGAATTCCAAATGTAAGGCCGAGTTTCCACCTGCAAGACAACTTCCGCGAGAAATGTCCGAAAGTCTGTCTGACAGCAGCTTGCAAGTGTAAACACTGTAGCAAGTGCTGTCGCGACAGTTTGTCAACCGCTTCCTGCTAGTAGTTGCGAAAGCGATAGATAGCAGGTCTAAACATCTCTTCATCGACTCGCGACAGATCTCGCTGCTTATCGGTCTAGTTTCGTATATCTCGCAGCAAGTTAATAGGATTGTATGAGTGCAATCCTTGTTTGTGGGACAGCCAGCATGCGGATTATAAAAACCGTATTAAAAAAAAAAACTTAATGCCATCGCACAAGAATTCTCTCTACAACTGAGAATGAAATATCCCGAACTGCAAAAACTGACTGAAGACTGCAGAAACTGAAACTGCAAAATTTCATATGACGGCATGATTTCACAGTATAATCATAATCATAGGTAATCATAATCTTTATTGCATCATGCATCACAAAATTTAAAGGTGGTACAAGTAAAAAAGTATAGCAATCAGCATGGAACCCTGTCAGGGCGTTGCAATTATATAGGTACAATCATCGATATAAAAAGTAGGTAGATGCAAGGTTCCCATACAAACTTGAGTCAAAAGGTGGCCCCGCGTAAAAACGTACTTATTATAGATGTTTACAAGTATTCTAAACAAAAAAATGTTTTAAGGTATCTTACTTTTTATCTATTTTAAACCTTATGTTACTAACATAAGTAAGACTATAAGTCCATGTTAAATTGTTACTTATCACCTTCTGGTTCGATGTTTATAATACGGCAATAAAATTTTACGACTTTAGACTTACGAAATAGGAGTTTATTGAGAAATGAAACCAAAAGCATTACAATAAAGCACAAATTCGTTTACAAGATTAATTTACCGCCATATTTACACCACTTGGAACATAGACAGTGGAGTGGAGTTTCTTTTTTATTTATTTAAAATTCTAATGCGAGCAGACAACAGAAAATTTTTAGAATCTATAAACATTATATTTTATGAAATGAACACAGTGATCATAATACGCATGTGTGTGTTAGGGTCCCGGTTTCTATTCCCAGCAAAGATTTAGGTACCTTGATACAAAAATATATTAAATAATTGCCTTTTCAATCTGCGTTTGATTTCAGCGGTTTTTAGTTTCCCGGCATAATAAGGACGTAATGTATGTCAATATATTTTTCAATAACAGCCTTTAACAGCTCGATCTTATGGCCAAAGTTTGTTCCTTGACAGTGTTCAATTATATCTCCAAATACATTTTTTAAAATGAAATGCACATTTTTTTATACATTCACCAGTGTGTAGAAATTTCCTAACAACATATTCTCTTTTTTCATATAATAAATACACATCTTCTGATGCATAACATAATCCGCCTAAATCTTTAATATCTATCAATATATGGAACCGTAGTTTTTGTTTCGCTAGCAAACAGTTTTTACAATATTCACATTTTACATCTATACATATGTAAATAAAATTGAAGTGTCTGTTTGTAATATTAAAATAACCGCCTTTTACTACATGCATATGAATGTTTATACACTACATATACCAAAATATATTTTTTTACAATTTTTGTCTGTCTGATTTCCGTCTATCTGTCTGTTTGTTCCCACTAATCTCTGAAACGGCTGGACCAATATTGACGGGATGTAGCAGGTAGCTGATGTAATAAGGTGTAACTTAGGCTACTTTTATTTTTGGAAAATCTAAAACTAAAGTTCACGCGAATGAAGTCTCGTTTGGCTGCTATTATTTATACGCTTCTCCCACCTACGAATCATTTCAATTAGGACATATGAAATCTGCGGAGTATATGAATGAAATTTATTATGTCCGCCGTGGGTTTTAAGACACTTCCACTTTTCTTTTTGAATTTCATTTTTCGGAAAACTAAAATAACAATACGCCTTTTTCAAATAAAAGACAAATGGCGACTCCATTACTGACTTTGTTCTCTAGCGCATCAGACGTGCGACACGTCCGTGGCGGTTTAGCAAATGAAAGCGAAAGAAGGCATATCGCTGCCGTTATGCCTTCTTTTGCCGGTGCCACTTTTATGCGGCGACTGTGAATCTACCTACTTTTTATATCGATGGGTACAATGGCTCTTTCAAGTAAATTACATTGACATTAACAAAATCCTAATATATCGAGCAGCGATGGCCGAGTGGTAAAAGCCGCGGTCTTCTACGCGACTGATCCCGGGTTCAAATCCTCGGCGCACACCTCTGACAAAGAAATTTGTAATGTGCGCATTTATTGCTGCTCCACGGTGATGGAAAATATCGTGATATTTAAATGATTACGATGTTCTTCATCGCCGTGCATGCCTGAGAGAAGTTCATAATTTCTCGAAAGCATGACGTCCACCAATCCGCACTTGGCCAGCGTGGTGGACTATGGCCTAAATCCCTCTCACTTGAGAGAAGGAGACCTGTGCCCAGCAGTAGGACATAAAAAAGGTTGAAAAAAAATATAACGAAATCATCATAATAAAAATTGCATTAAATTAAATAAACATTAACATTCCACTACATAATAAAATGAAAATATAGAATAGAATAAATTGCGATAGTTCCTATCGCGACACTCGTGTGTAAATATCTCCGCGATAAGTTGCGATTGTATGATCCGCGAGCTTCTCGCAAGACATTTTTTGCAGAAATAAATTGCAGGAAATGTAAACGATATTGTAAGGAACTTATGCAAGACTTCCGCGAGTTTGCTTGCAGGTGGAAACGCGGCCTAAGTGTCCTTGGTGCAATATAAGTCTGGGGCACACTGAGAGATCAGTGTTTCTAACCGACTTTTTTTGTACTCTTTTTTATGCTCGTTTCGGATAGAGTGGGTGAATACAACAACTTTTATTCTTTCTGTTTTTTGTAGGCGACCCATATTTTCCGATTTATTCGAAAACTATTGACCGCAGAGAAAGAAAAAAACTGACTTTAATATTTTTTTTGGGTGGAGCGTGTAGATCTCATTGCGGCCATCAAAATAGACCTAGTAGTGTTTTTATTTAATTGCTTATTTGTAATGCATGTAGCTAAAAATGGCAAGAGGAAGAGGCACTGGTCGCGGAGGTGGTCGGGGAGGACCTCAGAGAGGTGGCAGGAGAGGTGGTGGAGTGCACAAACCACGCTGTGCACGGTCTTTGTCTTTTATTCTAATTATTTTTTATTCTAATTATTTTTTATTTTTGTTACTTCAGAGTTTCATTAATTTCATTTTCATGTTTAGTTCTGCGAGTGCGAGTGTCGAGGCAGAGCCTGTAAAGGCTACTCCAGGCCCGTCGCTGGAACCATCGTGGTAAAATCAACATAATTACTTTATTATTTACCCTTTATTATATAATTTGTTCAAGCAGCCTTCATTCATTCAATTGATTTCTGTTTCCCTTCTAACCAATTTTTTATTCTAATTATTTTTTATTTTTGTTACTTCAGAGTTTCATTAATTTCATTTTCATGTTTAGTTCTGCGAGTGCGAGTGTCGAGGCAGAGCCTGTAAAGGCTACTCCAGGCCCGTCGCTGGAACCATCGTGGTAAAATCAACATAATTACTTTATTATTTACCCTTTATTATATAATTTGTTCAAGCAGCCTTCATTCATTCAATTGATTTCTGTTTCCCTTCTAACCAATTTTTTATTCTAATTATTTTTTATTTTTGTTACTTCAGAGTTTCATTAATTTCATTTTCATGTTTAGTTCTGCGAGTGCGAGTGTCGAGGCAGAGCCTGTAAAGGCTACTCCAGGCCCGTCGCTGGAACCATCGTGGTAAAATAATAAAGTAATTATGTTACTTTATTATTTACCCTTTATTATATAATTTGTTCAAGCAGCATTCATTCATTTGATTTCTGTTTTCAGGCCAATATCCTTATTGGAGGATCTTAAAAAATATAGATCGGCAAAGGCGATGGATGCCAAAAATATTGCTAAGTTGTCCCCGAAAAAAAGAAAGCTCCTTCAGGAGCTCAAGGAAACGAAGCAGGTGGGCTATTTTAGGATGCCTGATGCTCCAGAGCCAAAGTAAGTAAATTCAAAAATAAATTCAATGTTTTACCTGCTCGCATTGTCGCTAGTTTGTTAGTATCGAACATGTTCATGGTATCCGGTCAGCATTACTTTATTTATTTACAGAAAAGGAAAGGGAAAAGGAAAAGGAAAGGCCGGGGAAGACACCCGGGTCTGGCGTCCATGCCCACTTTTGTCGGGGGTACCAGCTGTCCCTCCGCCACATGTACCTCAGCGGTGGGAGCTGGAGCGTTCGCATGGTATGTGGCTCATATAATAATATTTTCAAAATTTTTATCAATATTTTTATTTTATAATTATACATCCTCATTGTTACATTCCAGATATCATTGAGGAAGAGGACGATGATATTAAGGGCACACCACCAATATGGTTATCCCGCAGCATCTATTTGCAAAAGGGGTGCTGTCTGCGGATACGCCTCCACGGACCGCTGCAGAAGCTGTCGTGGGTAAGATTAACTTTTATTAGTTCCTACTATATCAGAAATCAGTTTTATGCTCTGGCTTACGGAATTCTTTGTTCTTTTCAGATATCCATGCGACCGAGGCAATGTGCCCTCTACCGGGACCCAGTTAGATGACCCCGTCTCGAAAGAAGTAAGATATTCGTTTTTACCGACTGGTGAATGTGTTTAAGGGGTTGATTCTAAAAAATATAAACAAAATTTATTGTTTCCACCATTATTTATTGCAGGAATCGCAAAGTCCACGCCACGTTTTCGCCATCCACGGGTATTGTGCAGTGTAACGTGGAACCGCGAAACGCCGCCGAAATAGAATTTCTAGGCTTTACACCTTGTACGTATCGTATTAAAATATTTAATAAGTTTTTTTTTACTTTATTTCCTTGTTTACAAAAAATAATAGTTTGCTTGAGATTTTATTCAAAAAGATCCCTGCAACTGACATTTCACATACCATCATAGTGTTATACTCGGTTCGGAACGTTTAATAACAGGTTCGCTAGGATAACAGTTAACAATCATCACGATCCAGGTTTATTAAAATTACGATACCTAGAAAAGTTCATAAATTTACTGCTTCAATATCGTCAATATTGATAGCGATACTATACTACCCGGTTCGTGATAATATTGATAACTTACTCTGTTGAAACTATAAAGAATTTGAACTGTGTGTATTGCTCTCATAATTATACATACATATAATTTTTCTTTTTGTAGGTTTCACAAGGATGAACAGCTAAAAAAATGGGTTACAAACATGGGACGAGGAGAGCGGAAGCCTTCCAATTTTTCTCGATTATTCCCTACATTTTTGACGAATTTTACATTCGTATGCCATACCTAATTACCCACCCACCATATTTCCAATAAGAAAATATCAGAAATAAATTCACGAAATTAAAATTGTTTAAAGGACAGTTATTTTGAAGCAAAACAGTTATATTACATCACAGTAAAAAAACATTTTTATTTCACACCATCCTGTCAAGTTCTAATTTACTAACTCCAACACATATCACAATTCACGCACGAATGGCACGATCCATATAAATTCGACTAGAAATTCTCTAACTGACCAATACCTACCACGTTCACTAGATAGTTGTCATTTCCAGCAGTTGCTAATGGTCCCATTTATCGAGCACGATTTGGCATACATTGCTGGTTATCTTGAGTATTTTCTTACAATGAACTCAGATGCAGCCTTAAGTTGAATGGGCCTAAATGACAGCTAGCTGTCATTGAAAGTGATCGTGAAAGATATGGAAGTTAGGCAATGAGCCCTTTGTTATTTCTGGCCATATGATCCTGAATCAAAAGATACATAGTTACATAATGTAATGATATCCATTTTCGATGTTAATGTTAGTACCTATTACTACTAGCCTACTACGATGAACATTGCGTGGTACAATTCCCAATTTATTAATATTTTCATAATACTACCAATAACTAGTATTATTAACAGCTATTCTGAGCCGTTATTAGCACATACGTACATCACTATTGGTATATGATAGTATAAGCGGGTTACTATAGCACAAATAGAGACACGGCTGATAGGAGAGGTAACAGATACAATATATTTGACTCTGTCACTCTTAAGTTATTTTGTATATGTAGAAAGAAAAGTCCATAGGTGTTTTGTTTCTGATCGATAAAATCCTTGTATGAAACCTATATACATACTCTAAGCGGCCAATCGTCACGCACACATGCTCCGCGTGCTTGTAGTATTGCAACCGATTCGCGCGATTGTATGAAACTTTGTCTATATTCCGTTTATCTACTCATGTGGTAATACTCCAAAGTACTTATGTAATAAAAACTAAATATCAATAAATTATAAGTAAAAGAATGGCAGAGAAATATTAAAATTATTGCGCAGAAACATTGCATATATTGTACTCGATTGATTAACAAGCCATTGAGACCACCGGTACTGGTATTACTTTTTTTTTATTAGTCGAAATGGGGCTTCCGTGGTTGCGGACGGTGAGATTGGGAGCTTGACCCGTCCAGCCAGCAGCCCCGGGAGAGACGGCGGTGTGTACGTGGCCGTGCGTGGTGCGTGAAGATGGGCCCGTTCTGGGGCGCCGCGCGTGGAGGACACCGGTGTGTTCCAATGGAGATGCCGGAGTCCTCCCCAAGCGAAGAGGGCGGCCACCGAGGGGGTTTTAGTGCGGTACAAATCCCACATAACCCGGTATTCTGTCCCAAGGTGCTGGGTACCTTTTGAAGATTTCCTCGCTGATACCAAAAAAGGTACTGGTATTACTGTACTGGTACTACTACTACGTAGTAATAGAGTTCAATGGTTGAGACTAGACGATATTCATATGAACGCTCCAAAAAGTCCAAAAGCGTTGTGTCAACGCAGTCAACGTCTGTATAGACGACAAACAGTTTCGTCTACGTCATCTAGTCGACGAATTCAACTATTTGATCTACTAGTCGTCGGACGATATTTAACGGTATAGTTTCGCCGACGGAAAATACTAGAATATTAAATAGTCGACGAAAGTAACATTCTGTTACTCTCAATTCTGTCTGATTAGTCTGATAACTAACCATTTTCTTTCAGATGTTCAAAGTCGAAGGTATATATTTCCGATCTACAGACGATCGACAATAATGTGATTCTAAACACTGGAATGATTTTATAAATCTTTTTACAGCACGTAGTTTAAACGCATTGTTTTGCGAACTGTGATCACCACCTCTGCGTTCTTTTACAGTACTTCCAGTCGATTTAAAAATTTTAGCGACTTAACGTATCCTATGTTCTGTAATATGCAAAATATTTATGAATGATCTTTGGCATACGGGGATTAATTGACTTTTATTTAATTTCTTCACAAACAGCTTTGTTGAATGCAAAATATTTATGAATGTTCTTTGGCATACGAGGATTAATTGACTTTTATTTAATTTCTTCACAAACAACTTTGTTGGATACTGGGCAGGTTTTCTTGACCGTTCACCTCGAGCCCGCCGCCGTTTTATATCTTTTACTTGGCAGTATTTCAATAAAAATGCATCCTGTTGAGGTTTTGTTTAATGTTCGTAAAAAGATTTGAAAAATCCCATTAGGTCTGCCATAGCCAAAGTAGCATATTTGTAATTACTGTCGGAACCATGACTTCATCTAGGAAGTGCTGGTAATATTTTTGGTTCATACCTAAAAACAAATGATTATTTACACCAGCGGGCTTACGAGCGGCGAAGGCGTGTCGGTGTTAGTCAAAGGTTACACGCTCAGTCTGGCGTGAGTTCAGTCCATCAGTTTGGTCCGGCTAAGACTGATGCCAGCATGATGGATGAAAAACACGGTTACACGCTCAGTCTAGACTGACAGCAGAATGATAAAACTTACGTTAGTCATCATTCATAAAGTGAAGACGACAGTCAAGTGAGTCACCTGATCCTGCCTAGTCATTGATATTTAAAAAAAAAGGGCCTGTGCTATTATAATTATCGCTTTACTGCTAAAGAAACGCGTAAAAAGGAAGCGACGCATGAAAACCTGACTACAAAAAAGAGAACATTTAAATTTATTAAATGAAATACGACAACAGGATGAAGAAGAAGACTTTCAAAATTACTATCGAATGAAAGAAGCCTGCTACGATCATTTGTTGCAAATGGTCAAACCATATTTGGGAAAACAAGATACCTGTATGAGGAAAGCAATAACCGCCGAAGAAAGATTAGCTGTCACTTTACGATACCTTGCTATTGCAAGAAATATTAGAGATCTTAAATATTCTGCAATAATGTCACCTGCTGCCATCAGTCAGTGAATTATTCAGAAATGCGAAATATTAATTTATGTCTTACAGTCTTATACAGGGTGACTGGTTGAACACTTGAGATATTGATAGAGGTCACTCAGTAAACGATGCTCGTTCTAAATATGTGAAAAAAATAGGTGCTTAAAATTTGACATAAATATCCAGTAAATTCATTAATTGTGGACGCATGAGGTTGGAGCAGTTCCCACGTTTATTGGTAGGTAAATAACGCCGCGCTTTAGCCGAGCGGACCCGAGCGAAATAAAAGCGACGGCCGGCCGACGCACTTTCTCCTGGCGATGCCAGCACGCCTCGTTTGTCCTTGCTACCCTTACACAGTTTTGTTTTGCAAAGTGCACGCGCCGGTCATTTTTTTCTCAATTGCGCGGTATCATTTCAATAACAACAATGTCATTTTCTAATGACGAATAGTAGGAGATGGTTCGTGAATGTTCGTATTGCTCGTACGAATGACAGTGTCCGAGATGCGAATTCTTCCGCAATAGAAAAATCCAACGCCCTATGTGATACCATGTGATACTCAGTGTAAAGCAGCAGTGCAAAAACGTGCTGTGTACATATTACACGAGGAGGTGAGCATTTTGAACAATTATTACGATATGTGTAATTTTGATAAAATTGTCGATCACTGTAAATAGATAATTCAATCAATTTTATTGTTTTAAATACCTAGGTATGATTCAATTTTTAAATACGCCAAAAGTACTTCGGTAGGTACATTTAAGGAGTCAGTTTTCATCTTGTGTCGCTGTTGTGACGTAGCATTCAAAATCACTTTAATACAATGATTTCAAAAAGACTTTTATTAGGTACATTACTTATCTTGGTATTTTTGTCAGTCTTAAGCCAGGTAAAGTACGAAGTGAAAATGGATCATACATTCTCTACAAAATACCAAAATTTCGATGTACATAGTACAATTATGTAGTAGTGCGTAGTGTAGTAGTAGTGTAGTAGCCAGGCGGTCGAGATCAAACGCCCGTTAATACCTACGTACAATGCGTCCGCGCTTTCAGGATATTTTCGGATTAATTCAATTCAAGTTTTCTTAGAAAATAATTCGTATATTTTCTTAAAACTTTTTTTAAACGTTTAGTTTGATCGCAAATAATTGTGTCCTCGAGTATCTCAAGTGTTCAACCAGTCACCTTGTATAATTAAAAAAATCTGTATATTAAGTACTTTAATTTTATTATTTTGCTTACAAATCAACAATGTAATTCAATTTATGGCACTATGTAATTGTTTAGGTTACCTATTTAATCATATTATTCCGCTTGAAATTGAGCGAATAACGAACCAGCTGTATATTCGCTGTCTTGAAACATAAAAGATGGGGACGGAATGTGATGAGGGTTGAGTGGAGGTTGTGCGGGAGCTGCGGCTTGGGTTTGGGTGTAGATGGCTGATTGTGCGGGAGGAGCTCTGACTTGGGTTTGAATGTAGTTGGAAGAATGCGCGGGAAAAATATCCACAAAGTGCATGTAACAATAATAATGAGCGAAAAGAATTTAACAGGCGACTGTCACGAGCTAGATCAGTTATTGAAGGTGCTTTTGGTATAATAACAAAAAAAATCGGTGTTTTTCTAAAGGCAATATGCTTTGAGCCACGAAAAGCCTTAGTGATAGTAAGGGCTTGCGGTTATTTACATAACTACTTACCTAATGAAAACCAAATCCCGTCGCTACTTGGCATCAAACTGGAAAGTTACAAAACCTACTGATATTGGATTGAACGATTTGGAGCCCACTTCTAGCCGAAATTCAACTAATGATGCCAAACTGATAAGAGAAAGACTGCCATTACTTTAGTCATGAGGGTAAATTGGAAATTAGCAAAAATGACCATCAATAGAGTATTGAGAACATACAATAATAATTTACAGCATTATACCTTCTTTGTTTTATTTGTGAGTTAGTACTAGGGAATGCAATCCCGCATCAAAATTTTAATCCAGATATTTGCGGGACTGAGAGGTCTAAGTCCCGCGGGATCCTGGTATTTGCGGGATCCCACATTGTCTTTGAAAGTCATTGAGAAAAGAGAGATAACCTGCATCATTCATGCATCTAGAACTAAAAAAACTGGCCAAGTGCGAGTCGGACTCACGCACGAAGGGTTCCGTACCATTATCTATAAAAAATCACGTTTATTGTATGGGAGCCCCCTTAAATATTTATTTTATTCTATTTTTATTTGTATAACAATAGCGGCAACAGAAATATAACATTGCCTTTGATTATCCATAGAAATCATTGCATTAAGATTGAATGAAGGGTAAATTGTGGTTTACGATTTATGACGTATTAAAAAAAAACTACTTACTATCATCATATATTTTTTTTAGTTTTATCATTCTCTTATTTTAGAAGTTACAGGGGAGGGACACACATTTTACCACTTTGGAAGTGTCTCTCGCGCAAACTATTCAGTTAAGAAAAAAATGATAGTAGATACATAAGAATAAATAATACTACGTAGGACGGAAACTCCCGCTCCGGACGGGCTCAAGGTCACGATATTAGCCTACACGTTAATTTCGGCTAAACAGAATACTGAAGTCGGGCTGTCTCGGACGGGCGCGTCAATTACAATAACGGCGCCAAGTTAATGTGGTGTGTTTGGTTGTACAAACAATTCTAAAACAATGCCAAACTTAAGTTTTTTTAGTTTGCCCAAAGATGATGCGATATAAGTAATATTTTTTAAATATTATTCCTTTTCCGTACCTAATTTATCAAAAGGACATGATATGACCAGTTCTTTTTGTGTAGCCAATTGTTTCACTTTTACTCAATTATAAAAAAAATGTTAGATAACTACAGCATTTTAACATGTCGCCAAAATATTTTTTAATAGCCCCCGCCATCGGTCAGTGAAACTTTCTCGACTGTTTTGCCTCGCGATTGCGTTGCGGCGCGCCGCGGCACTGGCGCACGCACGTTATACTTAATATGTAATTCGTTTATTTTAAACCTACACTACGTAAGTACTTACACCTATGTAGGTAAGTAATACTTACTTAAATGGCTTCATTTGGTATGGTACTTATAACTTATTAAGTAATATTATTAGTATTAGTATTTATAGAGTAGGTAAGTATTTATCATTCTCATATTTTGTAATACTAAACTAAAATAATGATTTTTAAGTAAAGAAAAACTTATATTTTTGCGATATTATCCTTAGACAAGCATTACTAACAGTTTACAACCCTGGCAACACGCCTGGGCGACAGAGTGGCGTAACGGGGTGAAGAGGGAAGTAGGTATATAAATTGCGGCGTATCGATGGCGGTCAAAGGAGATTCCGTTCTATGTAGTATTATTTATTCTTATGCTAGATACCTCAATATCATTTTTGAAGACTTATCCATAAATACACCACACGTATGGGTTTGATGAAAAAAAAATGTTTGAGTTTCAGTTCTAAGTATGGAAATCCTCAAAATTTATTGTTTTTTTTTTCTATTTTTGTGTGAAAATCTTAATGTGGTTCAAAGAATACATCTACGTACTGAGTTTCAACAGTATTGTTCTTATAGTTTCGAAAAAAAGTGGCTGTGACATACGGACGGACAAACAGACAGATAGACAGACAGACATCACGAATTCATAAGGGTTCCGTTTTTTGCCATTTGGCTACGGAACCCTAAAAATGAGACAAAAATATATTTAAATTATGTATTGAGAGATTAATAAAAGAAACAAAATTATAATATAGAGACAATAGTTCTGGCATTATTTTGAAAATAACTGCGCATAAAACATAACGTGCCGATAGTCTTGTCTGCCAAACGACTCCTGACTTTACATACCAGATACCCAGCAGCAGAAAACGCTCGTTCTGCTTCCACGCTTGTGGGCACAACTGTCCTTAAAGCGTTGTAGGCAAACTGGAGATATTTTCCTTTTAATCCACCTGACTCAAACAAATTAATTTCTTTCTTAATTAATACTTCGACAGAATGAACTCCAGAATGAGTACGACAAGCAGTTTTAAAAGCGCAGCTTATCATTGCGCAGCCCCGCTAATCCCGCGGGCTCCCGCTCGATCGTATCCCGGTATTGCATTCCCTAGTTAGTACCTACCTATCTACCTACTGCGGGGTGACAGACGTTGGGGGGACGATCGCGCCGAAACCCTTTGATGCGTGCCACAAAAACCGACAACAAACGGATTCGAGGCGGACGCATCTGCTGACTTTAAACACCTACCACAGACGCACAAATCACCCCTTTAAACGTCGGCGGACCCATCCGCAGATGACGTCTGCATATGCATCCGTTGACGTGTAGAGGAGGCTTTACGGAAAGAAAGTAATTAAAGTCCTTGGCTTTAGACGGGGTGTAATGATGGAATGAATCTCATAACAACCAGCTGGGTTTTAATATTTTCACTTTTCGTAGTTCTTATTGCAATGGCCTTAAAGTTTAATTTCGTAATAATAGATCAACTAATACTGGAAGGCCGGGGCCGGCGCGGCGCCGCGTCGAACTTTTTCTAAAATCGAGCTGGCCACGGCAAGCTGAATGGATCACATTTGAAATTTAAAAAAAGCCGCGAGTATTGTAAGACGCTGCAATAATATACGTAATAACTGCAAAGATTTTATTATAAAAATATAAAAATCAATCATATCAAAATATCAAAATAGAAGAAAATTCTGTTAAAATGTCGAGTGACGAAAGTCACTTTTAATTTTAATTTACTATAATAAAACGCTCGGAATCTCCTTTGACCGGATGGAAAACGCCGCTATTTTTATACCTACTTCCCCCTTCACCTCGTTACGCCCCTCTGTCGCCCAGGAGTGTTGACAGGGTTGTCAACTGTTAATAATGCTTATGTCTATTTTCGTAATAATAGATCAACTAATACTCGAAGGCCGGGGCCGGCGCGGCGCCGCGTCGAACTTTTTCTAAAATCGAGCTGGCCACGGCAAGCTGAATGGAACACATTTGAAATTTAAAAAAAGCCGCGAATATTGTAAGACGCTGCAATGATATACGTAATAACTGCAAAGATTTTATAAAAATCAATCATATCAAAATAGAAGAAAATTCTGTTAAAATGTCGAGTGACGAAAGTCACTTTTAATTTTAATTTACTATAATAAAACTTTTTATAATAAAGATTTCCCCAGCTTGTCATTGGCAAAGTGGTCAAAAGACCGAGACGCCATTAAGGAAAAAATACTTGACGCCATTATTGTAATTGACGCGCCGGCCGTGACAGCCCGACTTATTACTATGTTTAACATGTAGGCTAATATCGTGACCTTGAGCCCGTCCGGAGCGGGAGTTTCCGTTCTACGTAGTATTATTTATTCTTATGGTTTTTAGAGCATTGCTTTTTTATTGTATGGGAAAAGAAATGACACGCAATGCACGTGTTACTTTTATGGCGACTTCATCCCCTCAACATGACAGATCTCCACGCAGGCACGTCACGCACGAACTCGCCGGCTATATAATATGTACCTATACTACATAGAAAATATGCTCTTACTTACCCGATCTACCGGAACAGGCTGCTCAAATTTATCCAAAAATTTTAGATATTCGAAAGTCCAACTTTTTGGACTGTATAAGTCATCTGTACTAGACCCCGATCTTCGCGATGAAATAATCTGAGCTCTCTCCTGTAGTTGGACCGTAAAACGTTGATTTTTTTTTGACATCCTCTATAGTTGCCCCGGGTTTAATTTTTATATACAATGTCAAGGAGTTTTCGCAAAGAGTCATTTCTCTGGTATTTATTACAATATAAAATATGTGTTTTATCCCATAACTCTGGCAAGGTCTCGAATATGAGAATGAATTCTTTTTCTATCTCGATTGGCGGTGGCGGGAGTGAAGCGGGCGAAACGGCGCGCGGCAGCGCTTCGTCGCTTGGCACGTCTTGCTCCATTGCGTCGGGGACGATGACTGACTGACTGACGCGAGAATGATTCGAGCGGTTAGCGGTTACACGATCAGTCTGGCATCAGTTTGCTGTCATTCACAACAGAATGATAGAAAATATTTAAAATATTTAATTTTTGTCATACTGGACCATCAGTCCGTCAGTCAACCGGTTAGACGATAATTTTCCCGTCATTCTGAGCAGACTGATGGCCAGACTGACGCCAGACTGAGCGTGTAACCTTTGACTTACGATGGCCACTCAGTTACGACGAATGCTTAGGGTTCCTTCACACGATACCGCCTGTTCATACGAACAAGAGGTTCGCTCAATTTGGAACTTGTTTTAAAACAAGTTTTTGGCGACCGTGAAAGATAATTGTGCGGAGGCGCAATATTACGAGCTGCATACTGTCATTAACGTATTGAAGAAAAACGTGCACGTTGTGGTGAAAAAAGAAATTGCAGTGTGCGTGGAGTGGAAATCCAAAAGGGAGGTTGGCCTGTTCTATCTTTTATATACTTATTCTTAACAATTGTTATGTTTTCCTTTTCTGATTGTTTCATTCAGTTCGAAATAAAATAAAATTATAATTAACGTAAAAAGTTACCAACCTAAAAATTTTCAGATTTCAATTCTCAAAGTGAATATCCTATTATATTGTTGTCGCCAACGCGACGGTTTGAATTAAGTAAAATTCATTAATAATTCATATAACGGGTAGTTGTAAATACATGTTTTATGAAGTACCTTCTATTTTCTACAAGTATCTGTATAAATACCGGCTAAGCGAGATAATTCGTTACATTACTGTTCTAGACTTCAATTATCAGACTTCAGAATTAGGTAGTATAATATAAGTAAATCTAAGTAGTATAAAATAAAATAAGTAAATGTAAATCTCTGCTCAAATAAGTATTGATTTATAACGGTGTTATTCATTATAAGTGAGTTAAGTGAAATTTAGTAATTATATCAAGTAAGTTGTTGAGGTTATTGTTTCTGTGTCATAAGATTAGATTGGGTTCAAGGAACATAGTACTCTCTACCGAGAGAAGAACGACATCTTCATAGTAAAAAAAAAAACATAGATTTAGAACTTGTATGTATCTAAATATATTTTTTGAATCTCGGAAACGGCTCCAAATATTTTGATAAAATTTAGTACCCTGGATTCGGGGGTGATAAATCGATCCACAAAATTTTTATTGTTGGAAATTTTTAACTGTATAAAAATATTTTCAATGATAATCAATTTAAATATAAACTGAAAATTGCGACTCTTCCTGACATCTATTGGAGATTTGGAGAGTATTAATAATATTGTGGCGTAAACGCTGTCAAACGTGGGCCCACGAGGCTCATTGTGGATTTCCTCAAGCGTCATCAGGACCTTGTGCTTTTTATAGGTTGGGTGGTTTAAAATATTATATTATTTAATATTATTATATTTTATGACGTTTTGCGTTTAACCAGTGGAGGGAGATTTTTATTATTTAAAATTCATGGTTCAACGGTAGCGGCGTATTCTAATCTGACTATTTTGACATCCGGAAGTAAGATAAAATTATTGTACCTATATAGAAGGTCTTTTTTAATCGTGGCAGTACTCAACAGGAAATGGAATGAAATGAAATATTTATTTGCATAAAACACGGTACATTTTACGATAAAAATCTTACAATATTGTTCATGCGTGTCTTACCGACCTAGTCGGTGGGCAAATATTTATTAATAAATAAGATAAAGTCATCGTGTCTTTAGTGATAACAGTATATCCTTAATCTATAGGTTAAATCATTAATTTACTTTTTTTTAATTTAAGGATATTAAATGCAATTTCATACCCGAAGGTACATGTCCTTTTTTTTAAAATAATAATTTAATAACAATAATATTAGATAATAATAGTAATGATAATATTTGCATAATTGAATAAAAATTTATAATTTATTAGCCAAGCGTTTGAGGTGTCCAGCATGACAATATTCTATAAATTCCTTTGTGGAATAAAAACAGTTCTTAATCAATAATTTAAAAATAAAACCCTTGAACCGATTTAATGTTAGATTTTTTTAACCGAGATGGCAGCAAATTATAAATTTTGATGCACATCACAAAGCTGTTTCTCGAATAGCATGCCGTATAAGATAATAGTCTATGCAATTGACCCCGATGCCGATTGAAGAATGTATCATCTTTGGTATCAAATCGATTTTGATTATTTTTGACACATATCAGACTTTCGTAGATGTACATTGATGGCAATGGCGGGAGATTTAGTTTTTTTTAAATATTGGCTTACAGGAGTCCATAGGTTCCGTACTACTGTTAAATGGCCCTAACACATTTCTTTTGTATAATAAATGCTCTATTGAAGTCAGTTGAATTCCCCCATAAGAGTAATCCGTATCTTAGGACCGAACACACGTATCCGTGATAAGCCATCAATGCTGTTTTTTATTTGCTACTTTTGAAAGATGGTGTAATGCGTATATGAATTTATTTAATAGTCTTTGGCATACTATTTCTACATGATTTTTCCAATTTAAATTTAAGTCGATTTCAATGCCAAGAAATTTAGCTATTTTATTTTAGGATGCAAGGTGTACCCCATATCTTAATCTGACGCGCTAGAGTAAATCCGAAAATCCTCTCTTGGGCTCCGCTACTACCATCCGCCAATCCGACGTTCAAAGAAATGACAACGTCGATTTGAAAGAGCTCTATGAAAATTTCGTTCATTGAATTAAAGCTTCCGTGGTCGAATGGTTGCGTGAGCTGACTGCGGAACTACAGACCTGGGTTCAAACCTCGATCAAAACCATATTGTGTCTATTTTTTATTTTTATGAAAATAACTTTTTTTTATTAGGAGCTATTTCAGATGGCTTTGTTAAGTAACACGAAGCAAATGATTGTTTCGTTTTAAACTAAACCAAGAAAATATTTTTTTAGAAAATAAACGATTTAATGTTATCTCATTGTATAAAATCTGGTGCAATAAAGTATTTTTGTATTGTATTGTATATTATATCCGAGCAACGCTCGGGCGTCCAGGTACTTTTACATAAACTAGCGCCACCGCGAAATAGCACCAGATGAAAAAAGTCTGGCGGGAATATTTAAAATCGGAATATGGCGGGATTATTCAAATTAAATTATTGTTTGGTACAAATTCTGAAAGGACTAGGAGTCTCTCGTGCGTGAATCTAGTTTAACGTAGATATTTTACCTAAAACTAGATTCACCACTAAGACGCCTTTAAGAATACGGGCCTAAATAACTTGCACTGAAAAGTATATTAATTAAAAGGGCCAATGAAACAACCAGTGTATATATTTTGTCAATTTATTAATTACTATAAATCTGTTGAGTATTTATAACAAATCAAGCACATGAATCAGACACAATAATATTGAAGGTAATTAATGACTGTTATAAAGGTTATAATGTAATTTACTTTATTATTTTATTTACCTATGTGTTGCAAGAAGGAATGTAGAAGAGATATTAATTGTAATAAATTTCTAGTCGTATAATTTTATGAATACATTTAATTTTCCTTGTTTTATTGTGTTTTTACCGACTTCCAAAAGGAGGAGGCACTGATTTCGCCTGTATGTATTTTTTATATATAATATGTTCACCGATTACTCCGCCGTTTGTGGACAAATTATCTTTTTTTTTGTTTGTATTTTTATCCTCCCGAGGTGGTCCCATTGTCACTAAAACAGGATCTGATGATGGGATCCCAGAGAAATCGAGGGGAACTCTCGAATTTAAAGGGCACACACATTAATTTTCTTTTTCTTTCTGAAGCATAAGAGATATTTGTGCCTAGTAATCATCATCTCATGTTGCTGAGCTGATGATGGAAGGTACGGCGACGGTTAGAAGATAAGAGTGAATTATTTCAATAAATGGTTTTTTGTTCCAAATCTTACATTCCCAAGGTGATCAAACTGTCACAAAGTCAAAGTCTGATGATAGGATCCCAGAGAAATCGAGAGGAGCATTCAAATTTTATAGCACAACAATTGATTTTCATTAACTTACTAAAGCAAAACAGATACTTGTGTATAATTATCATCATATCATGTTGCTGAGCATCACCTTTCATCATTAGATCATCATCATTATCAGATGGAAGGTAATACGACGCTTAGGAGTTAAGAACAAATTGTTTCAATAATTTATATGTTCAGATGGACTGATAGTAGTATTATTTCAGGCTATTCGATGGCTATTAACGAACGTAATAATAATGAACGTAATAATGAACGTAAACCTTGAAGGATACATAGAAGAGCTAACTAGACAAGGGAAAACCGGCTTTCGGAGACCGATTGTAATCGAGCTCATAAGCAAAAGGATGGTAAACTACTTACTTCGAAATCGATTCGCATTCTCGAGATCTGGATTATCTATCGCAGAGTTCCTGGACACCGACGCCTTGCAAAAAAGAAATGAGTTGAGAAGCATTCTCCAACAAGCGAGAAAGGATGGAAAACATGCCATAATAAAAGGAAGTAAACTTATAATAAATGGTAAAACATATAATCCCAAATCTATTAAACACAGTCGCACAACCGAGGAGCACCAAGACAGTCATACGACAGGCACTAACGACGGTCACAACGATACTGGAATCAACCCGAACCATTCCTTTCGCAAGTAATTTTTGCATTATGGTACAAAATATACAAAGTTTAAGGAACAAAACTGACCTACTAGAGACTATAATATGTAACAAAAATTACCACGTAATATGCTTGACTGAGACAAGGATAGTGGAGGATCAACAGCAATACTTTCAACTTATCGGATACGACAGTTCAGCAGCTTTCTGTAGACGCAAACACAGAGGAGGTGGCGTAGCTATTCTTCTTCAGGAAAACATAAAATTTAAAATCCGACCAGATCTAATAAATCTGTCTCAAGAGTACGTAATAGAGTACTGCGCAGTGGAAGTAACCGATCTGCTACTTATTACCATCTACAGAACTGACCGCGAAATTGAAACCTTTTTCAAATTCTTATCAGATTTGCTGACTAAGATTGCACCACACTGCTACAATATGCCGTGTATAATAACCGGTGACTTTAATATTTGCGCCATAAAAAATAACCAACATTACCAAAGGCTTGTGTGTGAAATGATGGAATACAATCTTCATCAAGTTGTCAATGATACAACTAGAGTAACCAAAACCAGCTCATCTTGCATTGATTTACTATTTACAAATAGTAATAACTTTATCTTATCTGTACAAGATCTAGGCCTCTCAGACCACAAATCTCTGTCGTTAAATTTTAAATTATCACCCCAGCAAAACAATAAAGAAAAATATATGACAAAAAGGTTATTTAACGTAAAAAATTTGAATTCCTTCAAAAATACACTCGCAAAAATAAAATGGCACAATGTATTATTTCCAAAAAACTGTATTAATACCAATTATAATATATTCCATGACATGCTCCAAAAAATCCTTGATATTCATATTCCTAAGACAAAAATAAAATTACGAACTACATTTAAAATTTATTGGATGACAAGAGGATTAAAAATATCGTGTAGGCATAAGAGACTTCTACGAATATTAATTAATCAAACAAACGATAAAATCTTAAAACGTCACTTTAAATTGTATTCTAAAGCATTAAAAAAAAGTATAAAAACATCTAAGCGACTACTACTATCGAATGAAATAAAACGTGCAACAAATAAAGTTAAAACTATGTGGAAAATAATAAATAAAATTACAACCAAACAAAAAAACAAAAACCACGATAATTTATTTTATTTTATTTAAAAACTTTATTGACCCCAATAAATCGTGGTACAATAGGCGAGCTTAATGCCTAATGGCATTATCTACCAGCTTACCTAAGGGAGTACAGAGAGATTCGAAGGCGGTAAATGATGAGAAGAACAAAAAGAAAGTAAAATATTAACAATAATATTAATTATTATGACTGATTATAAATAAATATATAATATAATTTATAACATAGTAATAACCGTGCAAACATAAACATAGAATTAAAAGAAAGAAAAACAGTTTTATTCTGGATATGATTTTTCGAGAAAGTGAGCCTTTACACCTTTTTTGAAAGAGAACTTGGAGTGTAATTTCCTGACATCAGCGGGCAGAGCATTCCAAAGCCGAACCGATTGGAGTGAGAAGGAGTTGGATATAAATCCAGAGCGATGAAGTGGAATAGATAAGAGAAGGGATTCGGAAGATCGAAGCTGACGCACGTGCGAGTCACAGAGGTACTGAAATTTGCACTTCAAGTACTCTGGAGAAAGCGGATCAAAAAGAATGGTGAAAAGAGTGTTGAGTAATCTAACCTGTCTACGTTGACGAATGGGGAGCCATCTAAGTTGGCGACGGTAAGAGGATATATGGTCGAATTTACGCAGACAGAAGATGAAACGAATGCAATAATTGATAAGACGTTCTAGCTTGTTCAAAAGGTCCTCGCTTATGTCGGAGCAACACACATCTGCATAGTCTATCAGCGGGAAAACAAGAGTTTGAATTAAGTATTTTTTTGTGGTAATCGGCAAAAAGTTACGTAGTCTGTTAAGCGCGCGCAATGTTGCAAAGACCGATCGACTAATCTCATTTACCTGAGCAGTCCAGCTGAGTGTGAAATCAATGTACAGACCGAGGTTTTTGACTGTGGGCAAGAATGGAATAATTTTATCATCAAGCGTGACCGGCGAGACAGAAGCAACATCTACCTTGGCTAACTGGCGTGAGCTGCCGATAATGATGGCTTGACATTTGGCAGGATTAATGTTAACGCCAAATTTTCGTGACCACGAGCTGATGTGGGAGAGGTTTTTATTTATCCTGTTAACACCCTCATTGATGTCAATGATAATATAGTTATTAAATCAAATAACTGCCTTATTTCCTGTCCGAAATCAGTTACTAATGCATTTAATCAATATTTTGCATCGGTTGGAGACACTCATGCACACCCTACACCACTACCGCGGTCAACTCTACCACAAGGCAAACCTGTTATAAGGCCAACCATAAATTCCTTTTTCCTTAACCCAGTATCGGATACTGAAATAAAAACAATAATTCGTAAATTTCCAAATAAACACAGCAGCGGTATTGATGACATTCCTTTGACACTTATTAAACATTGCATGCAAGAACTAATCTTCCCATTGACTCTACTAATTAATCAATCTTTTGACGAAGGTGTATTTCCTGACAAACTTAAAATTACTAAAATAAAACCGATTTTAAAAAAAGGTGGCTTATCGGAAGACCCAGGCCAATACCGCCCTATAGCTCTACTTCCTGTTATATCGAAAGTCTTCGAGAAAGCTATGACAAACCGAATTTATAATTTCTTAGAAAAATATCAAATACTTGACCCAAATCAGTATGGTTTCCGGAGGAAAAGATCAACCACATTAGCGATATACAACTATGTACAAGAAATATTAAAATACATAAATGAAAAACAGTACGCAGTAGGGATTATGTTAGATATGTCGAAAGCCTACGACAGGGTATCCCATAGTATTCGTTTAAACAAATTATACGGCGTAGGAGTCCGAGGGCAAGCACACAAATGGATTAAATCCTACCTTGCCGACCGTAAACAGGTTGTTCAAATGGAATATTTTGATAACAGTACTGGTGAGCTAACCACAGAGTGCTCAGATGTAATAACAACAAACTGCTCTATTCCTCAAGGAAGCACTATATCATGTTTGCTTTTTCTCGTATATATAAACGACTTACCTAAAACCGTTAAGACACACTGTGTCCTATTTGCAGATGACATATCCTTACTTTTTAAATGTGATAAAATCGACAATCATAGTATTGATAAAATTAATAACACATTTAAAGAAGCAAATGAATGGCTGATAGATCACAATCTTATCATAAATGAAAACAAAACAAAAATAATACAATTCAAACCATACAATAAACACTTATTAGACTTGACACACATATGCCAGGAACTAAACATTGAGGAGACAGACACATTTAAACTACTAGGTATCACTTTGGACACTCATTTAAATTGGAAAAACACGTCGAAATAGTAGCTTTAAAGCTATCCAAATTTATATACGCAACAATCATTTTAAAAAGAAATACAAATGTCACCTGTGCCTTATCCACTTATTATGCCTACGCCTACGCCTGGCTGCAATATGGAGTACTCATGTGGGGACACAGCACTAACGTTAAGGACCTACTAATTAAACAGAAAAAAATTCTCCGAATAATATATAATATAAATCCCAGAGTCTCCTGCAAACCCTACTATATAAAAGAGCAAATTCTTACTTTACCGTCAATCTACATATTGGAATTAGCAATGTTTATAAGACAAAATAAACATCTTTTCGAAATAGTACAGAGCGATCGGAGAAATAATAACTTAGTTACTCCAACCTTCCCGACTAGTAGTTTAAAAACAGTCCATTTTATAAATGCACACAGGTATATAATAAACTACCAAAAAACCTAAAATCAGAAGAATCCGATAAAATGTTTAAAAATAAATTAAAAAGCCTCCTGGTAAAAAAAGCGTACTACTCTCTAAAAGAATTTATGGAAGATAAAGGGTTAAGTTAAAATAATAGTGATTTTAATATTTTATTTAATAAAAATTATATTTAAGAAATGAAAAAATAATGACTTTTAATAATTAACGTGCAGTAATTAATAGTAATGACATTTTTCTAGTAGAACATAATAATAATGACATTTTTTTTTCATATTGACATGCTTTATGATTAATAAATTTTATAATCTCTTTTAACTTTATTTGCTGTGTAATAAATAATTCATTCGTTTAATTGTAATATTATATTAATAATTCGCCAGTAGTCAAAATGTTTTAATTTAGTCAATTTAATGTAATTTACCTACTAAATGTTCTCTGTTATTTTAGAAATGTATAATTTAAATAAAAATACAATGTTAATAATGTATAACACCAATATTTTAATCTAATAATGTAATAGTCAATAAGCCTCTAGCTTTTGCAATGCACAACCAGGGTGTAACACGTAGACCTTAAATTATTATAAGTTATATGTGTTATGTGCAATAAATAAATAAATAAATATTAGATTATCATGCATGATTATTAAAGGTAAATCTCATCAAAGTTTAGAAGTTAGGTGGAAAAATTTCCAATTACACTTATACAGTCATATACTTATACAGAGTTATAAAATTAAAATTACCAAAATAGTGAAAATAATTAAGTTTTTAATTAAAGAAATAGAACCGACTTCAAACGGTAAAAAATAAAATTGTTTAGTACTTAAATCTTATTATGTTAATGAATCTTAAAAATATTTTTGGAGCCGACGTTTAATAAAATTCATACCTTTCGTTCTGAATCGGCATCGACTCCAAAACAGTTTTAACCGTTATTACCATAAGCAAGAAGAACTAGGTACTGAACAATTTTATTTTTTACCGTTTGAAGTCGGTTTTTTTTTTGTTAAATACTTAATTAATTATAGCGATAATTCATTTGTACTTAAGTTATTTTCATTTGTAATCAAATTATGCACTAAATTATTATGTAATTATTTATTTCTTAATATTTAAATTTTCCTAACTAATGCTTTATTTTTTTCTTCATCCTCCATTTCTCTGTTCATAATTGTTGTGAACCTTTCAATGATAATACAAAAAGTGCTTATTTTAATTTAATTTTTGTTATCTTCAAAGTGCATCATACAATTATTTAAAAAACTATAATCAAAATCATCTGAAGCCATCATTATTTTATTTTTAAGATTGTTCATAAATCCATTTTCTTTTAGATATTTATTTGCAATCATTGCAATTGCTTCTACACATAATATAAAATTCTTATTTACATAGTTTAAGCTGTTTTGTACAGCATTATGCTCTCTAAAGCTTGTGAATGTGTGTATGGCTTCAGGGTCATTAACTAAAATTACTTTTCGGCAGTTATTACAATGACTATTTCTTACATTTTTTTAAATTTAGCCACACACGTATGCACAAGCTTGTCCTTCCGGCGTCGCCTGTTCCACTGCTTCAACTGCATCAGCTAAAATAACTACCAATTCCTGTTCTACCGAAGTTTCATTAGTTTCAATAGTGTGTTGATTAAAATTTGGATTTAAAAATGTACACATAATAATATTATTTTCTAAGATTGCAGTGTCATCCTCACAATTTTTTTTGCCCAGTATGCCATAAATTTGTAATAATGTCTGCTTTAATACCAGCTATAAATTGTTCAACTGTGGGATTGTTGTTGGACCCACAGTTGAAACTGATGCAGCCGAAATAGTTTTCTAATGGATCTTGGTTCAGGCGACGCGTGGATATACTCTTAATGTTTTGCTTGTTAACATTAGTCCATAACCTTTGAATTGCATTCATTGTATGAATCCATCCTTCTTGTGAAGGAGGAGTAATTTTGCTACCCAAATATTTCATTGAGGAAATAAACTTTCTCATCTCATTAAAGAGGTTATGTGAGGGCTCCTTGCGGTTAAGTTCGTGGAGTGCTTTTTTCCCCTACGCAGGTCAGTGCTGTCTGCATTAACAGCATCAAACAACTCATCGAATTTTGCAGCAAAACTTGCAGTTGCGTGGGCTTCATTTGGAAGTTCATCTGCAATTTAATATTTTTTTAAAGAAACATACAAATAACTTATACATTTTAGTTTCATAAAAGAGTATGTGAGTCAATGTGGGGTCCTTAGTAAGTAAAAAAAGCAACTTATGTTATTATTTCGTGATTACTGTTTGGGATTTTCATAAAATTTTCTACTTCACAAAATTATTTTTCACTAATGAATGGTCATTAAATATTTCTTTCATTAAGTTTTTACTTGGATTATAATAATATCTACAATCATGGGCGTACCCAGGGGGGGGGGCCGGGGGGGCAGCTGCCCCCTCCTGGATCATGGTCCAGATTCAGGGATTCAAAAATCCCAAAAGATCTCCTTAACGAAAAAAGAAACCTATAAAGAGTACGTTAGATAATATGCTACCTCCTGTTGTTTCCTTTGTATATTTAATATTTTGTATGCGTGTCCTCGTTTATTAGACCAGGGTCGATAATTTTGAAAATGGTAAAAAGTGAATTTTTTTTTATAGTAAGATGAAAACCATTGGAAAAGGTAGAGAATATAACAAAAATGAAAGGAAAAATTTTACGAAACACATAAGTATACATATAACATAAAATCTTATGTTTTTCGAGTAATTTAAGTATAAATTTAAATAAATAGGCCAAAATTGTACATAATGATTCAAAAGAAATTTGGATTCGAGTTTTCATTATTTGTATTTTCTGAGAACATTTACTGTAGTATTTTATATTTTTATACCATCAGAAATAAGAGATTTCATCGAACATAAAGCACGCCGACCTTTTAAATTAAAAAACTAAAATCTCGCTCTTTGAAAATACGAACTAAAAAGTTAAAAAATAAGAAGAAAATGTATTTTACTGTAAAAAAAGCGTGGGGTGGTTTTAAAGATACTATTGACACCGCTCCCCACGCTTTTTTTACAGTAAAATACATTTTCTTCTTATTTTTTACTTTTTAGTTCGTATTTTCACAAAATCGTGTTTTTTTTTGTTTTTTAAAGTACATTTTTTTATATATTTTTTTTGTGATTTTTTTTTCATATTATTGCATTGTCATCGGCCCTTGACCCCTGTGCAAATTTTCAAGTTAATGAGATGTTTAGAAGTAGGTAGATGAAAATGAAGTTAAAAGATTCTGTTACATACATACATACAGGTCAAGCTAATATAAGCGTGTTAAAAATATAAAACTTTATATTTGTTTCATTAACGACCTTAGGCCGCAAACTTATCAGCCGCCCCTCATATATTTTTTTTATCCTGATGATCCTAGTTAGGACTTTAACATAAAGTTATGAGATTATTGTATTGTCATCGGCCCTCGAACCCTGTGCAAATTTTCAAGTTAATCAGACTCCTAGAAGTAAGTGAAAATGAAGTTAAAAGATTCTGTTACATACATACATACAGGTCAAGCTAATAAAAGCGTGTTAAAAAAGCAGATAATTTAACGTGATAATTTTCCATTGAAAACTAGGGTAATTTTTCAAAATGAGGTGAAAAAAATAAATATTTTAAACCGAAAAAATTACTTAATAATTGTTGTAGGAAGCAAACGACTTGGAAAATATATATATCGAAGAAGATTTATTAAGTAAGCGATGGATACAATGACGTAAAGTTGAATCAGAGCACGGTCCGAGTGATATTCGCGAACAAAGTATCACCGTACGCGCGCTCGGAGAGACCCTAGGTGTCTGTTGGCCCGGTAGTTGCAGTAGGTGTGGAAGCTAGCGGAGCGCAGCAGTCAATGCCCGTAGCGGTAGTGCACGCTCCTTATATGGTTTTCGCCGGCGCTCGGCTGCGATCGGCGTTGTTCGGTTATGCTCGGGACGATGGATTCGCGCCTCAAGCGCACTGTCAGAGGAGGAGCGTATGTTGTGAGATATCCATTAGGAATGTATTATTACAGGCTTCCCCTCTGACTCCGAAGACGTCCCGACGAGGAGTCAGCTGAATGTTGTCTTCTTCGGACGGCTTCTTGATCTTTTTGTTAATTCGGACGCCTGAAGACGGGTTTGTTTCTTTGGTCTTCCTCTTTTACGCAGTGGTTTTACTGGTGTTGGGAGGTTACTGTCGACTTGGCTTATACCATGATAAGGTCTAAGTGCGGATGAATGATACACGCCAATTGTAACCTCAGGTGACGTTGGTGCAGCTATCTCGTACGACGCAGGTCCATGTTTCCTCCTTATAATGTATGGTCCGTCACGCCTTGGCATCAACTTGGAAGTAATTCCTTGAGTTGCTTTGCTTACAGGATGAAGCTCAACTAACACTCGATCTCCCGGAACGTACTCCAGTGTTTTCTTCCTTTGTTTGTCCTTGGATACTTTCCTTGATTCTTCCTTTTCTTCCTGAGTTTCATGAGCCTGTTTTAGTATATTAGCCAACTGTAATAGCTTCGGTGTGACCTCAGGTATGAAATTTTCGGAGCCTATGACTTCTCGTAAGTCATGGGTGACGTCATCTGGGGTTCTCAGCTGTCGGCCAAATGTTAAATTGGCGGGAGTAAAATTTGTAGCTGATGAAGTAGCCGTATTCATAGCAAATCTTATTGCTGGAAGCTTTTCGGGCCAGCTGCGGTGGTCGTCACCTACTAACATACAGAGTTGCGTTTTTAGGTCCCTGTTTCTTCTTTCCACCGGGTTTGTCTCTGGGTGATACACTGGTGTGAAAGCGTGTTTGATCTTTAAGCAGTACGTTATCTGTTGCATTATACCGCTAACAAATTGGGTTCCGTTATCGCTTATAATTCTTCTAGGCACACCATACCGCAGAAAAATTTCGTTAATTAGAACGGAGGCACAAGCTGCAGCAGTCGCATTCTCCAATGCAAAGAGTTCGATCCACCGTGTTGCAATATCCTCGACCACAAAAATCCAAGTCTTTCTATCTACTGAAGCTGGTAGAGGCCCGAATAAATCAATAGAGATGATCTCAAAACGTATGTTCATTACTGTGGTTTGTAGTAAGCCTGCCGGTTCTGATTTGATGGCTTATACCGCTGGCATTGTATGCAGTTTCGAATGTAACTATCAATGTATCTTCTCATTCCTTTCCAGAAACACCTTTGGCCTATTCTTTGGTATGTCTTCTCTGAGCCGAAATGTCCAGCCATGGGGTCATCATGATAAACCGCTAGTACATTCGCCCATTCGTGTTCAGGAACGACAAGTTGAGCATCGTCGTTGTCACTATCGGGGCTTTGCCTATACAAGAGACCATTGTTTGTGAAGTACCCTTTATTGCTCCAATAAACAGCATCTTGGTTGTAATGGGCATCTTCTAGTGACTGTATTATGCGCTGAATAGTCTTGTCTTTTAGCTGTTCCTCTCGGATCTCCGTTGGACTTCGGGTTGGCATATTGATTTCAACTCCGCAAACTCCACATTCCTCGCTGTTCGCTTCAGTACAAGGAGGGCGGGACAAAGTGTCAGCAACAACATTAGTTCTTCCCGGTATATACTTTAAATTCAAGTCGTTAGCCTTGTAATTGTAACGCCCATCTGGCTAATCTGCCCGAAGGTGATTTTAAACACATAAGCCATTTCAGAGCTTGATGATCGGTTACAACCGTGACAGGTGAACCCTCGATGTAACCTCTAAATTTATTTAGAGCCCAAATCACCGCTAGCGCCTCTCTTTCTGTAATAGAGTAGTTTCTTTCGGGTGGTGTTAGGAGGCGACTGGCATATTCTATAGGATGTTCATTTTCACCTTCCCCCTGTACCAAAACAGCTCCCAGCGCATAATTACTGGCGTCAGTTTGAAGTATGTAAGGCGACGTTTAAGCTCGTTAAATGCTGTTTCTTGCTCCGTAGACCAGGTCCATAATGCATTTTTCTTTGTCAGTTTTGTCAATGGCTGAGCTATGGCAGAGAAGTTTTCTATAAACCGCCGATACCACGAATAGGTTTGCAAAAATGTGATTAAATGTTTGATGTTCCTCGGAGCTGGTAAGTTCATGATAGCAGAAACTTTTTCCGGGTCCGGTTTCAATCCCAGGGAGGTTATGTAATGTCCCAAATATTTTATTGAATCGCAGCAAAACCGACACTTCTTGAGATTGACCGTCAGGTTATATTGTCTTAGCTTCTGACAAACTTCTTTCAAGTCCTCCAGATGGTTTTCAAAGCTGCTCGAAAACACGATGATGTCATCGAGATAGGCAAGAATCTTGACATTGAGACCTAGACAGAATCTGTCTATGAGTCGTTGAAATGTAGCAGGCGCATTTCGTAGACCAAAAGGCATTCTATTGAACTGATAAATGCCAGTAGGTGTGATAAAAGCAGTTTTCTCTCGGTCACATTCTGCAACACTGACTTGCCAATATCCTGCTTTCAAATCTAGGGTCGACATGAAAGAGCTGTGCTTGGCGTCGTGTAGTAGATTGTCGATCCTTGGAATTGGGTAAGTATCTGCAGTCGTAATTGCGTTGAGGCGTCTGTAGTCAACGCAGATACGGAACTGTCCATTGGGTTTTGGAACCATTACTACAGGCGCAGCCCATGGTGACGTGCTTGGTTCAATTATATTATCTTCCAGCATTTGTTCTATCTCCCTCTTCAGTATCTCTCTCCGTGCTGCAGATAGGCGATAAGGCGGAACCGATATAGGAGCATGGTCACCTGTTTTGATGTGGTGCTCAATCAGTGCTGTAGGGCGTCCATTCGGCTTGAAGATATCTTCATTTCTCTCCAATAGTTGCTCAAGTTGCTGCCGTTGTTCAGTCGTAACGTGCGTACCGATTTGATCTACACTAATCCAATCTATATTAATACTGTTACTAGTATCTGGGAAGAGACTCATGGAGTGCGGTGAAAGCTTCACTTCCTTATTCTGTACGCTATTCTCGGCGTCTCGTCTCATGTATTCAGCACGAGGGGAGTATCCGTCAAAGATTTGCCTTATACGCTTCGGTGGAGTAGGCGGCAGTTCCAGGCGTATTAATTTGTATGGAACTGCTGCAGATTCCGTGGGCATAGCTGCATCATCATTAGGGCAGGATAGTCTCCGTTGTTTCGGTGTTATTGCCTCAGAGGTCTTCTGGATGTACTCGGGTGTAATACTCATTGGGCTCACAGGGCTCATCAGTTTGAATTGGTTTGTATCGACTACTGAACAGGTGTCGACCTCTTCGAAAATAGCGAAGTCTTCTCTGTAGAGTTCATATACAATGTCGGGGTCTTCCAAGCAATGCCAAGTGAACTGTGGTAGATCTAACACCATTTTCGCGTCTTGTATGAATCCGATTCCAAGCATGGTTTTATTGTCTCTGGACTCGGGTAGAACAATAAATGTGGTTGGTACTATATAGTGGTATAGTTTCACGTTGACTCTGACAGTTAAGACGATCTGGTGTTTTGTGATACCATCTGCCAAAGTTATTAAAACTTGCTTTTCTTCGAAAGTATAACCTTTCTCTTTCAAGCGGCAGTACAGTTGATAGGAGGCGACACTTGTCTTTGCACATGAGTCGACGTGGGCGACTCCAACAATGTCATCTATGCTGATGTAAATGACGGGCCTTGCTCTGGCGTCGGTGTGTACGTTAATGGCACAGAAGCTGATTTTCTCGGTCTTCGGTGTATTGGGTTTCCCGTTACATGAGGGACACTTCGAGCGTATTATTCCAGGTGTCCCACATCCATAACATGAGTATCTTGGTTATGAAGGTGATGGTGCTTGTGTTTCTACGGCGCAGGCGAGAGGTTTTGGATTAGGCTTGGCTGCTGTTTGAAAAGCGTTCTTGTCACCTTTTATTCTTTTTTGACATACGTCGGCAGTATGTCCAGCAATTCTGCAAAAGTTGCAGCGTGACTTCCCAGATGTACGTTGGTAGGTTGGAATGGGCAATGACTGGTAGTGGATTTTCTCTGCTAGGTTCCTTTCGGCAACTCTTGCTCCCTCCAATAATTCATCGAATGACTCGACACTGTTTCGGGGAACAATGCTTCGAATTTCCAGACGTATTAAACCATATATCATGTCCATTTGTTGACATTCTTTGAGGCCAGGTTCGGATGGCAGTTGCGAAAAAATCATGCGCTTATTAGCCACGAAGCTCTCCGTTGTCTGATTGGGCTGCTGGTGTTCTGACATGATCTCTTGATACAGGACATATGCAGGCTTTTTCGGCACAAATGCATTGCGAATGCGTGTTTCGAAATCGCTCCAAGTCTTCACGTTGTCCTTCACCCCCTGCCACCAGATCGCAGCATCACCTTTCATAAGAAGCGGCAGTCCGGTAAGAGCGTCGTCATCGGATATGTTTTCAATTTGCTTGTATATTTTAATCGCAGATAGAAACGCCTCCAGGACCTCATCTTGCTTTTGCCGCTGTAGTAATGGGTACACGCAGCAAAAGAACCTTTTCTTGCTTCTGGTTTGATAGCTGATAGGAGTTCCTTGAATTGAGCGTCCGTGAGAGTAGCCATGTTGATGTTCTTCTTAGATATAATTTTTGTCGTAATTCTTCCAAAACGTGTGATGTAGTGGTGTTGGTTTTCTGCCCTCACGTTGGTCGCCAGTTTTGTAGGAAGCAAACGACTTGGAAAATATATATATTGAAGAAGATTTATTAAGTAAGCGATGGATACAATGACGTAAAGGTGAATCAGAGCACGGTCCGAGTGATATTCGCGAACAAAGTATCACCGTACGCGCGCTCGGAGAGACCCTAGGTGTCTGTTGGCCCGGTAGTTCCAGTAGGTGTGGAAGCTAGCGGAGCGCAGCATGCCCGTAGCGGTAGTGCACGCTCCTTATATATGGTTTTCGCCGGCGCTCGGCTGCGATCGGCGTTGTTCGGTTATGCTCGGGACGATGGATTCGCGCCTCAAGCGCACTGTCAGAGGAGGAGCGTATGTTGTGAGATATCCATTAGGAATGTATTATTACACTGTGTGTTTGGTTCATAAAAAGGTAGGTAATCGCCAAATTTTGTGAAAAAGTATTTTTTTTTGCAAAAGATAAAAATAAAAAATCAAAAACTTAGTTATTGATATTTCAAAATTTTGAAGTTATTTGAAAAAAGTGTAAATACAAAAGTTGTAAACACGTAGATCTTTTTATTACCTACAACTTAGCCATTTAACTTTTTTTATAGAACTTGTAGTTTTTCCGGAAATCGACATAAATCGTTATTTTCCCTTAAAAACTCACCCCCTCCCCCTTCTCGATCTCAGATCGCGCGTAAAATAATTTCCTTTTACATATTCTCTACCTTTTTCAATGGGTTTCATCCTAGTATAATTTTTTTTGGTCTCAAAAATTATCGACACTGGTCTATAACGTGATAACGTGAAAGACGGTATACGGTATACGCGGTAAACGCGCGGTACCCAGCTTGAAAAAATTTGCTCCGCCCCCCTGACCAACAACCTAAAAATCCCCCCCCCCCCCGACCAAAATTTTGCCCCCCACTGCCCCTCCTGGCCAAGACTTTGCCCCCCTGGCCAAGACTTTGCCCCCCCCCTGGCCAAGACTTTGCCCCCCCCTGGCCAAGACTTTGCCCCCCCCCTGGCCAAGAACCTGGGTACGCCCATGTCTACAATACAGATAAAATAGGTTTACTCACTATTTGCTATTTTGCTAACAGACCATCTGCAACTGAGTGGCTTAGCACATTGTGCGGCAAGCTTCACTCTCATCTGTTGTTTTACATTGGGATGAATGTGTTGCTCTGTCAGTGCAGGAGCATAAACAAAGTTTGGGTTATTTTTTTCTAATTCATAATTTTTTTCTTTATGACTCCATTTTGCTATACCTAAAACAAACAAAAACAATTTATAGGATAATTAAATTACTAATATGGAGGTGAATGTCGAGAAGGTGAAAGTAAATTGATTGTAATGTTCATAAAAAGAAATAATGATCTCTTTGAGTATCGAACTAACCCACGTGTAAAAGATACTCTAGCAATAGTACCTTCCAATACTTGTTGGTACCGGAAAAGTTTCTTTGGTATAGCATCAAACATTTATAATAACATACCAAAATCAATACGATCTATTGGTGACATTAATAAGTTTAAGAAAGAGCTTCGTACATTTTTGATCGACAGGTGCTATTACAGCGTAAAAGACTTCCTTTGTGACAAGTCCTAGACAATTTTTGTCGCTGACGGTATGGGGTCTGATTTGTTTATAATGTAAATTGTACCTAATTTGTTAAAAACATGACATGTATGATTGTAATTAATTTAATTATTATAATCAATCTTGTTTTAAATATATTGACTGGTGCTGAATTATTCTGTTTATTGTTGCAATATTTATTTAAATTAATTCTATATTGTAATTTATATTTTATTTAATGTGAGTAACTGTTGACATATTATTATTATTGTTGGCCATTATTGTAATTGTTTTTATGATTTATTTTACAAATGATATCTTTGATTATAAAAGTGACATGTAATTCTAGATTTATAAATTTTAATTTTAATATGAATATAAATATTTGTACGCCCAATGTGGCAGAATAAGCGCACTATGTATAAAATAATGACTGTCCATCCAAATGTTCACCTTATTCTACAAATAAATGATTTGATTTGATTTGAAGTAAAGAGCAAGATTGCTTATCTGGGAACTATGTTCTCTGATGGAATTGAGGTCCTTAAGGAAAATATTATAAAGTTTATTGATCAAATTCGTAATATTTTCCTTAAGGACCTCATTGATGAATGAAAAATACTGTTACATGAAAGATGTGAAATGAAAGAAGATGTATGTATTGGCAAATATAAAGGTGGTTTATACTTGTAGACCAGACGGATAATGGCAGATTGGAATAATTAATTATACATCAGGTCCTTAAGAGGATGACACAGAAATACCCATAAAATATGTTTCTTTTACCTTTGACAATCTGACCTCTGCACGCAAAATCAGTTGTGCACTCAACATCATGCTTCATTAACCACAATTTCCCGTCCGGTAAGTGAAAAATATGGTTCTCTAGTTGTTGATTTGAGGGTTTTTAATACTTTGATATTGACTGTTGATAGGTCACACACAGTACCAACAACATTAATACCTGAACTGAAGCATTATGTTAGTATCTGAAAATAATTAGAGGCAAATAATTAGGTGCATTAGAACAATTTATACAATTGCATGAAAGCCATATTTTCAACCCAATTCAAAAAAAATTACCTCTTTCAAAATTACAGTCATTCTATCAGCTGTTAAGGAGTGTGAAAAATAAAAAGCAATAGGCTTATTCCACTTTTTTCGCAGTCCAATAAGCATAAATACCAGAGCCTTTGTTGCTATTTGCTTACTTCTGCCGTGATTACCAAGGTCTTGGAAGCCCTGTATATGGTCCAATTTACAATTATAATGTAAATGTTTCCTAATGGACATTTCGTCAAATAACAATAAAGCAGTGTTCTCGTCATGTGTTTGATTCTGTGCCATTTTCTTTAACGATTCAAACAAGTGTTTATTTATGCCTGGTTGCAGGGGCACGCAATTAAGAAGTTTGTTAAGACAACTTTGGCCTGGCAATGCAAACAGTTGTCTTAAAAGTGTTACAGACTTCGGCTGGTGACTTTTTATAAATCACTAAGGCCATTAGTTTTTGCTCTAATGTGGTACACATTAGATTATTCCCTTTGGTTTTCTAGGACAATTCCTCATTTGAGATTGCAATAATGCAACTAAAGCATTTGAAATATTTAAATTACAAAGCTTTTGCACATTTTCATCTTCCAACACTTTTTTAACTTAGTTTATCTTCCTTTTTTTGAGTTCTTTTCTGAGTCTCATTATTTCCCTTAACCTTTTTCTGCACAGATTATTGAATTTGACTTCTCTTGAAGTTATTTGGCTCAGTTTTGTAACACTAAGTGCTTTTAAAATGCCTTGGTTTTTCTTAGCCACTATGTGAGATGGAAAAGTTTGATCTGCACTTTTTGATGAAGATGGTGTTGGTGCAATCTGAAATTATAGATACATTTGTTAGAATGAGAGAATGGTCTGTTATCATCATTTCATCTGTTCAATTATCATAGATTTCATACTGAGTTTTATCGGAGGCCGTATGGGCGGTTTGAAAACATCCCACAGCGGGTTGGCTACTAACCCGCATTGGAGCAGCGTGGTGGAGTAAGCTCCAGGCCTTCCCAATAAGTGGGAGACCGGTCTCTCCCACTCCCAGCAGTGGGACACAAAAAGGGTTACAGCCAGTGGAAGGCAGTTGCTGGCCAGCCTTACTGAGACGACCATCAGCCACAGTAACAGCAGCACAATTGCATGCCACCTCTGGCAAGACATAAGTAGGCTTGCTAGTATTTTCATAAAGAAATTAAGATGGTGACTGAATCAGTGAGAATCACACAGTATTTATCAATAAATTATTCTGCCCCAAAAGTAACATAAAATATGATATTTACTTGTTCCTTGATTGATGTACTTGGAGCTTCTACAAAAATTTGACACCTTGATGTGGATTGTGTCATTGTGTTTTCAATTTGTTTCAATGGTGATCTTGTTGTTTGACGGGCTATAGAAGGTTGCTCTGTACTCTGAAAGTAACAATAGAAATTTGCACAATTTTAGTTTATTCACATAAAAAATTTAGAATAAAATTAGTGTTATTGACTAATTGGATAGACAATTAAAGTTTGTGGTATTTTGATAGTTGTGGTGTACTGTACCTGGTCAAAAACATTATCTCTAGCTGTTAATAGTTCTTCTACTTCAGAAGATTCCGGAACAGCAAACTTAATCAGTTTTTGCCTTTCACTGTCGTAAAATTGAGAGGAGTGAAAATGTCTTCCACATAAAACTTTGTTTTTAATAAGTAGTAGGTATTTACCGGTTCTGGCTCACTCCCCACCCCCGACCATCCCGCACTTGGTCCTTTTTGCCACCTTGGCGGGCGTCGTCGGCTAAAAAAAAAAAGTTTGGTGTCAAAATGGGGGTTTTCGGCCACGCCCGATCGATATCAAGAATCCGTTTTACGATATCTCTTTCCGTTACGAAGTTAGCTTCTTAAGGAATTAGGCCCTAGTTCGTTATCTAATCACCTAATGAGGATATGAGATAAGGTCATTAAGCTCACTGCTTGTTATTCATTCTATTCCACAATAGATTCATTTACTAATTACTTATACCATGATGTAATAGTAGTTATAAATAATAATAAAACTAGGTATATTTCTTAAACTTTTATTTCATTTATCAAAACAACTTTGGAACAGATCAACAATAATAATGTCATTCAGTAATGCATCTTCGCAAAAAAGTCGTATGTAATCACTAAGTGTTTTTCCGCAATACCTATAATATAAGTACAGAAGGCTATATTCTCCGCAAACAGAAGAAAAATCATGCTGTATTCTATATCTATTGAAATTCTGTTGGTGGAATGATAGCCTGTTGGTGGCCTACCATTTGAATCGAAATACTGACCGAAGCCATTGCTGCTTATGTGTATGCCTACCCAGTGGGAACCAGGCTCACTGTCAACATCCAAATTACTTATCAAATATGTAGGAGTCTTCACATACAACGGCAATCGGTTTGCTGCATAAACATTATTACTCAGACTCCAATGTATTTTATGTAAGTATTTCTGGATGTCTAATGTATTCATCGTGCATACCTACACGAACAATAGATTTGTAACAAATGGCGAACCGTTTAATATCTCGTATTAATAAAGGAATACACAAAGGTTACAAATAAAAGTTTGCAAGTATGTTTCATGTTATATTTATTAATAAAACTAACTTAAATGTAGGTATACATAAACTGCCTTAACTACTATAATCTACGTTTACATTTCGATTCTTATCAATTTCAATTACGTTGTCAAACTCTGCATACACTATACAGTTAATCGTTTCGGTAAGAGGTGATTCAAAGCGAACCTCTAACCTTACACTACCATGCTTGATTAGATTCCAATGAGTCATAGAGTTTGATGACAGATCAGGAGTTAAATCAAACGCTAACAGACAGTAACCTTTTGCATATTGTTCTCTAGATATGCCATTACCTTCATTAAGAAAATGTATGCCTGTCCCCGAAAATAAAGTATGATAGGCTGCCGTGAATATTAGTAAGAATAGGCAATTCGAAAGGTTTCCGATCTTCTCGAGTATGGTGAAGATATCTTTGTAAAATTTGTAAATAGAGGATACACTTTTTCCTATCTTCAATATTACTTTTTAATATATGTTGCATTTCGTTGTCGAGTCTAGACATTGGACTGTCGGACATTTTTTGTTGATTAAATTTTTCTATTACACTTGGATCTATAAGCAACATTTTCTTAGCGTGCTCCATGGTTATATTAGGCTGTTTACTAATGCACTCAAAACTGAACCTAATATTATTGGTAGGAACGATCCACCTTTTTGGATTATAATATTTTTTCGAATTTTGTTTGTAGTTTTACGCACCAATTGACGAAGTAAGTTTTTGTATTTTTTTAATTTATTCTTTTCACTATCTGCAAGAGTTACTTTACCTTGTAATACGTTATAGATACATTCACAAATACAATTTATCTCTTGTTCATTTCAGGATTTCAATAGTGCTTTTTGATATTTCGGTTTGAGAATATGAAGAGCTTGAAGAAGATTTTTATGTGTCTTTAAGGTTCGAGACATTATTTAAAAATGATGGGAATTTCATGATGCTTTGCATATTTAAATCCTTTTGTAGGTATGTATACGGTACAGTGACCATCGGAAGGAAATATTTTTGTTTTTAATCTACATAGGTCACTCGTATTTTGTTTTAAATCTATCATTAAATATCCATGTGGTTCAATGGTTGCATCTTTGTATGAATCTTCCATGAATTTAGTATTATCTGTATTTTTGTCTCTGGATACTTTTGTTTAATATATTCAAAAACAGGCTCTAAATGAGCCCATATTGCTCCGGGGTCATGATCATTGCACGGTGAAATCGAAGCAAAAGATTCTGGTTTCTCATTCTTTTTGTAAATTACACCTGTGTGCAGTGTTATCTATGCCTTTGAGGCCCCAAAATGCATGGCTTGGATTTCCTCTCCTTTAAATGACAGATTAGCGTGCCTAATACACACACAAGTATCTCTGTTAATCAATTTTGGGTGGACAACATAAAATGGTTTATGGCGTACAAATGAGGTATAGCACGCTTTTCCTCCTCCTGCTTTGTATTTAGAATGTAATTTGAGCATAGTGTCCAAAAGAAAACGCTTCTGCTTTTTTACTTTATTATAAGTGAGGCAGTCTTTCTTTCCCGGCGTTGCTCGGCTTACATCATCTCTAAGGAAAAACGCTTTAATCCTTTTAATTTCATTGGAAGTTGTTTTATTTGCTTTTGATAGTGTACGAATTCTTCCTTTAAGTCCTAACTTAAGTGAAATTTCAGTTTTCATTTTATATTTTTTCACGATGTCGTTGCTTGCTATAGTCTTTAACAAAGCGCGTCTCACTTTAACATGCATGTTAGTGCAAATGTCCGACTGTCCGCTTAAGAAATCCCGAACCGAACAAATGCACACCGCGCATTGTACTGATTGTTGATGTTGTTATGTCACAGTCAACTTTGCTGCGCGTGAATAAATTGTTTGTAAATCTGTAATCCATATAAGTTGTATTTTAATAATATATGAACAGTTCATTGTTTCTGGCGCTTATATTGAAATAAGGATTGTTGGTTTTATATTAAGTTGTTTCAATATTTTATTAGTGGTACTCTTATAAAATACGACTTTGTTTTATAAATATAAAATTATGTAAATAGATTTAATTATCGAACTTATAGATAACTTAATATTATCTACAATTTTAATTATTAGTATTTAGGTAATCATACCTACTCACTCATTTCAATAGTTAGAATGGTAGTCCTAAGTCTGTTAAAGTTTGAAGGAAAATCAAATTGGGTTCGACCGGTTATTACGCTGGACGCTGTGTGATAAGGATAACTGTACTATGAGTACTAAATGTACGAATAAGGTGTACTAGTACATTATCCCAAACGTACTAGTACAGTGCGAACTCGCAGACGTCCGATTAAGCACAAGATTAATTCCGGCAATTTAAGAAATGGCGCATGGCGAATATCAAATTGACATTTGACAATTCAATCAATGTAAAATTGATAAAAGTTGCTATTAGTGTAGTGACCGATAAGTAATTTCCTTAGACTAAGAATAATGTACTTACGTACTATAGACAGAGGCCTATTTTTCATTACGGCACGCTAAAGTGAGATCGAAATATACTGGATGAACTTGTTAGAAAGAGATGGGAGCGAGAATTTCTGTCCTTTTCGGTGTAACCACATATTTTGACACTGCCCTTTAAATAAGTGGCAGACAAACTGTGGAAGTGGGGGTGACATTGTTGTTTTATAATATTTGTGTTAAAATCGATTCTCACAGCTGTAAATTGTGTTGTATTAAAAGCAAATAACATTTTTCGAGTTTCATAATATGGTGAGCTGCAGTATTTTAGGTTGTAAGAGCCGCAGTGAGCGTAAACAGGAAGGCTGCCGGAAGGCATTACATTTTACGCGTAAGTTAAATACTTTTCTTTAAAAATGTACTAAATATGTATTTTTGTTTATATATAGATATTTAATTACTTTTGTCTTATTACTAGTCATTCAACGTAAATATAGTGAAATTCGTGAAAATAAACTTATATTTGTTCATTTCAAACATTGTCAAATTCGAAATTGTGTTGTCAGATCTTGAATCAAAATATCCTGCCCGACTAAAAAATTAACCATCTTATTGAAATATAATTATTTTTAACAAAAACAGTGACCATAAATAATAATATCAAAGATTATGTGTTACCTCATTAGTAGTTAGTTACATTTCAAGCGGGAGGCTCAAATCCCACCTGTTTATATATAACTATTTAAGTGGAGACCAGTAAAATGTTATAGGCTGGGTGCACCAGGCGCGGTCGCAGCCTTCAATTTTGGGGGGAGGGTCACCAAGAAATTTGGGGAGGGTCACTAAGAAATTTGGGGGAAGAGGTGTCTCAAATTGGCTTGTTTCACCTTCCATCTACGCATGACTGATGGATTTTGGAGGGAGGGGTCATGTCCCCTGTGACCCCCCCTGGGACCGCGCCTGGGGTGCACATTATGAGCATTTTCCCGACATATTAAATTTCACTCAGACAGACTATAAAAAGGTACTCCATACATTTTGTATTAGACATTATGAGAAATTTACCAGTCGAATTGCATCTCATGTTGCTGTCATATTTTTTCAGTTTTCCTATACCATTCCAAACGCTCTAGCCGAAAATAAATGGATTCAGGCCACTGGACGTATTGACTGGCAACCATCAATATAATCCCCAATTTGTTCGGTCCATTTTGAAAGCCATTTATACCAAAAGGATAAAGAGAAGATAAATAAAGACAAAGACAAAGACTTTTATTTGCACAAATATGAGTGTTTACAAAAGGTGTTTTTATACATTTTGTTCGCCATATTTACCTTCATGAGGTATGCAAATATTACAATAATTAAAACTTAATTAAAACTTAACTAATTACAAATTACAAACATAAAAATGTACATTGAAATAGTGTCATTTATTTTATTATATTATTATGTATACTACATTTATCTTTGTTTGTACCCATATTGCGCCTTTTAGTTTATTTATTTTATTTACTTTTATTTTAGGATCGGATCCGATCGTCGGCTTTGGGTACCCATATTGCAGGTTTCAGTCATGTGTGAAATAGTAAAAATCTTTCCTTATGACAATAGACCCTGGATTGGGTAAGTGCAGTTGTGTTTAGGGTTACCAGATCCGAAAAATAAGTTTTCCTGAAAAACCCCTATCTCAGCAATAATTTTCCTGACATTTTGGCAGAAAATTATATTACAGTGAATTTCGGTTATAACGACGGCGGAGGGACCACTTTAATGTCGTCGCTATATCCGGAGGTCTCTAGTCTCTATATCCGAAATAATAAAGTCATGTACATATTTACTTATCATTTATTTAATTATGTATGTTATACACGGGTGTTATTGAAAAAAACGTGTTATAGTGCACTGTTTAAGTTAAGTTTTTTGTGCACGCTGTAAGGTGTATTCCATTTTCATAATTCCTTCAATATCTAAATTATTTTGGCCTTCACCAAATAAATAGTACTTTTTGAGCGTTGTTATAGCACATAATGCATCTCTAGTTGTTGGAATCTCATTTAGATTGCAATCTTCTTCCTCTTCTTTATCCTCCTTTTCTTGTGTTTGAAGCACAGACTCAATAATTTCATTATCAGTCAAGTTATTAGTAGTGATAACTTGATCGTCAATATTCACATAAGTTTCCCAATCCGTGAATGTTGCTTCCGCTGATGATAATCTCGCCAATGGCAAATTGTCCAATTCATCATCAGAATCGTCATCAGTTGTATTTAAAATCGAAATTTTACCAAACGCAGCATGTGAAAAACATTTTTTAATTGTATCTGGAGTAACTCGTGCCCATACTGTTGTTATCATTTCAATGGCATCCAGGAGATTAACGGCAAATGGGATAGTACTTTTTTCAATGTCGTTTACCATTTTCTCCACCAGAAGCTTTCGATAATGGCTTTTAAGAGTCTTAATTATACCTTGATCAATAGGCTGAATAACTGATGTGGTGTTTGGTGGTAAGAATGCCAGTTTGATGTTAGTCAAATTTTGAATTTGTGGATTTTATTGTCAATAAACAAAATGATCTTCTTTTAGTTACCTCTTAGCTGAGAATCCCATTTCCGTAAAACTTTTTCAAAAATCTCCAATATCATCCACGCTTTTTTGTTGGCTTCGTAATCAACTGGCAAAGTTTTTACATTCTTGAAACACCTTGGTTTTTTCGCCTTCCCTATAACCAGCAATTTTCGTTTTTCGCCTGCCATACTTGAAGCAGCAAGCACGGTTATTATATCTTTTGATAGTTTGCCGCCAGCACACTTTTCTCCTTTGAATTTTAGTGTTCTATCTGGAGTCAATTTAAAAAATAATCCCGTCTCATCAGCATTCCATATTAGACTGTCGGTCAGTGTCTCCATATACACGGTAATTACCGTAGATGCACCGTAATCTGGTCTCTATCTACCGTCAAGGTAATAGTGTATTACCGTGTCACATATCACCGTAATTACATTGTTGTAAATATTTCAACGTAAAACGAATCTCCAGTCAGTCAATTTAATAAATTTTGTAGTGGCAACACTGCTCCTGGTTGCCAGGGGAATCCCCAATATCTAAAAGTTTGCCTGCACCACGCAATCCATTCTCGTCCTTATTTAAATAAAGGAAAGAAAGTAATTTGTATGTGTGATGGATGAATGACTTTAAATTGGCTGCCTAGACCCACCTACATTGTTTTACTTCTAATTAGTTCTAATTACAGCGAGTGACGAATACGTACGTAGTAAACATTTAAATCTAAAAACTGTTTCAACTTCAATGTAATTTTAAAGTAATAGAGAGAGATTTTGTGGTTTTAAGTTCATTCAATAGTTGTTATAGTATTTTTATTTAGTGAGGTAGTAGGTAGTACTGTTAAGTTTCACAATGGAGAGTGATTCTGAAAGTTATGACAGCGACACAAGACCAACTTGTTCTACAAAAACATCCAGAGTTGGAATAAAAAGGAAGCATTACAAACAAAAGTTTAAAGTTGAATGGTGTAAACTGAAAGAATTTTCTACGTGGTTAAAAAAACATCCCAAAGATGAATATAAAGCAATTTGTTCAATTTGTGACTCAAGTATCAGCGCAGAAATGAGTGTTCTTAAAAGACATGGTTGTAGCACAAAACATGAACAAAAAGAGAAGTTATTATTGAGTTCTACTTCAAAATCTTCTATTCAACCTACCATAGAAAGTGCGTTCAAAAAGGCGCCGACGAAGCTTGATGAAAAATGTAAAGTAGCTGAATTAAAATTTGCAGCTTTTATAGCTGAACACAAAATATCTCTCCAAGTGGCAGACCATTTATGTGATCTTATATCGGTTACTTTTATTGATCCAGAAGTTGCAAAAAAATTTAAGCTGAAACATACGAAAGGTCAAGCAGTCATTAACAATGTAGTTGGAAGAAACGAAAAGGATACATTGGCTCGTGATCTACAAAATTGTAAGTTTTCAGTGCTCATAGATGAAAGCACCGACATTGCAGTGGTGAAAACTATGTGCGTAGTAGTACGATATTACGATTGTAACCACGGTAAGATTTTAAGCCGCTTCTGGGACTTAATACAACTTTTTGAATACAGCCAAAATGATTATTCTGCTAACGCACATCATCTCTTTAACTTGGTAATTCAGTCATTTGAAAAGTATTCAATCCCTCTGGATAACATCATAGGGATCAGACGGATGCAATACGATGATGGGTTGTAGAAATTCTGTATCGAGTCTATTTCGTGAGAAGTGCCCCGGCATCACGGTACTTAAGTGCATATGTCATTCCTTGCATTTATGCGCAAGCGATGCCTCGAAGAAATTACCACCAGACACTGAAAAGTTCGCTCGAGCAATATATAATTATTTTAAACTGAGTAGCAAACGCCAAGCAGAATTTAAAGACTTCCAGCTGTTTACGGAAACGGAAGTACATAAAATATTAAGGCCTGCGCAGACCCGATGGCTCTCTCTGGTTTCAGTTGTAAATAGAATCTTAGAGCAATGGGACGCGCTGCGGCTTTATTTTGATGGAAAATGGCTCGAGGATAGCGAATGTTTAGACATTCATAAAAGTTTGCAGGACCCTATCACGAAAGCTTATTATTATTTTTTGGCATGGATACTACCGAAATTTACAGACGTCAATAAATACTTCCAAAGTGAATCGACGGTAATAATTGACATGCACGATAAGATGGCGCAACTTTACAGAGAACTGCTCTCCTCGTTCATGCTGCGATCTTATGTGCAAGTAACAAAACTCGACGATATTGATCCAACAAATACCACTCATTACCTGGATTTGGAAGATATGTATCTAGGACTGGGAGTTAGTAGGCAGTTTAGACAAACAAGATATTTTGCAAGAGTTCAAAATCAACTGCAGAAAATTTATCGTCGTTGCCTGTGTGGGTATCAGAAAGAGGTACAGTCTCAACGACCCAGTGCTGACTGCTTTGGCTAAATTGCGCCCAGAATTGTGTATGTCGGCGTCGGCTGATGCAAGGCTATCTAAATTATCGACGTTATTTAACATTTTGTCACGCGTTAGTCCTAAAACACTGGATAAACAACAAACATTAGATGACGAGCAAATTCAAAGAACTTCCGAAATTCATGCTGGGTATATTAAAACGAAAAAAAGAAACAAACTTCTAACTAAAACAATAAAAGGGAATATTTTCACCCAGCAATCGATTAAAAGAAATGGCAAAACCTGTGTGGATTTCAGGCCAACTAACGACATGTTGTCAAAAATGAATAAATCTATTTACGAAAAAGACACTGTCGTGCTAGGAGAGTCTGATTCAGAATAATATTATGTTCCATATGTTGCCTCTTTCAATTTTCTTTGTTAATTAAATATATTCAGACTTAATTTGGTTCTTAATGTTGTTTTTTTCCTTTCAAAAATCACACGGTAATTTACACGGTACACTTTTAGTAGATTCACCGTATTTTTTCTAGAAACACCGTATTTTTACCCTTGCAACACGGTACTTCTCAATTTACATATGGAGACACTGGTCGGTATACCCTTCAGTTAATTTTGGTAAAACTGTTCTCAACCAATTGTCACAGTCATTTTGCGACACGCTGACGGCTTCTCCACAAACTTTACCGACCACTATATTATTTATGGTTAATTGAACTTACCTTAAGTGAACTTCAACCAAAATTATACGAGTTGCTGCATCCGTAGAGATTTAATAAACCAAGTAGTCCGTTTCCTTACGTACTGCATCATCACACATATTTTAGATCATATTTTTACAAATAAAAATAAAGAATGGATATTGATACACCGAGCAAACTTACGCAAGCGGTCGACAGGTGGCGCTCATTCGTTTCAGAGCATTCTGCAAATGATATTTGGGGTTTTACTTAGTGGTGGGCAGGGTTCTTAAATCTCTACGGATGCAGCAACTCGTATAATTTTGGTTGAAGTTCACTTAAGGTAAGTTCAATTAACCATAAATTATACTTCGTTGCTGCATCCTACGAGATTTAATAAACCATGTAGATGTTTAGCAGTCAATTGCAGAAGAATTCTATAAAAATCAAATTATGCATCAAATGTTTATTTGACTCAAGTACCTAATAATACATTACATATATGTAACTTGATTAATCTTCGCAGTTTGTTATTTATCTCTATTTCATACAATAATAAAAATAAGCACATAAACATTCCCTGAATAATTTATTAATCATAAATTTAACAACCAGGTGTGAATACTGCGACTGCAAATCTCTGTCTTCTTGGTTTTGTAACGGTAAATTGTAGAATTTAGCAAAGCAGAGAGAGTTGCCGGACCACCCAGCCGTGTGCTTTATGGTGTTAATAGATACACCAGTGCGACGCGCAGCCGATGTTGCTGCGTGGCGTGTGCTATGAGCTAAATATATATTCACATCAACTCCACTATCATTAAGCACTTGTTTGATCCATCGACTTACTGTCTGAGCACTGGCATTGTGTATTGGCTTTTTTACAGTTAATATTAATCTATCTGTATTTGGATTACTTCTTAATTCTTTGGTCTTATGTATATAATCAGAAAGAGTTTTTGCTGGACATATATTCGGTTTATCAAAAAAATATGGAATCATCAATTTTGGATTCGGTTTATTTGGTCCTGAAGTCTTAATAATATCATCTATAATGATACAAATATGTGTTTCACTGAAAGATATGTTACAAATTTTAATGAGTGTTAACGTCTGAACACGTTGTCCAGTCGACAACGCGAGCAGAGTTACCAATTTCTTAGTAATTATTTCTTGATTTAGTGAGTTATTTGGAAATTGTTCAGATAAATGAGATAAAACAATATTTGGATCCCAACAGTTTTGATATTTAGGTAGATTTGGTCTCAACTGAAAAACACCTCTTAAAAACCTATTAATGCAATCATTAACACAAATTTCTTTTCCTAAAATCAGAGACAATGCTGATCTAAAAGAATTTAACGTACCATACTTAGCACCTTTTTTAAAAAACATAGATAAAAATTTAAGTACCTCTGGTAGTGATGCTTGGAAATAATCTAATTTGTGCTCCTCACAAAATTTGAACCATGCTGCGTATGCGGTATTATATTGCCACATTGTGCTACTAGACAGTGACTGAAGCATTACATTTATTGTGTCGTCATCGAGCAATTTTCTAGCAAACGCAGCCCTGATAACGTTGCGCACACCAGGGTAAGGCTGGGCCATAAAGGATGTGACGTTCTGTAAGGAGATAATAAATTGGTTTCATTAGGTTGGAAATAAAGAAGTTTGGAAACAACTAGAGACTTAAAAAGTGGAAACCAAGGTTGACTTGGCCAATAGGGTGCAACTAGTATCCCGGTTGCCTTATCATCAATTGTTTTTCGTATGCACTTCAATATTATTGAAAAAGGTGGAAAGGCATAAAAGAAGAATTCGTTCCACCTCAGAGTGAATGCATCAATGTCATAAGCCTCCGGGTCACGTTTCCAAGAAATAAATTTTAAAATTTTTTTGTTAATCCTAGAGGCAAATAAAACTATTTCAGGTTGGCCAAATGCATAAATAATTTCTTGAAAGCAAGATTGGTGTAATTCCCACTCTGTATCTATATTAGAAAAACGTGAAGCCTTATCCGCCTCAGTATTGTCTCGTGACTTTATATATGATGCAAATATGAAAATTTCTCTTTGCTCACACCACTGCCATATCTCTCGAGCCATGTGATTCAGGTGTGGGAATTGTATTCCTCCCATCCTATTAATATAAGAAATGGCAGTAGTATTGTCAATTCTTAGCAATATTTCTGATTTCCTTATATTTTTACAAAAACATTTTAATCCCATAGAAGCTGCTAAGAGTTCTAAATAATTTATATGATTTTTCTTCTCTTCCTGTGACCAATAGCCATTTACTGTTTCCATATTACAGTGAGCTCCCCACCCTGAAAGTGAAGAATCTGAGTATATTTGTAAGTGAAACTGATTCGATCTAATAGGATTATCTACACGTGTAACATTTCTTTCCCACCATTAAAAATCATCATATAAAGAGGCACTCAGTTTCATATTTGCATCATAATTTTGTTCATTTCTCAAAGAGAGATACTTTTCTCTCTCAAAGTTCTTTTTATACAGCCATCCATATGGGATGACCGGACAAGCAGCTGTTAATGTGCCAACAAACTGAGCAAATTCTCTTATTTTTACAATCTTTTTAATAGACATTTTTCTGATCATATCATAAATTTTATAGCGTTTTTCTGACGGCAATTGCAATGTCATATTCTGTGAGTTGAGTTGAAAACCTAAAAATTTACAAATTTTGCTAGGTTTTAAAAAACTTTTTTCTTCATTGATTATAAACCCTAACCCTTTTGCTAGTGGAGGCAATATGTGTGCCACCATATTTAAAAAAATATTTTTTGCATCTGGTAACATGTATCAGATAAAACCCTTAACAAACCATTAAACGAACGTACTCTTACAGGAGTTAAAAAAAAAAAAAACAGGTGTTGTTGACATATGAACTTTTGACAGGTGGCAAACTTCAATATTACGGTTATTTTTCTAAGTTAGTTGAATCCACAAAAATCTTCAAAAATCGCCATTGTTTACGTAAGTATTTGTAAATATTGTAAAAAAAAAGATTTATGCTTATGTTTCTAGCGGATATTTCAACAAAAAAGTTGATATTTTTCCTATAAATTGACATCAAACATGGTGGCAATGGAGTTGCCACTACTAGTTCGTACTTACCATTAATTTTACCATACTTTTTCTTGGCTTTATTTTTGAATGTACCATGGTTAGTATTGAAGCTGGCCGTTGATTTTTTGATTAGTTTTATATATTGTTTCAGACAATGAGTAAAAAAAAGCGACTGACTGACTTTCAAATAGAGCAGGAGCTTGAAGATATCTTTGGATTTCCTGATGGCACGGTGTCTGAAGATGATGCGGAGATATCAGATGATGATTGTAATAATGTAGATCTGGAACGAGTGCTACAAGGTGAAGATGTTTTGCTTTGTTCTGCACCTGGAGGAACAAATTCATCTACTTCGTTTTTGCGACATTCAACACCCAGTTCTACAACTACGAGACCTTCATCTATGCCCGTAGAAAGTCATAATACGGCTGAAGAACCACAAATGCCTATATCAGCTCAACCTTCAACATCAGGTACAGTTCAAGAACATTTTGCTACACTTTCTGACATCCAAGAAACTCTAGCCGATGTTTCGTCATCGTCCGATGATAACTCTGATACTGATAACTCTGATGAAGATGAAATTGATTGGAAAAAAAGAGATTGGGAACAAAGTCCTAATGTAGAATTTTTTGATTCTGTGTCCTTACATTCAACAAGACAATTCCCTAATAGAACAAGACCCATAATCTATTTCGAACTTTTCTTTGACCAAGAAATTATAAATAATATTATTGTACAGACAAATAAGTATGCAGTAGAACAAAACGCACAAAATTGGCAAGATTTAACAGAAGCGGAAATAAAAGCTTTTTTAGGAATGCTTATACAGATGGCAATTCATAAATTACCTACTATTGAAGACTATTGGTCCAGTGACCCGTTATTACATGTAGTGGAAATTGCTGAAACTATGACTTTACAAAGGTTTCAAAAGATATTGAAATATTTGCATATCAATGATAACTCAGCAATGCCACTTAGAAATGATGCAAATTTTGATAAATTGTATAAAGTGCGACCACTTGTCGATCATCTGAATATTCTTTGTCAGAGCAATGCAGTAACTACGAATTCGCAGTCCATAGATGAGTGTATGATCAAATTCAAAGGTCGCTCAACACTCAAGCAATATATGCCGATGAAACCAACAAAGAGGGGTTTCAAAGTTTGGTGTAGGGCAGACAGCACAACAGGATACTTATATCAATTTGACATTTATACAGGCAAAACTGATAATACAGAAACTGGACTGGGCGAGAAAGTCGTAAAACTATTATGCGAATCTTTACTTGCAAAAGATTATTTAGGTCATATAACCTTTGACAATTATTTTTCTAGCGTTGAGCTTCTACAATACTTGTATGAAAAGGGTATATACAGTACCGCCACTATCAGATCTGAGCGTGTTGGTTTGCCTCTCTTAGTGAAAAAACCCAAAAACACAGGAGACAAAGAGGAAGATCAACGAGTTTCAGAAATAGCGAAAAGAGAAAGCTCAAAAGTGAAAAAGATGAAGAAAGGTAAGTGGAAGTGGAGAGTAAAAGGAAACGTTGGTTTCACAGTTTGGAAAGATACTAAGCCGGTCACTGCAGTTAGTACAGCATTCCATCCAAAACTTAAAAAAATATGTAAAAGGACTCAAAAAGACGGTTCCAAAAAAATTATTAAATGTCCTTTGATAATACCCGAGTATACTACACGTATGGGAGGTGTGGATCGTTTTGATCAGGCTAGGGGACAATACAGCGTCGGAAGACGAAGTCGCAAGTGGTGGAAAAGGATTTTTTATTTCTTATTGGATGTCGCTATTACAAACGCATTCATTTTATACAAAACCAACACACGAGTCCACAATGTGATGAGTCAAAAAGAATTTAGGTTGTCTCTTTCAAGGGAGCTAGTCGATAACACGACTTTTAGAAAAAGGCCTTTCAAATCATTACCTAACTTCGTATCGAAAAAGAAAAAGGTAGAGGAAAGTGAAGAACGACAAAAAAAGGTATTTGGAGTGCCACATGAGATTAGATTTGAAAGGCTAGATGAACACTGGCCGGAAGATATTGATGGATACAAGAGGTGCCGCTACTGCAGCACAAAACAAAATAACAAAAGATCGAAAATACAGTGCGACAGATGCCAAGTCGCACTTTGTATAACACCATGTTTCAAATTATTCCATCAAAAGGATCAATAAGATCTTTTTGATGGAATAATTTGAAGCCTTTCTTCATCCAGTAGGTATATTGGTCCTTTTACTGGTCCATGGATTATCACTACTGGTCCAGGGTAATAATCTCCTGGACCAGCAATGAGAATCTCCTGGACCAGTCTCCAGGGGAAAGCCACAAAAACTCCAAGAGTAATCACTCCTACACTTTTTGTGGCTACTCCCTAGACTAGTAGTGGCAACCCCATTGCCACCTTATTTTTTTTTTAAATGTGAAGAAGAAAATTTTTTTTTGTATTTTTTATGAATAAAGTAACCTCTAATAAATACTAAAATCGACTTTTCATTATATTATCAGTAAAAAATGTCTCTACCAGTTAAAGGGTTAATAGTTGTAACCTATTTATTATAACAGACATTGTATCATAACAGGCGGAAAAACTATTTGCTGTGCACCAAATATCATCTAGGTATGCAACCAATTTATGACCATCAATGCGGAGGGAAGCTAGAATAGGCTTCACTAACTTTGTGAAAATAAATGGAGCTGAACAAAGACCAAAAGGTAAACATGTAAATTCAAATAAATAACCATCAAAACGAAACCGTAAATATTTTCTGCAAGATCTATGAACTGGTACTAAATAATATGCATCTTTGAGATCAATTGTTGCCATATATGAGTTACTACATAATAATTTGGTCACAGTACGAATATCCTCCATCTTAAAATGTTCTTGTATCACAAATTTATAAAGCTTTTAAGTTAAGTATAAATCTGTTAGTCCCATTACTTTTTGGAATGAGAAAAATTGGAGATATAAATTGACCGCTACATTCAGTACATGGAACTATTGCGCCCAGATCTATCAGTTGTCTGATAGCTGATAGCATTCCAGGTTTTGAATAATGTGGATTAGATGGTTCTATTATCTGAAAAGGTTTTTGAGTATATTATAACCTTTAACTATATCCAGTATATGAGAATCCGTGGTCAATTTTATCCACTCACCAAAATAATTTTGTATACGACCAGCATGTACCTCTAGCGGCGGACTCGACGTTCTTGAGGATGAGCCGGAGAGCGTGGAGGACGGCGCGGGCCCGCCGGCGGCCGGCGCACACCTTGTGGCTGTGGCAGCTGGTGCGGAGGCGTCTGATAGTAGCGAGCGCTCGGGACGTAGATGGTTGAGGAACATAGGCCTTTTTAATTTGAAGGCTCGACCTTTCAATAGACTTTGTATTCTTGATATTTTCTCCTAAATTGTCTCCAAATAATAATTTCTCCCGTTTTTCCACATCGTTGATATTGTAGAATGTGAAACTCCAAATTGTTTACACAGATCAACATTGTTTTCTCCATTTGTAGTCTCGAAATGATGTCCACTTTTTCTTTAAACAGTAAATGTACGTATAGGAGCCATATTCACAAGTTTAAGAAACTGTTTACTCACTGTAATTGCTATGTAACTGATTCACAAGTTTAACTTCGTAAACATGCTACGTAGTCAAAACAAAGCATTAGTTTGACCATCTGTGATAAAGGATAAGAAAGCTTAATAGTTTTATGAATGAGTCTTTGTGCCTTTGCAGACTCAGTCGCAATATCCACAAGGGATTTCTAGGAATCGGTCAAAAATGGTTCATAAAAACAAGTCGCTATACCCGAAATTGACGCTATAACCGAAGTCGCTATTACCGAATAAATTTCTTACGAAAGTATGCTTTAAATTCAAGGGACGTAAGTTTGACGTCGCTATAACCAAAAAGTCGTTACAACCGAAGTCGTTATTAATGAAATCCACTGTATTTTACAAACTCGCGCGCGACGCGTGGGAGTCTGAGTATGAGTGTTGGATGCGTTGTGGCGGGATGCGGGGTGCGGCCGCGCCCTTCAACCGTGTGGTGCGGGGGGCGCGGCGCAGCTGAGCGGGTCAAGCGGCTATTACACCACTCGTTATTCAGCACGCGATATTCAGACTGTCTTAGAGTCTAATTAGACAGCTCGCTATTACACCGGTCTGAATAAAGCAGGCTTACTCATTCGGGCGCAAGACGTTGACGACGTGAACTTGACGTTGGCGGTCGTCAAAGCACCTGCACTATCGAAGCCCCAGAAAATTGCCGTTGGGCTCACGGCAATCAGCCTGACAACAAATTTAAAGAAAAACATGGGTAAAGGAATATTTGCGTCTACGAGAAAAAATATCCAATATGCAGATATTGAGCGTTTTAGAACCATCTGATTTGAGAAACTACCTTAGAGTGGGTGCTGCTGAGTTTGACTTTCTTTTGAGATTAGTCATGCCATATATCCAAAAGGATGACACGGTTCTTAGAAATAGAGTCAGCGCAAAACAAAGACTGGTATGTAAAAACATTAAGATTCTTAGCAACAGGCAACTCTTACCAAGATCTAAGGTTTAGTTCCTTGATATCTCATCCCCTTTTAACATCAATAATACCAGAAACATGCCGAGCTATCTACAAATGCTTGAAACATTACATAAGGGTAAGTAAAACCAACATTTTCATTACCAACCACCATTTATTTTACGAAATGAAATGAAATGAAAAGACTTTTTTCTTAGTTATACAAATCAGACATCTGAAATAAATGTGATTAAAAAAAACTTACATCAAGTCATCTGGCAGATCATCTGACACATCAACTGGCAGAGCCTCTGAAGATCAACAAGAATCATTTCTTTTTTTTCTTGGTGACCAAAAATTGTTTCAATACGTTGGCAGGGCCTTCGTGTTGTGATCGGGGAAAAGCGGGACCTAAATCATTATCAAGGTACTGTAAAAAATCTTCAGCCCTGTTGACGGTAATCGTTTGTGATGATGATCTTAATGAGTGACATGGCGATTGAACTGCGTGTTGAGGTAATTGAATTGAGTATTGTGCTGTTTGAACTGAGTGTTGTGGTGATTGACATGAGTGTTGTGGTGATTGAACTGAGTGTTGTGGTGATTGAATTAAGTGATGTGGTGATTGAACTGCGTGCTGTGGTGATTGAATTAAGTCTTGTGGTGAATAAATTGTGTGTTGTGGTGACTGAGCTGCGTCGTGTTCTGACGACTGAACCTGCATGACCACTTGTTGAGACTGAATACATTTTTTTGGCAGTTGGATTCGTTGAATTTGAACTGAGTGTTGTTGTGATTGAACGGAGTGTTGTGTTGATTGAACTGCGTGCTGTGGTGATTGAATTAGTCTTGTGGTGAATTAATTGTGTGTTGTGGTGACTGAGCTGCGCCTTTTGCTGACGACTGAACCTGCATGACCACTTGTTGTGACTGAATAATTGTTTGGCAGTTGGATTCGTTGAACTTGAACTGAGTGTTGTTGTGATTGAACTGAGTGTTGTGGTGATGAATTAAATGATGTGGGGATTGAACTGCGTGTTGTGGTGATGAATTGTGTCTTGTGGTGAATGAATTGATATGAAGATGAAATGACTGAGCAGCAGAAATATTTTTTTTGGTGGTTGGATTCTTTGAATTTTATATGGTTGTGATTGAGTTGACTGTAATTGAACATACGGTATAGACATGCGCAAAACGGTACCCGAAGAAGTGATGAAACATCACACATCACTTTTGTTAGAGTGATATCACTTTGTGATATTACTATCACCCTAAACATCACTCGAGATTTTGGCATTACAGGCAACTGAGTACCGACAATAGTACTGGTATCTATCGATCACATTCGACGGACGACACTCGTATCACTTGAGAAGTAATGCAACAAAACAAGTGTTAAGTAATTATTGTGAATATCGTATCGAGCATTCTTTTTGAGCAAATAAGTTTTATGTGTGTGTATGTAACTATTATTTATTCTGTGATATCGTGTAGTGTAGTAGTAGGTAGGTAGGTAGGTATGTACGTACGGTAGGTATGTATGTATGTATAGTACACGGACCGCAATAGGTATGTTATGCAGTTGAGTTGAGTATATTTATGCATATTTAACCACAAGTGGAAAGTTGATTTTCCTCACGAAATAACAAAAAGGGGCTCCATCAAGGCTTAGGACTGGCAATCTTCGATCGTTTGAAGAAAGGCGTATTTAAAAATCAACTTATATACAATGATTTATGATCATTATATACATTATGTACATGATTTTTTATATTTACAAGAATCTTCTATTTTCTGCTTGAAGCGTTTTTTTACTTTACTAGGTAAAGCTACCTGAGGTATATACATTATTTACACTATTTTTTTATATTTACAACAATCTTCTATTTTGTGCTTGAAGCGTATTTTTTCATTTTTTTGTTTACTATATACATAAATTGACAGGTTTAAGATACGTTTTTACAATATTATTTACATTTCATCTGTCTTCTTCAGTTGCAGCTTATAAACATTAACTGCGTTAACTTTTTGTAGTTAAGCGCCTTCTTCTATCGTTAAGTGTTAGCCCTGTTTTTGAAAAGACCCGCTTACATGGTACGGACGTCGCTGTTATATTCAGTCTTTTTAGCATGTGTGAGTGAAGGCGTGGGTAGATGGCTTTCCGTTCTTTCCACCATAATAATGGATCGCAGTGCCGGTTGATTTGCGGCTCATTCATATACTTGTCGAATTCTACTATACCCGCAGCAACCGGATTTTTGGGCACCTGGCGTGCCACTTCTTCGTCAAACTGTTCCCAAAGTGAGTTTTCTTTTGAGCAACCTAGGGTTGGTTCGACAGGCTCTGCTGGTTGCAAAAGGCGTTCGTCTGAAAGAACTATCCTCCCAATTTTTAATTTTTAATCAGCTGCCGCCGCTTCGAAGTTTCTTATATCACTGAAACCAGTTTTTTTGAAGCGTGGGTCCAGTATTGTGGCTTTCCTAAGCAACATGTTCTTTTCTATATCACCGAAACGATGCATAAGTTCTGTTTTAAAAAAGAAACAAGACCTTTAATGCTTAATGAAACCAGTTTTTTGTGCCACCAGTGCGGTGCTGACGATGATGAGGGCGAGGAGTGCAGCGCAGGCGAGGGGGGCGAGGGCTGCAGCGGGCTGTACATGGTGCGGCTCGGCGGCGGCCGCGAGCCCGTGCTGGCTGACGTCATCGTCGCGGGACACCGGCTACGAATGCATGTAGACACGGGTTCACCGATTGCTTGTATCAGTGAAGATACCTACCGACGATTGTTTGCGAGTTTCGTACGATAAAAGACAATCTTAAGTTGAAAGGATACGACGGAAAGTGTATTATTTCGCTCGGTTACGTGAATGTGCGAGTTTCTTACGGTAATATAACGGAAACCCTTAAATTGTACGTAATACAGGAGGGGGGCGTCCCGCTACTGGGTCGAGAGTGGCTAAAGGAGCTTAGTATAAATGTGATGGTGGTAAATTCGTTATTGACAGTAAGTAGTGACGTGGAATCATTCGGTAGTGATTACTGTAGGTTCGATTCGGAGTCGCTAGTAAACAGGTACCCGTCAGTGTTTAGCGGAAAGCTGGGTAAGCTGCGAGGCGAGCGGGCCGCGCTGCGCTTGCGCGCGGGCGCACAGCCGGTGTACCGGCGCGCGCGCCCTCTGCCACTCGCGCTGCGGCCGCGCGTCGACGACGAGTTGCGCCGCATGGAGAATGCAGGTATTATTTCCCCAGTTACCTCTTCCGAGTGGGCTTCGTGCCTTGTGGTAGTGCTTAAAAGTAATGAAGCTTTACGAATATGTGGGGACTATAAGAGTACCGTTAATCCTTCTTTAGTAGTTGATAAGTATCCTCTTCCCCGTGCTGAGTGTCTGTTTAATAATTTGAGTGGGGGTAAACGGTTTTCTAAAATAGATTTGTCTGAGGCTTACAGTCAGATTGAGTTAGACGATTCGAAAAAGGTTACTGTTGTAAATGCGTCAGCTCCATCGATTTTTCAACGTATTATTTTTGGACGATATCTTAATAACAGGGTTAACGGAACAAGAACATATAAAAAATTTATACGCGGTGTTCGATATACTGTCAAATTCGGGTCTCACTGTTCGTAAAGAAAAATGTATTTTTTTTTCCAAAGAGGTTTCTTATCTAGGTTTTATAATAAGTGAAAATGGAATTCGCACGGACAAAAATAAAATTGAGGCGGTATTAAAAGCACCACGTCCTATTAATATTTCCGAACTAAAGTCTTTTATTGGAATGATAAATTTTTATTCCAAATTCATTAAAAATCTTTCATTCATTCTTTCACCATTATACCACTTATTAAAAAAGGATTCTCCGTGGGAGTGGGGGGAGCAACAAGAACGTGCTTTTGTTGAAATTAAAGGAGCATTGACACAGTGTCCAGTGCTCATCCATTACAGTGCAGATTTGCCGCTGATACTGTGTTGCGATGAGAGCGCGCGCGGCGTCGGCGCGGTGCTGACGCACGACACGGCTGACGGCGAGCGCCCCGTGTCGTACGCGTCGCGAACGCTCACCCAGGCCGAGTCCAATTACAGCCAGGTACAACGAGAGGCACTGGCGATCGTGTTCGGGGTGAAAAAGTTCCACACGTATCTATATGGCCGTAAATTTCTATTGCGAACGGACCATCAGCCCCTAGTGACAATTTTTGGTTCAAAAAAGGACATTCCGCATACGGCCGCGGGGCGGTTAGTGCGTTGGGCTATTTTATTATCGGGTTACCAGTACGACATAAAATACGTGCGTTCTTCTTCTAATAGGGCCGACGCATTATCCAGGCTACCATTAGATGAAAAGGATGAATTTAAGCAAGCTGATGATATGACATATATCAGATTTATAGAAAACAATTTTCCCATAGACTCAAAAGAATTAAAAACTGAAACTGGTAAAGATAAAAAATTGTGTCAAATAATAGGCTTTGTTAGATCTGGATGGCCTTTGTCAGGAGTGGTGGAACCTGAGTTAGTGGCTTATTATAGGAGACGGGATGAATTATTCGTTGAAGGAGGTTGTCTTATGTGGGGTTCCCGGGTAGTCGTGCCTCCTTCGCTTCGAGCTAAAGTACTAGCTGAGATTCACGGGTCACATTTACGTGTAGTGAAATGTAAGGGGCTAGCTCGAAGTTACGTCTGGTGGCCAGGCCTGGATGCAGATATAGAAAACTTGTGTAATACCTGCAAAACATGTTCCGTTACCGCGGACATGCCAAGCAAGCACCCTGTTGTTCCTTGGCCGTGCACATCAAAACCGTTCGAAAGGATACATATTGATTTTTTTTCATTTCGCGACCTAACATATTTAGTTGTCGTAGATAGTTATTTAAAGTGGTTGGAAGTATTTTTTATGAATATGACAAATGCTGGCAATACAATAAATAAGTTGAGAGAAACATTTTCTAGGTTTGGAGTCCCTAAAAAATTGGTTTCTGATAATGGGCCACCGTTTGGAAGTGATGAATTTGCAATTTTTTTAAAGAAAAATGGTGTTAAGCACGTCACTTCCCCGCCATACCATCCACCTTCAAACGGTGAAGCAGAAAACGCAGTTCGCACAGTGAAACGGGCTCTCAGGAAAGCGGCCGTCGATAACGTATCGATTGATATTTTTTTACAGAGATTTCTTTTAGATTATAGAAATAGCATTCATTGCACCACGGGCGAATCACCGGCTTGGCTTATGTTAGGGCGTCAGATACGGTCGCGACTGGATCTTATAAAGCAAAATTTAGTTGAAAATGTATCGAAATGTCTCAATCACAGGGCTCAAGGAAAGGGGGGCACGGCAAGGCACTGGGAAGTAGGAGAATGCGTATGGGCTAGGGACTACAGGAGAAACGGTAAATGGTTGCAGGCGGTTGTGAAAGGGGTTAAAGGCTGCAACATGTACGAAGTACAAACGGAAGAGGGCTTAACTTGGGTTCGTCATGCCGACCAGTTGCGCACATATTCAGCGGCACCCGAACCGTTGGCGTCAGGAGTCGGGCGCGCTGGGGCAGCGGCGGGGTCGTGCTCGCCCCGCTCAGCCGCGGTACCGGGACTAGTAAAGGGTGGTAGTATTTCGGATGTAACCAGTTTACCAGCGACTTTGGATGTAACAGGTGTAGGGGAAAGAGCGGTAGATTTTGGACTAGGTACGACTACCTCTAAGCGTATACGCCGACCTGTGAAACGATATGGTTTTGATGATTAAGCTTATTATTTATTTTTGGTAAAAGGATGTAGGTACTTAAGTTTTGATTTTATTTTCTTGTTTATGTTTCAAATGTACTACATATAATATATATAACTACAGACTTACCGCTTTATTATACTTATTAAAACTTCATTACTTATACTATACTTACCTTACTGTCTTATTAAATATATTGTGTTATGTTAAGCGTAACCTAGATTATTATTACATAGTGTTATGGTGCTGGCATGTAAACATCAAATTAGCATAAATTTAGCTAATTATGGTTATATTTATTTAAGTAGGTATATTTACCTGATATAGACTTGAATTGTGGGGGGGATAATGGGGTGTATGCAAACTCAATATTGTAATAGATGTAGGTAGACTAAGAATTAAAACATGATCTTTGATTCAGTCAATAAATCACTGTCGTTCGGATCTGCCGCGTATTATTTCTGCTGCCCTAAAACATTACACGTGGGTTCAGTGTTGTGGCTTCCCTAAGCAACATGTTCTTTTCTATATCACCGAAACGATGCATAAGTTCTGTTTTAAAAAAAGAAACAAGACCTTTAATGGGCTCCTAAGGGCCTGAATTTATGATTACAATTAAAAAGAAGTTTTGTACTCAAAGCCGAAGGTATATGGATATAAATAATCCCACCTAGTCGATAGACAAAATTATACGCAGAAACTTATGTTTTCATGTCAAGGCAGTGGATTCTGCTTCGAGCAAGCATGTAAAAACTATTTAATGTATCTGTTACGGCTAAAACCCGAAGCGCGGCTGCACCTAGTTTTAGCCGGTTAGAACTAGGTGTAGCCACTTACTCTTGGTTAAACCTAGAACGAGCCGATTGTTTTCGGGTAAAACTAGGTCTAGCCTTCATCATGCCGGCTACAAGTAGGTCCAGCCATTCCCTGTTGGATAAAACTAGGTCTATCCGATATCATTCCGGCTAGAACTAGGTCCAGACAATTCCTGTTAGATAAAACTTAGATGCGTGCCCTGCCACGCCTTCCGCCCCGCGTCACACTCACATTACTCACAGAATCTGCGGCAGCGGCGCGGGGTGGAGGGCGTAGCGAGGCACGCGCCTCTGCAGGTTGTGAGCGCCAGGTGCTGCCGATCTACTGCAGGTCTACTAGAGGTGTTCACAACGACTACATATTGCCAACGTAATAAAACGTTGTGCTATTTTTATAAAGCCTGATATTTTTCCTGCGTAAATACAGTAGGTAGTAAGGGTAGGTAGTTCGTTGTCGTTGAGCGCTCGTTGTCGTTGCGTTTTGGAGGGTAATAAAAATATAACATAACGAAGGTTTCGTTGCGATAATTTAGTACAATGAAGTAATAAGCTTTTGACACACTTAATATAATACGAACAGGAAAGATTTTTTTCTGAAAATAAAAATGAAAGAAATATACGTGGCATATTTTTAGGCCTCTTTATGCATGGTTTTAAGCTTTTCCTTTTTGAGATATTATTTAACTATATTATTTACACTTAATCTAACCTAACACTAGTACTTAATTAACTCAAAGTACCTGGACGCTAGGGTGGAGCGTCAATGTATGGAGAAAAAATAAAGTCACCGAATCGATTTTGAATACCTCTAAAAAGTTGCGTTTGCCTAAAATATACATAAATATATTTTTATTTTATTTTTTTGATATATCTTTTAGCCCTCTACCTAAGCTCAAACTTTCTATTATTTTACAAAAACGGGCATTTTTTGAAAAAAATATAGAATTTTATTGAAGTACGTTACGTCGGATGTTTTAATAAATAAATAAAATTTAAATACCTTTTCTATGAATTAAGTCTTTATTTAAGTAAAAACACAAATATTATTACATCAAATTATAAAGAAAAAAGTGGGAAAATTGCGAAAAAATTCTGTAAGCTAAACATTTTTTTTTGGAATTTTAAAATTTTTTTTTGTTTCAAAATATGGCATAATTTCACGCGACTTCAACTTAGCTCGAATAAATCCATCTCTGGCTTTTTCTCCAGCCACTGTAATCGAAGCTTCGGTGACCATCTTAACACATCGCTCGACAGCTTGGGTGTGGCAAGGATAATCTGGCAGGTCCATCATTATTTGGGAGTTTGATGCTATCATCTCTTCTAATTCGGTGTCACTGAAATCTTTTAGTATTGGAGGAGACGTTACTTGCGATTCACTCCATACAATCATGTCAGTATAGTCTCTGGCTTCAAAGTTTATTTTTGGAACTTTAAATATTCTCAAACCAGGTTTTGACTGTTTTCTCGTCGCTATAATTCGTCTTAGTCCTAGCTCTCTTATGTGTGACCGGCTATCGTATAGCATTGCCAATAATAGGTTTTCAGGATGAGCGAAAAATGAATTTCTTTCAATAACTGGATCAATAATCTTTTTAACATCAGGGCTCAAACATCGAGATAATGCAATCATTTTGTAGACGTGGGTTGGACCTTGTTTAAATGAACTCTCTTTCTTTATACAAAACCACACAGGAGCATAAACTTTAACAATATATTCTGTGAGATTCATTAATTGATTTGAAGGATTTGGTGTGGCTACATATAGTCTCAAAATTCGGTTAGCTGTAGTTAACCACCGTGAATGACCCATTTTTCCTGGATTTCTGTTTGATAACTCTTGTGAACATGATCCGCTACTTACTGCTTGACAAATTTGGTATAAATATTTCTGATCTGTACTTAAACTATTTTCAGTTTTCTTTGGTAAAGCTGGCATGTTTGATGGAATAGAAGAAAATTCAACGACAGGGAGATCAGAACACTTTTCCAACGCTTTTCCTATTGGACCAGAATAAAGTTGAGGCCCGCTGGTTGCACCATCTAATTTAGTAAACAAATGCCGAAGAGGTAATTCGTTTGCATGTAGTTGACAAATGAACCATTGTAGTGGTCTTCCTAATTCCATTTCTGTACGATGAATTACCCCACTCTTCCAGCCAGTATTTGTAGCAGTTCCGTCGCACCCAACAACCAGTAATTTGTTTAAATTGATTTTGTTTTTTGTAAAAAACGAATGGATTGAATCTGCTATAGCTTTTCCTGTACCAGTCAGCGTAGTTGTGTGGCCCAAATAAAGTGACCCCGGCTCCATGATTAAGGAAATGTGTTCTTCGACAGCTATTACTTTATGGAAACGTTGGCCACGCTTTTGAAATACAAGTGTCTTGTCCTTTCTTCCGTCGAAATAGACGCCACAAATTTCAGATGAATACTCTTGACTTTGGATTTCTTTACGCATTCGTTTTCTAGCTCTTCGAACTTTGCTTCTATCTATGACTTTTTCTGCGTCGTCCGATGTAATCAGCCCAATATCTTGCAACACTGCACTCGCCACCGCTGCCGCCGATCTATCAGAGATACCATAACGGTCACAGACTGTGGCTAAGGTAGGCAGAGATAGCTTGTTTCTCTGATTAGAATCAGAAGTTTTCGAGGTACTAGGTTGTGGATCGATTAGTACAGGGGTCGAGTAACTTTCTGTATGGGAAGAAGACGAAAGAGATTCCCTATTTTCTTGGCATGTCGTGACTTCTTTAGATTTTAGCTTCCTTGATAGTTTATTTTCTAGTTTCTTCGTCTGTAAGTGATCTATACTACCAATTGCCATTTTTCTCTCATTTCTTTGATCACTTAAAAAAGGCCTTTCAAGACCTGGTACTTTTTTCCCCTTAGGACAGCAACACGAATTAAAATCATTGCACTTGCAGCTACAAATATCAATCAGCTCTGTGGCACATTTTTGTTTCCATTCTTGTAACTTCATAGTAAAGTTTTCGGTTTGTTTAGATTTTGGATATCGTAAAAAATATAAATACTTATCGTAGTTGCTTTTAAGCATTTGTTTCACCCGTTGTATGGTAACAGTTGGTAAAGAAGCCGTAGTCCACACTTCAATTAGGTCATTTGCTACAGCATCCAACACCGTGGAGATCGAAGGTTGCTTGCCACTTAAATTCACTTTTTCTTCATTTCTCTTGTATATAATATGCTTCAAAGTGTCGGTTATAGTTGGAAGCACTGATTTGTTAATTAAACAAGGAGATCCTAAAATAGGGCAGTCTGTTTCTTTACGCGTAACTCTTTTCGACATTATTACGACATAAAATGAACTTGCTATTTCAACAACAGTTATCAAACTAATATAAACTAAGTGTGAAGGTAGGGATTAAAATAGTACGTCAGTAATGTGACAATCTCATCTTACAAAGATACCCGCTTTTGTTTATTTATAGATACGTCAAATTACTATTACAACAGAGTTAAGATTATCGGTATATCAGCTTAATGAAACGAAATAAGTACGCTTCGTTTAAACGCGCTAATCTCAGGAACTACTGGTCCGATTTGAAAAATTCTTTTTTTGTTGAAAAGTCCATTTATAGAGGAAGGCTTTAACCAATAGTATAAAATAATTAGGCGGTACGAAGTTCGCGGGGTATGCGCGTGTTTTGTAGCTAGATTTGATAGTTTTTGCTATTCTTTCAGTGGTGGTAGAGGGCTAAAAATAGGTTCTAATATTTTTTTCATTATTTTTTCCAAATATCTGGAAGGGTAATGCAACTTTTTAGCGCTATTCGATTTTCAAAATCCCAAAAAAAATTTGACGCTCCACCCTACTGGACGCCCGAGCGTTGCTCGGATAAAAACAATTGATTTTATTGGTTTATTTTTAAGCAAAACATTCATTGGCTTAGTGTTATTTAACAATAAGCCTTTTGAAATACCTAACTCCCAATTTTAAAAAAAAGTCACAAAAAATAAAAAAAAACGCAACTTGCCTACTTGAGATTTGAACCCGGGTCTCTAGCTCCGTAGTCAGCTTTCATAACCACTCGACCAAGAAAGCTTTAATTCCTTTGACGAAATTTTTATAGCGGTCTGTCATGACGGTCGACATTTGACGGTTTTTTACGCCACAATATTATTAAAATTCTCCAATAGATGTGAGTAAGAGTAATTTTATATTTAACGGCATAAACATTAAATAAAACGACAATTTCTATCAATAAAAAAATTCTGGATCGATTTATCATCCCCGAAACCAGGGTACTAAATTTCATCAAAATCTTTGGAGCCGTTTCCGAGATTCAAAAAATATATTTAGATACAGGTATACAAGAAGTACTCGTTTAAAGATATTAGATTAGTATTTACATTTAATTCCTAAGAAAACTATAGTGAAATAAAATAAATCCCGAAATCACACACCTAACTTGCGTAATTTAGGTAGGTATTATAACACGACGAAGTCAAAAAGCTGTCCAGTCAGTCAAGACAATAAATTCCAAAAGTTTTCAAATTTTGATGTAAGGTCGGGAATGGTATTAAAACAAACTATAAAATTTTGCAACCTGTTCTGCGGTCCGGAAACATTGTTAAAAATGCAATAGATGATAATTTGCTCAGTTCTTGAGACCAAAATTCCAAAAGTTCTGCAAAGTTGGAGTGGTGTTAAATATATTATTTTACATCACGTGTCAAATTTGCAACCAATTTAAGTGTACGGAACATTTTTTGTTATTAAAAATTAATGTTTTTTTCTTTATTAAACTGAAGAAAAACGTTCCAAAAGTTCTGCAAATTTGACAGATATATCGGAAAAATATACCGAACGGTTGTATAAATTTGCAACCTTTTACGTTCACCGAAACATGTTTATTTAAAATTCTTTTTAATTCGTGGTCATTTTTTCGAGTAAGGTGGTCTCGGAATAATTACAAAAGTTTTGAAACTTGGTTGCAAACTTCGAAAACATCTATTCTGATGCATTTACAAATTTGCAACCTCATACGCGATCCGGAACTTTATGCAATTTGCAAAAATGTATTTTTTTTATTTTTTCACCTACAAGAAAATTTCAAAAGTTCTGCAAATCGAGGGGACTGTTTAATTTTGGGATTAATGTCAGTATTTGAATTTGCAACCTCTCACGCAATCGGAATCTTGTGTGATGTCGGAAATTTACCTTTATGGCATTTTTCATTTTCGAAAAAATTTCAAAAGTTCTGCAAATCGAGGGGACTGTTTAATTTTGGGATTAATGTCAGTATTTGAATTTGCAACCTCTCACGCAATCCGGAATCTTGTGTGATGTCGGAAATTTAACTTTATGGCATTTTTCATTTTCGAAAAAATTGCAAAAGTTTTGCAAATCGAGGGGACTGTTTAATTTTGGGATTAATGTCAGTATTTAATTTGCAACCTCTCACGCAATCCGGAATCTTGTGTGATGTCGGAAATTTAACTTTATGGCATTTTTCATTTTCGAAAAAATTTCAAAAGTTCTGCAAATCGAGGGGACTGTTTAATTTTGGGATTAATGTCATTATTTGAATTTGCAACCTCTCACGCAACGCAATCCGGAATCTTGTGTGATGTCGGAAATTTAACTTTATGGCATTTTTCATTTTCGAAAAAATTGCAAAAGTTTTGCAAATCGAGCCAATGATTGTTTCTTTGAGGTGCATGTCAGTATTAAAATTTGCAACCCCGCATGAGATCCGCAACTTTATGTTCTTTGCAAAAATAGATTTTTCGCATTTTGTTATCCTTGAAAGAAAAGCAAAAGTTTTGCAAATCGAGCGGATGGTCTTATTTTGGGATCGATACCACTATTCAAATTTGCAACTTCGCACGAGACCCGGAACCTTGTGTTATTTGCAAAAATCGACTTTTTTAATTTTATTACCGTCGAAAAAATAAATAGACATAATAAGAATTTCAAAAGTATAGAAAAAAAGTATGAGGATATCAAATATTCGTAAAAAAGGTAAGTAAACATTAATTAATTATTAATCAAAAAATACGTACCGGCAAAATCCTACGTCCGGTTTAAATAAGCCCAACGGAATTTATTTTTGGCATAATCACCTGTCATGTAAAAATAGTACATGTCAATAAATAGTAGTAAAGTAAAGTAAATAGTAGATGTCAATAATGACTGGACTAAAATATAAGTAATGTGAGTAAGACGGTTTTATAATTATTTTTTTTCAACCTTTTTTATGTCCCACTGCTGGGCACAAGTCTCCTTCTCACACAATTGCGAGGGATTTAGGCCTAGTCCACCACGCTTGCCAAGTGCGGATTGGTGGACGTCATGCTTTCGAGAAATTTTATGAATTTCTCTCAGGCATGCACGGCAATAGAGAACATCGTAATCAATGAAATATCACGATATTTTCCATCACTGTGGAGCAGCGATAAATTCGCACATAACAAATTTCTTTGTCAGAGGTGCGAGCCGAGGATTTGAACCTGGGACCGGTCGCGTCGAAGACCCCGGTTTTCTACCACTCGGCCATCGCTGCTCAGCTACCAACGCGCGCGGCAACGGCGCCATAAAACCAAACCAAAGAACAAATTTAGCAACGACATCTTGTGTAATTTCAATAAATCACTTCCAAACCTAATCAAACTCACCCCGCAAACTAGTTTACGCAACGTACAATAGATGGCGCTTTTAGGCACTTTTATACTTTTGATGTTTCATTCATGACTAATAAAATTGAACTCGTCGTTGACGGAGAGCAGTACCTACCTGACTGTTATTTATTAGGTTTACCTGTTATTGCGATATATTAGAGCATTTTAATACAATTTGACATTAGTAATATTTTTACTGCTACCTAATATAACGAACACCTCTAAGGTCTACTAGCGAGTGTGACTCACAGCGTCTGCAGCAGCAGCGCGTGTCTTAGTTTTATCCAACAGGGATTGGCCGTACATAGTTGTAGCCGGCATGCTATCGGCAGAGCTTTTTTAGATATTAAAAAAACACCCAATAATAAGAAACGTAGAGAAATGAAATGAAATATTTTATTTGCACAAATATGGGTGAAAAAAAAAGGTTTTACAAAATATTTAGAACTCCATATTTACCCCTTAGGGTGTACAAATTTTAATTTAATTTGATAAACTAATTAAATTTAATGACTTAATTTAAACTTAAATTCTAAAATTACTATTAAAGATTACATAAGAAACATTAAAGTATGTAGTATTACATTTAATTTTGTATAGTTTTAATTAATTAGACGTAAACCCAATTTTGTGCTTTTTATAATGATTTATTTTATTTGAACCATACGAGGTTTGCCGTCATCAGCTTGGGGCACCCACCAGGATGGGTTTTTGTACACTGAGAGGAAAAAAAGCTGGCGGAAAAAAAACCTCCCAGGTTTTTATGCCGCGGACAAAATTATTTATTATGTAATTTTATTTTTTGGTTTATAGTATTTTATGTTTTTTATTATTATTTATCGTTTATAAACTCAGTGACCGAATAGTACGCTTTTTTAATTAAATATGTTTTGAGTTCTCTTTTGAATTCGTTATTAGTTTTTATTTTAAGAAAGTCCGGTAGATTATTGTATATTTTTGGTCCCATGCAAAAGACGCTATTGTGATATTGTTTAGTTTTAGAGGCTATTGCACATAGTTTATTTTTATGTCTTTTTGAGTTTAACGTGTTGTATTTAGAAATGTCGTTTTTAACCATTACACATATTTCATAGATATATAACGAAGGGAGCGTCAATATCTTTAGAGTTTGGTAGTGTGGCTTGCATGTGTCTGTTTGCCGCAGTCGACACATTGACCGAATACATTTTTTTGCGCTTTGAAAACTGTTTCAATACACGTTGCATTACCCCAAAATACAAGACCATACCTAAGAGTTGCACCAACATACGCATGATACGCGCTTAATACCGCTGATTTATTTACTATTTTTGACAATTTGTAAAGAGCAAAAGAGAATTTGTTAAGTTTTTTACATACATGTTCAATGTGTTTTCTCCATGTGAGTTTATTATCAATATACAAGCCTAAAAATTTTATACTTTCTGTTTCGGATATGGTTTTACCTCTATAATTAATATTTACAGATCTCCCATGAGATACACGATTTTTAAATGTCATTATATTTGTTTTTTCAATGTTTATTTTAAGATTATTGTTATTTAACCAATCTACTAATGATTCTAGGGCATTGTTTATATTAATTTCATATGTATCTGGATTATCATTTGGAAATATAACTGTACTGTCATCAGCAAAGAGAACCATTGGTTGCTCAATGACTTTTGGAAAATCATTAATATAGATTAAAAAAAGCAACGGACCGAGGATACTGCCTTGAGGTACCCCGTATACTACATCCCTGGGATCAGATAAGTACTTTTCCTCCGTTTTTGTTTTATTGTCAACTCTTTTTATTTCAGTTATTTGTTTTCTGTTACTTAAATAAGATTTTATCCATTGTAAAGCATTATCTCTAATGCCGTATTTCTCTAATTTATCTATTAATAGCGCATGATCTACAAAGTCAAATGCCCTAGTCATATCCATATACAGAGCTGAGATTTGTTTTTTCTTATCTAACGTAGACATCACTTGTTGCAAAAAATTATATATCGCTAAATTAATTGATTTATTTTTGCGAAAACCTATTTGTTCGTCAGCTAGAATTGAAAATTTTTCAAAATATGAGTATAAGTTATTATATAGAATTTTCTCAAATACTTTAGAAAAAATTGGTATGAGTGCTATAGGAGTTTTTTAATTCTTATAAATCACATTGTTATAATTAACACAAATTATTAGCAGTACAATTTTTAATATAATAGGAACAATCAGGAACATTTTTTAACAACAGACAATAGTTGCATATTAATTTAAAGAATACATATTATTATAATTATAAATCACACTTTTATAAAGTAACATACACTATTTATTAGAACAGGCACTTTTTGTTGCTACATTTGGTTTTGCAGTTGCATCTTTTATAGCCTTGCCCACCAGAGGTCGATTGTGCATTGGCTATTTGGCGTATTGATTTCTTTTCGGGTGAAACAATGTCAATATCTAAAAATTTTTACTCACACACAGTGAACAGATTTCTTGAAAATAGTTCTGTTATAGTGCCGTATTTGTTTCCTAATTTGTATAACCCCTTGTCGTTACATTCAAGTACAACCATTAACACATTGGGATAGTCGCCTCTACCTCTGTCCACGTCAGGAATTTTTACTCGGACTGTATCATCGACTTTACATGTGGGAAACTTTTCATTTGATGAAGCCGTCATTTTTATAGCTTGTTTTACCAAACCTTCCTGTGCGCCTTTCCTGTTAGTGTCAATTTTTAGTTTCTTTTCACACAGCTTACATTTTTTCTCCTCATTCTGGTCACAGAGCCCGCAATATGTCATTTCGATTGTTTTCTGGCAACTTCCTGATGTTGATGGCTTATTCTCTTTTGATGGCTCATTCTTTTTAGTAGCTTCGTCACTCTCATCATCAACTAACTCTCTAAGAATTTTCTCAAGATCTGCCTCACTTTTTATATTTGCAAGGACTTCAAGTGGCAGATCAGATGATTTCAGCCCGACCTTTACATCAGAACCGAACATTGCTTGGTACGGCGATCTTTTAATTCCGTGATGGTAAGCTCTATTTTTCATTAGCTGAATAAATCGTAAGCCTTCTGACCATTTTTTCTGTTCTGTCAGCCATCCAAGTCATAAGCATTTTTTCGATGTCTTGATTGACACGTTCAACACTATCTTGTGACTGGCTGTGTCGTGGTTTCCCATGCACAATCTTCAAACCTGGCCATATCTGCGTCAAACTTTCCACAACTCGATTCGCGAACTCGCTGCCATTGTCGGATTGAAGTATTGAGGGTGATCCAAAGATACAAAATATATCAAGTAATTTCTTTGATACTTCTTCCGCAGTCTTACTTTGTAACGGATGAAGTTGTACGAATTTCGTGAAGTGGTCCTGATAAACTAGTATAAACTTGTAGTCACAATCTGGGTTTGTCTGCATGTCTATTAAATCTACTTGGAAACGGTTGTTTAGCTCGCTGGATAAAATAGGCTTTACAACAAGTCCTTTTTTGGTAGATTTTTGTTTCATTTGACATGGCTTACATAGTCAAAGATACAAAATAATCTTCTCCTGAGTAATATTTGCATACTTCTTTTTAGCTTCTGCAACCATTATGTTTCTTCCGCCGTGCCCAACGCACAAATGTATTTCATGAAGAACATCAAACAAGTCTTCACTCTTGACGTAATATTTGATATTTTCGGAATTTTCGGTGCTCGACACAGGAGAAATCAACTTTTCGATGTTTCCAATACAACAAACATCGAAGCGCTTCAGACGGCGATATTGTAACGTAGAACGTTTCGTGGATATTTTGGCAGCTTTAACGTCTTCTTTAAACTTGGAATACTGCACATCATTCATGTAGCTTTGATTTTCACCATGTTTTGTGGCTAATAAACACTGAAACTGTTCCAAAAAACTTGACTTCATAGTCTGTAGGTCTTCATTCACAGCCATTCTGATTTCGAACGTATTAGTGCGCAAAAACAAGAAAGTACGTCTGTTTTGTACAACGGCACAACGCGTACTACGGTGTATGGGTGGCGGGCGGCACGGACGCGAGACTCGCGTGAGCCAGGCGCCTGTTACTTGTTTAAACTTGTTTGCATCTAGTTTTATCCAACAGGGATTTTCTGGACCTAGTTCTAACCGGAATGATATCGGATAGACCTAGTTTTATCCAACAGGGAATGGCTGGACCTAGTTGTAGCCGGCATGATGAAGGCTAGACCTAATTTTACCCGAAAACAATCGGCTCGTACTATGTTTAACCAAGAGTAAGTGGCTACACCTAGTTCTAACCGGCTAAAACTAGGTGCAGCCGCGCTTCGGGTTTTAGCCGTAACATATCCATCTGGAGGAATGTTAATCAAAACTTTTATTATGTTATGTACTAAAAGAGTAAATTTCGTCCCACATTTCTGTTGTTTTATTTTAAAGTGGGTTCCTGTCCACTATTAATATCCTGTAAATTTAGTTATTTGCAATTAAAATTTAATATCTTTTATTTTATTTATAATTACATCTTAAACATATTGCTTCATGAACATGAACTCTGCAAATAACTAATTTTACTATTTTCCTTTAAAGAAAAAAAATATATTAATTTTAGAACCAAGGAGCGTTTACAGGCATATTCTCTATGATTTAGTACCATTCGAAGATATCAGAGGGTGCTGTATGCATGCAGATTGCAGAATAATTTTAACACAGAGAAAACAAGATAGTATAGGTGCCCTAACCTTTTATTTGTACCAGTACCAGTGTCGCCACACACACACACTTGCAAATGTAATATTACAATGCAATACCTAAAAATCACTGACTTCATTGGCCATAACTATCTATTTAGCTTTGCAGTAAAATACATTCATTGATATTCAATATAAGAATTTTAAATAATGTAAGCAAAATTAATATTTACGTAAATACGATTTAACTTGCGATATTTTTCCTCCGAGAAAGAAATTCAAGTAATGCTGCTACTCGTCGCTAGATGCCGCTTACAACCCATGTTTTCTATTAAATACTTTAAAGTCTAAGAAATAAGGATCATAGTACCTTAACGTTTACTTCTAATCGTTCAAGTCAATGAGTGTTGTAGACGAAGTCGATTAAAATGTCGATATTTTAAATAAGGCTTCATTAAACATTTACAAGTAAATGAAAAATGCTGTTGGGCATTTATTTTTACAAAAACCAGTACAATTATATTATTAATAGAAATATCACACTAATAATTGTAAAGAAGCAACCTACTTTTTACCCGACTGCGACAGAAGGCGGGTTATGTTTTTCGAGTGTATGTATGTATGTTTGTGGCTATGTTTCTTTGGCACGCTCTGCAACCTAAACGGCTCGATGGATTTTAGCTTGAGAAATATCGTTGGATTCGTCTCAATCGTCAGACATTTATGTACCCAGTGTACATAAAAAAACCAAAAAACAAAATGACTGTCTTTTAGAGCCAAATTAAACGACTGCAAAAAAAAATACCTCAAATCCTATCATTACAAAAATGAAATAAAAAAAGGCTAAAAAAGAAATAAAATGTACGACATCGACCAAATTCAATATTATATTACAAATTTAAAAAACTTAATATTTACATTTGTATGTTACAATAGAGTTTTTAATAGATAGAGTGATACAAGAGGAAGGTTTATATGTATAATACATGAATAATATAGTAGAGAAACACTGATAATTTTAGACGTTTATAATGTGATGTCGTCAATAAACATATTTTTTGCGCTTACATTGCAAACGCTGGCTGAACCCTACGGGATAGATCAAAATAATGTACTACAGTATTGTACACCTTAAAAAGGTCTACATTATCTACATATAGATAAGTTCGCGTTGGTATATGTCTATCGTAGAGATAGCCTACAATAACCATTTTGTATCCTTTACTTTTTACGAGAAATAATGGCTTATTTACGAAGCAACTTAACACGTTGACCGTTCATGACTCACATGTGGGTCATTTTGGGTTGGAACGAGACGTCCATGTCATGCATGTGGTCACCGTACTTTTCATACAAAAGGAGTTCTTACTTCGTGGGTTTAAGAGAAAAATACTAGTATTGTATATGGACGTATGCGTAATTATATAAGTAAAATGAAAAGGCAAAGAGCCATCGAATTTTTTCTATTTTAAAAATTTAACTTAAAAATAATAAATGATGAATTATGTGAATACGGTGCAGAAAAGTAAGGTTATAATGATACGTCAAAAACAAAATTTTGTTTCTCGTTTGTGCATCCACATGGAATTACTAATCATAAATCTTTTCTACCCACAGATTAACGTCATATTTCATAATTTTGACATCTAACGTTCATGACACACTAGTGTGTCACAGAATTATCAGCTTGTACGTCCATGACATATACATATGTGGGTCATTGGAAAAAAGGGGTCCAAGGTACCCTATTAACTTTTATGGCCTTTATGTACCTAAAATGGAAAAAAGATAAGTATTCCAGTCCTACATAGAAATGAAAACGTAAATTGGACGTGAGAGTTAATTTGATATGAGTTTTGTGAAATAGTGTATGCAGATAGTGTTGGTTTTAGGTTTTTGTAAATCCAGGTGCTTCACTAACGTTTACATAACTTAATGTTAACTTAACTGTCATTGGCTGCAACCCTTTTTTGCGTCCCACTCCTGGGCACGGGTCTCTCCCAATTGTAAGATTGCATGATTTAGATCATGGTTTGTGAAACGTGTAAAATAACATGTGAAATAAATAAATAAAAATTCTATATTTTGGCTGGACAGTTGACGTGTTAAAAACAATACAACATTAACCCTTAAGGTGCGCTTACACGAGGGCAATAATTGCTCGGTGACACGAATGGACCGATCTGGAGCAATTTCAATAAATTGCGGCAATTATTTCGGCGATATTGCTTCTAATTGCTCCAGATATTTCATATCGCTCAATGTCGCAGATACGAATTGACGAATATCCAATGGGCTTGGAAATTCCTAGCAATATTGTATCTATCTCATTCGCACTTGTTTGATTTGCGGCTTGCCGTCTTGCTTTCGCGGGGAGAGCGAGAGGTCGGGTGGAAGTAGGATAGCGCGCGGCAAGGCGTCGTCAGTCCAGCGCGTAGTCAGCCTCTGTTTGTTGTGTGTGAAACTTTACTTACGTTTTTGAATAATATATCATCTAATTCTTTACACAATGAAAATTGCGGCCTCTTTGCCAAAAACGATCGCACCCAAATACGCCTATTCCTTTTCTTTCTTTTTTGTTTTTGATTAATAATTAAAAAAGCGCTACAAGCCGCCGCAGCAAGAACAATGTCGTCAATAGCAAGCGAATACTGAAATGCTCGTGTAGGACAGTATTGCCTAGTTGATGAAGTTGCGCCATATCGCTCAATATTGTATTGCGCTGTATTGATGCTTGTTGCCGTTGCCGTAAATTGCTTGATGTAGTCGTGACGTCATAGTTGACGAGTATTGACTGGAATTGAGCAATTTTAGTTGCCCGTATAAGCGCACCTTTATTCAATTAAGGCGATAGCTAAGGCCAAACTACAAAATAGACCTCTATTTGAAGGCCTACTTCTTCTAAATAGATGATCCAAATATAAAAAAATATATGTTTGATATGTATAATATATTATCATTATTTTGCGTGTTCGATTTTTTTTTAAATATCATTAAATATAGTTCTTTCAGTACCTACAGTTTTTTCAGAAACAAATCATAACCTTCCCCTAATTTTACCCAAGAAATTTCTTACTGCTTCTATACGCCTCAAGCGATTTTAATGATTCTTTCACGAAATGACAGAAAATTTAATGGTTTACAAAATGCATGTTTAGTTTTTTTTTTAAATAATTTTTGAAATTTTTAAATCAATTTCCGTAATTTCCACACGCAGGCCAGTCTCTCCCAAGCGTAAGCGTTGTGTCGCATTTCGACCCGCTCCGCTCCAAGTTTTTTTTTGCCTACGTTACCGTCAAATCGTCATGTTCGTGTAGGGTAAAACACTCAGAAGTCAGCCTTTATAGACATTATTTCCTTATAAATAATGTTTTAATTTTTTCACACCTCTGTACTAATGTTTGTACGAATCTGTGTCCTCTTTTTGGCTATAATGCGAGCCTACGAACCAATAGCTTGAGAGTTTTACTAGCTACAATCATTTGTTTGCACTGCTTCCAACGATGTGACTAAACGTAATTCGTAGACTAGTCGTAATTGCATTTTTTTTTAATGAAACATGTTCAAGTTTTCGATTAGTTTTTATGTAACTTTGCTGTAATTTACTATCCATTGTGATGTTATGTTACTAATATAATGTTTATTTTGTGAAAAGTAAAGCAGTGCATTTTATTTGTTTATTACGTTTATTATTAGGTGGCCGACGGTAATGATTTTTTATGGAAAATCCAAATGGTTTTTTAGTGATTTTACTGTATCTAGCAGAAATTAACGGAGCGAATAGTCTCTATTCTCATTATATTGAGCTTAACCCATTCAATGCCGATTATGATAATTGACTGCACTTGAGGGGCCAAAATATTTTTCAAACTCTTATATGTTAGGTATTAGGTGTTATTACACATTGGTTATAATAAATAGTAAAATATGTATTTATTATCTATTAAAAAAAACAAAAACACGGCGCCGTGTTATGGGTGAATTCTACTACATATTTTAACGGAATATATTTTTTATTTATTGTACATTTAAATGAAACAAACATAATAAAGTAATGAAAATCAGCTTTATTAATCAGCATAAAATGTAATTAATATGTAATGAACATTTAAAAAAATTAACATTGAAATGTTAGGTATACAAAAAAAGAATAATATTAACAAACAAATTATTTGTGGAATGTTAAGAAACATTCTATACAGTAGGCAGGACATCCACTGCACGCTTTGCATTCGTAGAGTGTCGCTACTCTTTTGTTATTTACCCTGCAGCTTTTACATTATTTTCTTACTATCTCTTTTATAGTTCTTGTCCTATTTCCTTCTTTACTCTTTTGTTATTTACCCTGCAGCTTTTACATTATTTTCTTACTATCTCTTTTATAGTTCTTGTCCTATTTCCTTCTTTCTTTTCACGCAATTTCACAGTTTCAATTTTTTATTAAATACCAGTATATTATTTTCTTTGGGAACATTCTCGTTCGGTTTTTGTAGTAACTTCTCTAAAATAGCCAACCGAAAATCATACAAACTCATTTTAGGTTCATTAGAATACTTGTTAAATAAAAAAGGCGTTGCTTAGGCTTATTTGTAGAGTGTGTATAAATATCTTTTTATACGATCTCATGGTTTTTCGCTCGCAGCCGCTCGCTCGCTCGTAAGGATACCATTTGGTCTTGCAGATCCACGCCTGATATGAAACTATTGTAATGTACAATAGCCGAAGGTTTAACCAGGTTTTGGCCTCTTTTGTTCGTTATTTCATCGTCATTTTCGGTAGATATGTATAGTACATTACGCTTATCTTTCCACTTCCCGACGTGGACACCGTTCAGAAACAATGATTTAAATAATAAATATCTTTGGACAATTCACACAACACTATCTGATTCCAAACTAAGCAGAGCTTGTACTATGGTAATCAGAAAGCTGATAAACATACATATGGGTGACTGGTCGAACACTTGAGATACTCGAGGACACAATTATTTACGACCAAACTAAACGTTTAAAAAAAGTTTTAAGAAAATATACGATTTTTTTTCAAAGAAAACTTGAATTGAATTAATCCGAAAATATCCTGTAAGTGCGGACACATTGTACGTAGGTATTAGGCGGGCATTTGATCTCGACCGCCTGGCTACTACACTACTACAACTACACTACGCACTATTACGTAATTGTACTACCTATGTACAAAGTTTTGGTAGTTTGTAAAGAATGTATGATCCATATTCACTTCGTACTTTACCTGGTTTAGGACTGACAAAAATACCAAGATAAGTAATGTAATAAAAGTCTTTTTGAACTCATTGTATTAAAGTGATTTTGAACGTTACGTCACAACAGCGACAAAAGATGAAAACTGACTCCTTAAATGTACCTACCGAAGTACTTTTGGCGTACTTAAAAATTGAATCATACCTATTTAAAACAATTGATTGATTGAATTATCTATTTACAGTGATCGACAATTTTATCAAAATTACACATATCGTAATAATTTTTCAAAATGCTTACCTCCTCGTGTAATATGTACTTACACAGTTAGCACGTTTTTTCACTGTTGCTTTACACTGATGAATTGAATTGGCGTTGAATTCTTTTATTGGGGAAGGATTCGCGGTACAAACGTATAGCATCTCGGACACTGTCATTCGTACGAGCAATATGAGCATGCACGAACCATCTCCTACTATTTGTCATTAGAAAAATTATGAAAATAACATTGTTGTTATTGAAATAACACCGCGCAATCGAGTGCCTAAGCACATATAAAAAAAATGACCGGCGCGTGGGCTTTGCAAAATAAAACTGTGTAAGGATAGCAAGGACAAACGAGGCGTGCGGGGGACGCCGGGAGAAAGTGCGTTGGCCGTCTTTATCTCTCGCCGGCGTTATTTACCTACCAATAAACGTGGGAACTGCTCACACAGCTTGCGTCCACAATTAATGAATTTACTGGATATTTATCTCAAATTTTAAGCACCTATTTTTTTTTCATATTTAGAACGAGCATCGACTACTGAGAGCCCTCTATCAATATCTCAAGTGTTCAACCAGTCACCCTGTATGCTTAGAGGTAAGTATGTATATTTCAAAAGGAACAAAATCCGAACGCCACGCAGTATGAACATACGTCATTTTTATCACTGAATGACCTCTATCAATATCTCAAGTGTTCAACCCATAGATATTTTATTTTGACTAACGTAGTATATATAAAAAAATCTACGGTTCAACCAGTCATCCTGTACAAACTCTGCGTCAAAAAAATCGCACATCTTCAAGTCCTTCCTTCGAGCGATCATAAACCGTATATTATGTATGAAAAGGTATGACTGTAGGGTCTCTTTTGAAAGGTGATGAAACGCTCTATCAGAAATGACATTTGACACTCAAACCCGCAAGTAAAAAAGGAAAATTTGTCAGGAAAAAGGAAAATCGTTTATTTACACTAAAATTGCAAAATTTAAAAACACAACAATAACAAAAAATTAAGCTTAAAATTAAACTTAAAACCTAGTGTTGCCTCCTCTGGCCCTCCGCAGATCTGCCATGCGATCAGACATGGACTTGATGAGCGTTATTATTACTCATGATGCTATATTGAGGAATTTTGTTCCACTCCTCAATGACTGCATCATGAAGCTCATCGAGAGTGGCAGGAGAAGGATCACGCGACCGCACCCGCTTTTTTAACTAATTCCAAAGGTGTTCGATGGGATTCAAGTCAGGACTCCTTGCTGGCCATTTTAGCTGATACCAGCAGCATGCAACAATCTGCGCTGTATGGCAGCGGGCGTTGTCGTGCATAAACTGCAAGACACGTCCAATAATCAGCATAGGAGACCACATGTAGATCCAGGATCTCCGCTACGTAGCGTCCAGCACTAAGGAATCCCTGGCCGCGGCCCCAGTCCGGGAACCGCATACAAGTTCGGTCCTCCCGTCGACGGAAATGCCGCAGAACATGCAGGATCCACCCCCGTAGCCGACGATTTCTTCGGTGCCGGCTGCTGTGTACCGCTCTCCCTGTCTCCTGTACACCCTCCTGCGCCTATCGTTGGTGTAAAGGCACACCCTCATCTCGTCAGAAAAGAGGACTTTCCTTTATTGGGCGAACGTCCAATTCTCTTGACCAGTGTGAAATTCTCTTCTGGAATTCCGGTGCTGTACGTTCAATTGGGGACCGGTAGCGGCTGTACGGGGCAACAAATTCCTCTCTCGTAGTCTTCTTCAGATGATAGAAACGCTCACGGATGTTCTGCGAGCTGCTCGAAGCTGCTGAATCCTCAAACTGCTGGAATATTCGAAAACGGCTGATATTCAGACGCCGAGCAACTTCAGCCTGTCATAGTCCAGATTGCATACTGAACAGATACTGTTCAGATGAGACCTCAGTGACGTCTAGATAGCGAATAAGGCCCTTAATTGACCTTTACCTCCTCTTTTATACCCGTCCATGTGGGCGTAATTAGTGACCCAGCAAACGCGTATTTCGGGACTTTTCTTTAAAACTCAATTTTTTTAACGATGCCGCGATGATTGTTTTTACAAAACAAAGACTTCTTCATTTTAAGGGTCATTTATTGCGCTTTTAAACGATATTAATATTGTGAGGATGTAATAAATTATTTATGAGCTATATTCGCTCAAAACGAAATTTTCGATATGCGATTTTTTGGACTTCGAGTTTAGAAGGTTTTTTTTATCGTGGCAGTATTCAACATGGTGCAAGTTGTACCCAATATCTTATTCTGACGTGCTCGAGGAAATCCAAAAATCTCCGCTTGGGCTCCCCAACTGTTTTATTACCTTTGATATTTTTTTAATTACCTTTGATAAACTATCTGCCTGGTTATTGTTTTATATTTTGAATAATTTGTTAATACTCAGTTCGGCGGGTAAGTAACATCTTTCACTACTGCCCCAACAGTAATGTGGTTTATAACAATTCAATTTCTTAACAAATTCTATTACCTACAGATATTTTTTTTATTATTTTTTTATTATGGCTATCTGCGTTTTCGCAATTCCGCCAACTTCACGTAGTAGAGAGAGTACACGATGGAGACGATTGTACTAATTTTTGCAAGGAAAACTGGCGTACTACAATGACCAAGCCTTACTCTACACAGAGTGGACGTAACAGACCCGGAGCAGGATCGATATTTGAAGAACCAAGGTCTCGGAGGAATCTGAGGCTGGATCTCACCAAATGTTTTTCCTTTAATCAGTTTAGACGAAGCCTAAAGGTCATTCCAAAGATTTCGAGACCGAACTTGAGCAACGTTACACAAATCTTGAGAGTAAGTGTAGGGATGGATCTCTGTACTAATACGCACCGCTGTTTTAGCCGCCCAATCAACTGCTTCGTTACCAATTATACCACTGTGACTTGGAATCCAAGCCAGAGCAACCTGTAAGTTTTTTTCCTTACATTTTTATTTATTTTTTTGCAAACACCTTAAACTAGGAGTTACAAAGGGTTAAACCTAATGCCTTAAGGCATTGTCTTCCAGTCAACCCTGGGTGAAGGTGAAAATATGAGGTAGACTTTAGTAAAGAAAAACAATTAGAAAGTTAAAGCAATAGTTAAAAGTGACTAATATGAGATGAAATTCAAAATAGGAATAATAAATACATACATACATTTACACAAACATATACATACGAAACATAACCATACATATATACATGTTTTCAACTAATACATTAAAAGAGAAAAAAATCAAATACCGTTTATAGATAAAAAAAATATATTATTTATTAGTATTAGTATTGATACTCAAGAAATACTCCCGGACCAGTTTTTTGAATGTAAATTTGCTAGGTGCCTTTCTTATATTTTCGGGTAAGATGTTCCAGAGTTGTATTGCCTTAACTGTGAAAGAATGATGGAAAAATCCACTCTTATGTGGCGGAAGATAGATGCTAAGATTTTTAGAAGAACGTAGTCCTCTATTGTGGGTAGAACAGAGGTACTGAAAATTTTCCTTGAGATACGAAGGAGAAGTTGGATCATGCAAGACTGAGTACAGAGCCAATAGAATTCTAGAATTACGCCTTTGTCGAATAGTAAGCCATTTAAGCAGCATGGCTTCGAATTTAGAGATGTGATCGTATTTACGTAAATTGAAAATAAACCGGATACAATTGTTGAGAAGGCGCTCTAACTTATCTAGAAGATCTTCGGTGAGATCAGGGTAGGACACGTCTGCATAATCGATTATGGGTAAAACAAGCGTATGTACCAATGTTAGCTTAGTATGTTGTGGCAGGAAGTTTTTAAACCGATATAAGACTTGTAGGGTTGCATTAACCTTCCGGCTAATTTCAATGATCTGCGGTCGCCAATTTATGCAGTTGTCAATTATTAAACCAAGGTTTTTAACTGTTTTGCTAAGCGGCACTACATTGTTGTCGTAAATAATGAACGGTAAGTTTGACCAGTCAATCTTGGCTAACTGTCTCGAGCTGCCAACAATAATTCCCTGACACTTGAGGGGGTTGACTAAAATTCCATACGGTGAAGACCAAATCTTTACAGCCTCTAGGTTACGGTTAATCACGCTGATGGCATCATTTAAATCTTCTAGGCTAGCATGTACATATAACTGGAGGTCGTCGGCATACAGATGGTACGAGCAATCAACAACGGAAGTAATAGAGTTGATAAACAACGAAAATAATAAGGGAGACAGTATACCGCCTTGTGGAACGCCAGCAGTAAGATCCGCCCAGTTCGAACACTTTTGATCAAGTCGGACTGATTGCTGACGGTCACGAAGATAGGAAGAAAACCACTCAAGGACAGTTGGGTCAAAGTTCAGAGAGGATAGTAGGGAAAGAAGAACTTCGTGGTCAACTGCGTTAAAAGCATTTGAAAAGTCAATGAGCACCAATACCGTAATTTGCCTTTGATCCATTGCGTTTCTAATGTCGTCAGTAATTTTTATCAAGGCAGTAGTGGTGCTATGACCAGGACGGAACCCAGACTGATGTACACTCAGTAGGTTATTAGTACAAACAAAGGAGGAGACTTGCTCATGTACGCAGGCTTCCGTGACTTTAGAGAGGAAGGGAAGAATTGAGATAGGACGGAAGTGATTAGGAAGAGTGGGTTTTGAAATTTTTGGGAGTGGTCTGACAAATGCCTTTTTCCAAATTGAGGGGTATTGACCCGACAGCAAAGAACAATTTATAATGTTGGTAATTGAGGGTAGAAGGATCTCCACTATCGGACTTATCATTGACCTCCCAATATTATCACACCCAACCGCCCTTGATTTAATTTTAGAAACAACCTTCAATACTTTCTCCTGACTTACAGGAGAGAAACTGAAGGTTGAAGTTGGAGGTGATTGCAATGATGCAATTGAAGCTAAGGTTTGACATCTAATTGCATCTGACATCCAACGAGGGAGTGGAAACAAAGTGATTGTTAATAGAGTCGAGAGAAATAGATATACTGCAATCAGTCAACTGTGGTTTTGCAATCCCGAGTGATCTTAAAAATTTCCATACATTCGCAGGAGAAGAATTGACAATGTTTTCATGAATATATCGGCGTTTTGCAGCTCGAACCATCTGATTACACCGATTTCTCGCCACCTTAAAAGCAGACCAGTTCACATCAGAGCGGTCTCTCTTAAACTTTCGGAACGCCAGGTTTCTTTTCCTCATAGCTATTAAAACTAGTTTAGTAAGCCACGGAGCTGGAGGACGTTTCAGACGGACACTGTGTACCGGAGCATGGGCGTCATACAGTTTTACTACAATATTGTTGAGTTGGGAAGTTTTGTTGTCTACCGTAGACGCCCCTGTCACCGGCGAAAAATCTACATTGGATGCATCACGCCTTAGTTTTTCTGTTTCTAGTCTTCTAAAATTTCTTAGAAGTAACGTGGTTGCTTTGTGTTTTGGAGGTTTTATTTTATACGCAGCATAAATAAGATCGTGTCGTGAAAACCCTGGCGCAGATAGCTGCCCATAGGTCCGTATCCGGTCAGGAGATGCTGTAAAGATAAGATCGATCAAAGTGGGATCCGTATCAGTATTATGATGTGTCGGTGATAACGGTAAAACTATAAAATTGACTGACTCCACAATCGATTTTAACTTTTGTGCTCGAGGAGTATTCTGTAGTAAATCTGTGTTAAAATCACCCATAATCAAGTAGTGTGCGTACCCAGACCCAATAGAATCAAAAGCTGTTTCTAATATGGAGTAATAATCAACAGTTGGAGGACAATAAACAACACCCAGTAACATCTTCAAGCCCTTAAGATCTAATTCTAAGAAAAGGTACTCAGCGGAGGCAGAGTAAGCAGAGGGTGAAGATAACACGCCTTTGTAAGCAATCGTTGACCGCAGGTAAATAGCTACCCCACCTCCACCTTTCCCAGTCCGATCATTTCGAACCAGTACAAATCCTGGTAAAGGGTAAAGGCACGAGTTTAGTGACGGCTTTAGCCAGCTCTCGGATATCAAAATCGCATGAATATGATCACAGGCAAAAGTATTTTCTAGTTCAGAGTAATGACTAGGCAAACTCTGCGCGTTTATATGACACACGTTCATACACTTGTTATCTTTAAATATAGACAGCAATTGATTCTTCAACAAACTTGCGTCATTGGCAGGAGTGTCATCACACGAGTTGTACGAACAATCAGATTCATTCGCGGAGTAAAATGAGTCGCTATCTGACATAATTTTTAGAACAAATACTATAAAATAATACTTATACTATAACTAATAATATGAAATGTTTTAATAGATTTACAAATTATTATTGATAATAATATAAAAATATAATAAATAGAATATAAAATATAAAATAAATAAAATACAATCTAACTATAAAGCCCATATAAAGCACCAACCCATCAGCTGACGGATAAACAAACAACAAACTAGATAAAATGTACAAAATTTAGGACCTAAACGCCAAGCAAAATATAAAAATTCTAAGCAACAATCAATTTAACATGGCTGTAGGAAACAATTTATCATAGCATACATTCCAGATTAAAAGCATTTCTCACAATGTTTTAATGTAAAGGTCTGATTACATTGGCCAACCCGCAGGGGCCGACCCCGCACACATTGCTGGTTATCTGAGTACATTTTAGTAAAATACTCAAGATAACCAGCAACGTACGCCAAATCGGACCCCACAATTTGGTCAATGTAATCAGCCCTTAAGGTTCATGATTTTATCTACATTTGATTATTAGTCTATGGCTCAAATCTATGGAATACTACATGACAATGGCAGTGAAGATATATTATGACAGGTGATTGGACGACTGACAATTGACAATGACAGATGACAATTAATTATTAATCGAAGTACATTATGAAATGAAATGAAGTTATTATTGTTAAAAATAAATAGTAAACAAAGAGTAATCATGATTTCTAAAAGGCACAATCAATTACCTCGCAACTTAAACAATAACAAACAAATAAAAGAATCAAGTTATATTACGAGCAACAGATGAGATCGCGATTTACGACAGAAGATCTGATGAATAGGAGGCACAATCACGAATTACCTTCACCGTCAAAAAAGAAGCACAAATCATACCCGGAACTGGAGACAATCTACTTCTTAGGGGCTCGACGAGGCCTTTTCGTGTCTTCAGCCTGAGACCCAGTGGCAATCTGTTTGGGACGAGCATCAGACCGGTCCGCCTGCGCCTCGACCTGTCCATCATCGAAAACGCTACCATCAGCTACCCTGGCTTCAGAGGTCACTTGCTGCTCAACTACAGGGTACTATAAAAGAAGTGGATGGAGCTCTTCATTGGATGAAACCTTAACACGACGACCATCACGCAGTTTGATGTTAATGACCCCATCTAGCGTCCAAACATTCCTCATGCCGAAGTGTTTACGGGCTGTTTTATACACAGCTTGTGTATCGTGGTTTTGCGTGGTCTTGTTAAAAACTCAGAAGCAGAGACATTGGATCCTTTCAGCTTCGATTTTGAACCCCAGACATCTGCTTTAACCTGGATGGCTGCAGAAATGTACAAGAACGGGTCTTACATGTTCTTGTGATTTAGAGCCCAATCTATGACATCGTTTAAATGATGAGCTTGTCAGGTGTGTAAGGCTCGTCTTGTTATGAAGGATGTTGATTATGCTTTCCTTGGTTTCCGCCTCCGAGTCCTCGGGAACATTGTTAAACAATAAAACCTTCTGCCGACTCCGCATGTCCAAAGCATCAATTGTTTTGGCATTGTTTGAAACTTGCAGCCCCACAAGACGAATCATTTTCAGAACTAGATCCTTAAAAGTCAAGAACTCTTCGCGCAGCTGTTGGACAGTGATGTTTGTAGGAGTTGTTATTGCATTCAGCCTGTGCTCAAAGTCTGCAAACTTCTGGGTCCAACACAACTCCATCTCTTTATGGACTGCTTCAGCATCAAAGCTTTGTGCCATATTAGTTCAATGGAAGTGACAGTGAAAAGAAGTGAAATATAAACACTGTGAGTGTAATACAGGTTATGCTGATTAGGGTGGTGCTAATGAGTGCTACAATATATCTATATGAACATACTTTTATGTACAATTTCAACAACTGTAAGTAAATGCAGCAAAATTAATAAAAATTTACTATTAAAATCAGCTGAATTTGTTATTTTAAATTAAAAATACATACGAGATATCTAATCAGATGTTTCTTATTTCACACCTACCCTCGAAAGCCACAACACTTCTTTGATTTTCAAAATTAAGGGGAACCTGGATCTGGATCTGAAAGGGTTCGATAGGATAGCATCCAGACAGCTTTTGGAGTCTGAAAAAATTATGGACCTAGTTAAATTATGGGAATAAATGTATAAGATAGCTTCTAATAAAGCTATAGATTCTCCCGTGAAGATAGATGAAACGGAGGTACAATTGACACTCAATGATAATTGATATTTAGGGATCCATACAGCTGCACCAACGGGTTGATCGTCAGATATTTTGCAAGCATCAGTAAATATGGGTAACCAATTTTGCCAATTTTCATTTAAAGCCTGGTTGAATTTTTTGTTAGCGTTAGGGGAATTTTTTTCTATGTTAAAATGAACTATATGAGTTTGATAGAGGAGGGCATCGAAAGGGATAGAAAATAGAGGGTTGAGTCTGGTTTGAAATAGGTTATGAGAAAGACCAAGAAAATGGGAGAAAGAGTTGAGAAGGCGGTAATTGTCATTATTACTAACTAAAGATCGCAAGGTTTCCAGTCTAGGAATCAAAGGATGATAACTAAATTGGAATGCCTTGTAAAAGAAACGATCTGATAACATTTGTCGGCGAAGATGGAGAGGAGGATCAACACATTCAACTTGGAGAGCATTAATTGCAGTTGATTTTATGGCTCCAATCACGATTCGTAGACATCTCCATTGTATTTTAGCCCATTTATATATTGCATATTTGTTACAGGGCTCGAGCACGAACGACGCATAATCAAGATGACTACGAATGATAGCATTATAAAGAAGTTTCAATGAGTATTGTTGAGCACCCCAGCGAGTTCCTGCAACAGCTCGGAGGACATTTATTCCCTTTTCACATTTTTGGGCAATATAGTCGATGTGAGGAATACCTGTCATCCTCGTGTCTAGATAAATACCCAAAAATTTCACCTTGTTAGAAATGTTATCATTATTGAAATGTAAATTTATGTTAGGGATTATGCGTTTCTTACAAAATGTAACAGTTTTGCTTTTTGAGGCTGAAAGGGTCAGGCCATCGTCATCTAGCCAATCTCCAAGGTAATTCAAAGCAGAGTTTAATCTACTTGTTATTTCTGACATAGATTCAGAAGAATAGTACAGCACAACATCATCAGCATATTGTAACAGTTCACAAAAGGGGCTTACAACAGATTCTAAATCATGGGTATATATACACTATAAAGTATTGGACTAAGTACAGACGCTTGCGGTAGACCGCGCCAAACATTTCTTGGGGGTAGAAGAGAACCCTGGGATCTAATTTGGATAGTCCTGGACATAAGAAAGTTACAGATGTACCTTGTCAGCCTCTCAGGAACGCTCAGATTTAGCAATTTTTGCCTGAGTGTTGGAAGCAAGACATTGTCATATGCCGCTGCGACATCCAGGAAAACACCAACCAATGACCCATGTGATTTTGGAATAACGTTTTTGGATTCCAGAAGCCATTCTAAACGATTTTTTATCATAGTTTCAACAATTTTGCAAAAGACTGAGGAAAGGGCAATGGGCCTATACGATGAGGGATTTATAGGGTCTTTGCCTGGTTTTAGAATCGGGATAACGATTTGAGATTTCCAGCTATCAGGGACAACACCTAGAGAAAACATGAGATTAGCAATGTCAAGGAAAGTCTGCTTAGCAATATCACTAGCATTGACTAAGAAAGAGTATGGAATGCCATCTATGCCAGGAGTTGAGTCTTTAACACCAGCCAATGCCATTTTTAGTTCTTCTACGGAAAAAAGCTGGTCAAAGCGATCAGAAGAAGGGAAAAAACCAGGAGGAGAAGGAAAATCATTAATTGACGGGACTGTTGGGGGAGCCAGCCTCTCAGCAAATGCTCCCAATCAGGAATCAGGGTCATAAGTTGAAGGGTTAGAGCAATTCAAGGCGTATCAGAACCTTTGCAGTTGTTTCCAGACCAAAGATGGAGGGGATCTGGGAGAGATTGTCTCACAGAACTTCCTCCATCCCTGATTCTTCTTTATTGAGAAGAGGCGTCTAGCTTGGGCAGCAATTTGCTGATAGGCCAAGAGGTTTTCCACAGACATGTCATCATTATATGACTTTTCAGCTATAATCCTTTTTTTAATTATATTTGAGCATTCTGAGTCCCACCACGGAGTTGATTCTTTATGGTGAGAAGTAGCTTTCTTAGGGATGCTTTTGTCAGCTGCTACAGACACTGCAGATAAAAAAGCGTCATATACATCAAGTATATTGTCTTCAGAGAGAGGAGGAATTAAGTTGAGAGCCACATCTAACGTAGATGAATAATGGGGCCAATTGGCAGCTGAAAGTCTGTATTTAAGAATTGGGTTCGGATCATGGTATGGAATAGGTTGAAGGGAAAGAAGATTAACAATCGGAAAATGATTACTCCCGTGAGTAGAAGAAAGGGTAGACCAGTTGCAGAGTGAAGCGAGGTTTGGGGAGCATATTGTGAGGTCGATCGAACTTTTAGGATTCTGATTGGGGAGAACTTGTAGAGTGGGTGAACCGTCATTTAGAACGCAAAGAACCAAGTCCTGCACTAGCTCTAGTAGACAAGACCCAAAGGAATCAGTCCTGTGTGAACCCCAGGAAGTATGATGACCATTAAAATCACCCATAATAAACAAAGGTGACGGAAGGGATGAAATAATTTGGTACAAGTCTGGGATCAGAGCAGGAGATGGATCAGAGATATATACTGAGAGAAATGAGTTGTTATAAAGCCTTACTGCGACGGCTTGTATACCATCGCGGTGAGGAGGAATTGGAAGTTGGTTATAAGAAAGGGGGCGCTTAACCAGCAGAGCACAACCAGCATATCCATCAGCACGATCCTCTCGCAGACATGAGCAGCCCGACACCCGAAAATGGGAGCCCGGAACTAACCATGTCTCCGAGAGGGCGAAGAGGATAGGGTTGTACCTGTTAGTCAAGAAATTAATTTCACAGATTTTGGGACGAATGCTCCTGGCATTCCACTGTATTATTGGCAGTAGAGCCATGATTGTTGAGTATCAATATTAATTCTTTTAGTTTTGCAGCAGCGTTGGACGGTAAGTCTTGGGAAAAACGGTTTATAAAATTTTCTATAAATAGAATAGCAAGCTCAAATAAATTTTCATTGGAAGTGGGTCTTTGAGAAGTTAGGAGATTACCAAAAGCGCTAGGTGAGGAAGTCTGCAAGGTGTGGCCATTTGGGAAAGAAGATGGTGGTTCCCTAACCATATTGTTGTGAGCAACTTGGTCATAGCCCTTTGCCAAGGGAGACTTAGGGCGAGGTGACCGGACAACTGTTCTCCTATATGAGGAAAAATCATTAGGTACAGTTTGGGAAATCAATGACTCTTTGGTTTGTGAGACTAATGGTCGAGGAGAAGACCCTAAAACTTCAGCAAATGATTTCTTAGCCATCGGAAAGCGGGCAGATGCTTCTTGAAATGAAATGTTCTCTGAAGACATAACTAGCTTAATACTCTTCTGTCTTACATGTTCTGGACAATATTTGTAGGTAGCCAAGTGGTTACCAGAGCACAATACGCAGGTCGAATCTGAGAGAGCAACGTCACAGGACTCTCCTTCATGTGACTGGCAACATTTGTAGCAGCGTGGAAGAGACCTACATTATGTACTTACATGTCCAAATCGGCAGCACTTAAGGCATTGAATAGTAGGGAGTTGGTATACTTCTACCGGAAGTGATGAGTTATAAGAAAATACCTTTTCCGGAAGACGTTGTCCTTGTATAGTCAACACTACAGAGTTTGTTGGAATCCACTCAGTACCATCAGTCGTTCTGTTCTTCCTGCTAAGTCTTCTAGCTTTAAGAACAATCCCAAAGCTCTTAGGCACGTCTAAAGATTCTACAAATTCTTCCATGGATATATCAGCAGGAACCCCTCTGACAAGGCCCATACGGGAGAAGTTGTAAGTAGGTATCTTAGCTGTTAACTTGCTTTGTGCTAAAATAGGATTCTTCATAAAAGCATTTGCCGCAGAAGCAGTCACAAATTCAACCGAGACCCTGTTTCTTCCTATTTATTTTATTACCTTATTTTTATACCGCCCTGGATAATTCCAGTCACTTTGCCATCTTTAATTAATATTTGGCCGATTTTAATTGGCCGGATAGAGACTGAGGAGGCAGGATCATTCATGATCTTGGAAACATGTACGATGAAAGGACCCTGGTCATCATCCAAATACATCTTAGTATCATCCAAAAGGATGGGGTGAATGAATGTATTTTGTTTTGAGGCAGATATTGGGTTTGATTCCAGTGTTAGTTTTTTGTTTTTGTTAGCATTCAGGGTGTTAGAATCATTCAACTCCTCCCCTAGACGGCGCTTATGAGCTTGGGGTGATATTGTAAAGTCCATGATTTCAACCTCATTATCAGGAGATGGAATCTCGATATCTGGCGGACCCCTATCCGGAGGGTCCTTGTTCCCCTCCATGATTAAAAGAGGTTCTAACCTAATTTTAATGTAATATAATAACTTAATGTAAACAAATATACTTACGAATAAAAACAGTAACCATAAAAAACGAGATACTCTCGTCTTTGCACTAGCAAAAACACCGAATAAAATGGAAAATTTTCTATGAAATTACTATTTAAGAGCAATCAATCCCACTAACACGTGTATTCCCTCCGTTAACAAAAATTTAAGTCCCTACAGATTTTTGCTTCGCTGAATTCAAATGAGACTTATGGTCTCCCCCGCGACGCTCCTCTGTTAAGACATCTTCGTTATGAAATCTTTAAGCAATTGCATCTACACGGTATCTTTTAATACCCAGTACAGAGAGAAATGTGTTCCGATATACTATACTCTTTTTTTCTTTTTAATTGACAAAAAACGTACCTATATAATAGTTATTACTTGAATTCCTTCCAACGTATTTGGATTTTCGATGTCAATATCATACCACTTTTGATATTGTCATGTGTTTAAGAATAAATGCACCTTGCGAATGTTTATCCTTGTGTTTATAAAGACATGTATCCCTTTACAACCTGAATTTTATTTTTCAGAATTCAAAATAAAAAGTTATATATAACGTAATGTTATGGCCCATAGACTATGGGAAAAATAGTTTTAAAAAATCCTATAGTTCTCCTTCATAGTTAAATTTAACTGCACGTTCGTGCGCCTCAGGAATAAACTTTAAATGCACGATCGTGCAAACCCATGGATGTTAATAATAACACAAGTTTTTCATATCAAATCAGCTTTTTTAATTAGTATTTATTAATCAGTTATCATAATTTGCTTACTTATATAAAAATTCTACAAATAGGAACACAATTACCCGTATTTCAATTACAAGTTAACAAAACTGGTAAAGTCCTTACAATAGCTAATTAACAATTCATACACTTGTTATCTTTAAATATAGACAGCAATTGATTCTTCAACAAACTTGCGTCATTGGCAGGAGTGTCATCACACGAGTTGTACGAACAATCAGATTCATTCGCGGAGTAAAATGAGTCGCTATCTGACATAATTTTTAGAACAAATACTATAAAATAATACTTATACTATAACTAATAATATGAAATGTTTTAATAGATTTACAAATTATTATTGATAATAATATAAAAATATAATAAATAGAATATAAAATATAAAATAAATAAAATACAATCTAACTATAAAGCCCATATAAAGCACCAACCCATCAGCTGACGGATAAACAAACAACAAACTAGATAAAATGTACAAAATTTAGGACCTAAACGCCAAGCAAAATATAAAAATTCTAAGCAACAATCAATTTAACATGGCTGTAGGAAACAATTTATCATAGCATACATTCCAGATTAAAAGCATTTCTCACAATGTTTTAATGTAAAGGTCTGATTACATTGGCCAACCCGCAGGGGCCGACCCCGCACACATTGCTGGTTATCTGAGTACATTTTAGTAAAATACTCAAGATAACCAGCAACGTACGCCAAATCGGACCCCACAATTTGGTCAATGTAATCAGCCCTTAAGGTTCATGATTTTATCTACATTTGATTATTAGTCTATGGCTCAAATCTATGGAATACTACATGACAATGGCAGTGAAGATATATTATGACAGGTGATTGGACGACTGACAATTGACAATGACAGATGACAATTAATTATTAATCGAAGTACATTATGAAATGAAATGAAGTTATTATTGTTAAAAATAAATAGTAAACAAAGAGTAATCATGATTTCTAAAAGGCACAATCAATTACCTCGCAACTTAAACAATAACAAACAAATAAAAGAATCAAGTTATATTACGAGCAACAGATGAGATCGCGATTTACGACAGAAGATCTGATGAATAGGAGGCACAATCACGAATTACCTTCACCGTCAAAAAAGAAGCACAAATCATACCCGGAACTGGAGACAATCTACTTCTTAGGGGCTCGACGAGGCCTTTTCGTGTCTTCAGCCTGAGACCCAGTGGCAATCTGTTTGGGACGAGCATCAGACCGGTCCGCCTGCGCCTCGACCTGTCCATCATCGGAAACGCTACCATCAGCTACCCTGGCTTCAGAGGTCACTTGCTGCTCAACTACAGGGTACTATAAAAGAAGTGGATGGAGCTCTTCATTGGATGAAACCTTAACACGACGACCATCACGCAGTTTGATGTTAATGACCCCATCTAGCGTCCAAACATTCCTCATGCCGAAGTGTTTACGGGCTGTTTTATACACAGCTTGTGTATCGTGGTTTTGCGTGGTCTTGTTAAAAACTCAGAAGCAGAGACATTGGATCCTTTCAGCTTCGATTTTGAACCCCAGACATCTGCTTTAACCTGGATGGCTGCAGAAATGTACAAGAACGGGTCTTACATGTTCTTGTGATTTAGAGCCCAATCTATGACATCGTTTAAATGATGAGCTTGTCAGGTGTGTAAGGCTCGTCTTGTTATGAAGGATGTTGATTATGCTTTCCTTGGTTTCCGCCTCCGAGTCCTCGGGAACATTGTTAAACAATAAAACCTTCTGCCGACTCCGCATGTCCAAAGCATCAATTGTTTTGGCATTGTTTGAAACTTGCAGCCCCACAAGACGAATCATTTTCAGAACTAGATCCTTAAAAGTCAAGAACTCTTCGCGCAGCTGTTGGACAGTGATGTTTGTAGGAGTTGTTATTGCATTCAGCCTGTGCTCAAAGTCTGCAAACTTCTGGGTCCAACACAACTCCATCTCTTTATGGACTGCTTCAGCATCAAAGCTTTGTGCCATATTAGTTCAATGGAAGTGACAGTGAAAAGAAGTGAAATATAAACACTGTGAGTGTAATACAGGTTATGCTGATTAGGGTGGTGCTAATGAGTGCTACAATATATCTATATGAACATACTTTTATGTACAATTTCAACAACTGTAAGTAAATGCAGCAAAATTAATAAAAATTTACTATTAAAATCAGCTGAATTTGTTATTTTAAATTAAAAATACATACGAGATATCTAATCAGATGTTTCTTATTTCACACCTACCCTCGAAAGCCACAACACTTCTTTGATTTTCAAAATTAAGGGGAACCTGGATCTGGATCTGAAAGGGTTCGATAGGATAGCATCCAGACAGCTTTTGGAGTCTGAAAAAATTATGGACCTAGTTAAATTATGGGAATAAATGTATAAGATAGCTTCTAATAAAGCTATAGATTCTCCCGTGAAGATAGATGAAACGGAGGTACAATTGACACTCAATGATAATTGATATTTAGGGATCCATACAGCTGCACCAACGGGTTGATCGTCAGATATTTTGCAAGCATCAGTAAATATGGGTAACCAATTTTGCCAATTTTCATTTAAAGCCTGGTTGAATTTTTTGTTAGCGTTAGGGGAATTTTTTTCTATGTTAAAATGAACTATATGAGTTTGATAGAGGAGGGCATCGAAAGGGATAGAAAATAGAGGGTTGAGTCTGGTTTGAAATAGGTTATGAGAAAGACCAAGAAAATGGGAGAAAGAGTTGAGAAGGCGGTAATTGTCATTATTACTAACTAAAGATCGCAAGGTTTCCAGTCTAGGAATCAAAGGATGATAACTAAATTGGAATGCCTTGTAAAAGAAACGATCTGATAACATTTGTCGGCGAAGATGGAGAGGAGGATCAACACATTCAACTTGGAGAGCATTAATTGCAGTTGATTTTATGGCTCCAATCACGATTCGTAGACATCTCCATTGTATTTTAGCCCATTTATATATTGCATATTTGTTACAGGGCTCGAGCACGAACGACGCATAATCAAGATGACTACGAATGATAGCATTATAAAGAAGTTTCAATGAGTATTGTTGAGCACCCCAGCGAGTTCCTGCAACAGCTCGGAGGACATTTATTCCCTTTTCACATTTTTGGGCAATATAGTCGATGTGAGGAATACCTGTCATCCTCGTGTCTAGATAAATACCCAAAAATTTCACCTTGTTAGAAACAGGAATTGTCTCATTATTGAAATGTAAATTTATGTTAGGGATTATGCGTTTCTTACAAAATGTAACAGTTTTGCTTTTTGAGGCTGAAAGGGTCAGGCCATCGTCATCTAGCCAATCTCCAAGGTAATTCAAAGCAGAGTTTAATCTACTTGTTATTTCTGACATAGATTCAGAAGAATAGTACAGCACAACATCATCAGCATATTGTAACAGTTCACAAAAGGGGCTTACAACAGATTCTAAATCATGGGTATATATACACTATAAAGTATTGGACTAAGTACAGACGCTTGCGGTAGACCGCGCCAAACATTTCTTGGGGGTAGAAGAGAACCCTGGGATCTAATTTGGATAGTCCTGGACATAAGAAAGTTACAGATGTACCTTGTCAGCCTCTCAGGAACGCTCAGATTTAGCAATTTTTGCCTGAGTGTTGGAAGCAAGACATTGTCATATGCCGCTGCGACATCCAGGAAAACACCAACCAATGACCCATGTGATTTTGGAATAACGTTTTTGGATTCCAGAAGCCATTCTAAACGATTTTTTATCATAGTTTCAACAATTTTGCAAAAGACTGAGGAAAGGGCAATGGGCCTATACGATGAGGGATTTATAGGGTCTTTGCCTGGTTTTAGAATCGGGATAACGATTTGAGATTTCCAGCTATCAGGGACAACACCTAGAGAAAACATGAGATTAGCAATGTCAAGGAAAGTCTGCTTAGCAATATCACTAGCATTGACTAAGAAAGAGTATGGAATGCCATCTATGCCAGGAGTTGAGTCTTTAACACCAGCCAATGCCATTTTTAGTTCTTCTACGGAAAAAAGCTGGTCAAAGCGATCAGAAGAAGGGAAAAAACCAGGAGGAGAAGGAAAATCATTAATTGACGGGACTGTTGGGGGAGCCAGCCTCTCAGCAAATGCTCCCAATCAGGAATCAGGGTCATAAGTTGAAGGGTTAGAGCAATTCAAGGCGTATCAGAACCTTTGCAGTTGTTTCCAGACCAAAGATGGAGGGGATCTGGGAGAGATTGTCTCACAGAACTTCCTCCATCCCTGATTCTTCTTTATTGAGAAGAGGCGTCTAGCTTGGGCAGCAATTTGCTGATAGGCCAAGAGGTTTTCCACAGACATGTCATCATTATATGACTTTTCAGCTATAATCCTTTTTTTAATTATATTTGAGCATTCTGAGTCCCACCACGGAGTTGATTCTTTATGGTGAGAAGTAGCTTTCTTAGGGATGCTTTTGTCAGCTGCTACAGACACTGCAGATAAAAAAGCGTCATATACATCAAGTATATTGTCTTCAGAGAGAGGAGGAATTAAGTTGAGAGCCACATCTAACGTAGATGAATAATGGGGCCAATTGGCAGCTGAAAGTCTGTATTTAAGAATTGGGTTCGGATCATGGTATGGAATAGGTTGAAGGGAAAGAAGATTAACAATCGGAAAATGATTACTCCCGTGAGTAGAAGAAAGGGTAGACCAGTTGCAGAGTGAAGCGAGGTTTGGGGAGCATATTGTGAGGTCGATCGAACTTTTAGGATTCTGATTGGGGAGAACTTGTAGAGTGGGTGAACCGTCATTTAGAACGCAAAGAACCAAGTCCTGCACTAGCTCTAGTAGACAAGACCCAAAGGAATCAGTCCTGTGTGAACCCCAGGAAGTATGATGACCATTAAAATCACCCATAATAAACAAAGGTGACGGAAGGGATGAAATAATTTGGTACAAGTCTGGGATCAGAGCAGGAGATGGATCAGAGATATATACTGAGAGAAATGAGTTGTTATAAAGCCTTACTGCGACGGCTTGTATACCATCGCGGTGAGGAGGAATTGGAAGTTGGTTATAAGAAAGGGGGCGCTTAACCAGCAGAGCACAACCAGCATATCCATCAGCACGATCCTCTCGCAGACATGAGCAGCCCGACACCCGAAAATGGGAGCCCGGAACTAACCATGTCTCCGAGAGGGCGAAGAGGATAGGGTTGTACCTGTTAGTCAAGAAATTAATTTCACAGATTTTGGGACGAATGCTCCTGGCATTCCACTGTATTATTGGCAGTAGAGCCATGATTGTTGAGTATCAATATTAATTCTTTTAGTTTTGCAGCAGCGTTGGACGGTAAGTCTTGGGAAAAACGGTTTATAAAATTTTCTATAAATAGAATAGCAAGCTCAAATAAATTTTCATTGGAAGTGGGTCTTTGAGAAGTTAGGAGATTACCAAAAGCGCTAGGTGAGGAAGTCTGCAAGGTGTGGCCATTTGGGAAAGAAGATGGTGGTTCCCTAACCATATTGTTGTGAGCAACTTGGTCATAGCCCTTTGCCAAGGGAGACTTAGGGCGAGGTGACCGGACAACTGTTCTCCTATATGAGGAAAAATCATTAGGTACAGTTTGGGAAATCAATGACTCTTTGGTTTGTGAGACTAATGGTCGAGGAGAAGACCCTAAAACTTCAGCAAATGATTTCTTAGCCATCGGAAAGCGGGCAGATGCTTCTTGAAATGAAATGTTCTCTGAAGACATAACTAGCTTAATACTCTTCTGTCTTACATGTTCTGGACAATATTTGTAGGTAGCCAAGTGGTTACCAGAGCACAATACGCAGGTCGAATCTGAGAGAGCAACGTCACAGGACTCTCCTTCATGTGACTGGCAACATTTGTAGCAGCGTGGAAGAGACCTACATTATGTACTTACATGTCCAAATCGGCAGCACTTAAGGCATTGAATAGTAGGGAGTTGGTATACTTCTACCGGAAGTGATGAGTTATAAGAAAATACCTTTTCCGGAAGACGTTGTCCTTGTATAGTCAACACTACAGAGTTTGTTGGAATCCACTCAGTACCATCAGTCGTTCTGTTCTTCCTGCTAAGTCTTCTAGCTTTAAGAACAATCCCAAAGCTCTTAGGCACGTCTAAAGATTCTACAAATTCTTCCATGGATATATCAGCAGGAACCCCTCTGACAAGGCCCATACGGGAGAAGTTGTAAGTAGGTATCTTAGCTGTTAACTTGCTTTGTGCTAAAATAGGATTCTTCATAAAAGCATTTGCCGCAGAAGCAGTCACAAATTCAACCGAGACCCTGTTTCTTCCTATTTATTTTATTACCTTATTTTTATACCGCCCTGGATAATTCCAGTCACTTTGCCATCTTTAATTAATATTTGGCCGATTTTAATTGGCCGGATAGAGACTGAGGAGGCAGGATCATTCATGATCTTGGAAACATGTACGATGAAAGGACCCTGGTCATCATCCAAATACATCTTAGTATCATCCAAAAGGATGGGGTGAATGAATGTATTTTGTTTTGAGGCAGATATTGGGTTTGATTCCAGTGTTAGTTTTTTGTTTTTGTTAGCATTCAGGGTGTTAGAATCATTCAACTCCTCCCCTAGACGGCGCTTATGAGCTTGGGGTGATATTGTAAAGTCCATGATTTCAACCTCATTATCAGGAGATGGAATCTCGATATCTGGCGGACCCCTATCCGGAGGGTCCTTGTTCCCCTCCATGATTAAAAGAGGTTCTAACCTAATTTTAATGTAATATAATAACTTAATGTAAACAAATATACTTACGAATAAAAACAGTAACCATAAAAAACGAGATACTCTCGTCTTTGCACTAGCAAAAACACCGAATAAAATGGAAAATTTTCTATGAAATTACTATTTAAGAGCAATCAATCCCACTAACACGTGTATTCCCTCCGTTAACAAAAATTTAAGTCCCTACAGATTTTTGCTTCGCTGAATTCAAATGAGACTTATGGTCTCCCCCGCGACGCTCCTCTGTTAAGACATCTTCGTTATGAAATCTTTAAGCAATTGCATCTACACGGTATCTTTTAATACCCAGTACAGAGAGAAATGTGTTCCGATATACTATACTCTTTTTTTCTTTTTAATTGACAAAAAACGTACCTATATAATAGTTATTACTTGAATTCCTTCCAACGTATTTGGATTTTCGATGTCAATATCATACCACTTTTGATATTGTCATGTGTTTAAGAATAAATGCACCTTGCGAATGTTTATCCTTGTGTTTATAAAGACATGTATCCCTTTACAACCTGAATTTTATTTTTCAGAATTCAAAATAAAAAGTTATATATAACGTAATGTTATGGCCCATAGACTATGGGAAAAATAGTTTTAAAAAATCCTATAGTTCTCCTTCATAGTTAAATTTAACTGCACGTTCGTGCGCCTCAGGAATAAACTTTAAATGCACGATCGTGCAAACCCATGGATGTTAATAATAACACAAGTTTTTCATATCAAATCAGCTTTTTTAATTAGTATTTATTAATCAGTTATCATAATTTGCTTACTTATATAAAAATTCTACAAATAGGAACACAATTACCCGTATTTCAATTACAAGTTAACAAAACTGGTAAAGTCCTTACAATAGCTAATTAACAATTCATACACTTGTTATCTTTAAATATAGACAGCAATTGATTCTTCAACAAACTTGCGTCATTGGCAGGAGTGTCATCACACGAGTTGTACGAACAATCAGATTCATTCGCGGAGTAAAATGAGTCGCTATCTGACATAATTTTTAGAACAAATACTATAAAATAATACTTATACTATAACTAATAATATGAAATGTTTTAATAGATTTACAAATTATTATTGATAATAATATAAAAATATAATAAATAGAATATAAAATATAAAATAAATAAAATACAATCTAACTATAAAGCCCATATAAAGCACCAACCCATCAGCTGACGGATAAACAAACAACAAACTAGATAAAATGTACAAAATTTAGGACCTAAACGCCAAGCAAAATATAAAAATTCTAAGCAACAATCAATTTAACATGGCTGTAGGAAACAATTTATCATAGCATACATTCCAGATTAAAAGCATTTCTCACAATGTTTTAATGTAAAGGTCTGATTACATTGGCCAACCCGCAGGGGCCGACCCCGCACACATTGCTGGTTATCTGAGTACATTTTAGTAAAATACTCAAGATAACCAGCAACGTACGCCAAATCGGACCCCACAATTTGGTCAATGTAATCAGCCCTTAAGGTTCATGATTTTATCTACATTTGATTATTAGTCTATGGCTCAAATCTATGGAATACTACATGACAATGGCAGTGAAGATATATTATGACAGGTGATTGGACGACTGACAATTGACAATGACAGATGACAATTAATTATTAATCGAAGTACATTATGAAATGAAATGAAGTTATTATTGTTAAAAATAAATAGTAAACAAAGAGTAATCATGATTTCTAAAAGGCACAATCAATTACCTCGCAACTTAAACAATAACAAACAAATAAAAGAATCAAGTTATATTACGAGCAACAGATGAGATCGCGATTTACGACAGAAGATCTGATGAATAGGAGGCACAATCACGAATTACCTTCACCGTCAAAAAAGAAGCACAAATCATACCCGGAACTGGAGACAATCTACTTCTTAGGGGCTCGACGAGGCCTTTTCGTGTCTTCAGCCTGAGACCCAGTGGCAATCTGTTTGGGACGAGCATCAGACCGGTCCGCCTGCGCCTCGACCTGTCCATCATCGGAAACGCTACCATCAGCTACCCTGGCTTCAGAGGTCACTTGCTGCTCAACTACAGGGTACTATAAAAGAAGTGGATGGAGCTCTTCATTGGATGAAACCTTAACACGACGACCATCACGCAGTTTGATGTTAATGACCCCATCTAGCGTCCAAACATTCCTCATGCCGAAGTGTTTACGGGCTGTTTTATACACAGCTTGTGTATCGTGGTTTTGCGTGGTCTTGTTAAAAACTCAGAAGCAGAGACATTGGATCCTTTCAGCTTCGATTTTGAACCCCAGACATCTGCTTTAACCTGGATGGCTGCAGAAATGTACAAGAACGGGTCTTACATGTTCTTGTGATTTAGAGCCCAATCTATGACATCGTTTAAATGATGAGCTTGTCAGGTGTGTAAGGCTCGTCTTGTTATGAAGGATGTTGATTATGCTTTCCTTGGTTTCCGCCTCCGAGTCCTCGGGAACATTGTTAAACAATAAAACCTTCTGCCGACTCCGCATGTCCAAAGCATCAATTGTTTTGGCATTGTTTGAAACTTGCAGCCCCACAAGACGAATCATTTTCAGAACTAGATCCTTAAAAGTCAAGAACTCTTCGCGCAGCTGTTGGACAGTGATGTTTGTAGGAGTTGTTATTGCATTCAGCCTGTGCTCAAAGTCTGCAAACTTCTGGGTCCAACACAACTCCATCTCTTTATGGACTGCTTCAGCATCAAAGCTTTGTGCCATATTAGTTCAATGGAAGTGACAGTGAAAAGAAGTGAAATATAAACACTGTGAGTGTAATACAGGTTATGCTGATTAGGGTGGTGCTAATGAGTGCTACAATATATCTATATGAACATACTTTTATGTACAATTTCAACAACTGTAAGTAAATGCAGCAAAATTAATAAAAATTTACTATTAAAATCAGCTGAATTTGTTATTTTAAATTAAAAATACATACGAGATATCTAATCAGATGTTTCTTATTTCACACCTACCCTCGAAAGCCACAACACTTCTTTGATTTTCAAAATTAAGGGGAACCTGGATCTGGATCTGAAAGGGTTCGATAGGATAGCATCCAGACAGCTTTTGGAGTCTGAAAAAATTATGGACCTAGTTAAATTATGGGAATAAATGTATAAGATAGCTTCTAATAAAGCTATAGATTCTCCCGTGAAGATAGATGAAACGGAGGTACAATTGACACTCAATGATAATTGATATTTAGGGATCCATACAGCTGCACCAACGGGTTGATCGTCAGATATTTTGCAAGCATCAGTAAATATGGGTAACCAATTTTGCCAATTTTCATTTAAAGCCTGGTTGAATTTTTTGTTAGCGTTAGGGGAATTTTTTTCTATGTTAAAATGAACTATATGAGTTTGATAGAGGAGGGCATCGAAAGGGATAGAAAATAGAGGGTTGAGTCTGGTTTGAAATAGGTTATGAGAAAGACCAAGAAAATGGGAGAAAGAGTTGAGAAGGCGGTAATTGTCATTATTACTAACTAAAGATCGCAAGGTTTCCAGTCTAGGAATCAAAGGATGATAACTAAATTGGAATGCCTTGTAAAAGAAACGATCTGATAACATTTGTCGGCGAAGATGGAGAGGAGGATCAACACATTCAACTTGGAGAGCATTAATTGCAGTTGATTTTATGGCTCCAATCACGATTCGTAGACATCTCCATTGTATTTTAGCCCATTTATATATTGCATATTTGTTACAGGGCTCGAGCACGAACGACGCATAATCAAGATGACTACGAATGATAGCATTATAAAGAAGTTTCAATGAGTATTGTTGAGCACCCCAGCGAGTTCCTGCAACAGCTCGGAGGACATTTATTCCCTTTTCACATTTTTGGGCAATATAGTCGATGTGAGGAATACCTGTCATCCTCGTGTCTAGATAAATACCCAAAAATTTCACCTTGTTAGAAATGTTATCATTATTGAAATGTAAATTTATGTTAGGGATTATGCGTTTCTTACAAAATGTAACAGTTTTGCTTTTTGAGGCTGAAAGGGTCAGGCCATCGTCATCTAGCCAATCTCCAAGGTAATTCAAAGCAGAGTTTAATCTACTTGTTATTTCTGACATAGATTCAGAAGAATAGTACAGCACAACATCATCAGCATATTGTAACAGTTCACAAAAGGGGCTTACAACAGATTCTAAATCATGGGTATATATACACTATAAAGTATTGGACTAAGTACAGACGCTTGCGGTAGACCGCGCCAAACATTTCTTGGGGGTAGAAGAGAACCCTGGGATCTAATTTGGATAGTCCTGGACATAAGAAAGTTACAGATGTACCTTGTCAGCCTCTCAGGAACGCTCAGATTTAGCAATTTTTGCCTGAGTGTTGGAAGCAAGACATTGTCATATGCCGCTGCGACATCCAGGAAAACACCAACCAATGACCCATGTGATTTTGGAATAACGTTTTTGGATTCCAGAAGCCATTCTAAACGATTTTTTATCATAGTTTCAACAATTTTGCAAAAGACTGAGGAAAGGGCAATGGGCCTATACGATGAGGGATTTATAGGGTCTTTGCCTGGTTTTAGAATCGGGATAACGATTTGAGATTTCCAGCTATCAGGGACAACACCTAGAGAAAACATGAGATTAGCAATGTCAAGGAAAGTCTGCTTAGCAATATCACTAGCATTGACTAAGAAAGAGTATGGAATGCCATCTATGCCAGGAGTTGAGTCTTTAACACCAGCCAATGCCATTTTTAGTTCTTCTACGGAAAAAAGCTGGTCAAAGCGATCAGAAGAAGGGAAAAAACCAGGAGGAGAAGGAAAATCATTAATTGACGGGACTGTTGGGGGAGCCAGCCTCTCAGCAAATGCTCCCAATCAGGAATCAGGGTCATAAGTTGAAGGGTTAGAGCAATTCAAGGCGTATCAGAACCTTTGCAGTTGTTTCCAGACCAAAGATGGAGGGGATCTGGGAGAGATTGTCTCACAGAACTTCCTCCATCCCTGATTCTTCTTTATTGAGAAGAGGCGTCTAGCTTGGGCAGCAATTTGCTGATAGGCCAAGAGGTTTTCCACAGACATGTCATCATTATATGACTTTTCAGCTATAATCCTTTTTTTAATTATATTTGAGCATTCTGAGTCCCACCACGGAGTTGATTCTTTATGGTGAGAAGTAGCTTTCTTAGGGATGCTTTTGTCAGCTGCTACAGACACTGCAGATAAAAAAGCGTCATATACATCAAGTATATTGTCTTCAGAGAGAGGAGGAATTAAGTTGAGAGCCACATCTAACGTAGATGAATAATGGGGCCAATTGGCAGCTGAAAGTCTGTATTTAAGAATTGGGTTCGGATCATGGTATGGAATAGGTTGAAGGGAAAGAAGATTAACAATCGGAAAATGATTACTCCCGTGAGTAGAAGAAAGGGTAGACCAGTTGCAGAGTGAAGCGAGGTTTGGGGAGCATATTGTGAGGTCGATCGAACTTTTAGGATTCTGATTGGGGAGAACTTGTAGAGTGGGTGAACCGTCATTTAGAACGCAAAGAACCAAGTCCTGCACTAGCTCTAGTAGACAAGACCCAAAGGAATCAGTCCTGTGTGAACCCCAGGAAGTATGATGACCATTAAAATGAGAAATAAATCTGAGAGAGCAACGTCACAGGACTCTCCTTCATGTGACTGGCAACATTTGTAGCAGCGTGGAAGAGACCTACATTATGTACTTACATGTCCAAATCGGCAGCACTTAAGGCATTGAATAGTAGGGAGTTGGTATACTTCTACCGGAAGTGATGAGTTATAAGAAAATACCTTTTCCGGAAGACGTTGTCCTTGTATAGTCAACACTACAGAGTTTGTTGGAATCCACTCAGTACCATCAGTCGTTCTGTTCTTCCTGCTAAGTCTTCTAGCTTTAAGAACAATCCCAAAGCTCTTAGGCACGTCTAAAGATTCTACAAATTCTTCCATGGATATATCAGCAGGAACCCCTCTGACAAGGCCCATACGGGAGAAGTTGTAAGTAGGTATCTTAGCTGTTAACTTGCTTTGTGCTAAAATAGGATTCTTCATAAAAGCATTTGCCGCAGAAGCAGTCACAAATTCAACCGAGACCCTGTTTCTTCCTATTTATTTTATTACCTTATTTTTATACCGCCCTGGATAATTCCAGTCACTTTGCCATCTTTAATTAATATTTGGCCGATTTTAATTGGCCGGATAGAGACTGAGGAGGCAGGATCATTCATGATCTTGGAAACATGTACGATGAAAGGACCCTGGTCATCATCCAAATACATCTTAGTATCATCCAAAAGGATGGGGTGAATGAATGTATTTTGTTTTGAGGCAGATATTGGGTTTGATTCCAGTGTTAGTTTTTTGTTTTTGTTAGCATTCAGGGTGTTAGAATCATTCAACTCCTCCCCTAGACGGCGCTTATGAGCTTGGGGTGATATTGTAAAGTCCATGATTTCAACCTCATTATCAGGAGATGGAATCTCGATATCTGGCGGACCCCTATCCGGAGGGTCCTTGTTCCCCTCCATGATTAAAAGAGGTTCTAACCTAATTTTAATGTAATATAATAACTTAATGTAAACAAATATACTTACGAATAAAAACAGTAACCATAAAAAACGAGATACTCTCGTCTTTGCACTAGCAAAAACACCGAATAAAATGGAAAATTTTCTATGAAATTACTATTTAAGAGCAATCAATCCCACTAACACGTGTATTCCCTCCGTTAACAAAAATTTAAGTCCCTACAGATTTTTGCTTCGCTGAATTCAAATGAGACTTATGGTCTCCCCCGCGACGCTCCTCTGTTAAGACATCTTCGTTATGAAATCTTTAAGCAATTGCATCTACACGGTATCTTTTAATACCCAGTACAGAGAGAAATGTGTTCCGATATACTATACTCTTTTTTTCTTTTTAATTGACAAAAAACGTACCTATATAATAGTTATTACTTGAATTCCTTCCAACGTATTTGGATTTTCGATGTCAATATCATACCACTTTTGATATTGTCATGTGTTTAAGAATAAATGCACCTTGCGAATGTTTATCCTTGTGTTTATAAAGACATGTATCCCTTTACAACCTGAATTTTATTTTTCAGAATTCAAAATAAAAAGTTATATATAACGTAATGTTATGGCCCATAGACTATGGGAAAAATAGTTTTAAAAAATCCTATAGTTCTCCTTCATAGTTAAATTTAACTGCACGTTCGTGCGCCTCAGGAATAAACTTTAAATGCACGATCGTGCAAACCCATGGATGTTAATAATAACACAAGTTTTTCATATCAAATCAGCTTTTTTAATTAGTATTTATTAATCAGTTATCATAATTTGCTTACTTATATAAAAATTCTACAAATAGGAACACAATTACCCGTATTTCAATTACAAGTTAACAAAACTGGTAAAGTCCTTACAATAGCTAATTAACAATTCATACACTTGTTATCTTTAAATATAGACAGCAATTGATTCTTCAACAAACTTGCGTCATTGGCAGGAGTGTCATCACACGAGTTGTACGAACAATCAGATTCATTCGCGGAGTAAAATGAGTCGCTATCTGACATAATTTTTAGAACAAATACTATAAAATAATACTTATACTATAACTAATAATATGAAATGTTTTAATAGATTTACAAATTATTATTGATAATAATATAAAAATATAATAAATAGAATATAAAATATAAAATAAATAAAATACAATCTAACTATAAAGCCCATATAAAGCACCAACCCATCAGCTGACGGATAAACAAACAACAAACTAGATAAAATGTACAAAATTTAGGACCTAAACGCCAAGCAAAATATAAAAATTCTAAGCAACAATCAATTTAACATGGCTGTAGGAAACAATTTATCATAGCATACATTCCAGATTAAAAGCATTTCTCACAATGTTTTAATGTAAAGGTCTGATTACATTGGCCAACCCGCAGGGGCCGACCCCGCACACATTGCTGGTTATCTGAGTACATTTTAGTAAAATACTCAAGATAACCAGCAACGTACGCCAAATCGGACCCCACAATTTGGTCAATGTAATCAGCCCTTAAGGTTCATGATTTTATCTACATTTGATTATTAGTCTATGGCTCAAATCTATGGAATACTACATGACAATGGCAGTGAAGATATATTATGACAGGTGATTGGACGACTGACAATTGACAATGACAGATGACAATTAATTATTAATCGAAGTACATTATGAAATGAAATGAAGTTATTATTGTTAAAAATAAATAGTAAACAAAGAGTAATCATGATTTCTAAAAGGCACAATCAATTACCTCGCAACTTAAACAATAACAAACAAATAAAAGAATCAAGTTATATTACGAGCAACAGATGAGATCGCGATTTACGACAGAAGATCTGATGAATAGGAGGCACAATCACGAATTACCTTCACCGTCAAAAAAGAAGCACAAATCATACCCGGAACTGGAGACAATCTACTTCTTAGGGGCTCGACGAGGCCTTTTCGTGTCTTCAGCCTGAGACCCAGTGGCAATCTGTTTGGGACGAGCATCAGACCGGTCCGCCTGCGCCTCGACCTGTCCATCATCGGAAACGCTACCATCAGCTACCCTGGCTTCAGAGGTCACTTGCTGCTCAACTACAGGGTACTATAAAAGAAGTGGATGGAGCTCTTCATTGGATGAAACCTTAACACGACGACCATCACGCAGTTTGATGTTAATGACCCCATCTAGCGTCCAAACATTCCTCATGCCGAAGTGTTTACGGGCTGTTTTATACACAGCTTGTGTATCGTGGTTTTGCGTGGTCTTGTTAAAAACTCAGAAGCAGAGACATTGGATCCTTTCAGCTTCGATTTTGAACCCCAGACATCTGCTTTAACCTGATGGCTGCAGAAATGTACAAGAACGGGTCTTACATGTTCTTGTGATTTAGAGCCCAATCTATGACATCGTTTAAATGATGAGCTTGTCAGGTGTGTAAGGCTCGTCTTGTTATGAAGGATGTTGATTATGCTTTCCTTGGTTTCCGCCTCCGAGTCCTCGGGAACATTGTTAAACAATAAAACCTTCTGCCGACTCCGCATGTCCAAAGCATCAATTGTTTTGGCATTGTTTGAAACTTGCAGCCCCACAAGACGAATCATTTTCAGAACTAGATCCTTAAAAGTCAAGAACTCTTCGCGCAGCTGTTGGACAGTGATGTTTGTAGGAGTTGTTATTGCATTCAGCCTGTGCTCAAAGTCTGCAAACTTCTGGGTCCAACATAACTCCATCTCTTTATGGACTGCTTCAGCATCAAAGCTTTGTGCCATATTAGTTCAATGGAAGTGACAGTGAAAAGAAGTGAAATATAAACACTGTGAGTGTAATACAGGTTATGCTGATTAGGGTGGTGCTAATGAGTGCTACAATATATCTATATGAACATACTTTTATGTACAATTTCAACAACTGTAAGTAAATGCAGCAAAATTAATAAAAATTTACTATTAAAATCAGCTGAATTTGTTATTTTAAATTAAAAATACATACGAGATATCTAATCAGATGTTTCTTATTTCACACCTACCCTCGAAAGCCACAACACTTCTTTGATTTTCAAAATTAAGGGGAACCTGGATCTGGATCTGAAAGGGTTCGATAGGATAGCATCCAGACAGCTTTTGGAGTCTGAAAAAATTATGGACCTAGTTAAATTATGGGAATAAATGTATAAGATAGCTTCTAATAAAGCTATAGATTCTCCCGTGAAGATAGATGAAACGGAGGTACAATTGACACTCAATGATAATTGATATTTAGGGATCCATACAGCTGCACCAACGGGTTGATCGTCAGATATTTTGCAAGCATCAGTAAATATGGGTAACCAATTTTGCCAATTTACATTTAAAGCCTGGTTGAATTTTTTGTTAGCGTTAGGGGAATTTTTTTCTATGTTGAAATGAACTATATGAGTTTGATAGAGGAGGGCATCGAAAGGGATAGAAAATAGAGGGTTGAGTCTGGTTTGAAATAGGTTATGAGAAAGACCAAGAAAATGGGAGAAAGAGTTGAGAAGGCGGTAATTGTCATTATTACTAACTAAAGATCGCAAGGTTTCCAGTCTAGGAATCAAAGGATGATAACTAAATTGGAATGCCTTGTAAAAGAAACGATCTGATAACATTTGTCGGCGAAGATGGAGAGGAGGATCAACACATTCAACTTGGAGAGCATTAATTGCAGTTGATTTTATGGCTCCAATCACGATTCGTAGACATCTCCATTGTATTTTAGCCCATTTATATATTGCATATTTGTTACAGGGCTCGAGCACGAACGACGCATAATCAAGATGACTACGAATGATAGCATTATAAAGAAGTTTCAATGAGTATTGTTGAGCACCCCAGCGAGTTCCTGCAACAGCTCGGAGGACATTTATTCCCTTTTCACATTTTTGGGCAATATAGTCGATGTGAGGAATACCTGTCATCCTCGTGTCTAGATAAATACCCAAAAATTTCACCTTGTTAGAAACAGGAATTGTCTCATTATTGAAATGTAAATTTATGTTAGGGATTATGCGTTTCTTACAAAATGTAACAGTTTTGCTTTTTGAGGCTGAAAGGGTCAGGCCATCGTCATCTAGCCAATCTCCAAGGTAATTCAAAGCAGAGTTTAATCTACTTGTTATTTCTGACATAGATTCAGAAGAATAGTACAGCACAACATCATCAGCATATTGTAACAGTTCACAAAAGGGGCTTACAACAGATTCTAAATCATGGGTATATATACACTATAAAGTATTGGACTAAGTACAGACGCTTGCGGTAGACCGCGCCAAACATTTCTTGGGGGTAGAAGAGAACCCTGGGATCTAATTTGGATAGTCCTGGACATAAGAAAGTTACAGATGTACCTTGTCAGCCTCTCAGGAACGCTCAGATTTAGCAATTTTTGCCTGAGTGTTGGAAGCAAGACATTGTCATATGCCGCTGCGACATCCAGGAAAACACCAACCAATGACCCATGTGATTTTGGAATAACGTTTTTGGATTCCAGAAGCCATTCTAAACGATTTTTTATCATAGTTTCAACAATTTTGCAAAAGACTGAGGAAAGGGCAATGGGCCTATACGATGAGGGATTTATAGGGTCTTTGCCTGGTTTTAGAATCGGGATAACGATTTGAGATTTCCAGCTATCAGGGACAACACCTAGAGAAAACATGAGATTAGCAATGTCAAGGAAAGTCTGCTTAGCAATATCACTAGCATTGACTAAGAAAGAGTATGGAATGCCATCTATGCCAGGAGTTGAGTCTTTAACACCAGCCAATGCCATTTTTAGTTCTTCTACGGAAAAAAGCTGGTCAAAGCGATCAGAAGAAGGGAAAAAACCAGGAGGAGAAGGAAAATCATTAATTGACGGGACTGTTGGGGGAGCCAGCCTCTCAGCAAATGCTCCCAATCAGGAATCAGGGTCATAAGTTGAAGGGTTAGAGCAATTCAAGGCGTATCAGAACCTTTGCAGTTGTTTCCAGACCAAAGATGGAGGGGATCTGGGAGAGATTGTCTCACAGAACTTCCTCCATCCCTGATTCTTCTTTATTGAGAAGAGGCGTCTAGCTTGGGCAGCAATTTGCTGATAGGCCAAGAGGTTTTCCACAGACATGTCATCATTATATGACTTTTCAGCTATAATCCTTTTTTTAATTATATTTGAGCATTCTGAGTCCCACCACGGAGTTGATTCTTTATGGTGAGAAGTAGCTTTCTTAGGGATGCTTTTGTCAGCTGCTACAGACACTGCAGATAAAAAAGCGTCATATACATCAAGTATATTGTCTTCAGAGAGAGGAGGAATTAAGTTGAGAGCCACATCTAACGTAGATGAATAATGGGGCCAATTGGCAGCTGAAAGTCTGTATTTAAGAATTGGGTTCGGATCATGGTATGGAATAGGTTGAAGGGAAAGAAGATTAACAATCGGAAAATGATTACTCCCGTGAGTAGAAGAAAGGGTAGACCAGTTGCAGAGTGAAGCGAGGTTTGGGGAGCATATTGTGAGGTCGATCGAACTTTTAGGATTCTGATTGGGGAGAACTTGTAGAGTGGGTGAACCGTCATTTAGAACGCAAAGATCCAAGTCCTGCACTAGCTCTAGTAGACAAGACCCAAAGGAATCAGTCCTGTGTGAACCCCAGGAAGTATGATGACCATTAAAATCACCCATAATAAACAAAGGTGACGGAAGGGATGAAATAATTTGGTACAAGTCTGGGATCAGAGCAGGAGATGGATCAGAGATATATACTGAGAGAAATGAGTTGTTATAAAGCCTTACTGCGACGGCTTGTATACCATCGCGGTGAGGAGGAATTGGAAGTTGGTTATAAGAAAGGGGGCGCTTAACCAGCAGAGCACAACCAGCATATCCATCAGCACGATCCTCTCGCAGACATGAGCAGCCCGACACCCGAAAATGGGAGCCCGGAACTAACCATGTCTCCGAGAGGGCGAAGAGGATAGGGTTGTACCTGTTAGTCAAGAAATTAATTTCACAGATTTTGGGACGAATGCTCCTGGCATTCCACTGTATTATTGGCAGTAGAGCCATGATTGTTGAGTATCAATATTAATTCTTTTAGTTTTGCAGCAGCGTTGGACGGTAAGTCTTGGGAAAAACGGTTTATAAAATTTTCTATAAATAGAATAGCAAGCTCAAATAAATTTTCATTGGAAGTGGGTCTTTGAGAAGTTAGGAGATTACCAAAAGCGCTAGGTGAGGAAGTCTGCAAGGTGTGGCCATTTGGGAAAGAAGATGGTGGTTCCCTAACCATATTGTTGTGAGCAACTTGGTCATAGCCCTTTGCCAAGGGAGACTTAGGGCGAGGTGACCGGACAACTGTTCTCCTATATGAGGAAAAATCATTAGGTACAGTTTGGGAAATCAATGACTCTTTGGTTTGTGAGACTAATGGTCGAGGAGAAGACCCTAAAACTTCAGCAAATGATTTCTTAGCCATCGGAAAGCGGGCAGATGCTTCTTGAAATGAAATGTTCTCTGAAGACATAACTAGCTTAATACTCTTCTGTCTTACATGTTCTGGACAATTTTTGTAGGTAGCCAAGTGGTTACCAGAGCACAATACGCAGGTCGAATCTGAGAGAGCAACGTCACAGGACTCTCCTTCATGTGACTGGCAACATTTGTAGCAGCGTGGAAGAGACCTACATTATGTACTTACATGTCCAAATCGGCAGCACTTAAGGCATTGAATAGTAGGGAGTTGGTATACTTCTACCGGAAGTGATGAGTTATAAGAAAATACCTTTTCCGGAAGACGTTGTCCTTGTATAGTCAACACTACAGAGTTTGTTGGAATCCACTCAGTACCATCAGTCGTTCTGTTCTTCCTGCTAAGTCTTCTAGCTTTAAGAACAATCCCAAAGCTCTTAGGCACGTCTAAAGATTCTACAAATTCTTCCATGGATATATCAGCAGGAACCCCTCTGACAAGGCCCATACGGGAGAAGTTGTAAGTAGGTATCTTAGCTGTTAACTTGCTTTGTGCTAAAATAGGATTCTTCATAAAAGCATTTGCCGCAGAAGCAGTCACAAATTCAACCGAGACCCTGTTTCTTCCTATTTATTTTATTACCTTATTTTTATACCGCCCTGGATAATTCCAGTCACTTTGCCATCTTTAATTAATATTTGGCCGATTTTAATTGGCCGGATAGAGACTGAGGAGGCAGGATCATTCATGATCTTGGAAACATGTACGATGAAAGGACCCTGGTCATCATCCAAATACATCTTAGTATCATCCAAAAGGATGGGGTGAATGAATGTATTTTGTTTTGAGGCAGATATTGGGTTTGATTCCAGTGTTAGTTTTTTGTTTTTGTTAGCATTCAGGGTGTTAGAATCATTCAACTCCTCCCCTAGACGGCGCTTATGAGCTTGGGGTGATATTGTGAAGTCCATGATTTCAACCTCATTATCAGGAGATGGAATCTCGATATCTGGCGGACCCCTATCCGGAGGGTCCTTGTTCCCCTCCATGATTAAAAGAGGTTCTAACCTAATTTTAATGTAATATAATAACTTAATGTAAACAAATATACTTACGAATAAAAACAGTAACCATAAAAAACGAGATACTCTCGTCTTTGCACTAGCAAAAACACCGAATAAAATGGAAAATTTTCTATGAAATTACTATTTAAGAGCAATCAATCCCACTAACACGTGTATTCCCTCCGTTAACAAAAATTTAAGTCCCTACAGATTTTTGCTTCGCTGAATTCAAATGAGACTTATGGTCTCCCCCGCGACGCTCCTCTGTTAAGACATCTTCGTTATGAAATCTTTAAGCAATTGCATCTACACGGTATCTTTTAATACCCAGTACAGAGAGAAATGTGTTCCGATATACTATACTCTTTTTTTCTTTTTAATTGACAAAAAACGTACCTATATAATAGTTATTACTTGAATTCCTTCCAACGTATTTGGATTTTCGATGTCAATATCATACCACTTTTGATATTGTCATGTGTTTAAGAATAAATGCACCTTGCGAATGTTTATCCTTGTGTTTATAAAGACATGTATCCCTTTACAACCTGAATTTTATTTTTCAGAATTCAAAATAAAAAGTTATATATAACGTAATGTTATGGCCCATAGACTATGGGAAAAATAGTTTTAAAAAATCCTATAGTTCTCCTTCATAGTTAAATTTAACTGCACGTTCGTGCGCCTCAGGAATAAACTTTAAATGCACGATCGTGCAAACCCATGGATGTTAATAATAACACAAGTTTTTCATATCAAATCAGCTTTTTTAATTAGTATTTATTAATCAGTTATCATAATTTGCTTACTTATATAAAAATTCTACAAATAGGAACACAATTACCCGTATTTCAATTACAAGTTAACAAAACTGGTAAAGTCCTTACAATAGCTAATTAACAACTTAGATATCACTGTATTTAAACAAAACATGAAGTAATATTCTTAATTACAAAAAACATAAGTAAATCATTTATAATTTGTGATACTCTGAGAAGCAGTTCTGGCCACGAATGACGCAGAGGTAAACGTTGCATTTAATGCAACGAATTTTGGTGCGACTGGTGCACCTTTCATTTTGGCAAGCTCTGGGGGACTTTATATCATCGAATTGAGGGAGATGATCGTAGCCATCATACCTGACAGAATGTGGGGGCTTAATCACCTTCTGGTAATTGCGGGGCTTCAATGGCATTTTCTCTGCCACTTCAAGTTGTTCCTTCTCAGGTAAGTGAGTCAGAGACTCAAAGAGCTGAAGTCGGAACTCAAGCAAGTCAATTGTTTGGTTTCTGGGGTAATTGCTACCAGCGCAGTCTTTTTTGTAGGCACGCCATGCATTTACAATGGCCAAATCAAAAAAATGGATCAGGACTTTTAAAGTCAATTTTCTTGTCTTAAAAAATGTGCGATAATATTCCATTTGCTGGTCTACTAAATCAACTCCTCCCATGTGTATGTTGTATTGTATAATTATGTGCGGACATGGGATATCAATATAAGATCCTGCCTTCTTTTCCCATCTTCTTACAATTGATGTCTTCTGTGCTGAAGTGCAATTTGATGTTACCAAAACGCTTTTGTTATCCTTCCAATTCACGAGCACTGCTGCACGCCGCACCATCTGTGGGCTTTCTCCTCTTTTCATTCTTTTATCATCTTTAAGCGTTATAGTCGATTTATCTGGGATCCTGTTAGCCAGGATGGTGCCCGTGCTGTGCAGATTTCGTTTAGCTAACTCTTCAACCAACGGTATGGTCGTAAAATAGCGGTCGTGATTGATGCAACTACCAGGAGGCACACTGCGTGACAAGTGCAAGATTACTGCTGGTCCAAGCCCTAGAGATATGTCGGAACCTACTGTTGTATTTGCGCCTCGGTAGATTTCAAAATCGAGCATTAATCCGTCACTTGCAGCCAGTACAAAATTCTTGAGTCCTACGGGTCGAGGTTTGTTCTTAACCACTTGTCGCAGAGCACACCGCCCAGTAAAAGGGATCATCTGCTCATCGATTGAATAAAAGCCTGGCACTCTCTCTAATTTCTGGCAACCCTCACGTACTTTATCTAATATGGGCTGTACCTTCCAAAGTACGTTCGTCTCACCGGCTGGAGGATCATCAGTCTCAACAACATGTAGTGCGTTGCGTAGGATTAAAAATCGGTCAAGACTCATCAGTGACGTTATTTTTTCCATGGATATTCCTGTGCGCCAATACATAGGCAAGCGTGGATATGGAATGCAGAATGCAGCAATTTGAAGTTGTAGAAGCCGTAGACGATCGCTGGCAGACGGAAAAGGCTTGGCGTCTTGATGGTTTTCTAATAGCTGAACGACTAGTCCTGGCGTTAGTCATAGGTACAGCAGGAACACTTGTGGGAGAATTTACCACCTCTCTAGAAGTACTAGGCACCTCTATGGAAGCATCAAGCATTTCTATATCTGTGAGAGGGGCATCTAGCGGTGGAGAGGGTAACCGGTCTGTCGCCTCGATCAACCCCTCCTCCTCAAATACTGTAGGTTTAAAATTGCAGTCATCGTCGTCCAAATCTTCTATGTCAGATATGTTCCCGTCGCCCAAAAGTGCCAAAATCTGGTCGTCGTCTAGGAAAGCACCTTTTTTGAAACAAAAAACAATCAATACGACCGATATTCTTTAGTAAAATAACGAAAAAAAACATAATTAACGAAAATATGACATGCCCTGAAAATACGTACTTCACCCGAGTGCACACAACTGTGCAACTATATTTTTGCGACATTATTGGTTTAATTCAAACAGTCTAGGTGTACCCCAAATGCTAATTTATTACTAATTGGTCTTTAAATAATGAAATAAAACAATAATAACCAAGCTTTTTTTGAAATTTACGAAAATATAGGTACTTACGCGAAGTGCTTCCTCCGCCAAAAAACACCGCCATGTTTCATCGCCGTCCCACGACCGACTGCGGGAGCGCAGGAGTGCGAAATATTTTTTTACTCGCTGTGTATGAGTTGCACGATCGATCGGGGTCGGTTGCGTTCCGTAAAAATGGTTTACGCGGGCTCAGGATTTTTTCAAAAAAAGTTGCACGATTAGTTAAAGTCGGTTGGAAAGGGGTATGAAAATCGTTCAAATCACTCATTGTCAATGAATTACATTCATATGTCTTTTTGTCAACACAATTTGGACGATCTGGTAAGCTCTTAGCAGATTATCTGAGAAAACAACGTCAAACTATTAAATAATATAGTAACAAACATTAATAACCTCTCTATACATACTATATTATTAAATTACACACAGAAATAATCTTGAGTGTACTTTAATGTATTTCGTTTTACAAAAAAAATCACTGGGGATCTCGTTAAAAGTATGCCCGTAAGCTTATCTTTGTATTATTCATAGTACCTAGATATTCAATATATACATTTATACATATGTAATTTATACAAATTTATTAAAATTGTTATTATTAAAAGATACGTAATAGCATACAATAAGAATCCGTATTTTACCGACACCAACGAAACATACTCGTAAGTATGTATGTAGGTACATAAGATATAAGGATCAAAATCAGTAAATCCAACTTATCTAACTGCTCTTATTTCTTTCTATTGGTTGGGTTTCAGTATCTTCGTTTTATCTGAATAAAGAAAAAAAAGTCCTTACGTTCCTTGTTTGCTATCGACGTGTTATAAAAGAGGAAGTAGACTTTAGAGAATAAAACTATGTGCGATTGAGTGATTTATTTGCAAAGTAAATACAGGTGAAAATGAAATTGAAAATTGACCTCGTAAGTAAAGTCACTTTCCATGACAAAAGAAAATACTAAAATACATTATATGGATTACCATATAATGTATTTTTTACGGTTAGGATTACCTAACCGGATTTTTTTAAACTAGGTAGCAAAGAAATTAAATAGTTGTTATACAGGACAGGACATACATTAGAACCTTAAAGCAGGAGTGGCCTTTACGTGCGAACCCCTCGTCCCAACGTGCATGCACAATGTGCCTTCTAGTTATACAACTAGTGTGTCAGTGTGTGTCGGAGTCAGAGTTGACGGTGCATAGAAAATGACGTTTTTAATTGAAATTGACATATTTAGAAATGTATGCGTCTGTAGCAATTAAAGAATATTTGTGAATGTGTGACAAAATTAAAATGTGTGCGTTCTATTTGTGCGTGCACGAGATTTGGCACAAAAATTATGTATCGAAGCGAGGCGCTATGCCGTCTCTCCTGAAGGGTGAGTCAGTAACTTTGATGCTCTAAGACTAGAACACTTCACGAATTACAGACTACTCAATACTTCTGCTGCTGCTGTGCTGTACAGCCTGTACGTACATACATACATGTCAGTAATCATTTATTTATTTTAAATGAAATTATATCGTAAGCGCGTTAAGACAGGTGATCTCCACTGACGGTACGTGCAGGGCCACCGCGCATAAAATATGGGTAAGGCTATAGTGGTTCATTTGGCAGTTGAATGACCATATATTTAGTCAACTCTCAACCCCAACTCAGAAAGCCAAATGGTACCCCGTTCACGAGCTTGACGCATGAACCAGCCATCCCTTCGCTCAACCATAATTTTAGGAACGTAACGACCTGCCGCAGAAATGCCTCGCAAAATAAGATACACATTCAAGACAAAAATAGGTTTACAATCCTGAAATCATTTTCAACGATTTTATAATATTATCATCATAGTGTAGAGAATAACGATCTAAAAACCTTTACTTATGTTGAGTTAATTTTTTATATATAATAAATGCTGTCAATCATGACCATAAAAATATTATAATATATTTTTAAATGTAATTTAAAAATATTTATCTATCCACTTGTTTTTAGATTGTTTGTTCTTCACGCAGTCGGGTTTTAGGTTTTTTAAATATATTTTTTTATTTATTTTCCTTTTAGTACTTGCTTTAAATTTTATATCACTTACGTATTTTAGGTCATTTAAAATTTAAATATTTTGTCCTTGTTCTGCGAGCAGATCGGTTTTTTAAAGTTAAATTCTGTCAAGGCTCTAGAATTGAATATGTAAAACATGTCATTCACTTTTGTAATAAAAATTTCTTTTGCTGCAGAATCTAGAAACTCGGGTAGTTTTAATTCAAAATTATTAAAGCACTAAAAATTTAAGTAGGCAGCTTAACTTTCATAATGTTATTTTTAAAATTTATGTTTCTTTTTAATTTATTGGCCAAATATAAACCCTCTTCTTCTTGAAGCTTATTTAATTGCTTTAATATGCTCCATTTAATTTCGCTTTCATCGCTATTGAGAAACTCTTCCTTTGATCCAAAATGATTCCTTTATTGTTTAATAACGTGACTGGGATCGAGGACATCGAGGTAACATTCTACTTGAGAATCACAAACTGGGTGGTTGCTAGTAGTTTTTAATTGTTCTGGATCCAGGTTTTAGCCGCGTAATTCAAGTTCTGAAAAATTCCTCGAATGTCCATCACATGTGAAAGACACGACATCAACATCTGAATCGAAACACTTAACTAGACAGATTTTTATAAATTTTGCCTTCTGTTCCGCCGTTAGACTTTCTGCACATAAAAAAGTATACCGAAGGTATTTTAAATCGATGGTTTATTCCTACAAGAAGGAAAACTAAGGTTTGAGTAGCTTCAGGAGCACCTTCTTCTACGCCTGCTCCGGTATCCACTAGCCCAATATACTTTTTGCCATCCCATATATTTTAGGCTTAATAGCAATTAGCAACTTCGTCGAACACAGCATAGTGGTCTATGTTGACTAACTTTTGTTTTCACTTTCAATGCTCGAAATGATTCCTCAATAAACCCTGGGGCTCCTTGTGATGCAGCAGACAAGTATTAAACGATTGCCTTACGTAATCATAGGCTTTCGGAGAATAAAAGTTAAAAGTCAGACAAAACTTTTTCATAATTTGAGAGTATTTAATTTGTTTTTTAAGTTTTTTTTCCTATTATAATTAATGAATATGTATATTATCAGCAACAATATCTTGATTTAAATTATTGTATGGATCAGTGTTTCTAAGTTATCCTATTTTAAATTTTTCAATATATCTTTTAAAGATTGATTCCTATTTCGTCTTATTTATTTTATTTAGAGATTTAATTTTTTTCCTAAGAATTTTAATCAATGTGTTCTTTTTGTTTATAAGTTTTTAACCGAAGTTTCCTGGGCATATTCCACAGTAATCCAATTGTTGGATGCAGTGGAATCTAAATAAAAGAGTTTGATTCATTGAATCAAATTGAATAGGGAAGGCTCTACACACTATTTACTTAAGCTGACGATAAAGGCGTACATGAAGGCTGGCTGGCTGCAACCCTTTTTGCGTCCCACTGCTGGGCACGGGTCTCTCCCCCTTATTGGGGAGGCCTGGAGCTTACTCCACCACGCTGCTCCAATGCGGGTTGGTGGAGATGCGGGTTAGTGGCCAACCCGCTGTCGGATGTTTTCAAACCGCCCATAAGGCCTCCGACAAGGTTTGACGACTGTTATCTATCGACAACAACCGGGACCGACGGCTTAACGTGCCCTCCGAAGCACGAAAACGCGCATGAATTTTTTGCCACTAGCGGTCATCCATCTCACACCCGACCGCACCCGTTTGGCTCAGCTGCATAGATCGCTTGCGTTCTACGCTAGCCGCCAGGCCATGCGCGCTACATGAAGGCTATTCAGAAACAATTCTAAAGATTGTGCATGGTGGTAGTGCCTTACAATAATAAATTTGTAATGCTATGCTATACAATAATAAATTTGTACATGAAGGCTATTCAGAAACAATTCTAAGGATTGTGCATGGTGGTAGTGCCTTACAATAATAAATTTGTAATAATTCTTTTTGACACAACTATAATTTATTAAGTAGGTACATTATTTTAATTTTTAGGAATAGGAATATTTGTAATTTAGAACATTATGCATATGCAACTCAGAGTAGCTCTAAATTTTTTTATAATGTATTTGTAAGTTACATTTCAAATAGTTTTTTTTTTAAATATGCATTATAAGTAGTCCTTACATACAAGTTGTTTCCTATATGATTTTAATTAGTTGTTACTTCATTATATGTATGAAATAAATACACCCATCATATGTTTCACCAGTACCCGCCCAGCTAGCAAAATTTGGTCTTACAGGTATCCTAAGACCACTTTTGTTTTACTCTTGATTTACACTTTCAAAGATCTGTAAGTGTCGATTTGGGCGCACTTTGTAAGTGTGTTTGCCCTTACTGTTATTGCATTAAGGTCTTGAGGAGAGTATTTTTAATCTTACAATGATCTGCATATTGCTTATTTAGTGCTTTATACTCTTACAAATACCTTACACTGGCAATGTTAAAGGGCAAAAAGTCCTAGTGAAGTCTTACTAATGCCGTTCTAAGAGTGATTTCCCTGATTTAAGTCTTACTAATGCCGTTCTAAGAGTGATTACCCTGATTTGTCTCTTCGTGACGCTCCTTTAAGAGTATTTTTGACCACTACCGAATATTGTTTGGTATATACGCGCGACTGTGCGCAACATTCTATCTTCAAATGTGATAATTAAAGTACAATTGTATTTATAAGTTTAATTTAATTTTGACTTATTGCTGACAATTATATTTGTGCTTTCGTGTTACTATAGGACTATAAGTTGAACTACTTGCGAAGTACATTTATTCGAAGGAATTGTAAAATAAATAACTTTGCATACTCGGGCCATTTCTCATGTGAGTTTTAAATAATAATTTCATTATTGTTTTTTAGTCGAAATATACAAAATCTCTCAACTTATTTCTATAATGGCCGATATCGCAATAGTGTGCTCTTGGTTTAGTGCGAATTAAGCTCGATGTATCTTATATGGCTGTGTTAAATACGTTTTAAGTTCAATGTTCTTTATACACACTTGCATAAGGAATGTTCGACCGCCATATTGTGGTATGTAAATTTAGGGTTCCTTGGGCCAGATAGAAGGATCCTTTTTTGAATCGCGTGAAATGCTGTATGCCACGGTGGCCGAAACAGCGTTCCTAACACTGAAAATGGAAGAGTCATTAGGAACTTCTAATACTTTTTTAAACAATTTTTTTTTATTGTTGTTCTAGAGTAGCCTGCAGTATTACATTAATGGTTATTATAATGGATGTCGATTGTTTTTTAAATAAGAAAATAATCAGAAAACTCAAGAACAAAAAATGGCCTTGGACCTTAACGCACTTTATACTGTCTAAAAAATGTATCGCTTGTGAATACGCTACATCATACGACAATCCACAGAAACCTTTACATTTTAAGATAAGACATAATGATATAATTAAATTATTGCACTCAAGTTTCTTCTGGTGTCAAAACTGCCAAGAATTTGCAATATACGACCACTACCCAAATGAAGAATGTGAAGTATGCAACTAACTAACCGATTATAATAAGCTAAAAATCCTCATAAAAATATAAGTACGTAAATAATAATAATTTAGGTAGGTAACAACTATTTATCACTTGGAACACTCAAAAATCGTAGCGCGGCGGGAAGCAAGTGTGAACTGCCGGTGAATCAAAAGGAGTGTTCTTATTGGTTCGTCAGTTGACATATCTGAGAAGCGTTCCCCCACCGCGCCTGTACATCACTTCATTTCACCAACATAAACAAAAGTCACGCGTTCGGCAAGTTCAAGGCTAGAGTTTTTTAGTTGCGCTGGCGTTATGTTGTGGGTGATATGATACTGCCGCGCCGCAAGATTATCATTATTACTTGTCGCTTATCACGAAAGAAATAAATATTGCATTTTATAAGTATCGGTATGTGTTTAAAATTAGTGAAAGTGTTTGTTTTTTAGTGTTTTTATAGGTAATATAATGCAGTTTTGTGACTTAAGCAAACTTTACTTTTTTCAGATAAGCCAAAACGATGCCCTACAAAATAGTACAAACAATAGAAAAAGGAAGGCCTGTATTAACTGCAGTGCCGGACGGGTGGGAAATTAGTGGAACTTTATTTTGGCCAAAAAAGCATGAAAAATTGAGGAGAATTGAACATTCCAAACCGGAGACTAATTGGCGGCCAATAAATTGCATTCTAAAAAGATCAAACTTGTCAAGTTTTTCCCAAGCTGAACAAGAAATTGATAGCATGTCCAACGCCTCCGATACCGAGACTGACAATGATAATGTTAGTCACACAAGAAATCACAATAAAAAGAACATATCCAAATTTCAACAGGCCTTTAACGATATGGCAAGACAATGTTGTGATGTGAGTATTGTAGAAATCATGTAAAAATGTTTTTTTTTACAGGCAAATTTATTGCATTCTATTATAATTTTTAATCCTTATAATCCTGCCTGCTGCGCGGGACTCGCAGATTTGATCCCCGCCAAGAGCAAACATTCATGCTAAGAACATTTGCGTTTGCCTTGTTTCTGGGTGATTGTATACATGTGTATGAATATACCTACAAGTTTATAATGTAGGTACTGGGTTTCTATCTTAAAATAAATAAAATATTTTAGTGCGAAAGGATCAAATATTTAAAAAAATATATATTTTTATTTTCCATTTCTTCTGTGGATGTCGTAAAATGTGACTAATTAATAGGGCGCACTACCTACCTTTATTTTAGGCGACAGGCTAGCAATCTGTCACTATCGAAGTATAGTTCCACCTAGTGCCCAGATATGCTAAATGTGGTCTCGCTCTGGTACCAGTGCCAAGCGAGTTGAAGCGAGGCTCTGCTCACCCCTCACGGGAAAACGAGCGTGACTTGTATGTATGTATGTAAATTTTATTATTATTTTATATTTATAAATTAAATTTTAAATTTACTACGTGTTAAAAAAAGAGAACTAAGTAAAGGGTACCACACACGGCAGCTATAATGTAAAAATGTATATTATAGCACGTTACATCTCAATACATCTCGTTACATCTTTCCATACAAATTGACAGGAAGCACACACGGCAGATATAATGTAAGGATGTATATTACATCTGCTGTGTGTGCCTCCTGTCAATTTCTATGGAAAGATGTAACGAGATGTATTGAGATGTATCGTGCTATAATATACATTTTTACATTATAGCTGCCGTATGTGGTACCCTTTAGTATTTATGTATTATATCCTGTGATTGATTATATCAGCTGTCAAGTACCTACAGTACAAGAGCGAGACCTTTGATTTATCTATGAGTACAAGCTTTGCTTAGTTCAAGACAAGAAAGCGCTGTGTGAAATGTCTCAGATATTAATATATTTATGTGACTGGTGGACCCGTAGCGACTTCGTACCGTACTTACGTATCGGTTAAAATCCATTCTGTAGTTTTTGCATGTTGCGCGTACAAACGGACAGACAAACAGACAAAATTATTTTTTTAAAATTCTATTTCACTACTAGAATATTATTATATTTTAAATATTTTCAATGTACAGACATCGGCGTTTACTATCATACATACATATTATTATACCTATGTATAGAATATAGCTTAACTAGAACATCTAATATTGTTTCATGATTTCAGGAGAGTCAGCCACAACTTGTCAACCAACTCTTGAAACCTAGAAAAGAAAACATGATGTTCATGAATTCAGCTCCCCTTCAGTATACTATCACAAGTAACGAAACGACGATGCCTACTAGTCAGAACCATACAAATCCTGCTCCTCTTCAGTATACTATCACAAGTAACGAAACGACGATGCCTACTAGTCAGAACCATACAAATCCTGCTCCTCTTCCGTATACTATCACAAGTAGCAAAACGACGATGCCTACTAGTCAGAACCATACAAATCCTGCTCCTCTTCAGTATGCTATCACAAGTAATGACACGTCAATGCCTACTAGTCTGAATCATACTGTAACTAAAAACCTAAATCAAGAAACCCCGATTCTTATATCAGAATATCAGAATATTGATAATATGTACTCTGAAGAGCCTACTGAAATACGTGACTTAAATTCGACAGGTCCAATTTATATGGCTGACAATACCATTGCTCCAACCTCACCGGACAGAATTGTTGCTGATGTTATTGGTATTGATGATGCAATGAGTTTAATCTTACAAAAACTTGATTCTTTGAAAGAAGATATCAATAAATTGTCTGAGAATCAAAAGAAGATAATGTTTAAACTAACGGAAACTAACACTCAATTTGAAGAATTCATAAAAACAAATAATAATCAAACAACACGTCATAATGAAAGTACACCTGCCATTAAACCTGTATGTAACCTAAAGGAATTACAAAATTTAGAAAACATGTTAGCAGATCCGGATTTCAAAGCAAGAATCAAGAACAAAATAGATCTTTTATGCAGTAAGGGTAAAGGCAGAGGAACAAATAATGCATATAATCTTATTGATGTGTTATTTCAAAGAAACTTTTTATGTCAGTGTTCATGGGCTGGTGGATCTAAATCTGGTAGTTCAAAAATTTGTCTCAAAAGTTTCACCAATGTATTTGATTTATTTTTGTCGACTATTAACGAATCAGACCCCTGCTTTAAAAAACCTGACTGTGAAAAGTTCATAAAGACAGTATTGAAAAATTCTCGTCAACGTCTTGAGAGTAAACAAATAAGATTATCTACAACAAGATGCCGTCAGAAAGTAAAAACAATCACTAAATCTGTAGTAAATGAAACCTCAAAAGGGCCTACTAGCACTTCTGTTCGCGAAAATCATGACATGGATATAGTAACTAATAATCCAGAAATACTAGCTGGCCCTTCTGTTCGTCAAAATAGTAATGGCGCTTTAGTAACTGAAAAACCAGAAACGCTAGCTAGCACTTCTGTTCGTGAAAATGGTAACATCGCTACAGTAAATGATAAACCAGAAATGCTAGCTGGCGCTTCTGTTTGCGAAACAAGTAATCAGGATGAAGAGTCGTTAACCGACTATTTGTTGTGAGGACCTTGAAGAAGTTTGTTACTAGGTATTTGTTATCTTTTAGGTATTTGTTACTTTAATTTTCAATTTATCATGAAAAAGATTATTACTTTTCTGAGGATTTTTATTTTTCTTGTTTTGAGTTTATTATTGTTATTTCCTAATATAGGACTCGAGTATTAGTGTAGGGCCAACTCATTTACGACTTAAGTAACTATTAGTATTCATGGCCCAAAAATGTTACTAAACCTACTTACTCGTATCTAGTTTTGTAAGTAAAACAAGATGTTTTGTATGGCAAATATAATGATAAAGATTGTTACTTTTTTAAGGATTATTATTTTTCTTGTTTTGAGTTTAATATTGTTATTTCCTAATGTAGGACTCGAGTATTATTGTAGGGCCAAGTCATTTACGACTTAAGTAGTTATTAGTATTCATGGCTCAAAATATTTTTATATTGTTACTTGTTTAGTTTTATAAGTGAAGCAAGATGTTTTGTATGGCAAAGGGTAGGTAATTTAATATTTCATTTAAACGTTTTTTTCTAAGGATTTTTTAAAGTTTAGTTTTTAATTCTCAGGGCCAAGTCATGTTTAAGATTAAGAGTAAGACTTAATTATTGTGTTCATGGCTCAATATATTTTATTTTACTTACTTATCTAGTTTATCAAGTAGAATAAGATTTTTACGAGTAGTATGGTAAAATATTAGCTTCCAAACGCGGCAAACTGTTGTTGTTGATTGTGCATTGTTAGTAGTTAATAGTAATTATTATAGGTTTATAAGAAGTTACTTAATTGGTATAAACTATGCACAGGTTGTAAGTGACAGGTTAGCAAAATTTTTGTACGCATCAAACTGGGGCCATATTTTTGAACCGTTCGAAATCAAATCGCATACGAAAACTGACTTCGCGCATGTGCAGATCCCAAAAATGTATGGGGCTTCACATGCGAATTGACACTTTCGTATGCGAATTGTTTTCGAATGGTTCAAAAATATGGCCCCTGAAAGCACAAAATTTTGACTTCCTATACTGATTGTCGAGTTGGTATAGAAGGTCAAAATTTTTTGTAAAAGGTGTTCAGTTTGATGATCAAAATAACGATTTAAAATGTTTACCAGTATTACAGCCTGACACTCACACAAACTTCTTGTATAAGGGAGTATAAATTTTACCAATCATCTTTCAGAAGTGAATTTGATTTATTATAAGTATAAATAAGTACGTGAAATAATAGTTTTGTGATAACAACCGATTACCTCACAAACTGAAGACTATATTTTTAAGTAATTTAAGTAGTACTACTAAACAAGTACCATGGTTCATGTGGAACTTATTTTTATTATTTAATATTTAAATAACCATCTCAGAGTATATGCTAAAGATTAAAGACTGTTTTTGTAAACTGATTAGACTTTATTTTCAAGACATTTGTTATCTAGCTAATTTTAGTGAAGACTCTATAATAATAAATACATACATAACATAACATCACGCACCTTTTCCATTAAACCCTTCCCCTTTTATAGTAAGTCTCTCAATATTAAAAATAACGGCTATTTAATAAATAATCATATAATCAATGCATCTAGTGAAGTATAAGCATACTTCCGCTCGAAAGTTGCTTGTTACTTACCTATCTAAAGTAGATTTAATTTTAGTATAGGTACTAAATCTTATTTTTATGGCTAAATAAAGTTCTCAATTAATGATGATTCGAAATAAAAAAGTAAAAATGATGTGTTATATTTTTAATCTCACAATGTGTGTAGCAAAGGTATAAAAAATAATTCTGAATTGTATTCAATTTTAACTACTTTACATTTGATTTTAGTAACATCACAAATCACTTCAGTTTTATTGTAATTGTTGAGATCGCATTTATAAATATTCAAAAAAGAGGACTTCAGGGGTTCTTCAAAGACGTCAAAAACGTTGTCAATACGATATCCATGTATTAAAATATCTTTGGAATCATTATCACTATTAGTGCTTAAACTCAGTAATTCAATAATTTCGTCATTGTTGCTTAAAAACCATTTGTTTTGATCTTGCGCAGACAGAGAAAACGAATCGAAACAAAGTTGTTTAACAGTTGATCTCCTTTTAGTTTTATTCTTTTTAATGAATGGTTTCCTGTTTTCATTTACACCAATATTTTCAAATTCTATATCAGATCTTTCACTCAATCGTCGAGCAGCTTGCTGAAGAGGCTTATTTCCTTGTCGAATCATTTTTTTAATACCGTACAGCTTATTTTCAAACGGATAAGCGTTAAAAGATTGCAGTACTCCAAATTTTTTCACTTCATCAACAAGATGTGACAAATTGTGTATATTGCTAGAAATGTAGTCTTTTCCATATATATTTTTGTAAATATCAATAAAAATCTGCAGCATTTTTTCAGCAATCGAAAGAAATTTAAAATATTTCTCATTTGAGCAAATCGTAACAGCGCAAAACAGCAGTAAAAAATGATAATATGCCTGACTTGGTAATGTATCTTTAAGTATTACAATACCCAAATAGTAGAAAAATGTGCGGTATTCTGAGCCTTTCCAGTGGGCTAACACATCGAGTTTTCTCACGGATCTATGGATTTCTTTAGGCAAACTGCATTTGGATAAAAAATCGTTAACCTTTTCTATATCTTGGCTGCACCATTTAGTGAGGTATTTACCGAAATTGCCATCTCTCCATCCAGTTAGCAATCGTTTCATAACGCCAAGATCAATCAAGTGAAGCGAGTCACAAACTGGAAAATCTTCTACCATATCGATATTTAGTTTCAGAAGAGGGGAATCTTGCTTATGATGTTCCTCATCCTTTTTTGATCGGAAATCATTGTCATTTCTTTTAGGACAACCATAATTTAGAAACGTAACAGTGCGAGAAACATGAGAATATTCGCCTATTACGGTACATTTTAAACACCCGTGTTTGCCGTTGAAGTTGACAACGCCTTTAATCAGTGCTCTGGCAGGAGAGTCACATATAAAAGCTCTGACTTTCACGGGAATAGTTTTTTCAAGTCCTGTCGATTTGACTGTTACCGTTAAACCATTCGAACTAGTAAGTTCATTTAACTCCATTATAAGAGGACCGAAGAAAGATTCCAAATTTGATGGCTTGCTGCTACCCGTGTATATACCTAAAGACAAACAGAATGTATTATTATTTAGCACTGAAAGCGGCATAAAACTAATAGAACTACATGATATAAATAATAAATATTAGTTCAATTTGAAATAGCCCGACCACTATCTAGAAAGGAGCGCATTATCTTCAAATGGTAGAACGGATTTTGACTAAATATAGGTAATAACCATCTCGTACGTGTGTTCTTGCGTGAGAAGGTACATGTGTGTATAATCAAAAGTGTAATATGTGTGTGAATGTAAGAGAAAAAATGTATTTGTTAACCTAAAGAGATCAGACTTAGGTACCTACCTACTTAATTTTTTTTATCAAAAAGTGTATTTATGTAGGTAACTTTAAAAAGCTGGGATGAAAATTATTTACTTATCTTAACTGAATTACGCATAAATTAATAATTTAATCTATACTTACTTATTATCAATGGAGGTAGGCGTGGCATTTCAGAAATATTACATAATATTGGCCAAAACTGTTGTCGAGAACTCTTGTAAAGTGGCAAACCATCGATATTGAAATTCAATGAAATATTATCGGGCAAGTCATTAGCACATTCTATAAATTTTTTTAATTGTTTGATTAAGCCATTATACCAATAATTTCCTGTCCCCGAGGGAATAATCTGTACATCTTGACTCGTTTGAAAAAGCGTTCGAGCATCTTTAGGCAAAATTATATTGCCATTTTTATTTAAAATTAAAGAAAGCTCATTATAAGCTGAATGTGGAATATTGTATTTAATGGCCCACATTTTAATATCTTCGCGCAACTGTAGATTATTTTCATAATTTACAAAGTCAGATTCATGTTCACTGTCATCACTAGAATAATACATTTCTTCCTGCAAGGAACCATCATCACTAGAACAATTTATATTTTCTTGTACGGAACCATCACAAATATGACTGACTTCAACTTGGTTAGCTCTTTGTACGGATGGTTCACTTGTTAGTTCAACGTATTGTTTATTTACTCTTCTGCGATATCCTCCACTTCTTTTGAAACGTTTCCATTTATTTAAATCCATAATTATATCCACAGTAGCCAAAAGACAAACGAGATGTTGTAGACAAAATAAGAAATCCAACAATATTCTTTGTAAAGCATGCTTATAACGTTTGTAAGTTCAAATAATCTTATAAACATCTTAGCTAAGACGACTCACGCTTATAAGATTTTAGTTATAAAAAAGTTCTATGTCATGCTTTAGTAAGAACAGTACTCTTATATAACACTTATCAGAGACGCTTTAAAGAAGAAACAACCTTAGTAAGAGCCCCTTTAAGTATAAAAATAAATAAAGAGTAAATGGACTTACAGCGTGCTCTTGTATGACCTATATACTTGTAAATGTTTTATAAGGCTGACTTAAATATGCCTATAAGAGTTTCTAATAAGCTTTTATACTCTATAAGTTCAAAATGTCTCTATGCATGCTTTAATACGAGGTTTGTTCTTAATCAAGATACTTATAAACTACTTATAATACCATCACTCTTATATGTAACTGAGCCCAAGACAATTTTGCTAGGTACTTCGATGTCTTCCCCAATACCCAGCTCATCAACACCTGGCAAAAAAGAAAACCAAGTGCAACGAAAATTAGCCTGGACAGTTTTGATTTGGTCGCTTTAAGAAATATTGTTAACAGTTTTTACAGAGTAAAAAAGGAAATCCCGATTGTAAAGAAAATACTGACCACTGCCAAATAGGATTTGAATTTTCCAGGTATGTACCTTTGCTTTTTATTATTTCGTAGTTTAGGAACGGTGGATAATAGTAGGTACTGTAGAAAGCATCACACAAAGTAGCTTTATACTAGTCTAACCTTTGATTGATAGTTTTACCATTATTCTGACCACTGCGAAAAAGAAAACCCGTCTACTCTATAGGTACTATGTTTAAAGTGTTATATTATAATACAATACGTTTTATTAGTATTGTATTACAATACTACTAAAAGCTTGTAGTAGTTCGTACTGGCGTACCAGTCTCATAAAAGATAATTCAACTAATTAGTATTATTCTTTATGATTTCCCAGTAAAATATTTTTTTTAATTGAAAACGTCAATAAGTATGTGGAGCACGTGCCTCGAAAAAACGCTCTGATTTAAATAAAGAGGCGCTTAATACTTTAGTTTATCTTATATGCCACCAATAAAAAAACTACATACTATAGTAAAAGTTTGATATCACTAAAGCCAATAATTAATATTTTTATTATTTCCTTTTACTTTGAACTGCCGCCGATTCATAGAGCTCCAGCAATTACCGACAAAGGCCCAAAGGCACTTAACGAACATTTGTTAACAATAGGCTTATCTGCCTATTGTTTTAAAATGTTACTTCTAAATTAACAATTAACATTGTTTTGTCTTTTTCAGATTAAAGTACCACCTTGCGGTGTATATTAATAAATCAATTGGGGTACAGATTTAAGAAATGTAAAAATGCCCGATTGGTTATATTACAAAAGCCCGATATCGCAGCGCGGAGGGCTCGCTACTTGCGACGAATGAATAAAAACGACGAACTTGGAGTGGGCAAAAAACCCTGTAACCTATTTGGATGAGACCTGGATCCAATCTCACTCCACAGTGAGAAAATGCTGGCAAAACAGCAATAATGCTAGCATAAAGAAAAATAATAATCCTGGTCATCGCTGGATTCCTATACACGCTAGTGTACGTCTATGTATATTTAAATTTTAGCTTTCATGTGCACCTCTCCTGGTTCCTATTTTGCTAAATTCTCTACCCCAAGGTTGTCTGGAAGAGATCGCTTGAAGCGATAAGGCTGCCTGTTGTTCACCATGATTTTTGTATTTTATACTCTTTGTGTTATTTTTTATGGTGTACAATAAAGCATATTTGTATTAAATTGTGAAAATGGATTTATCCCTGGGACTGAGCTACTTTATAAGTGCAAAAGCAAAACAGGGAATAACCACAACGAAATGGATACAAACAACTTTGTTAAATAGCTCAAAGAAAAATACCCAATTTGCCTCCAAACGGCGTAGTTGTAATTGATAATGCGTCTTACCACTCTGCTTTGTACGAAAAACTACCATGTAGATCATCCTTAAAAAGTGAAATAAAACGCTGGTTGTTAGAAAAAAAATAAGTTTCGATGATAAGATGACGAAACCGGAACTATTCCATTTAATACTCATGAATAAACCAGAAAAGAAATATGTAGACGAATTGCAAAAGGGTATGGCCACGAAGACGATTACGGCTGCCACCCTACCATTGTGACTTAAATCTAATAGAATATATTTGGAATTTAATAAAACAAAGGGTAGCAGACAAAAATATTGATTAGTCTAAAAGAGACATAGAAAGAATAACAAGAAATGCCATAGAATCAATTACAAGTGCAGATTGGAAGAAAGAGGTTAATCACGTGGAAAAAAGGTAGGTTGCAGGAAATCAGTGAAAGGGAAATTATTATTTCTCTTGGCGGAGAAGAAACTTCAGAAACAGAAAACGAAGACGAAGACAGCGAATCTGATATGTCTGTAGTGTAAATAGAAGAAATTAATTATAGCGATTAAGCATAATAAAAAATATATGTATGTGTTTTTTTTTGTTTGTTTTATTTACCTCTCTGAATAATTGGCTGTGTCTAGTTATTCGGTAAACGGATGAATATAGTAGAATTAATCGTCTGTTATACGAATGATTACAATAAGATTAAATGGTTATTGTCACAAATGTCAATCAATTTTTTTTGTATTATTAAACTGTCTACTTAACAAATCGTAGTTAAGTATTTTGGATATTGCATTTTTTTATGGAAGACTATAAAATTTTATAATAAAGAAATGAAACACAAACTATTTTACTAACCTTTATTGTAACACCATTTATAACTTTTAGTACTTATAAAAACAAAAGATAATCCAAACAAGTAACTATGTATTGTTCATATCCTAAATAGTATTTGGATTGTAATTTAGGGTATGAATGAAGGCGACTAAGCTATTTATCAATTTAACGAACAAATTATACCTACTTCGTAATAATTTTCGTAAAAAATATGAAATGGAAACCAATTTTATCGGCTGACTGTACTTTACGCGTACGTCATTCGAGCCAGATGTCATGTAAGGTTGACCGTGTTATAGTTTCGGGTTCAAAATCAGGTTGCTCTTCTTATACAGGCGATTCAAACAATAGCTACAAGAAAACAATAATAATGTTACGACTCTTGAGTACGTATATCTCGAAAACAAAGTGTCGTACAGCAAAACCCCAAAACCGCATAAACAGGTATTAGGTCAACTATAGAACAGTGAAGAAAGTTCTCGAAAAATCAGTCATAAGAAAAACACCGATTTCTACGAGTAAACAAATTCGGGATCCGCGGTGAGTACGTACCTATACATAGCGTACATGTATAGGTTGTTTACATTGCAGGCCGCGGCTATTGTTTGACTATACATAAGACTGTACATAGTGCGAAACGTAAAGGAAGGTTCGGGAGGGGCCTATTGTATTTGGTGGTTCGGGAAATTTCTAGAGAATCATGGGTAGCAGTATATAAGGCACGCGCCGAGCCGCGATTGGGCAGTTCAGTTCCGGAAGTGAAACCGAAGCGATCTCTACCCAGCGACAAGGAAGGATTATTTCGACGACTACAGCGAAGATATTGGACTATAATGAGTGTGCTCAGTGTTTTGGATTCTGTTGAGTGGATTTTTGTGGAAGCTGACAATAAACGACTTCTACGTTACAAACGGCATTTTCATTACCCATAGCGCGTAACAATAAATAGATACAGAAAGCCGCTTCAGCTATTACGGAAATAATAAGAAAGAAAACTCTATTATTACACTTTAGACTAATGTCAATTTCATGATTGATCAAGCATTGAATTCAATGGGGCGATGTTTTCTGTAGTAGAATCAAAAATAAAGATATAACCTAGGCACATACTCGATCTGATCCTAATGACGACTGCTGTTCTTGGTCATGATCACAACTTGTACACTATTTGTAGTTTCGTTTTGAGCATCGGTTTGCTCTTTTTTTACGGGCGGTTTAAATAATACAAGTAGCTACAAGAAAACGAAAATACATACAGAAAGTCGCGTCAGTTATTAAAGAAATAATAAAAAAGAAAACTCTATAATCAGGTTTTAGACTAACGTCAATATCACTTGGCAACAGGGCACTATCTTGTGTGACAAAGAAAAATGCTATTATTTGTATGGAAGTTTGGCTAGTAGTGTCCGACCGAAAGTTCGGTTTCGGTTTCAGCCGAGTTTCGGCCAAAAATCAAGTTTCGGCCAAAATTTGCTGAAACTTTTGCCGAAACCGAAACTGATTACGGAAGTTGTCGTGCACGCTAGCCTAACTTCGTTTCTCGCGGCAACGCTTTGGCGGACGCTGTCGGCAAGTTTTTGTTTCGTTTCTGTATTTGAATGATTTATATAATTAAATATTGAGTCAGTAACTTTGTTTTGTTGTTATTAATAAATCAAGTCACATGTAAAAATATAGTTTTATTATGCCTTAGAATCCTACCATGATCTTGAAAAACAAGATCTAGAGATTGTCACCGACTCCGAAGATGAGCCTTTGATCAAGATAGCAAGTAGCAGACCGTTTTATTTAGGAAAAAAGTAAGAAATAGACAACCGTTAAAATGGTATAAAGATCCTCACCGAAGCAGTGTTAGAACTCCGAGCTATAATATTGTTACAATAGTTCAAGGCTCCATTATGACGCATGATTGTATTGAAGAAGAAGGCTTCTGGAATATTTAGTTCTCTGAAGATATTTTACAGAAGGGTTTTCAACACACTAATAGAAAATTACAAGAAATGAGGCATGAATACAAGAAGGAAGATCGGTCAGAGTTGAAAGATATCGATGTTATTGAATTACGTGCGCTCATAGGATGCCTTCTTTTGACTGCTATTTTCAAAAGCAATAAAGAAGGTCTTATCAGGCAGGGAAATATTTTGATGCAGTTTTTCGCAAAAACGTTTTCTTATGTTACTAGCAGCATTACGTTTTGATGATCCCAATACCAGAGAAGAAAAAAAGAAAAGTGATCCGGCTACACATATATCCGAGTTGTATGATATTTTCGTCTGGAACTGAAAATATTCAATTTTGATTTCAATTACACCTTTGGCCAGGCCCGAAAAACATTTGTCATCCATCTGAAAAATTTAAAGTAAAAATAGATACTGCACGAGCTATAAAGGAGAACAAGAAACGTTAGAGCGAGATAACGAGTTGCATTTGAGAAAAGCACAAAAGTTTTTAGAGAGATTGAGCACATCATCAAAAAAAAAAGATAAAACAAAAATGGCATTGTGCTCTGACTATCAAAAAATCTACCGCTACCGGTAACTATAGTTGGTGACTAATATTATTTGCGCCAAGTTTGGATACAGTTTTGGCATCCACAATATACAATACAAAACCGCAACTATGCATGTATATTTACACTGAAAATTATGACATTAAGGGGCTGAATGAAGTTATTACAGCCATAAAACACTATATTCAAGAAATCAAAAATACGGAACAAACGCACCTTGAACTATTTTGCGATAATGCTTACAGCTAACATAAAAATAGGTATTTGTTTAATCTAAAACTTAACAGCAAAAATACAAACAAATTCCAAGTTAAGTGCTTAAAAAATAATCTGTCTATCGAAGGTATTGTGGACCTTAGACTAAGAATAATGTACTTAATGTTGTGGACAGAGTTTCAAAGACACCGAAAAACTTTGTCAGTGTCATTTCTGTCACCTAAGAACATTAGTGACATTTTGAACTCGACCATTCAATTGAACTTAAGTACTTAAAGATTTGTTGTATTTTAATCACTGTGATGTGCAAAAGAGTTTAATTTTATAGTAATTATAATAAATAGATAAGTAAGAGGGATATGAATTTAATTATTTCCAAGCCCTTTTCTGATTTTAATGCATGATCAACGCTCATAATGTTAATATTTTGAAATGTTTTTATGTCGTCGCTCTTGAAGCCGTTGCTGAAATTATTTGGTCAGTTTAACATTGAAATCAATGCAACGTTTCCTAAACGAGTTCGAGTTCAATTATAGTTGTTTAGTTTCGTGGTCTGAGACTGCCTGTAAAATATACTCTGACCTTGAAATCACCCATACGCTCGTAATAGTGGCGGTTTTCAATATGTGTATAATGTATATGTATGTTTTTATGTATGTATATGAGTGGGTAGGTGGCTGTCTGTGTATATATATTATGTGTGTGGGTGTCTGTATGTGCGTGTGTAAAAATAATTCTAATTTTAAATTTATTGAGAGGACCGTGCACCCTTTTCTTCTATTGATCACTAATACAATTTTTTTCAGAATCATCTGAATCGGGTTCTTCGTTTTCGAGTGAAGATGAAGAGACACCAGTTGCAGTCCGACCGGCTCCGAGTATGAGCAGCGTAACAAATTCTTCTGCTGGAAATACAACCTTGTCCGATAGTGAAAGTAGAAAAACTCTGCTCTTTACATGTTCCGCTGTCTGCCGGCTTCTATTGTTAGGAACCGCAAGATTTACGGCAGACGCCACTCTCTCTGAAGATACAGAGGAAGCCGTAGGTGTCAAGTATTTAAGTGCCAGATTCGAAAGAACTGGGGTATAATGTCTCGTGTCTATCCAAAACTTAATCGGGTTTTCCTTACGGCATAGATTTGGAGCATCTAGGAATTGCTTCAACTCGTCCGGTATTCTGTTACTTCGAGAGACTAGATTAGCTGCATTGTTGCTGGCTGCAGCAGCTAGGAGCTTTTCGTGTCGAGACCATAATGATTCTGACGTTGAAGAATTTTGTGTTTCAGGCATTGTGTCAGTATTAAGATTAGGCGAAAGCTGTCCTCGTCGCCTGTGTTCTGCGCGTATTTCATCTGAAAGCTCAGTTATTGCTTTTATAACGGCCAGTGCGGAACTGAAGTGAATCTTCTTGAAACGCGGATCTAAAATTGTAGCTTTTGCCAAGTATACATTTTCCTCCAGGGGCCTTAGTCGTGTAGTAACCCCTTCCAACAAACTGGTTTTTACGGCAATACCTAATATTGTTGAGGGTTTTTCGTGTTCCAGTCCTTGCGCCAGCAAATTAGTAATTGGTATTGCTAGACTAGCACTCACATAATGATCACCGCTGATGTCTTCAGTGGCCTGCTTAAATGGTTTAAGCAGTGTTATTAGCTCTCGGATGACATTCATCTGCGATGATGTTAGCATATCCGGCGCATTTCTCCTGCCAGTTAAAATTTTAGCCACTATAGCTGACAACTTATTAAATCTTTCTAACATATCTAGGCACGAATTCCATCGAGTGCTGACCGAATGAATGAGTGTTAGCACTTCCCCTTATTTTTTTTGACTTTGTTGCTCTGCTCTTAATTCGTCCATGGCGTTGACAGATTGCTTAAAATATGACAAAGACAAAGACAAATGATTTATTTGCACAAATATGGGTATTACAAAAGATGTTTTATACATTTAATAATCCGCCATATTTACCTCAGTAAGGTATGCAAATATTATATTATAGGTATATCTTGTATATATAAAAATGAATCCCATTTTCCCTTGGTCACGACACTCACGACATCACGCGTGAACGGCTAGACCGATTTCGCTAATTCTTCTTTTGTTGTGTTTGTAATTGGCAGAAGAAGGTACTTATGTAATAAAACAATAAGGAAATATCACGAAAAATTAGAAAATTTAAAAATACTTAACCATTTTCCAATTCGAATGCAATATTCACATTTAAGACAACGTCCTTCAAAAATGTGACACACATGAAATATTCAGAGAGCTAAGCAATGAAAACTTGCAACCATTTTCTAATATTTTGTTTTAATTACGTCACATCAGCTAAATTTCTTAGTGTTTGAAATCCATGATGAACTGTTGCACGGTATTAAAAAATTAAGCGTTGATCATCAGTTATGGAAAAGATTTTGATTTTTTATATGAAACCTCTTGAACTTGCAAAATGTTAGTTACTATTTTTATCGACTTTCATACGTGATACACCGAGTTACAAGTCTTGCATGACTAAACATTGTGAAACTTATCATTAATTGACTGCTTGATTCTTCTTATTTTTTATGGTTTTAGAAAAGTTACTGCAGTGAATATTTATTTTTAAATTGAGGTAAGTACCTTCTGCGCCAAACGTTAAGAAATCCTGCTGACTGACAAAAATATTTCTATGCTCCACCAATTTGACGGAATATAAAAAAATTGCTATTTGAAAATGTTTGTACTTTTTTGTCGCTGTCTCTCGAAATAGCTCTCGGAATCAAACGTTAAAACGAGATCTGTCATTATTTTATTTTCTTCCATGACAGTTTATTGGACAGTAACCTAAAAACTTCATAGATAATATAATATGAATACTTAAAAAATACTCTTCATACATTTGTTGTAGGTTTCTGTACAATGTAGGTAGTTTCTTCAAGAAGTTAAACTAGCTAGCTCGGGATTGCTCTCCGTAGGAGGAAATTATGAATATGAGCTACAATAAGACTAGATACAGTAAGAACAGATCAGCTACCTAATCGTAAGAGGCGAATAAATGTGAACTTCTGGAGTTGTGGGCGGCGATTTGGAGCACCGCGCATGGAGTCCTCTGAACACTCAGGCAGGCCACTGAGGAGGTTTTAGTGCTGTATAAATCCCACATAACCCGGTATCACTTTTCAATCTGACACGTACCTTGCGAAGATTCCGTCCCGAAAACATAAAAGTTACCTCGGCATTAACAATATGAAATATGGTGTCCTCCACGTAATCATAAAAAGCGACTAAGTAGAGGCTTTCACGGCTATACTGGGAGTCGGACCAACAGCCACGGGTAAAACGACGGCGTATTCGGCCGCACGACTCTTGGCAGAGTTACCTACATTGCTCACCCAAGACTGTGCCCAAGAGCCCATTTGTAACGCCGCGCCACATAGTACGTCGCTGCGCATGGAAGACGCAGGTTTCGCTGAAAATCCTATTCAGTGTGTTTTAGTGTGGTTGAAATGTTAAATAATTAACTCGCTGTCTCTCTCGGGCGTAGTTTCAGATACCGTAAGAAGGTAGATTTAAGTGAAAATAATTAATTGTTGAATAATTATTAGGTAAATCAGGAGCTGGCTCTGCAACACGATACTAGATTTACTCAAAATATTTTTGAGCCTTTAAAAAGTAAACTAACTCCTACGAGAGTGAAATAGGAGAGTGAAGTTTACATGGAATTTTCTCATTTCTGGACCTACTCTATATATATATATATATATATATATATATATATATATACCTACTCTACTTATACTTCTAATAAGTAGAGTAGGTAATATACATACGAGTATGTGATTGATTACAATTTAAAATGATTTGTGCAGGTGAAATGGATAAACTTCCGCCTAAAAGGGTAAAAAGACGGGGGAAGAGTTAAGTAAAATGTATAGAAATGAATTATCATCTCATTTCTGAACTTAGCAGTATAAACATTGGTATATAGGGCCTGACTTTTTTATTTCTTAAAAATATAATTATGACAACCTTTATATTTCGTCGGACTAATTTAAAAAGGGGGCTGTTTTTCTCACGGTCTGGTTTATGTGGCTTGCTAGCGGGTTAGTGCACCAAATAACTTGGTCATTTTAACACCAGCTTCAAAACGAAGTAGGTACTGTAGTAACCTGTTACCTATCTTTTATAGCAGTACCTACTTGCAGACGCAGAACAGATACGTATGACACAATTATAACGGGGTTAATTTAAACTGTGTCCTGATAACTAAAGTACACGCGGAAGAAGTCGCGGGCAAAACATTTCTCTAACTCTATATGTATAAAACTGAATTTCTATTTCCCTTGGTCTCGGCCTCACGCGTGAACGGTTAGACCGATTTCGATAATTCTTTTTTGTTGTGTTTGTTATTATCAGGAGAAGGTTCTTATCAATGAAAAAAATTAAGAAAATTGATAATTAATATATATTTTTTTACAAATTCGATTTTAATATCCATAGTTACAACAGGAAAACGTCTGTCGGGTCAGCTAGTTATTAATAAATAAAAGTACTGACTAAAATCTAACTTAGAAATTTTAATTTATTTAAGTATTTAATTAACTAATCATATTGATTTATATTTATCCCATATTTGCGTTTTTTTTAAATTGTTTTTGGTAATTATTTATACGGTATTTTATCGGCGTCATCGGCTTTGGGCACCCAATTACCTGGGTTTTTATACACTGAGAGGAAAAAAAAGCAGGCGGAAAAAAAAACCTCCCAGGTTTTTAATTCCGTATTCCCTTACGAAGTTAAAGTTCATCGTTTAGAAATTCAGAAACCGAGTAGTACGCTTTTGTAAATGAGAACGTTTTAAGTGCTCGTTTAAAATCACAATTTGTTTTAGATTTAAGGGATTCAGGTAAATTATTATATATTTTTGGTCCCATATGTTACAATAGATTTAACTTGATTAGCAATTTCCAGAACGGTTGCATCTTTCGTCAATGCGGCATCTACTATTAAATTGATTAGATGCGCCATACAAGGGATTCTCTTGTTGTCTCCCAAGCATTTCTTCACTGATACGATATTACTGCCACCATCAGTGGTCATCGAATGGATACTTGTCTTTTCTATTGAAAACTCTTTGATAATGTCTTCAAAACATTCCCGTATGTAATCAGCTGTGTGCACCTAGAGAAAAAAAAAGAAATTATACACCACAAAAATGAAACACGCGCTAAGCACACGATATTTTTGTGGATACGATGTTAATGTTTATCTGGTTTCGTTTTTTGACCCCCTTCTGTGATAACAGATAAGAACAAATTTAAAATAGATTTAGAGAATAAAGAGCCATAAAAAATATTAGAATAAGGCGACATAAATTTAAAAAATACCTTCGTAGTTTGAACTTCTTTCCAATATGTCCATGAGTGTAGGTTGTTTTTTTATTTGTTTATGCTGATTTTGAACGGAAGTATTTAATTCAGACTGAAAAAAATATACACGATATTTTGAATTTATCGATATCGATACTTTTTGGCAACTTCACATCACTACTGACATTTAATATTTATTTTAGTCTAGTTAAACTTACATCATAATTTTTGGGATTGGTTTCAGACAAATCCGAATCCGCTACATTTTCAGCTTCGACTTCATGATGAGATAAACCAGGTGAAGAAGCAGAAGAAGTTGACGGCATAGGAGAACTAGTTGTAAATGGCAGCCTTCGTTGTCGATCCAATGCGGATTTTTTAGTTTTAGGTTCTGAGTCAGGTTCCGAGTCCAAGAACGACTTGCCACCAGCAGCATTTTTAAACTCTGAGAATGCATGGTAATGCTTTTTTCGTAAATGTGCCGCTAAATTTGATGTGTTTCCACTCGTTTTATAGTTTTTATCACACAGATTGCAGGTAACGTTACCTTTAGTGGTCTTTTTAAAAAAGTTCCACACAGCACTGCTGCTGGAAGATGACATGATTTACGTCGTGCGTGAAACATAAATTCTGATTTGGAAAACAGTAAACAATTCACGAGATAAGAGATTTAGGTTATTTTGATCACTCGCGACGCGAACCTTCAAACAAAAGAATAACTAAAGTGAAGTGTGGTGTGAAGTGAGTGACGGACGCAAAGCAACCTAGAAGTCATAGACTATACAGTTATTTTTCCAATTGTTTTACGGCTTTGGATTCTAGCGACTTTAGAATTGGATTGGTAGCCGGCGTCGGCTGTGGAGGCACTTCCAAGCCAAAATCCATAAACAAAATAAAAATATCGTTTTTGATACAATTTTCGATATTGGATATTCTATATCGATATATTGATTTATCGGTTAACAATATATCGGCAAAAAATATCGATTTATCGAATTAAAAATATCGAATATATCGATGTATCGATATTTTTTCAACAAGCCTAGGTATTTGTTGATTTATAGGAAATGAAATGTATAAAAAAATATGTGGACAAATCGTAGGGAGTTAATCCTATAGTAAATGTTATTCAGAATAATGGGTAGGATTCGGCTACAAAAATGCAGCTTGTATGAGTATTTAAATTTAAAATAACTGCAATATCAAAAGAGAAGCAGTATAAAAATAAACAATATTCTAAATAATTTAATATTGATTTCGGAAAATGTTTAAAAGGCTTATAAAAAGAAATCAAAGCTTACCCGTACAGTTGTAAATTCGTAGGTAATCCAATCATCAATGTCCGTAATTCCAAGCCAAAATAAGTCATGTGTAGAAGAATCGTCAAGTCCGTTTAAATCAAGCCAAAATTCGTCGTATAAGGAAATCACAATATCACAAAAAAAAACACCAGTGCACTCAACGAACCGAAGCAAGAGAGTGGGGAGCGCATTCCAAGTGGCAGCGGCGCGGCAGGCTCATGCATTCCTGACGCTCTATTCTGATTGGTTGGCCGACAGGCCGGCAGACCAAGCGTTGCGCGAAACTAAAGCCGAATGATTTGTCTCGTTCTTAAACGTAAGAACTTTAATCTTTAATCTTTATTTTATTCTATACAAACTATAAAACATTACAGAATTACTTAATTCTAATGCGTTCTATAGCTGTTCGAGGTATTCTCCTGCCGCCCTGCGAATTTCAGCAATCGGAGAATGAAATATATCTAATTGTATATCCCAGGCCACTAAGCCGTTGAGCAGTGTCAGAGCACGCACCAGGGGCGACTCCTTCACGAGAATAAGCCTGCACCCTGGCACAGCAAACAATTTGTGACGGCGAAATCGAACGTAGTTATCTGGTACATTCAGATTAATCAATTCTAATATTGATGGGTTGCATGCAGTTCCTCTAATTAGATGAACAAAATAATCAATTAAAGATACGTTACGTCTATACTCTAAGGTGTTATATCCTAACATCCCCACTAAGAAGAGACTAGGATATATATGTGGGTAACCAATAAAGTAACCGTACATCTTAAAATACAAAAATCTCAAGAACTTTTTTTGAAGTTTCTCCAACATGAGCTTATATTTTGCTTCATGTGGACTCCAGACAGCTGCATTACTCTCAAGCGTGCTCCTAACGTAACTGTTGTATAAAAGCTTTACAGCAGCGGAACTCCTAAAGTGTTGTCCTATACGCATCACAAAGCCCAAAGATTTGTAAGCCTTCTGGCATGTTGTCACGACATGGTCAGAGAAATTTAAGTCCGCTCTCATCACCACGCCCAGATCCCTGACCAAGGTGTGACGTGATAAGCAAACTTGATCTAATTTATAGTTGTAAAGAATTGGGCTTTGCTTGCGGGAAAAAGTCATTACAGAGCACTTGCTCTCGTTGAACATAAGCTTGTTCCTCTTGCTCCAGCCCAAAACCTTGTCAATGTCATTTTGAAGCAATTGACAGTCCGTATGATCTTTTATTTCCAAGAATAATTTCAGATCGTCCGCAAATAACAGACATCTAGCCGCACTGACCACATTTGGCAAATCATTAATAAATATTAAAAATTGCAAAGGTCCCAAGTTCGAGCCCTGACTGATTCCGGAAAGTGTACGATAAGGTCGAGAAATATATCCATTACACTGCACATACTGCCTCCGATTACGGAGGTAGCAGGAGAAGAATTTAAGTAAACGGGGAGTAAATCCGGCAGCTGCAAGTTTCTGGAGAAGAATGTCATTATCCACTGTATCAAACGCCTTTCTGAAATCGAAGTAAGCAGTATCTACCTGGGTACCTTTATCAACGGTTTTCGTTACATGAGTCCAAAACGAGAGCAAGTTGGTGTTTGTGGAACGATGTCTACGAAATCCATGCTGAGAGTCTGCGAGCTGGCATTCAATTTGATTTTTAATCAAATTGCACAATACTGATTCGAATAATTTACCAAATACAGACAGTACAGCTATGGGTCTGTAGTCACTTACGGCCGATCTGCAACTACTCTTTGGAACCGGAACCACCTTAGATGTTTTCCATGCTTCTGGATAACTGCCTTTGTTTAAACATAAGTTAAAAATGTAAAACAAAGGCTCTGCTAACACGTAACGGCAGTCCTTTACAATGTAAGGTGGAATTCCGTCGGGCCCTACAGAACGCTTGGCTTTCATTTTATTTAAAACAAGGTTCACATCGCTCCTAGTAATAAAATCTATGCTAATAATAGAGCCTACGTTTGTGGCAATTTACTATATACGGAACTGAAGTGGTCGGCAAAAAGCTGTGCACATTGATCTTCCGGCACGGTTGTACCATCTGGTGATACCAACTTGAGAGACATTTTGTTTCTTCGTTTTGAAGCTACGTATCTCCAAAATCGTGTTGGGTCTTTTTTCAAGTCCAGTTCCATGCGAGCCTTGTAAGCACGGAAATCAGCTTTAATGTTCAACTTAACAAGCGCTCTGTACTGTGAAAACTTACATCTATACCAGCAACGCTTGGACTTTTTAAACAGACGGTGATACTTGTATTTAATTTTTATGTTGCGTTTTGTTCGCAGCGAATACCACACAGGGTAAATGTACCGAGGTCGTATCACTACACGCTTTTTACTTGGCACGCAGCTATCTAAACAGTTATTAAGTAATTCATAAAACTTACCAACAGCTAAATTTATATCGGTGAAGCTATATAATTGCTCCCATTTTATTGCAGCAATTTTTGTATATAAAGAAGGAAAATCTGCTCTGCTAAAGTCCCGTAGTAGAATTAATTTGATCAAGCTGTTCAATCTCCTCATTGAGGGTTCGAGTTAGTTGTATATTTAGTGGAGGGTGGTATGCGTCCGGTATTGTTAGGATATCGTCAGCTTTTTGTACTTCGACTCCACTCAACGCCTCAGTGACCAGGACTAAGTCCAACATACCACCATAATTATTGAAAACAGTATTCATCTGGTGAAGTTCACAGAGCGCCAAGAGACACTCAAAGCTAGCCTTTGTGGACACAGTACTAGAATTTAAATTAAAATCCCCACAAATGAATACTTGTTTGTACTTCCCACATATTGTCTCTATGTATTTAAATACAGACAAATACATTTCATCCTGCGTGTTCGGGGGTACATACACATGCCTCCAATTGATCATTTAATTTTAACATGAACTGATTTTATTTTTAATTAATTTTTGTAACCGATGAAGCAAATAAATTCATTTGATTTAATATTATTTATACCGCAGTAACATGATTTTTTTCGTGATTGCACGTAATCCTAAGTTTCGGTAACCCGCGGGAATGTCCGTACTAATTTATTTTTAAAGATCGTACGTAATATTTGCTCACATATTTTGATTTTATCCTCTTAAAAACTAGAATCATACTGTAATTAAAATTTAAATAAAATTAAATATTTTTGAAATCCGGAAATTCCGGCGGCGTATCCATATTAACACATACTTGACACGTTAAATGTCCGGTTTCACTCTACTTACTCCGATCACTGGTAATAATACGAGTCAGCAGCAGCCTGTTTAGCTATCGTTTATAGAGACGGGCGACCCCGGCTGTTGCTACGGGCCGCTATGCTTACGAAAAAATAAAATTTCGAATTTCATTAAAATTCTTCGATAATACGTTTATTTTTGCATGTCTAAGCATGAAAAAATTTTAAAAAATTATATAAAAAAATCCAAATTTTAGGTCCCAGATTTGAAAAAAAAAACTACTTTTCCGTAATCAGTATACGTAGTATAATCATACCCTAAAGTTAAAGGTAGTGGTCTTTTTACACCCTGTATTATAAACCCAACCGTGCCCCTTAGCTCTGCCCATGTTGCCTTTATGAATTAACAATCTCTTATCGCTTCTATTACATGAAAAAATATGACATTGAGCCGCTTGCCATTCAAACTTAAAAAATGAAGTATGAAGATTTTAAAATTAACAGGTTGTGTTGCTATCATTCCCATTTAAGTGGGTGTTGGTAAATTAACTCAATATAGGTAACAATGTGGTGGAGTGTTTTGTGTTTTGGAATAAAAAACGGTGTTAACAAAGTACCTACATCAAGGGATTTTTCTAATAATTAACTTTTTCCAAAAACTCACACGGAAACAAAAATATTTCACATTCCCATTAAGGTGCAATTATTTTTGAAATTTTACATGGATAAAAAAACGGAGGTCATTATTATTCTAATGTTTCTGTTTCAGCTGTTAGAAGAAAATGAGCCATTCAAGACATTAATCATTCAAGAGAGATATGAGGTAAATTTATTTTCTGTTATGTATGACAACAGACATCAGTGTCTGCATCTTGTTACTTACGTATTTACTCCGATCAATTGCTCTAGGTAATTTTCGTATGAAGGAATTCCGCACAAAATGTTAAGCCGTTCGGTTGATTTGGTTGAAATTTTGAAGAAATGTCTCTGTCACGCTAATTATGTGTACCTTGTAAACTAAAAACATAAACTATCCAATGAAAAAAAAAACATTAAATAAAATAATGACCATTTTTTGGGGTATTAATTGTAGAATTTAGTATATGAACTCAGAATCTATAAGATATAGAAAAAAAATCGGTTGTCTGTAAAGTCGGTTTACTGACGATAGTTGAACGTGACAACGTATGTTGAACGCTGCCGAACGCGGAGGCCCATTGTGCCTCTTTGTCGCTCGTTCCGCGCTCTCGCTTGCACTTCAAGCCTTAAATGGAACTCCTCAGAGCGAGGTAACGGTACATGACGTCATGTTTTTTCGTGCGTGCAGCCGGCGCCATCGAATTATAAGACGTTGTCACGTCAAAAGAAAGTTCCCATACTGAGTTTACCGTTTTTTCGTATTTCATTTGTTTTCTCGAGCACAATTCAGAAGAGTCGTGTTCGGATTTGGAAAACGAACGCCCTGTTCAACCTGACGTAACAGATCAAAAGAAGAAATGGAAATGGGTTCGTCAGAATGGTTGAATTTTTTGTGAAAAGCTTGTTACTAATTTTACCCGCCATTTGTTAAAATATCACAAAGACGAGTCTGATCTGAAGTTTTACAGTACATATCAGTTAATGATCCCGATCTTAAAATAAGTACGAAAGCAAAAAAGACGTAAAATAACCGATGACCTTCGTAACAGAGGAAATTTCTTACATAATTCTACAGCTATTTTCGAAAAAGAAGGTAACCTTATACTAAAAAAAGGAAAATATACATCATCTAGCCCTTCGTCTTTTACCACGTGTAAAAAATGTAATTCATAAACATAAAACATGGAGAAAGTAAACATGGAAAAAGTACCAGATTCCTATAAAAAACGGATTCTACAAAACCACAGTATAAGTATAATACCTCATTTGTCAGCAGCATCTCGGGAACTTAAAGACCATATTTTGCCACGTTTGCGAAATGACGAAATTTCTACGTTAGTTAAAACGGATCCACTAATATTGGCATACGGCTCTCGATTAATGAAAAAGAAGAAGGAAGTACGCAGTACAAAAGCGATATGTTCTAAGCTACGTGACTTAGGGAACTTATTACTCCATTTAAAAATGAAGATCCTTCCATACAAGAGCTTAGTAGTCTATTTAAACTACAAAAATACACGACGTTTATGAATTGTGTTAAAAAGATGTGCGGCTTCAATGAGGAGACTGGGTTCGTCGAAACTATAAGCATTCCAACTAGACTGGGACCCAGTGCACTAGGCTGCATAGAAGTTCTATACACAGAAATGATAATGGGACATGGGAGTCAAGCTTATAAAGAGAACTTAAAAAAACAATTAGACGAATTTAAATTATTAATTCAAATAAATTCAAAATGGGAAATTTCTTAAAATGCCGAAAAAACCCGTAAACGTAACTTAATGACCAAAGAAACTGTGATGCCTCTTGATGAAGATATACAAACAATAACAGAAAAAATTCATGAACTCGAAAAAAGCTATTCAAAGCAGTTAAAAAAAGATACCACTGTTTTGAATTATGAAAATTTATGTGAAGTCACAATAGCACATATTATAGTAATGGATAAAAAAAAGGGCTGGAGATGTAGCTGAAGCTGAACTTTGTTTTTATTTAAACAGGAAAAAAGAATAAACGCCCGCCAGAGTTGTAGAGCTATTATCACAAGAACAGAAAGAAGCGATTGATCAGTTAGATGTCTTTATGATCCCTGGACAAAGGACTCGTTCAGTTCCCGTACTGCTGACTAAACAGATGCGAAAAAATATAGAACTTATGGATTTGGAAAAGGAAACAACTACAACATCGTAATCAGTGGAGCTGGACATCAAAAAATATTTAGATAGTGGATAGCGCACACTGATAGACAGTTAAAAGAAACTAGAAGAGAAATACAAGAAAATAAGCTGATAAATCAGTAAAAGACACGTAAGGCAATAAATGTGATAGATATGACATTAAAAGGAATATGTCAAAGACAGAGTAAAAAATTTCTCTTAGAAGATAAAGAAACAGTAAGTATGTTAGCAAATGACCAGGACGAAGAAAAAACTGAAAAAAATAAAAATTTGGAAAAGATAGAGAAAGGCCAACTAAGAAATGTTATAGGGAGATATCAAAATAATCCGCATAAACGCAAAATACAAACAGGCGACTTGCCCTTCTCAGAATACTGAAAGCCATAGAGACGAAGAAAACCAAATAGTAAAAACTGCAAAATTGAATCGATTAAAATGTCGTAAATCATCCGGCGAAAGTAGTGATACAAAGGAAATCGAGCGAGAAATTAAAGCACTTAAGGATTGTAAACCATCAAAAAAACACAAAGCAAGCAGAATCTTTCAGAGGATTCGCTTTCTAATTCAGATGAATCACAAAATGTAATACAAACAGGAAGGCGAAAAAAAACTCATACTTTGTGGACAAAGGAAGAGTTAAAAGCGGTAAGAACTTATTTTAAAGACAATATTAAAAATAAAACTAACCCTGGAAAAGCAAAGTGCCTTGAAGTGTTATGAAAAGTCCCTGAGCTACCTAGAAGAACTTGGATGCAGCTAAACACACAAGTCAATAATATTTTTAAGATTTTTTTTTTATTAAATAGTAAACTAAAACTCTTAAATACATTAAAATCTAATACGAAAGAACTGTTTAAAATAAGTGATTGTCTAATATCACAAAAAGCAAAAAAAAGTATACCTACCTAAAAACAATAAATTATATCCAAATCATAATAATAATGGTGTTGATTCGAGACACAAAACACGACTAAACTAATTCTGTCTTGGTCGAAGTTTTTGCAGCAGATAAAATATCTTATTTTAGTTTCAGTTTCAGCCTGTTAAATAAATGATTTATCTATGATTTTCTCTTGATTTTAGTCGCCATTGACCGGTTTCGACTAGAATTTCACAGGAATTGTCAATTTTGACAGAATTAAACTAGAACTAAATCTTCCGTCTTTTCTAATAAGAAAACAAAGACACAATTAGTTTTATTATAGTTTTAACGTGTTTTTCTCGAATCGATGCCATTATTTAAACTTAAATCGCACTTAACCTACAGCTAAATTTACGCCTTATCTTACATGAAATTTAACTTTTTATTCGCATTTAACATTAAACAAAAACACCAAAATATTAACACAAAAATAATACTTTTGTGATGTATCATGTTGAATATAGGTACACTGGCCGTCAAAACTAAGTACCACACTTTGAAAATTGCAGTAACTTTTAAAGATAATAATTTCGAAATAAAAAGTGCCAGAAAAACAATTTAATTATTTAAGTATAGTTTCGTAGAAAATTGTTGAAATTCGCTACAAGACATTTTTTTATTTCAAGACTAATGTCTATAGTAAGGATTAACGTGTGGTAGGTACTTAGTTTTGACAGCCAGTGTATTTTGATCTTATTAAGGAAATGTCAACGAAGACAAAAATCAAAGTTTAGTTTTAAGTAAAAAAAATATTAGTAACACACATAAGTAAATTGAGAATTCGCTTATGTGAAAAGGAATACACATTTGAATGAATTTTATGATAACCAAGTAATTAAATGAAATATTTAATAGCTCATTTTATAAGAAAATAGTGTTTAGCTGTGTACTTTAAGTCAACTTTAAAAAAAAACTAGCTGACCCCGCGAACTCCGTACTGCGTTTAAATGTTTGGGTTGGGCCACCCTTACCGCTTAGGAGGATGAAAAATAGATAGTAGCCGATTCTCAGACCTACTGAATATGCATATAAAATTTCATAAAAATCGGTCGAGCCGTTTCGGAGGAGTACGGGAACGAACATTGTGACACGAGAATTTTATATATAAGACTAGCTGTGCCCCGCGGTTTCACCCGCGTTAGAGAGGACCATTAGCATAAAGTGAAGTCCCTTCTGAAGTGCCGTGGACCGGCTTTTTTGTAGGACTATTTAAAATAAACATTTCCATCATACATTACGAATGTGTAACTCTAGCGGTTTTGGCAGCGCACGCCAGAATAGCTTGCAGATGGTAGATTTTTTCCTACTTACTTAACACTTATCATCATATTTTGGACAATTCACACAATATCTTCATAAATTGTCACCTATGTGTTATTCTGATGTATAAGCTATATTATTGTAAAGTTTCATTTAAATCCATTCAGTAGTTTTTACGTGAAAGAGTAACAAACATCCATACTTACAAACTATTGCGTTTATAATATTAGTAGGATTTTCCAGGTCATTTGAGAAATTTCTCGAACATTCTCAATTAATTAAAACAGTTTGCAATTATTTTAAAAATCTTCAGAGATCATTCGAGAAGTTTCTGGAACTTTCTCGAATATTTTCAATTAATTAAAAAATTGCAATTATTTTAGAAATCTCCAGATCATTCGAAAGAAGATTATAATTTTTTTTTAAATCCAGATCATTTGAGAAGCTTTCTCGAATATTCTCAATTAATAAAAATTATTTAAAAAAATCCAAATTATTCGAGGAGTTTCTGGAACTTTCTCGAACATTCTCAATAAAATTAAAATAGTTTGCTAGATCATCCCAGAAATTTTGAGATCCACCCAGAAGTCCCTATTGGGTAGAAAAGTACAGATTTTTTTATTTCAGATTTTTTTCCACCCACTTCCACCCACTGCGATCAAACTCCCTTACTATCATCTTAGTACTAAGAGGTATTTACCACCCCAACAGGAAGTTGATTGGAGTTAATGATAATAGAGAAAACCGTGTCTTTACGTACAAAGAAAACCCTTTACTTTTTATATTAGATTGTACGTCACACACCGCTGGGCTGAAGCCATCGAGGCTAACGGGGAGGCTTTGGCAGTCAGCCTGAATATCGCAAAGGCCTTTGACCGGGTCTGGCACAAGGCCCTTCTCGCGAAGCTTCCATCTTACGGTCTTCCCTTGAGGCTATGCAACTGAGTGGCTAGCTTTTTATCTGAGCGGCAGATTAAGGTCGTTGTTGACGGACGCTGCTCAGATATGAAGCCCATTAACGCCGGTGTTCCCCAAGGCTCAGTGCTGTCCCCTACACTATTCATTCTGCATATCAATGACATGCTGCAACAATCACGCAGTATACATTGCTATGCAGATGATGGTACGGTGGACGCACTATACACCTGTCGAGCCAATGCCTCTAGGTCACAAGTGGAGGAAAGCAGAATCAAACTTGTGTCTGAAGTCGAGAACTCTCTGGAGCGGGTGTCGGAATGGGGTCGACTTAACCTTGTCGAGTTTAACCTCACGAAGACACAAGTTTGCGCGTTTACCGCTAAAAAAACCCCATTTGTTATAGCGCCCCAGTTCAAGGGCACCGCGCTCACCATCGGTGAAAGTGTCGGTATCTTGGGAGTTGACATTACGAGTAAAGTGCAGTACCGGAGTCATTTGGAGTACAAAGCCAAATTGGCATCAAAAAAGCTTGTTGTCCTCAACAGAGCGAGGCAGTACTTCACTGCGGGGCAACTCCTGACGCTGTATAAGGCCCAGGTCAGACCCCACATGGAGTACTGCTCCCATCTCTGGGCAGGAGCACCGAAGTACCAGCTACACCCACTTGACTCCGTTGAAAAGCGCGCAGTCCGAATCGTCAACGACCCAAGATTGACTGACAGGCTAGAACCGCTTAGCTTGCGAAGAGACATAGGCTCGCTCTGCGTGTTCTACCGACTTTACTTTGGTGAGTGCTCCGAGGAACTCTTCAAATTGATGCCTACATCACCATTCCATGATTATACCACCAGACCACCAGTTCCACCGGCACCGTCTGGACTCGTGGCGGTCCTCCACAGTCCGCTTTGCACGCTCCTTTTTACCACGGACGTGTAGGTTATGGGACAACCTTCCAGCTGAGGCATTCCCAGTGGACTATAACATGGGGTTCTTCAAGAAAGCTGTAAAAAAAAGCTCTCCTTCAAAGCCGGCAATGCTCGGGCGGCTCCCCTAGGGTTGCCCGTGTCCATAGGCGACGGTGATCGCTTATTTTTTTAAATTTCTTGCGTATTTGAACAATACCAAAAAAAATAAGAGAAACTCACATCTTAATCTGCAGAAAAATCACAAATTGAGATGAAAAAGAAATCCTGAAAATGTATACATCTCTTCTTTTAGTAAAGTAGGTACCATCAAAGGATCTTTTACAATGTTTGAAATTATAGGAACAGTTAAAAAAAACACACTAAGAAACTAAAAAATTTAGAAAATCTCATCTTCGCTGTCATCATTTAGAATAGGATGCTGATCTTTGTTATCATTACTTATTAAATTAGTATAAAAAGATCTGACACTGGGGTTTATAAGTGGGAGAAGACTAAGCAGGTCTTGTTTTTTCTCATTAGAAATTGCAATCGGCCCATCGTATAATTTGGGTATACATTCGGTTCCAAAAAACTTGGGAGCGGTGACTTTCCTCGTTTTCTTTTAAATTCACTGTGTTCCATTCATCTTCGCCATGCATTTTGTAATGAAATTGAGGAAATTCTCCTTTTTTATACTTAAAAGCTGCACACTCAGATAAGTTAAACTTCTTCTTATTTTCATCAATTTTCTTTTGTTGCAGTGGCCCTTTAAGATAACTCGCAAAATCTAGAAATAATTCAGAATGCATTTCTACAACAGTAAATGGTTTCTTTTTACTACATGTTCGGACAAGTTGATACCAATACCGCGGATGATGAATGTCCATTTAAGTTTTTTTCTTCTTTTCAATTAACTTTTCAATTAACGCATCCACCCGCATGGCCTGGTACTAAAAAATTATGCGTTATGGTTTCAAAATTTGTATTATTACGCATAGCTAACAGGAACATGCAAACAACGTGAATATTTTTATTTTGGCCAGAACAGGAGTCAGAATAAAATACAAGATGCTGTATCTCATCAGGTACGCAGTTCATTATGTAATAAAACAAACAGGAAGCTACTTGATTTGCCCCTCTACCACCAATTCCTTCATGCCACATAAAACAATATACCTTATTAGAGGTACAGTCCCTCAAAGTCAAATTATTTATTTATTTATTATTATTTTTTTTATTATATAATAAGTCCATAATGGACGTTTGTAAAATGCAGCACCAGATTTAAGGTATGGTGTTGGCAAGCATTGCTGTAAGTCAAATGACAAGTCTACTGTATCCTTTTTTGTAATTGAAAGCGCCCGATCTTGAGATTTTTGATCATAAATAGTTTCTGCTCTACGTTGGTGCTCTATCAATAGCTTTTCATTTTCTTCTTTCTCCGCACCTTCACTATATTTTATTTTCGTACCTAAAGTATCGCATTTCACACACGTATCAAAAGGCGCCTTAAAAGATAGATTTTGGGCTCTGAAAACCCATGAGTAGATGGTGATTGATACTGGATTTTCATGCTTCTCACAGTATGCCTTGTACATGTCCTTAATAGTTAAATGGCAAAAACTTTTTGTTTGTCTTCGATCGCCCATAATGACTTTCGTAAAGAGGGAATGACAAAATTTGAGCTTTAACATCTTCTAGCCTTTCGTCATCAATTTTAAAGACACTGGGTTTTCTCCCTCTTGATTTATTTATAATCAAACCATCGCTTAGTTGTAATTTATCTGTCACAGTTTGGACAAACTTGGGCGTTTCATCTAATGTTTTTAAAAAACAACCCTTACAAATGCGATGACACTCTAAATCCAACTTCAGGAAAAACTCGGTGGAATAATTCCTATTTTTGATTGTAGGCGCCATTTTTTGTGATGCTTTTTCTTTTAACGTTATAAGGTTACATGAACAGTACACGCCTCATAGTCACCTAAACTCAAATAACGATCAAAGATTTTTTTTCTTAACGCTTCAGGAATTCTTTCAGCACATTTCATCCTACAAGTTTCCAAACTTTTCATGTTCCTTTCTTTAACAGGCTTTCCGTTTTTTGTCTGCTTTTCATGTTCCTTTCTTTAACAGGCTTTCCGTTTTTTGTCTGGTAACTTTTTCCGAGGTTTCTTTTCTTTTTTCTATTTTCTCTTCTTTCTTTTGTACTTTTCCTAGGTTTACGTTTTCGACCCTGTATAACACCTTCTCTATCCCAAAATGACGTATTATTGCTCTCGTCTGAGTCTGACTGAGGAATAATAACATTGCGTCTTCCTTTTGCACGCTTATTCAGTATTGAACAATCCGAGTCACTTGTATCGGGTGTATTTGGTATGTAGTCATCACTACTTTCACCAGAATAATCGAGATCAGGGCATGGCAGATTATCAACTAATAGAGAAACAATATCAAGACATATGAGATATGTTTCGTCGGAATCAGTAAATAATTTGTCATCTTACTATAAAACGTCTCGTGAGGATAGGTAAACATGTTTATAAAGTCCCGGCTTACCTCGCGGATTGCTTCGGGGGCGCCCGACATGTTTCCTTCCTGTATTCCTTCACGGGCAGAACATCCAGTCACGTGAAGGACTCAGGACATTTCGTGGACCTGTTAGCGAATGTACGAATGCTAGAACCTGTCTTGAACTTTGTCTTTTTTTTATTTATCTACATACAATTTTATCACTCATATTGTATCTATTTCTCTTCTCTTGTCTCTTCCTTAACCGCCTTTGAATTTCTCTGCACTCCCTTGGGTAAGCTGGTAGATAATGCCACCTGGCATTAAGCTCGCCTATTGTACCACATTTTATGGGTTCAATAAAGTTTTAAATAAATAAATAAAAAACCTGAACTAATGGTCAGTTTTGATGTAGCTTCATTATTTACTAATGTTCCGGTGGAGGACTCGATTGACATCATCTCACAACTTCTAGAGAATTCTGACACACCCATTGGAACAAGTGAACTAGTGGAGGTATGTCTTAAAAACGGCTATTTTACATGGCGAGGCGAGTACTTCCTACAGGTCGACGGAGTAGCGATGGGTTCTCCGATTGCACCGGTGGTAGCCAATATTTTTATGGAGTGGTTCGAAGACAGAGCGATGAAAACTGCCACAGTAAAACCGCGCTATTGGTGGAGGTACGTTGACGATGTCTTTGCCGTGATAACTAGGGATGGGTTATCGGAGTTTCTGGCCCACCTGAACACTGTGCATCCTAAAATCAAATTCACAGTGGAAGAGGAGGAGGAGGGAAAGCTGCCTTTTTTGGACGTACTTGTCTGTCGTGAGCCTGATGGGAGACTCTCACACACTGTGTATCGAAAACCCACACACACAGACCGGTACTTACGAGCAGACTCGCACCATCACCCTTCCCACCTCTCTTCGGTGCCCAGAACACTCATCAACCGTGCTTTAAGTCTGTGTGATTTCCAACATGTGAACTCGGAGTTACACCATGTGAGGCACGTGTTGGAAACCAACGGGTACTCATGGAAACAGAGCCTAAGGTTGGTGGGTGGAACCTCCAAAAAACGTCCAGTGGGCGTAGAACGTACACCAGCATATTTACCCTTCATTAAAGGGGTAACGGATAAAATCGGACACCTTTTGCGTTCTAAATATGGCATAAGGACGATTTTCCGTTCCCCGGCTCAGATAAATCCGTTAAACGTACCGGGCGTATACATGATACCTTGCGACTAGGTATGGCGATTTGAGATCGATTAATCGAAGAATCGTTTTTCAGTCCAAAAAGATCGATTTTTTAGATCGATATGTAGTACTGAATCGATTAAGTGAATCGATATTTCACCCTTGAAAATCGAAATTCGATATTTTCTGTTTTGGTATAAACCATAAAATTATTTACAAATAGTTGAATGTACCCGTATTATAAGAGTGTTGCCTGTTAAAGGGTTAATTACTCAAAAACTCGCTAGATGGCTGTGTGTTTAGTTTCCTTAGACTCTCTTTGATAGAAAAAAACATTACGTTTGTATATGAGTATCGTAGGATGATCTGTTCCTTGTGAGCGACTTTTTTTAATTGCCGGAAATATCACAAGTGATGAGCAGAACCTCACGGATCCCAGTAGACTTAACAGACTATTGTTTTTAAAAAGCTTAGATATTAAGCATTTGGAACTATATGCTACATTTAATTATTTATTTTATAAAAATTTAAATGTAACCAATACATTTAGAAAATAAATGTCTTGTTTTATACCTGATCTGATATGGTAATAGAAATAATTTTTATTTTTGAATTCCCTGATTTTACTAATAACACATCGTTTAATTACAATATTTTACTTGTATTAAATGCGAAGTACTGAACAATATTATTTTTTACCGTTTAAAAGCGGTTTTGTTTTTTGTTATAAAGTTATATAATTTCACTCTTTTTAGTACTTTTAATTTAATAATCCTGTATTGTGTAAACATAATTAGCGATATTTCCATTATTATGTGGGGCTATATTTGAGAGTTCCCCTCGATTTCCTTGGGATTCCATCATCAGATCTTGACTTGGTGACAATAGGACCACCTCGAAAGTTTAAGCTTTCGAACAAAAAAGAATCATCAAAATCGGTTCATAAACGACAAAGTTATCCGCGAACAAACATAAAAAAAGCATATATACGGTCGAATTGAGTGACCTCCTCCTTTTTTGAAGTCGGTTAAAAAAAGATCGATTTTTTGGAAATCGATCTTTTAGAACTCGATTTTTCGTGAATCGATTCATTAGGTCACGATTCGAATCGATTCAAAAATCGATCTTTTTCGGATGAATCGCCATCCCTACTTGCGACTGTGGCAAGAGTTACATTGGGGAAACTCGACGCAATATCGCTACCAGGGTAAGCGAGCACATACGCTGTGTGAAGAATTTGGACAGCAAAGGGTCGGCAGTCGCTGAACATGCCCACGAAACGGGTATGACGCATTTCATTCGCTTTGATAAAGCAACAGTACTGGCGAGGGAAAAGTTCCTAGTACCCCGTAAAGTACGCGAAGCAATTGAAATTAGTCGCCGTCCCAACTACAATCGAGACAGTGGTTGGACTGTCCCCTCAGCCTGGAAACCGATTCTTCATACCACGTCAGACCTCAGTGCAGCATATACTCTGGAGAGCGACACAGACAGCATTGTATGCGCCCCGTCTGGTAACACCGTAAGCGCACTCGCGGTTGATAACGACGCAGACGCACAACACGATCCGGAGACTGCCAACACCTCCACCTCCCTCCGCGCCGCGCACGCCGCAGTCCGCAGTCTTCGCCGAGGCCATCTAGCGACCGCACGCGATGGCTCATGATGAAGGACCTCGGTACGGTCCGAAACATGTCGGGCGCCCCCGAAACAATCCGCGAGGTAAGCCGGGACTTTATAAACAAATTTGTCATCTTTGTCGGGGTTCGGCCTTGGGGTAAAATTTTGGGAACATCCAGGCATAGGAGAACATACTATTGAACTGATTGGTGAAACGTTTTTTAAACATTCAAATATTGGGGCATAATCCGTAGAACATCCTGGCTTTGGAGAGTTATCCTTCGAAAATCCTGGCTTTGGAGATTGATTCTCGGTAAACAGAAATCAAGTAGGTACAGGTTCTTCAATTAAGCAATCCACGTCATTAACTATTTCCAGTTCTCGATGAACAAGATCTATCATTCGGTTAATTCTACCTCTACCAGCCATCCTAAAAAGAAAATGACTAACTTAAATAAAAATGTACAAAAACTATGTATTTAACCTACTTCATGAATCACTCTATCTATTAAAAATACATCAAAATCCGTTGCGTATTTTTAAAGATTTATACCTACTATGTAGAGATTTCCAAATAGTTACGTTCCTTAATACATTCTTGTAACGTAATTATTAGGTGTAAAAAGGTACAATTAGACTTGAACCTGTTAAAGTATACATTCACTACGACATAAATTACAAAAAAAATATGTGTAAAACGATCTACTCGCGTTACTGCAGCGCGTCGACACAGGTTCTGCTCAGTAGGATGCGCGAGCAACTGACGGGTAGAGATGCGCGATACGAATCGATATTATGCTGTATCGATACATAGCAATGCGATATATCGATATTTTGTATCGATACACAACCATACAATACGCATCGATATATCGTATCTCCAGGTAAAAAATATCGAATCCATGTATATCTTCTTAAAATTATGATTTTGAACCTATAATAGTAAACATTCTCTATGTTTTGGTAAGGAGAGATTAATGTAACCAAATCTAGCAGTAAACAGCAATCATTCTGATTTTTTTCTGGTCACCGTAGAACAAAACGCAGCTAAGCGAGGAATAATAACAAAACGCTACAGTTTAATACCACGAACGCATCCATATCTATGTAAAGAGTCTATGCTTGGGGGATTTCCCGTCGTCGATTCCCGTAATGAATGTACCTATGTTTGTCTTTGTCTTGCGGTCTTAGACAGCTGACAGTTTACAGTAACAGACTGCATATTCAGCCGAAATCCGTGAAGTTTTAGAAATTGTTTTAAAAGTTTAGCTTTATATCAACTAAAAACAGTGTAAAAGTCTTTCGTGTTTATCATTTTTTTCAAATTAATCTTTAAATACAGTATTTAAAAGATAAATGAGTGATGTAAATCTCATTACCGATTTTATCGGTAAATTTTCATCACTACGGTGACCTTGTAACGACACAATAATTGGCCAATTCTAACGCAATTCCAATATCGGCAGGATTGTTTTCAAGAGTACCATTTACGTCATCGTCAGGATTGGAATCGGAATCGCATTGGCATTGGATTAAAATTGAGATTGTTTTCGAGAGTAGACCTGCTGTTTAAAAAATGGATAAATATCGTATGTATCGATACAAGACGTTGCGATATATCGCTGAATCGATACGATTGGTTGCGATACGTATCGATACGCTGTATCGATACAAACGATTATTTTGGACATCTCTACTGACGGGACTCGGGCGCTATGCGCTCCCCACTCACCCGCACCACTCCCCCGCAGCGACGAGTTATATCGTTTCTCACGTAAAATGAAAGCTATTCGTAGGATACAACTAGAATGTATTATATTACATTTATTAATTTCACAATAGCATAATGTGAATACTGATTTCAAAAGAGTTATACTTGACTTTTGACATTTATTTTGGTGAAAACAAATTGATGTCTAGTAATATCATTACTCACTAAGCCATTTAATAAGGACCATCTGTTGTTGTATTGGTAAACACCAATTTGATAAAAACGTAGGTAGTTTATGTTCATTTAGATTAAAAAACACAATTTTATTTTTTTATTTTTCAGTTTAAAACAATACGAAAGTACTTGAATCCGAATTATTGTAGTTTTGTTTGTATTAGTTAAACCCATATGCACCGTTTACACCAAATGATAGAGCATTTCTTTCTGATCAATTTGGTATATTTAACTAATTTTCGACAAAATTGGACTTGTACTCCTTTTCACTAGGGCCACAGATATTTCGTGTCGAATTTTTTTCTTAACGTTTCAAAGCTGATAATTTTTTTTATTGAATTTACCGGACATAGCTAAAATATAAAATAACTATTTTGGAAAACCACTATTAATTTATTAATTTATTTGTTTTTATTTTTTTTATTTTTTTAATAATAATATATTATTATTTAATTATTAATTAATTAACAATAATAAAAATAATTAATAAATTTATTAATTTTTGAAGAAATTGTCTATATTCGTTCGGAAATATTTTTTTTCTTCAAACTGATGTAAAAAATCGGCTAAATAAATTATTTCAGGCTTGAAAACATTATTTTCAGGCCAACCCATGGGAGGAAGGTTGTCGTGACGAAGTTCAACAAAACGAATGCGAAAGACCACGGAAACGTTTTCATGGACGCGAGGTTCCGCTGGCCGTAAGGAAATCTGTCACTGTCGAACAAATAAAAAACGCGGCCACGGAATTTTTGATCTAAAAATGTTGGGAAAAATCAGTTCCTTTGCTAACGAATCCGATATTTGTTATCATAAGTGCTGTAAAGATCAGTACTTGCGCGACATTTCAAGGAACGAGGACCGACCATTTTTCATTAAAAGGAAGGCATCAAACACTGCCTACACGATTTTGTGCCACACGTTGGAGCAACGCATAATAAAAAAAACAATGCTTGTTTTTTAACACTGTGAAGAAAGAGTATGACGAGTTACTAATAGAAGAAACCAAATTCGCTATCACATTCTATCAAGACCACAGCACTCTCCGATCGTCACTTGGAAAACAAACTGATGGAAACTTTCCATCGCAGGATTAAGATTATTTATGCCGAAAAGAAAAAAATTCTTGCTCCGTTTGACGTCGACATTGTAACCTACCAGGATTTATTCAAAAGTATGTCGATGAAAGAAAATATTCGGTCCATTGCAAAAGACATAAGAGAGGAAATTGTGAACTACACCACGAAAATTACCCCATGACCTTTCTGCAGAAGATTTACTGAAAGGAGAATGCAATTCCGTACCAGAGCTTTTGACTTGCTTCATGGAGGCATTAATTTTAGGCGATGCGTCACGTATATCGAAGAAAAAGCGTGAAACTCAAAAAAGAAAAAAGAAAACGAACTCACGATTTTTTCTCTCGGACAAGATCTGATGTACGCTACGTACAGTCGCAGAGTTTTAACATCGAAACACGTTTCTTTGGGGTTGGCAGTGAAGAGCACGTGCAACAGCAAAAAAATTGTCGAGTTACTATCCAAGTTTGGGCATTGCTGCTCTTATATGACACTCGAAGAACTGGAGACTGAATTGACATATTCAACGATAAATTCGACATACGCATGTCCGGAGGATATTGCACGCCGCCAGGGTTACCAACTCCTTAAAAAAATACCCCTAAGATCAAGATGAAATAGCCTTAAATAACCCTAAAGCACAATTGAAAAGCCCCAAAAAAAAGCCCTATATTTTGTAATTTCTTCCAGTTGCCAAAGGCTAAATTTTTATACTAAAAAAATTTAAAAAAACACTATCTATAATTTAAGGTTTATTAAAGTAAATAAAATATAACTTATTTCTATTGACAACCTTTTATTAGAATTATTAGTATAAATAATTAAAGACCTACATTGTCAATAATTATTAACAAATCGTTTAACTCCCGACTTGGCGTTTCATTTGAGCTGTCGGAATTCTTGAAGTCATACCAATGTTTACTAAAATTTTTGTAAAAGAATTGACAGCTGGTGGACAAGGACCACCCTCCTTATTTTTCGACTTTTAAATTATCCCCGGGGTACTTTCTCGTTTGATTATATACCTCTAAATATGAAATTAGTTTCTTTTGTTTTATTTTTTATAAAGATTTAGAGGTCGCTACCAGCTGTCATTTTTTTTTACAAAAAGCATTGAAGGACAGCTTAAATGATGGAACACATGGAAGTAGATTTATTCTATGGAGATAACAAACAACGACTACTTTTGCCTTTACATCTCGTTTTGGATTGAAGTATGTGTATTAACTTATTACTCTTATTAGTGTACGTGCATATTCTCCTTTATATTAAACGTTAAGTGTGTACGAACTATTATGACTGCTGACTAGGCTTTGACCCGATTGTCCATTTTTAACATTATATTACATTCATTAAAGGAACTTTGAGTGAAGTACTCGTCTTTTATTTATACTCACGGCCACCAACATTTCATGGCGACCCTGCCAAAGGGCTCTGCCAAGGGGCCTATAGTTTAAAGTTAACAGTAACTAAACTAAATAATTAATAGAATAAAACCATGTGTCGCTCAACCGTCGAAAAAGAAGAGGTATTTTTAAACCAAAATGCGGCCGGAGGAAACAACGACGGCCTGCTGAAGGACATTGGAGGCCATGTGGACCGCATGAGCATCGCTATGTTTGTAATAATGGCATTCGGCATCGTTATATTCCTATACTTCGCTGGTCGAGTCTACAAGAGCTGCCATCAACAGTGGTACCAGAGGGAGTTCGCCCAAAATGCGCTGGAGCGCATTCGACGATCGCTTCGTGGACGTGAAAGAAGGGATGGCGAAACTGCTTAATTTTTGAGAATTCGTAAATCTTTAAAGTGGTATGTAAAATAATTTTATAAAACGTAGAGTGATTAATAAGCATACCTAGAACGCGGCGGAAATGCATCGAAGTCAAATATCGCAAGTCAGCGTTATGCGCTCGGGGTATCGTGTTCGCTGAGTGATTGTGCACCGTTTTAGTGATTTTAAAGAACTGGATAATTATTTGCTTTAGAAATATGTAGAGTTAAGAATGAATAGACTGTACTAAGTAAAATGTTATATCCATGTTTAAGTAAAATATGATAGAAACTTTAAATAATTATTATGATATATTGATAGGCATTCGAAAATACTTAATAAAAAAGGGTCAAAGTAGGTACACGTGTAAAACTACGCAGGCAAAGTTAGATGAAGCACATGAAGTATTATATAAATGTAGGGAAATTATTTCTAATATAAAATTAAGTAAAAATTCTGATATTATTGTATTGTCTTTAGATATTTATCAGAATATACAGAAGGTATACGAAGGTATACGAAATACGAAGACGAAGTAAAAAAAATTATGCGTTTTGCCCGAAACTAATATTGGCAAAATGGAATTCGATTTAAAGGTTGCGTGTAGTTTGATTCCAGCAATGGACGGTGTTGAAGAAACCACCAAACGGATGATAGATGCCATCGAGATGTATGGAGACATGGTTAATGAAGCTGGTAAGCCCTTATTGATTATGTTTGTTCTGAAAAGTAGATTATCAGAAAATGCAAAATTACGTCTATTAAAAACATATAAGTCCATTGAGACACTTCTAGTAGATTTAAAGAAATTTCTTTTACCGAAAAAATCTTTTATAGCTATTCAGACTCAATTACAAAACAGTAAACAAGGTTCTAAATCTATAGACGAGTATGGGACTGAAATCGAAAAATTATTTACTGCCCTAACTATTTCGCAGGCGGACGGTCAGTCTGAAGCAATGTCTGTTTTAAAGCCGATTAATGAAAAATATGCAATAAAACGGTTTTCAGATGGTCTGCGGAACTCTAGGCTGTCTACAATCATTGCAGCGCGCAACTACAGCACGCTACAAGAGGCTGTCCAAGCGGCGAAAGATGAAGAAGTGTCATCGGAACGATCTTCAGGTAACATTATGAATGCATTTAAGCAAGGACAGGGAAATAACTATTTAAGGCGCGGAGGAGGTCACCAATATCCGCAACGTAATTTAAATAATCGCAATCATGGTCAATATCGTAGCAATTATTATCGTGGACAGGATAACCGGCATAACTTTATGGACTATAGGGGAAAGAGGCCTGCCATATCGCAGTACAATTTTCGAGGTAGCCGTGGTTCTAGATATGTCACAAATAGTAAGAACAGGAATGTACGGCAGGTATATACGGCAAGCAATTTGTCAGGCAATAATACCGTAGAAACAAATGAGAATGACAATGTTTTAGCTAATAATACAAATCAGTTTTTCGATCTTAAGAATTTCGTTTTATCGTGTAGCGGTAATGCAAAATATGTTTCCTTTTATATTAATAACATTAAGAACTATTTTCTTATTGACACCGGCGCTACACTATCCGTTATAAAACGGGAAGCGTTGCCATATAACATCCCTACATATAGAGATAACACTTTGGTGAATGGAATAGGAGGACAGAAACAATCTTTAGGTTCCGTAAATTTAGCGTTATGCGACGATAAAAAACAATCGTTTCTACATAATTTTATTATTTTAGATGCATTGCCATTACAAGCAGATGGTATATTAGGTTTAGATTTTTTAAATAAATACGAGAGTAATATTGATTTAAAAACTAACATTTTAAGATTACATAATGATGGTCGTGAAAATATTTTAAGATTAGTTGATATACACGAGAGAAGTAACGATGTATTGGTTATTCCAGCACGATCCGAATCAATACATTTCTTATATGTAGAAGAGAGCATTAAAGATGTGATTGTATGCGGAAGGGAATTAATGAAAGATATATTCTTAGCTAATTCGATTGGAACGATAAAAAATAATAGGATTCCTCTGAAGATATTGAATGTTAGTGAGAAGGAAGTTTTGTTACCAATCTTTAAGCCTGTTTTGTATGCTTTGAATGATTACGACATTTGTGAATTTAAAAACAACAATATAGATGTTAATAGAGTTCGCAATTTATTATCACAGTTGCAATTAAATCATTTAAACACAGAAGAACGGCAATCAATTGAATCAATTTGTGCAAAATATTCTGATGTTTTTTACCACACTGGTGATAAATTAACAACGACAAATATATATGAGCAATCAATTACAGTAAAACCTAATTCCACTCCCATTTATACTAAGCCATATAGATTACCTCAAGCTTTAAAGCCAGAAATAGCCAAGCAAATAGATCAAATGATACAGGATGACATCATAGAAGAATGTAACAGTGAATGGTCAAGTCCAATTTTGTTAGTACCCAAGAAAAATATAAGAAATACGGAGAAGAAATGGCGATTGGTAGTTGATTTTCGGAAATTGAATGAAATAGTATGTGACGATAGATTTCCTTTACCAAACATGAATGAAATCTTAGATTCTCTTTCTGGCGCTATTTACTTCAGTCACCTTGACCTTCATCAAGGCTATTATCAGGTTAGTTTAGATCCACAAAGTCGTAAATTAACAGCATTCACAACTAATACGGGTCAATACCAAATGAAGTGATTACCCATGGGACTTAAAACAAGCCCAAGCGCATTCAGTCGTATGATGTCTGTTGCACTATCTGGTCTGACATTTGAAAAATGTTTTGTTTACTTAGACGATCTCATTGTATTTGGTAGAAATTTAGACAGTCACAATCAAAATTTAATCAATGTTTTAGAGAGGCTACGAAAAGTTAACCTTAAATTAAATGCTCAAAAATGTGAATTTTTAAAGAAAGAAATTTTGTATTTAGGACATGTAGTTTCAGAGAAAGGAGTTTTACCAGATCCAGAAAAAACTAGTGTTTTAAAAAATTATCCCACTCCAAAAAATGCCGAAGAAGTAAAACGTTTTGTAGCATTTTGTAACTTTTATCGGAAGTTTATAAAATCATTTGCAGAAATAACCATGCCTTTGAACAAACTATGTAGAAAAAATGAACCTTTTATTTGGAATAATGAATGTCAAAAAGCTTTTACTTTCCTTAAGAATGCATTAATGACCTCACCAGTTTTGCAATATCCTGATTTATCAGAAGGCAATGAGTTTGTTGTGCAGACAGATGCATCAGGTATCGCTTTAGGTGCTGTCCTATGTAATAAAGATTTAAGGCCAGTAGCATACGCCAGTAGACCTTTAAATAAGGCCGAAAAGAATTATCCCACAATTCAGAAGGAACTTCTTGCAATAGTTTGGTCAGTCAAATATTTTAGACCGTATCTTTATGGTAGAAGTTTTACAATTATGTACAGATCACAAACCCTTACTATATTTTTTTGGAATGCGAGATCCGTCAAGCAGGTTACTAAAATTTAGATTGACGCTGGAAGAATATAATTTTAGGATAGTTTATGTGAAAGGTAAAAATAATGTGACTGCAGATGCTTTATCTAGAGTCACTATAACGTCTGATGAATTGAAAGGTATGCATGATCAAGTAGTGAATGTGATGACAAGAGGACAGAGGAAAAGAATGAATGATATAGCTTCTCCCAAGGTTGTTAAGAATGGCGAGAATGCGGACCTTAGTAAATTTACTGACAATTGGCCTGTACAACCAAAAGTTGTAGATATATTAAGGAAGCCGTATGACTCGATAGAAATGGTTTTAATGGAAGGGAGAAAGATAGATATACTAAGAAAGAACAATACTATAAGTAATGAATCTGAATGTTTCGCATTTAGTTCAAGTAAGAAGATGTTATATATTAATCTTAATTTCAAGGCGCATTTCTCGCGAGCCGAATTTGCAGAAATTAAGCTTATTTTGTAAATCGATGCGCATCGATGAAGTTTGTATTATAAAAAATGAAGAAAATATTGATTTCATTAGAAATGTCTGTGATGAAGTTAAATCACTAAAGGACTGGTCCGGACCACGTATATGTATATTACGAGGAGTAAAAAGAATAACGGAAAATGACGAAAAAAGCATAATAATGAACGACTTTCATTTACTACCCTCTAGTGGTCATGCTGGAGTGCGTAGGATGATTAATACCATCAAAAGACGATACTATTGGCCAAGTATCGAAAAGGATGTACAAGACTTTGTAAGAAAATGTAGCAAATGTCAGAAAATGTAGCAAATGTCAGAAAATGAAATTCTTCTGGGGCATTTGATAAGGTTTATTTAGATGTAGTAGGACCTTTGGAAAGGGATATAGAAAATAACTGCTATATATTGACCATACAATGCGAGTTAACCAAATTTGTTCAAGCTTTTCCTTTAAAAAATAAAGAAACAATGTCTATAGCTGATGCATTCGTAAGAAATTTTATTTTAATATTTGGTATCCCAAAGGTAATAGCAACAGACAGGGGGACGGAATTCATCTCTACTACAATGGAACAGGTTTGTAAACTTTTAAAAATTGATAAACTGTCTTCAACCGCTTATCATCACCAATCAATAGGTGCTCTTGAAAATGCGCACAAGACGCTGGGTGCATTTTTAAGAATACAGTGCGAATCTTACACAGATACTTGGAGTTATTGGTTACCGTTCTGGTGTTTTAGTTTTAATAACACAGTGCATTCCGAAACAAATTACACGCCTTTCGAATTAGTTTTTGGTAAACTTTGCCGCATACCTTCTAGAATTACTGATAAAATTGAACCACTATATAATATTGATGATTATCCTTTGACCTTGAAATATAGATTACAAATAGCTCATTCAGATGCCAAGAAAAATTTGTTAAAAAATAAATATAAAAGAAAATTACATTATGACAAATCTGTAAACTCTGTTACGTATAATGAGAATGATTTGATATTAATAAAGAATGAAACAGGTGGAAAATTAGATCCTATATACAATGGTCCTTATGTAGTTTTAGAAGATTTAGGTTGTAATGTAAAAGTTAAGATTAAAGATAAGGTAGATATAATTCATAAAAATAGAACAAAACTTTTTTGTCATTAAAATATAAATTAACACTATTTCATAAGTAATTTGTGTGTTTCTGTGTGTGATTGATTTAGTTACTTAGTTTATTATTATTTTTTATAAAATATGATTGTAATGTTTAGCTTATTGTAATTTTGAAAAAAAAATGCTTTTCACATTTTTTTTTGTTCACCCCCGAAGGTGAAGTATGTGTATTAACTTATTACTCTTATTAGTGTACGTGCATATTCTCCTTTATATTAAACGTTAAGTGTGTACGAACTATTATGACTGCTGACTGCGCCCTCTGTTACGGTACGTGCGACTTCTCAATACACTGGGGAGACCCGCTTGTGGGAGGCCAGCGACCGATCCGTTACCGTATGAGTAGCTTTCTAACAGGATGCACTAAGTATGTGTCCTTCAGATCAAAACAAAACTGATGCTTGTTGGGTACACCAGCCTGCTGAGACCTAAAGTTGTCAGTCAGTATTTGTCTGCCTAGCGCTCTATCCTGTCTCGTGCCTAAATACCCTATCCTATACTTAACGTATTTTTAAAGTTTCTACTTAGTACGCCTGCGCCCTCTGTTACGGTACTTGCGACTTCTCAATACACTGGGGAGACCCGCTTGTGGGAGGCCAGTGACCGATCCGTTACCGTACGAGTAGCTTTCTAACAGGACGCACTAAGTATGTACATGTACTTTAGATTACAACAAAACTGATGCTTGTTGGGTACACCAGCCTGCTGAGACCTAAAGTTGTCAGTCAGTAATACTCAGTACTCACTGTGGCCCAAGACACTTTGCTGGCCGTTCCTTCTGAATCAGTCTTGTGAGCCTGCTTGACTGACAGTGAGATCCCTATCCTAACTACTCCTTCCACCCCCTTCATAACCCCTCACTGTGGCCCAAGACACCTTGCTGGCCGTTCCTTCTGAATCAGTCTTGTGAGCCTGCTTGACTGACAGTGAGATCCATATCCTTACTACTCCTTCCCCCCCTTTTACAACCACTCACTGTGGCCCAAGACACCTTGCTGGCCGTTCCTTCTGAATCAGTCTTGTGAGCCTGCTTGACTGACAGTGAGATCCCTTCCTAGGCATTCCCACCATTTCCCTTTCGCAACCCCCTCGCCGTGGCCCAAGACACCTTGCCGGCCATTCCGTCTGAATCAGTCTTGTGAGCCTGCTTGACTGGCGGCGAGTTCCTCACTCACTCACTCATACATACACACGACACATCCACAGGGAAGCTAGGGACCGTAGGGTTGCTAGGGTGGTAGACGACCACACATAGGTAATATAATTTCATGTACAGCTGTTCGAAACCAAACACGGACACGCTATACACAACATAGCACACTAGTCGTGACGACACTACAATATAAATAATACACACACACCGTCCGCGACTACATCACAAGACATTACAATTCACAGACCTCACACACTGGTAAGACAGCTGTACTTAGGCTTTTACCCGATTGTCCATTTTTAACATTATATTACATTCATTAAAGGAACTTTGAGTGAAGTACTCGTCTTTTATTTATACTCACGGCCACCAACATTTCAGGATCATTGGATGCATGAAATTTTTTATGCCCCTAAAAATAGCCCTAATTTTTTTTAGGCTTTAAAAAAAGCCCAATAGACACGTTTGCGCCCTAAATTTAGGGCTAAAAGCCCTAAGTTGGGAACCCTGCACGCCGCCCTGATTTGAATACTGGAGTCGCGTTTGATAATTTTGATCGCTTTGTTGACACACTCGATGGTAAAGACACACTGCACGACACGGTGGGGATCATTTTTGAAGATATCATTCCTAATGAAGAGGCAATCATATCACCAGCTGTTTTCCGTGAAGACAATTCCACCACCAATGGCGACCGCACGCGATGGCTCATGATGAAGGACCTAGGTACGGTCCGAAACATGTCGGGCGCCCCCGAAGTAATCCGCGAGGTAAGCCGGGACCTTATAAACATATTTACCTATCCTCACGAGACGTTTTATAGTAAAAAAGTTCAGTTTTTATAGTGGCAGCACTGCAACCCTTCATAAAAAAATGTTTTATAACGGCACGAAATTCAGATTTTTTGTTAGTTGTTGAAAATTTACGAGTGATCACAGTTAAACAATGGTATTTTTTTGCTGAACATTTCAAAGATTGTGCCTGTCAGTGTTAATGCCATTTACCAGAAAAAAGGTTTTATAAATAGATTTTAAAAGGACTTATAAAACTACCCTCGTATTTTGGGCGGTAACGGACTCGAACGTAAACGAAAATTCTAAACAATGTGTCGGGTATAAAAAAATCAAGGGTGACGATTGCTTGGTTGCTTTATCACAAGCAAGATCCTGTATTGAATCGCAGAAATGGTATAGCACTCGTTGTACAAAAAACGATAGGTGGTTTAAGGTAATAATAAACTGAGCCTACAAACGCAACGTACACGGTGCATTATGAGATTTAGCACGTTCAGACCGGGACCTCATGAACTGGTATGTGGTATCCAACGGGGCAAATTTTCATATGGCCACCGGTGGTACATCATCGCCCCGTAAACGGAAATACCTGCCGGGCGGGGTGCGCCTCCGGTGGACACGGCCAAAGATTATGCACGTATTATGCATTCTCTCTCTTTCTAACGATCTAATAATCCTATAATAGGTCAATTGTTTTGTCTCATCACTCAGTACCGCGTGACCTGCAATGACGTAACGGTGTTCGTGCGTATTTGTGCATTTCGCGATGATTTCGCGCCAAAAAATAAAACGACGCGTACGTGATTTTCCGCGCGGGCATGATTGTGTGTTTGCGTTTGTTTGTGCCTATGTTTATTAAATAAAATGATGTCGAGGGAAGATGAAAGTCCACCTGTTAGCCCAGGATCGTGTCACAGTGCCAACAATGATCCGTAGGAGGCGACATCAGATTTGCAGAGCGACGACGATGTGGTGGAAGAAAATTGAGACGACTTCGTATTAGACCCACATATGAATTACCATCTCGTGATATCCGACGTCGCAGATTGGCTACAATTTCCAATAGTTCAAGTGAAGAAGACATTTTCGATGTTCGCCCAAAGATAAAACGTATTCGTTTGCGTTCGATTGAAGATTTGGAGGACAATGAACCAACAGGAGCCATTGCCATCTTTGAACGCATCTGTGTCTTCGACTGGTAATGATGAAGATATGGGTAAAAGTGGCTATGAGCAAAATCAAGACAGAAATGCTTCTCGTTACACTTCCTCATCTGGTGAAGAGGAAGTGGAACAACAAGTGCGCCCGAGTATTTCAGGTTGGTTTCCTGATGATAATAATATCTTACCCATAGAAGAATATGACGACGATTGGAAGCTTTTGGTACATGGTTTGTTGACTGCAATAATCCCTATATTTTTGACAGACGAAATTTTATTTATTAGCGAAATTTTATCCCTTATGGTGACAGAAACAAATAAATATGCCAATGAGAAAAATGCTGGTGCCCATATACCTAGGCGTCACCGCAAACCATGGACTGATTTGACTATAGTTGAGATGAGGCAGTTTCTTGGTATAATTTTAATAATGGGCATTGTAAAACTACCAGAAATCCGACTGTATTGGTCCAAAAACCAAATTTATAAGAATACTGCTATTAAAAAAAAACTATGGCCCGTGACCGTTTTTTGAATCTACTGAAATATTGACATTTTTCTGAAGCACCAGTCAATGAAAACAACGAGCGTTTGCATGAAATCTGCCAAATACTCACCCTCATGGTAACGACTTTCAAATCCACTGTAGAACCTGGAAAAAGATGTTGTAATAGATGAAAGCATGGTACCTTGGAGAGGCTGGCTTATTTTTCGCCAGTACATACCAAATAAAACCCATAAATGTGGAATAAAGAATTATAAGATCTGTATGCCCAATAGTTACACATATAATTTGGACGAGTTGATGGCGTTTCAGGTCAAGGTCACCCTCAACAAGTTACTATGAAACTAATGGATGAGCTAACAGATAAAGATCGCATTCTTTACAGTGATAACTTTTACACAGGCATACCACTAGCAGAAACTCTAATGGAAAAGAAGACTTTTTTATGTGGCACAGTCCTACAAATCTATAAGCATCTACCAAAGCAAGCAGTAAAATCTAAACAGAGAAAGGGTCAAGTGATGGCTCTGAAGAATAAAAACGGTGTAAAATATATAAAATGGACCGACAAACGTACAGTTCATATGCTTTCGACCTGCAATAATCATACAGGAGCTCTTGTACCAAAGCCGCATCGCTGGAGGCCAAATGCTGTTGTGGAGAAACCGGACTTTGTTTTGGATTATAATAATGCGAAAAAGGGGGTAGATGTTTCAGATTAGATGGCTTCGTACTATACCAGCCTTAGAAAAACCCTAAAGTGGTACCGTGAATTTATCATCGAGATTGTTTGTGGCACAATGTTAGTAAATGCTTGGGTTATTCACCAGAAATTTAGAGAAGGAAAGAAACTATGTATTTTAGAATTACGGGAAAAAATTATAAAAGAGATGATTAGCAAGTCTAGCACTGATAATCAACCCGATGACGCTGCAGAGGAAGGTGTGCCAATTGTTAATCGGAAGCCGAAAGATAAGTTAGAGAAAACCGAAGGAATGCTTAGAAATACCCGAAAGAGATGCAGGCCTTGTTACGACCGTATTACAACAACCGAATCTGCGGCTATGGCTAGAAAAAAATCAAAACGCGTGAATACTTTTTGCTCTGCATGTGTCAGCAAACCAATGTGTTTGGGTTGTTGCAATTCGATTCATCAAAAATAATTTGCGTTTTGTACCATCAATGTCTTTATAATTTTTTTCATTCATGTTTGATTTAGTTTTCCTATTGTAACACTTTTTTTTTGGGAAGCTGAAAGTAACACTTACTTACTGCTAAAATTTATCCTGTTTTCATTCTAAGTGCCTTCAAACTCGTATGTTGAGGCCTCGCATTCATATTTACATTCTTATTACGTTGCATTTACAACAAACTTAACCTTTTCTGTCGTAATTCACTTAAATGCTAACTAAATATTGGAAGTAAAAACAAACAAATGTAGGTTATATGGACCCGGCTGATGTTGACGTTTCTGTAGAATTGTCAATTGACAGATCAACTAACTTATCGGAAAATTCGTTCCGTTTCGCACTCGCGAGTGTTGTAATCACAAATTGATAATATTAAAATTTCCTTGCTCAATAGTAGCTTTCAGCTAAGTTCGGAGTCTGAGAAAGAGTATGACTTACAACCACCTTTACGAAAGCGACGTCGACGAGTTCTGTCCATTACTGACACGAGCGACATTGAACTTGAAAATGCCGTGCCAAGTACCTGGTCACACCGCGTCGCTTCCTGCATAATCTACCATATGGCACCAACCAAAAGGTAATCAGCGTCGGATTATCCCGTACACTGAATTCCCAGGATTAGATCCACGACTTGTAAGAGAAATGGTCGGTAAGACCCCAGCAGATTTCTATCATCTTTTAGTACCAGACGAAGTATTTGAAATGGTGGCGGATTATACGAATAGCTTTGCTATCAATAAAATCACAGGGTCTGGCGCAGCATCTATATCTGCATGAATTCAGGTAGGCATGATTCGGAAGAACCGGAAGCATCTGCCAAAGGATGTAGTAAATGCTAAACTGAAGAGAGGCCAATTCGTGGCAAAGGAAAGCAGTGAGGGCATAACTGTAATGAATTGGAAGGATAAAAGAGACGTCTTTTTGCTATCCACAAAACACTCAGTGCGATTCCAGAATGTCCGAAAACGCAACGGAACTGTTTCCAAACCAAAAATAGTCATTGACTATAACGGCGCTAAAGGGGCTGTAGATATGTCAGATCAGATGGTTGCTTACTCAACTCCACTGAGGAATAAAATGGTACAAGAAGTATGCAATCAACCTTCTCCTGAACACAGCAGTGGTCAATGCACTGGTCTTGTATCAAAGCGTCACTGGCAAGAAAATACAAATGGCAGACTTTCGGCTAGAATTACTGAAGTCGTTTTGCAGCCAACAAGATGTTCCAGTTGCAAGACCTAGAAGAATGGCACACAAATTGCAACAAAAAGAAGGACAAGCCAGAACAAGCAGGCGAACATGTGTGAATTGCTACAAAATTAATGTAGCTACTTACGGCAGAAAGTTGGCCAAAAACAAGACTAAAAAGGTGAGAACGTTTTGTCCACAATGCCCAGAGAAACCTTTTCTCTGCATATCTTGGTTCAATGTGCTTCATCATTGACCAATTTTTTTTGCCTCAAAGAAGAGAATTATGTTTGTTATCACTGATTTCATTTATGTGCCAAATATTCATGACAAAGTTTTTAAATTCGTAGTATTTTTTTGAGAAGTTTTTTAAGTTTTTTTCGAAGTTTGTTTAGTTAATTTTTTACTAAGTTCAAAAATAAGTGATTGCCTAACGTATAATAAAACGTTTTTAAATATTTTCTAATAAAACATATATTTTTTAAACCTTCTTTTATTTTAACGTTCGTATACCCGCGCGTTGGTCTGTGAGACCGACAAAACACATTTGTTCATTTATTTCTTTCTTTGACAACTCTTACAACTTGAGTCTTTCGCTAGGTGCCGGATTTATTGCTCACTTCATATCAGTACGCATCGCGCGTTTGTGCGATAAACACGTGTTGCTGTTTTTGGCGCCAATCGGTCTGTGAGACCGACGCGGGTATAGGTGCAACTTTTTATGTAAGTATTAAATTATTTTTGTAAGTGTTTTTTGCGCAATAAAGTAATTTTTACTGTATTGAATGTATTGTATTGTATTACTAACCTGTTTTTGGTGCTTATTACGTGTTGTTTTGTGTTTTTAATTTAAGGTTATGAATGATTTTGATGACTTTCATTTCATTTTAGATTTCAGTCTGCTAACATGACTACGAGCAAGTAATCAGAGCACTGTTAGAGGAACAAGGCACTGGATCTGACTACGATGATGGGTCTGATAGCGAAGAGGAAGATTTGGTTGAAGTCCAGGAAGAAAGGTACGATACCGAGCAAGACGACGACGACGAAAATAGTGTGGAGCTGGGTGAAGAGGAGCCTCAAGGATCAAGAGAGTTTTACCTCGGGAAAGATGGTCGGACAAGGTGGAATAAAAATCCTGCCTCAAACCAAGTTAGAAGGCGTGCCCGGAACATAGTTACTCAACTTCCAGGACCTAGACATGAGGTCAGAAACTTAAAAGAGCCGGGTGAAATTTGGAAGTTATTTTTCCATGAGAGTGCTATTGATATGATCGTAAAGTGCACGAATGAACAGATAAATCGAATAAAGTCAAATTTTTCTAGAGAAAGGGACTGTTCTGAGACTGATAAAATAGAAATTGAAGCACTCTTAGGCCTCTTGATTTTTGCTGGAGTTCGAAGAAACAGTCGCCTGAATGCGAAAGATTTATTCAAAACAGACGGAAGTTCCCCGGAGATATTTCGAATAACAATGAGTTGGAATAGGTTCTATTTATTGATGCGTTGCCTAAGATTTGATGAAAAAGATACACGAGCAGAAAGGGCAAGTATAGATAAATTGGCTTCGATAAGACAGTTATTTGAAGATGTTGTGTCGGCGTTCGAAAAATATTACAGTTTATCTCAATTTGTTACAATAGATGAAAAATTAGAAGGTTTTAGAGGTCGTTGTAGTTTCAGGCAGTACATCCCGTCAAAACCCAATAAATATGGTATAAAAATTTATGCTCTGACGGATGCCAAAACATTTTACACCACGTCTATGGAGGTTTACTTAGGAAAGCAGCCTGATGGACCCAAAAAAGTTGATAATTCGTCTATGGCACTCGTTCTGCGACTTATCAAAGGCATTCACAATACTGGCCGAAACATTACATGTGACAATTTCTTCACTAGTATTCCTTTGTTGGACAAACTGGAATCGGAACACAAACTTACTTTGATTGGCACTATACGCAAAAACAAGAAGGAATTGCCAAAAAAAACTTCACAGAATCACGAGGCCGAACCGAGAATTCCAGTTTATTCGGGCACCGAGGAAACTGCAGTTTGGTTTCCTATGTACCTAAAAAAGGCAAAAATGTGCTGTTTGTCTTGTTTCTAGTATGCATGATGATGCTGAAGTTGATGAGAGGACTGGAAAACCGCAAATGATCCTGGACTACAACTCTACCAAAGGAGGAGTTGACACTGTCGACAAATTGTGTGCGACGTATAATGTCGCTCGAGGTACAAATTAATGCGTTTGTAATTTACTTGCAAAATAATATAAACAAGAAAATTTAACGCAGGAAATTTCTTGAAGCTCTGTCGTACGATATCATTCGGCCTGTGACACCGTGCGCGGGTATAGGTGGTACAAAAATTGACGCGGGTATAGGAAGGTTAAAACCACATCTTGTGTACTTAGCCAAAAAATCAACTAAGGCTTTTCTTATACCTAGTGTCGAAACGAGCCCGTCGCGCGGCCACCGGTGAGCCCCACGGCCTGAACGGGTAGTATTGCTGTCGCTCACCGGTGAGCCCCATGGCCCAAACGGAATATCACCAAATTTGAATCGGGAATATGTTAATATAGCAATGAATCCTGGAATAGCACATAGGCTATTTTTTTATCCTACGGAACCCATTAAACAGGTCTACGCAGGCGAAGCCGCTGGCGGAAGGCTAGTTAATTATATATCTCAAATCGGCGTTATATTTGAAAATTATATGTAAAATAAATATTTTACCAAAGATGTAATTATGAAGAGGGATTGTTGAATAAAATTGTCTCACAATACATTGTTTTTTATTGGTCTTTAAAAACAATAATGCAATATTATTATGTGTAAAGATTTTCCTGTTACTTACCGGTTTTAAAATGTAAGGTAGTTATAGTATATCTCACTAGCGGATCCAGGACTAGAGGGCTCCAGCCAGCCAGGTTCACCCTTGACAAACCTTAACCCTAGATTCATAACCATTCGTCCCACAGACCGGGCGAAACATAAATTTGTTTCTAGTGCCTCGAGTGAAAGAGACAGAATGATGACCTCTCAAGTACCTTCCTAGATCGCGTGACCGTTATGGCTGCCATACATGCTACGGTCCACCGGAAAGGTACACCTGTGCAGGTATGCCTGCGCAGGTAGACCGGAATGTGTGTGGGAATAGACCTGTGCAGTTTTTTGAGCCTGCGCAGGCAACCGGCGCAAGATCAAAAATCAATTCTTTCGAGTGACACCGTACGGTGTACCTGTGCGTGTGTGCGTGTACTCCGGTCGCCTGCGCAGGTCGCGTCAGTTGTTTTATAGTGTTTCTTTCGGACGGTTGTCTCGTCGCTCGCATCGTATTGCCACGAATGCCACGTAATACAGCAATTGAAAATGGCGCCACCAAATTCAACTAAAAAAATCCTTGAAGATTTTATCTAAATTTATAGAAGTCATCCATGTCTTTGGCAAATTAAAAACAAAGATTACCATAATCGAGACAAAAAAGAAGCTGCTTATAAATTACTCATAGAAAAATTGAGAGAAATTGAGCCAGATGCGAACAAAGAAGTAGTTGTGAAAAAGATTAATAATTTAAGAAGCAATGTTAGGAAGGAAAAGAAGATATATGACCAATCTTTTAAGTCTGGGGCATCTGCTGATGATGTGTACCGTATAAAACTGTGGTACTACGATTTGTTCAATTTCGTTCATGATCAATGCATTCCAAGGGAATCTTCATCCAACTTAGATAGTGATGACGAAAATAGTTGTGAGGTAAGTAAAATATTTCATACTTCGTAGTATACATTTTTATTAAGTTGAATACATACTCGTAGAACACATTTCATTATTTTGTATTTACCGTCATTCAAAATTTCACCAAAGCTTATAATATAACTATTAGTGATGTTCCGGATATCCGTATCATCGAAAATAAAGATCCGTATCCGTATCCGCGGATATACATTTTTAACGATCCGGTACGCACGGCTACACATCAAGCTATACAAAACCAGTATAAGCTGTCTTCTGATTGTACGAAAAACCTATACAATGCGAGGTCAGCTAAAACTGGAAATGCATAGCTTGATGTGTAGCCGTGTGTACATCACTAATAACTATGTATTTATAACTACCTAATCCGCTCGTTCAACCTAATTTATTTATTAATTTACATGATCATTTTGCCATGGTACCCTTCCCTCCTGATTGAAATAATTCATAAAATTGTTTCGGACTATCTTCGCGTTGTTCAAAGTATTTCCTGGGTTTCTTCTTTCCAAGTTTTCCATGGTACTATTTTGTGTATTGTATCCTTTAGAAATTATAGTCCCGTTTTCAGAGTTTTCTCGATAAAAACATTTTTGAGGTGCATAAGACTTTTTTGAGTGTTCAATTAAAAAGTTATGTAATACACAAGATGCTTTCACTACTTTATCGATATTTTCGGGTTCTAAATTTATATGAGTATAAAATATCCGAAATCGTGATGCCATTATTCCGAAAGCATTTTCAACAGTGCGCCTCGCGCGAGATAATCTGTAATTTAGGATTTTTTTTTCTCGCGATATTAAATCTGCCTGCCGAAACGGTTTTATCATATCGGGGCGTAATGGGAACGCGTCATCTGCCACAAATATATATGGTAAATTTCGGTTACTTCCTGTTAACAATTCACTGCTTGGAATATGTAAATCACTATTTTCTAATTTTTCAAAAAATTTAGTGTTTTGTAGAACCCCTCCATCGGATATTCTACCATTCATGCCAATATCTATGTACACAAATTGGTATTTTGCATTAACCATTGCCATAAGAACCACACTATGTTGCCCTTTATAATTATAAAAATACGATCCACTATTAGCCGGTGGAACAATCGCTATGTGCTTTCCATCTATTGCACCAAGACAATGAGGAAAGTTCCATCGTTCTTCATACATCTTGGCTATTTCTTTCCACTCTTCTTCAGATGTAGGAAACTGTAATATAAAAATAACAGATTTATCATTTAGACAATAAGTAGCTATTTTTGATGTGAAATATCTATAGCGGCGGGACACAATCATGTATCAAAATTATTTGTTTTCAGAGAGACAACACTGAAGATTCTTCAAATGCCGATGAAGAATATTCATCCAACAGCGTATCTACCGACAACAACGAGGCCCAATCGACTTCGTCAAATAATAATTCATCTCGCCCACCAAAACCTTGTAAAACAAAAAGAAAAGATGAAAGCATAGCAAGTGAAGTATTGGAATCGGTTCGAGATCACTTTAAGCGCCCTCGCCCAATTGTGACAGAAGATAGGTGCGATGTTATTGGCAAAAATGTGGCGATGATACTGAGGGCTTTAGATGCGAAACAAATAATAGTCGCAGAAAAACTTATTAATGATTTACTTTTTGAAGCAGAAATAGGACACCTCACTCCCGAGCACGCCTATATTAACATGAGAGATATTTTGAAACTAAATCAACGAAGCTATGTTCCTGCTCAGCAATATCGACAACATGTATATCAATCCTCTCCTACTTCCAATAGGGCATATAATAATAATAATAATAATAATAATCATTTATTGCCATAAAAAAGTACAAAAGAGGTATAATACCACTTAAATATATTAAGGCAAAAGGATATGACTCAGCTTTGCTGCCACAGGATCGAGACCCTGTGCAGCGCTGTTTTTCAGTCATACCCTTTTATCCCTTAGATTTTATGCGGGAGTATGTCTGTGTCCGCCGCCGATTTACAATATTTTTTTATATAATTACTTTTAGGTACATATTTACATGCAAATTTTGAATTTCAAAATATATTTTTACCATTAATAAAATATTCAATTGTAATTTCTAATATACCAATTTCAAGTCTAATTTTCATTCGAATTATTACATTAAAACACCAATTAATAAATCATGCAAAAAGATAAAATAAAATATAAAATTTCATTCAATTAAATTAAAAATAAATTGAAACAAACATAAGATCACAATTTACCATTTAAATAATAATTAACAATTAAATAATTACAACACAATGTAGATTCTCGACTTACGAGTAGGTACCAACGACTGAGACTCGTATTTGTGTATGTGTGTGTGTGTGTGTGTGTGTGTGTGAGAGAGAGAGAGAAAGAAAGAGAGTGAGTGTGTGTGTGAGCGCGCGTGTGCGTGTACGTTACTTATATATATTAAAAAAACTTTCTTATGGACAGAAACTTATAATCTGCATGTCTCAAGTTTTCTGCAGCTAGTTGTTTTTTCAATAGTGCTGACCTATATCTTGATTTAAAGCATGCGTTACTCATTTTACCTCTTAAGGGTGGAGGTAGATCGTTCCAAATGCTAGCTGCAGCAAACTTAAAGCATCCTCTGTAACGCTTGGATCTATGTGCTGGTTTGTCTAAGAGATATTGAGTATTGGAGCGTGGATTCCGACCCGATATGTCTTTTATCCAACGAAGTTTTTCAAACAAATATTCTGGCCGCTTGTTCCAGATTACCCTCTGAACAGTACAGGCGTAGTGGAGGACTCTTCTAGCGGTCATGTTGAGAATACCTTTTCTGTTGAGATACGGGGTTATATGCTCTCTTCTCGGTACGTTGAAACAAAAACGGACACATGCGTTTTGAACCCGCTGGATAGCTCTTTCTGTACTAGTATTTATTCATGGGCCGAATACAGAACTACAGTAGTTGAATTGCGATAACACCAGGCTATCGCACAGACGCACACGCAAGTTAGATGTAATATAAGGTCTGATTGAGTACAAGGTTTTCAATTTGAAGAAGGCCGCCCTTATTTTGTTATTAATATGTTCCACATATTTTTGTTCTCCGTCTATTACTACGCCGAGATTACGAGCGGAAGTTACTGGTTCAAGAGCAAACCCATTTATTTTTACCTTCTCTTCGCAGCTTGTTACCACTTTGATTTGCCTCTTGGTGCCCAGGACTATCATTTGAGATTTTTCGGGATTAAGAACAAGAGAGTTATGTTCAGACCAGGTGTAGATATTTTGCAAATCCTCATTAATTTTCTTTATAGCATCTTTTGTTTCCTTCCCATTAAAAGAGTAATATATTTGGGTATCGTCAGCGTACATATGATATTTGCAGTGTAACAAGTGGTTTGGCAGGTCTGCTGTGTAGATGTTGAACAGTATTGGGCTTAATAAAGAGCCCTGAGGAGTGCCTCTTTGGAGTGGTTTGAGAGAAGAAAAGCGTTTCTCCCCATTTATGTCATCGATTGCGACCATTTGTTCTCTCTCAGTAAGAAAGTCATAAAACCAGCTGCAGGCATTTTTCGAAAAACCATAATGCCTAAGTTTTGATAACAGAAGGTTCGGCTGGAGACAGTCAAAGGCTCGTGAGTAATCAAGGAGAATCATTATAGTGCTGAGTCCCCTGTCCGAAGCCTCGGTCAGATCGTCTGTGACGTGAAGAAGAGCTGTTTCTGTACCGAAACCTCTACGAAACCCAGATTGACACTTAGGCACTATATTATTTTCCTCAACATACTTTGACATTTGTATTAATACGACCTTCTCTAAGACTTTTGACAGGACGGGGAGAATGGAAACTGGTCGCAGATCTTTTAGTTCCGACGGAGAAATTTTTTTGGGAATTGGTCTTACAAGCGCTTTTTTCCAACACTGCGGAAAAGTACACGTTTCAATGGAGTTGTTAATAAGCGTCGTGATAGCTGACAGGGTCATCGGTAATGTTAGTTGTATCATTTTTATATTTAGGTTGTCAATACCCGATGCATTTGTCTGTATATTGTTTATTATCTTCTCTACTTCCACTTCTGAGGTTACCTGTAACTCGAAATTATTTTCAGTTGAGAATTCACGTAGGACTATATTGTTGATGTCTTTATTTATAGTGATGTTAGAGCACTTCGGTAAATCCAAAAAATGGGTGTTAATTATCTCTGGATCGTTTAGGTGGTCAGGTATCGGGCTTGCATATCTATTATTTAGCTGTGTTACATTTCGTATATTGTTCCATAACACGGCTGGCTTATTTATATTACTATTTATAGCATAGTTAAAAAATGATTTGCGCTCTCGCTCAATACTCGCGTTAACTAGATTTTTAAGGTCACGATAGTAGTTTTTGGAGCTGTCATTACTTTTTTCTTTTCGTGCTTTTATAAGAGCCTCATCCCGTAGCCTAATCATAAATTTTATCATACTGGTTATCCACGGTTTAGGTTTATCTTTTATTATAGTCCTACGTATCGGTGCATGGATGTCAAATAGGTTAATAATATGTAAGTTAAAAAATTCAACCATGTCATCAATATTAGTTAAGTTGTAAAATATGTCCCACGGTATGAGATTGAGGTCTTGTGTAAATAGATCTAAGTTGATATCTTGCAAGGACCTACTAACTCTTATTTGTTTTATTAATTTAGGCTTTCTTATATCAAATTCTACCAGTACCATTGCATGATCACTTAGGCAAGGGTTGTGTATGACTTTGACCTCAGTACATTTTGAAGGTTTGTCGGTCATAAAAAGGTCTAATATAGTTTGGGAGTGATCAGTAACCCTAGTAGGTTCTTGCACTATCTGCGTGAGGTTGTGCTGGTAACAAAATTGCGATATATCCTTTACTTTTGAGGACTCCACAGAGGCCATGTCAATATTTATATCACCTAGAATACAAATAGTGTCACAGCATCCCATGGAGCTCATTGTTTCGCTAAGTGCATCTAGCGCTTCCTGGACACCAACACTCTCGGGTCTATAAGCCGTACCCACGGCCATATTGGCTCCTGGCAGCTGAACTTCAAGCCACATCTGTTCAAGGTTAGATGCCGGGTGTTTTCGGATTTGTGTAATAATACCTTGCCGGATGTAAAACCCCACGCCTCCTCCCCTCTTGCCTTGCCTGTGTTTATGTACAAAACGATAATTAGGGATTATGGGAACCAGTGCTTCTTCTCCCGCTTTTAGCCACGTCTCATTAATTGCTAGTATATCAGGTTTATATGCTTGAATAGTAATTGCCAGTTCATCCTTTCCCGTATTTAGAGATCTCGCGTTCAATAATCCTAGAGTTAGCTTTTTTTTGTTTGTTTTTGTTTCATTAAGCATATTGGAAATTAATTATAACTGAAAGTAACTTGATAAAATTGTAGGAGTGATTATGTTGTGTGTATATGAGTAAATATGAGTCCCAATGTAGAATTATTAAGTATGATTTAAAACAGGAGAAATGTGTATATTTATTAAAAATAACAATGTAAAAGATCAAAATAAAATTCATAAACATATAACAGAGAACAGCAGAGTAACAATTAAACAATATAGAGAAAGACCATAATTAACTATTAAGATTTTTTAAAGATTCTTGACAGATCTGCCTCATTACGAATTCGGAGACATGGTTTGCCCTGTTCCTGTCTAATAAAAATCTTGCCATCCCGTGTCCATATATATTTATAATTGTTTTCTCGTGCTAAAGCACGTGTCTTCATGAATATTTTCCTATTGTGTTTCGTAAGCCTTTCGTTTATATACAGAGGTCTCGAGGGCCCAGGTAGCTCGATAGCAGTAGTGGTTAGATCGCGACGTGCGCGCGCGGCCTGCAGGACAGCTTCTCGCGTAGTGCGGCGAGCAAGGCGCACGGCGATTGGCCGCGGCCGCGCCGCCGTTCCCTTCTCCGTAGCCGGCCGCACGGGGCCCACTCGGCCAGCGCTCACCACGTCCCTTTCTTCAATCTCTAGGCCGAATCGCTTCCCTACCAAGATAACAATATTGGTGCAGTCCTCGCTGGTAGTCTCAGGGCAGCCGCCTATTTCAAAGTCATTATGGAGTTGAGCCTGGTCCCGCTCTTCGATTTCAGTTTGTAGTTTCGCCAATACGCTTTCAAGCGAGTCATTAGGCTGGTGGCTTGACTCCTCTGACTTGTTTTCTAATAAGGCAACTCTACATTCCAGCTGCTCTATCCTACTATTTTGAGCTTTAATGGTGTCTGTTAATCCAGAGATAGCTTCACGAATGCAGTTGGTCTGGCTATCTAGGAGTTCCTTTAGGTAGATTTTAAGGTCTTCCAAAATATTACTGTGGGGGCTACTAGGATCCTCAGTATATACAGCAGGGCTTATTTTCTCCCTTGCCATAGGTGGGCGAGAAGTCTTAGTACGGTGAGTAATGTTTTGTTCATCCTCTAACGTAAAACTTTCTTGTGTGGGCGTTTTATTACTCGTATTAACTGTGTTGCGCACAGGCGTATTGACATTCCCTATTTTGGGTATTCTACTTTTGCACTCAGGACATTTCCATTCGTCTTTCCTCTCCATGAGTGTAAAGATTTTTCTGCTAACATTGGCGCATTCCAGATCATATTTTAAATTACAAGTTAGACATTGTAAAAAATCATTTATCGGCAAAGGATTACGACAGCCAGCACACTTCTGAGGATTGTTCATTTTGATTTTATTTTCTTGAAAGGTCTAGTTAATTTTATGCAAACAACTTCTCCCAACCTAGTGCCCTCTGTGATCCACGTTCTCTGTTTTTTTAATGTTTGTTTAATGTAAAAATTGCATAGTCATTAATTATACATATTCACCGTCAAATTATGAAGTATATTTATTTCAAAGCAATTAGTCCTTATAATAAAGTCTCAAATAAAATAAATCGATATATTATTTTGTAAAAAAAAAAACAAAAAGGTTAAAAAAAAAAATATCAAATTTGTAATATGCAAGGATTTGAACCTAGTTCTGCAGCGCACAGGTAGGGTACACTCTTGTGAACTGCCGTGCGCGTTACACCATCGCGACTCGCTGTGATAGTTACGAAAATAATGTATCAGTTTTTAGATCCTATAATCTTTGTAGCACAGTTATTGAGTTATTATTACTTTGTCGTTTTTTCACTAAGACTCTTTGTTTTGCACTCAACCGACACTTTGAACAGTTTAAACTTTACATAGTAATTATTATAGTTCACTCATATAGCTATTTTTGCAGCGTCCGTTACACATATGCATTTATTTTCACCGTGTATGTTGTTTTAAACTTGTATTTAAACGTTGGAACTATTTTTAAAGATTTTTATTTGCAGAGACACACGCTACGCGACTTGTCAACTCCGCAGGCGGCGGGTAGTCCTAGTAGTAGGCATATACCCCTGTACGTTTTGTTTCTTCCGGAAGTCCTAGCCCACCCTGCCTTTCATTTCCCACCAGTCAAAATTCAGAGTATCTTTCTCAATCATTTCAAACTAGCCATCTACTCAACAGTTCCCAAGGCAATCACTACTCTACAGAAATGCGAACTCATATAATTCCGGGAAATCAGCCCGGTGAAACAGAGGTAGTTTTATCGATTCCAGATTCGGCAGCGACATTCCTTAATAATTTCAATGTTGATAATGAATAATTCGTATTTTTTTTTCAATAAATATTATCTGTAATATAACAGTGTTTTAATTACTTACCTTCAAATAATTTCTTCTAAGAACTTTATACAAGGCCTCACATGTTTCAGGAATAATTTTTCCAAGCGCCTGAGGCGAAATAATTGCTGAAAATTTTAGTTCCTCATAACTTCTGCCAGTTGCGAGAAATCTCAATGTAACTGATAATCTTTCGTGCGCAGAAATACTATTTCTCATAACTGTGTCTTCTTTTTTTATCATAGGAGTAACCATTTCAAGTAATTTAAGGTATGTTTTCTCGTCCATTCGGAGATAGTTTATAAAATCTTCTGGTTCAAATTTTAATTCATTCAATAAATTAACATGACTATATGTTTTCCTTTTCAATAACCAATGCTTACACCACTTTTTTCGCTTCCTTTTCACTATTTTTGTTTCTTTTATCTTCAAAATTAAAGCAAGGCCTAGCAATGCCAGCGCGTCATCGTCCTCATTCGATGCCATCGCAAAAAGAACTGAAGACCGCTCCGGTACACCGGAACGTCCCCATACGCTACCAATGTTCGGTTGACCTGCGCAGGCATACCTGCATAGATGACCTCTACGGTAGACCGTAGCGTGTATGGCTTACATTAGTAACGCGGGTGCGCTTGCCTCGCAGTGACGCTTTGTGCACAAGTTATAGACCCTTGAACGTCTGAGAAACGAATGTTTATGAATAGTGTTACTTTTGACGAGACTGCAAGTTATTTTGAAAACATTGTTTTTATGAGTTCTGCGGTTTTACAGAGTAAAGTAAGTATATGATATTATTCTGTGTGAGTTATTATTTATAGTTACATTTTATTTTATCGTTCAAAGTGTGCCATTGTGTGTATTCTACATAAAATCTTTTTATTCTATTTTAGGATGAATGATCAGCAAATTGCGGACTATTTGAATCGTTTATCTGATTCTGGTGATGATGATTCTACCAGTCATAAAAATGATGAAGAGAGTGATGTCGAAGATCATGTGGAATTAGATGAAATGGTCCCGACAGATTCCGACAGCGATTACGACGTCCAACCAATCAGACCACGACAGCAGCAACGCCGAAGCGGCGTCATTTTGTCTTCTGATTCCGAAACTGAAGAAATACCAGGTACTTCTAGCGATTCTACACATTCGCACGTATAATTATTCCATCAGCTCGTAATCTAAGAGGAAAAGATGGTCATAAATGGTCTTCAATGCCTTTTGAATCTTTAAATACAAGAACCCCAGCTAGGAATATCGTGCATATAATTCAGGGTCCAGCTGATAACGCGAAGGATATTACAGAACCGGTCGATTGCTTTACTAATTTTATAAGAGCTGATATGATTCGTAAGATACTCATACATACAAATGATGAAATTGGGATAAGAAGTGCGAAATATAAAGATAAAACTGCCACTATTGCTTCTACATGCGAAGAAGAATTGACAGCTTTATTTGGGTTGCTTTTATTATCAGCTGCAAAAAAAGACAATCATCTCACGAGCTTAGAGCTATTTGACCCTACTTTCAGTGGAACTCGCTATATATCAGTAATGTCAAGGGAAAGATTTGACTTTTTACTAAACTGCTTGAGATTTGATGATAAATCAACCAGAGATGAACGTAAAGCTCAAGATAAATTCGCGCCTATTAGAGAATGGTGGGAAGTGTTCATTCAGATATGCAGGGATAGTTACAAAGCTGGAAGTTATCTTACCATAGATGAGCAACTGTTGGGCTTCAGAGGCCGGTGTCCATTTAGAATGTATATACCGTCAAAACCTAATAAGTATGGTCTAAAAATTTTGATGCTATGTGACTCCAAAACAAATTACATGCTAAACGCTATGCCATATGTTGGAAGAACAGAAACTAATGATGACTCACTCAGATCTTACTATGTCAAGACTTTGACTGAAAATTTGTGGGGTAGCAACCGCAACATCACCATGGACAATTGGTTCACTTCAGTCCCTTTGGCCCTACAGTTACTACAGGCACCATATAAATGTACAATAGTAGGAACGCTTCGAGCAAATAAACGCGAAATACCGCCTGAGTTGCTTCAGATCAAAGAAAGACCAATAGGTTCATCCGTATTTTGTTAAGACAGGCAGTGTACGTTAGTATCTTACAAACCTAAAAACAACAAGAACGTTCTCTTGCTTTCTACCACACATAGTAACGGTACTATTGCAGCTTCTGGTAAATCGGAAATTATCGAGTTCTATAATTCCACGAAGGGTGCTGTGGATACGTTCGACCAAATGTGTGGAAGTATGTCTTGTAGTAGAAAAACGCAAAGATGGCCTTTATGCTACTTCTATGGCATACTCAACATGGCAATAATAAACTCATACGTAATATACGTGCATAATAATGTGAAACTAGGGCGAAAACCAATAAGCAGACGATGTTTTGTGAAGGATATTTCGGAGAAGTTGACCGAACCGTGGTTACGTAAAAGACACGAAATGCCAACTTTGAAGAGATGCCTAAAAAGGAAAATCGCCGAAGTTTTAGGTGAAACGCCTACCATTGAGACACCTGGTCCAAGTGGTACTCAAAAAAAGGTTTGTGGTTATTGTGTTATAAAAAAAGGCGTATGACAAGGTTCCAATGCAAGCAATGCAAAAAGTATATGTGCATGGATCATCGCGGCCTCATGTGTGTGGAATGTGCCGATGAAATTTAATTTTAATTCAATTTTTCTTTGTTACTTTCCAAATTAAACATATTAAAGACTGTCATACTTAATTTATTTATTTTATTTACATTTACCCTAAAACCAGCCACTTAAATTTAGTCGTCCGTGGGATGAATGTTTATGAATAATGTTACTCTTACATAAGGTTATGAATCTAGGGTTAAATAATACTTATTGTGCTAAAATCAAGCCCCTCCTCCCCCCAAACTGAAATCCTAGATCTGCCACTGGCATAACTTACACAGTCTGGGTCTATAAGAAAAATAGTGATTGAGCCTAAGATATTTTATGGTATTTTCACAAACTACACACTTATTAAAGTAACTTGTGACAACACACATGATACAATTTGTACATACAAATGTACAATGTGTATCTTATCTTCTTTGATATCCTAAACATTAGTATTATTTTAAACCTTACTTAAATAGTGGAGACTCTGGATATCCATCCAAAGATTTTATTTCATTTTATCAATAGTATCAGTATGATAAGGCAGCTCTTGTGTTTTATTAACAAAGCTCTCCTACAGTTTTCTTGCAAAGTATAGTACTGAAGAACAGAAGTATTAACAATATGAATAATTCAGCACTCCCATTTACACATAAAAAGGGTACCTGCAATGCAAAATTAATATTAATGTTAGGCAGAATTACAGTACATGGGTAAGTACTTTACAGATTCAACGAGAGCCTTAACTTATGAATATAGAACCATGATCTTATTATAGTGGATTCTTCTTATAACATATGCACATGCTATGGAATGCAAATTCTATAGATAGGAGTGAAAAGTTTGTATGAAATCAAATCCTACTTATATCCTAAGGTCATTGGAAACATTAGAGATTTATGAACATAAATATCATTCAATGAGCCAAACTTTCTTGAGACTAAATGGATGTTACTAATATTTCTATACAATCCACATAACTACACCTAAAAGTTTCACATAAGATTTTAGAGCCATATAAATAAATAAATAAAAATGCTTAGGTAACCATAATGATCCTAATATCATTCCCTCACTGTGTCCCAAGTTCCAATTTTATTTACGAATAAAGCACAAAAATCATTCGAATCATATTCAAGTAAGTTGGATTATTTAAAATATTATAAATTTATGGGAAAAAACCGAAATTATTTTATAACTAAAGTAAAAAACGCGTTAATAATTTGTATATTTATATGTGTCTCATAAAAATAAATCATTCCCTCACACTATTACTGACAGTTGAATTATGAACGCATTTTAAATGAAATACGAACGCTACCATTCGTTTTTGAAAGTTGGCACTAATGTCAATTCATCAAAATGAAGAAATTTTCTGTGATTGTGCTCGGGTGTGCGCTGCAAAAATATTTGATTAATTTTATTAACCTTTCTTCCCCATTCCCGGTTCTTCTAACTATATGGCCTGCCCATTGCCACTTCAGCTTGCAAATTTTGAGAGCTATGTCGGTAACTTTCGTTCGTCTACGGATTTCATCGTAACGAATTCTATCGCGTAGAGAAAAACCAAGCGTAGCCCTCTCCATCGCGCGCTGAGCGACCTTGAGCCTGTGGAAAAGGCCAACTGTAAAAGACCACGTCTCAGCGCCGTAGGTCATCACATCACGAGTTGGATTCTACGATTCTCTCTCGAAGCTGGACTTACCCATCAGCGTTGCCAATCTGTGGGGAATTCCCCAAACTGCGGGGATTTTCAGTCCGATTGGGTAATTTTTCGGGAGAGCGTTTATGTGGGGAAAATGCGGGGAATTTAGACATTTACATTAGAACTGAACTTAGAAGTAATAAAAGTAGTATAAGAAGTAAGCATAATTTATAAATTATGTATATTTTATTAAACTTTAACTCGACTTATCCGGTAGGAAGGTTTTAGAGTTTATGTTATGGCAACATTTATGTCCAACTTTATCGGGAAAGTCCCTCTGAGGGGAAGTTCCTGTTGTTTACTTTAGTTTTGTGACAGCGCGTGTTGTTGCATTGTGTTCATTCATTTCATATTTCGAGTTCACACATTACTAACTGCTTGTTGTGTACTACGTGACGTTTTATTTAGTATAATACAAAGCTACAATGGAGAAGTGGTTGTTAAAAGGTACCTAAAGAAAAAGAGAAAGTTAGTAAGAACGACGATACTTCCAAGGTATGTTATTAAACAAATATTCAGTAGTCAGTAGTATACTAAATGCAAAAATTGTTTTAACGTATTTGGTTTGGATTGGAATACCTGACATATTTCTCGATTGATATCGTTTGTTACAGTAAGTTTTATTTCATTTTTATTTTCTATTTTGTTTGTTTAAGACTGAACTAAAGAGAATACCAGAACCAGAAGATAAGGCACGGGAATCACGGAATGCAGAAACCACCGCTGCTAGTACAGATGTTGCTTATTCCGATCAAAGTCCGTCTGACTCCGGGGGATCAGAAACGAAAATAAAAAAGGTAAAACGACTTAATAAATAAGAAACTTATTTCTTGACTGTTTAAATTAATAAAGTGAACTTTATTTCTTTTATCTTTTCTACTTCTAATCCACTGACTGATTCGGTGGCGTAGTGAGTGATTTGCGCTTTGACTTCTACACCGTGAATAGTGGGTTCGATATCGGACAAATGTTTGTATGATGATCAGATTTGGTTATTTATCATTTGTATCTTGGTGTTTAGTATCTATCTATATGTATATGAACGTATTTTAAATTTATAAATAAAAGTACGTTTATCGGTCACTGGTTCTCACTGTGTGTTCAACTTCAATTACTGCGCACAAAAGTGATTTAATTCGCCATATGAAATCAGATCGTCATCAGAAAAAGACACTGGAAATAAAAGACGTTCCTAAAATTTCATCTTATACAGGGTGACTGGTTGAACACTTGAGATACTCGAGGACACAAATAATTATATACGACCAAACTAAACGTTTAAAAAAAGTTTTAAGAAAATATACGAATTATTTTCTGAGAAAACTTGAATTGAATTAATCCGAAAATATCCTGAAAGTGCGGACACATTGTACGTAGGTATTAGGCGGGCGTTTGATCTCGACCGCCTGGCTACTACACTACTACTACTACACTACGCACTATTACGTAATTGTACTACCTATGTACATCGAAAGTTTTGGTATTTTGTAGAGAATGTATGATCCATATTGACTTCGTACTTTACCTGTTTTTTTTTTTTTCAACCTTTTTTATGTCCCACTGCTGGGCACAGGTCTCCTTCTCACAAGTGAGAGGGATCTAGGCCATAGTCCACCACGCTGGCCAAGTGCGGATTGGTGGACGTCATGCTTTCGAGAAATTATGAATTTCTCTCAGGCATGCACGGCGATGGAGAACATCGTAATCAATGAAATATCACGATATTTTCCATCATCGTGGAGCAGCGATAAATTCGCACATTACAAATTTCTTTGTTAGAGGTGCGCGCCGAGGATTTGAACCCGGGATCGGTCGCGTAGAAGACCGCGGCTTTTACCACTCGGCCATCGCTGCGCATTACCTGGTTTAGGACTGACAAAAATACCAAGATAAGTAATGTAATAAAAGTCTTTTTGAAATCATTGTATTAAAGTGATTTTAAACGTTACGTCACAACAGCAACAACAGATGAAAACTTACTCCTTAAATGTACCTACCGAAGTACTTTTGGCGTACTTAAAAATTGAATCATACCTAGGTATTTAAAACAATTGATTGATTGAATTATCTATTTACAGTGATCGACAATTTTATCAAAATTACACATATCGTAATAATTTTTGAAAATGCTCACCTCCTCGTGTAATATGTACTTACACAGTTAGCACGTTTTTGCACTGTTGTTTACACTGAGTATCACATCACACATGGTATCACATAGGGCGTTGGATTCTTTTATTGGGGAAGGATTCGCGTTACAAACGTATAGCATCTCGGACACTGTCATTCGTACGAGCAATACAAGCATGCACGAACTATTCGTCATTAGAAAAATTATGGAAATGACATTGTTATTGAAATAACACCGCGCAATCGAGTGCCTAAGCACGTATAAAAAAAATGACCGGCGCGTGCGCTTTGCAAAATAAAACTGTGTAAGGATAGCAAGGACAAACGAGGCGTGCGGGGGACGCGCCAGGAGAAAGTGCGTCGGCCGGCCGCGTCTATTGTTTTCGCTCGGGCCCGGCCGGCTAAAGTGCGGCGTTATTTACCTACCAATAAACGTGGGAACTGCTCAAACCGCATGCGTCCACAATTAAAGAATTTACTGGATATTATGTCAAATTTTAAGCACCTATTTTTTTACATATTTAGAACGAGCATCGTTTACTGAGTGACCTCTATCAATATCTCAAGTGTTCAACCAGTCACCCTGTATACTACCCACAGATCTAGAAAAAAATGTTAGAAGGGCTGAGTTAAAATTTGCTGGAGCATTAGCTGAAAACAAGATACCAATATAATGCATAGATACTTTAGGCCCTCTCTGTGCAAACATTTTTCCAGATTAGACTATAGCCAGAAATGTTAATTTGCATCGGACAAAAGCTATAGCCATTCTAAAAAAAATCTTAGGATAATCTTTCATGGAGAGCACTAATCAAATAATGCGTAATAATGGATACTTTTATTCAATAATAATGGATGAAACGACCGACCAGAGCACTATGAAACAATGTTGTTTTACAGCTATTGTGTACGAAGAACAAATTAATAAAGTGCAAACTGTATTTTTAGATATTGTTGAAGTAGCTTCAGGAACCGCGTCTGGATTGCACAGGTTCTTGACAGAAATGTTAACGAAGAAAAAGATACCCATGGACAATATGGTAGGGTTTAGCTCGGATACGACCAATTTTATGGTGGGTGAACATTGCTCAGTGTTTGCACTCCTGAAAAAAGATTTGCCACACATTGCTCTAATAAAGTGTTCTTGTCACATGATACATTTATCAGCATCAAAAGCATGCCTCAAATTACCTAGGTATGTATGTGGAAGATTTGTTATTACGCTGCATTGGGGCTCACTTCAGCAGAAGCTCACATCGACAAATTAAATTTAAGAAGTTCCAATGTAGTGATGTAACGATGTAGACATTCACAAAATACTTGCACCAGCGCAAACTCGATGGCTCTCGTTGATAGCATACGTAGATCGTGTATTGGAGCAATATGTTCCCCTGAAAGCATACCTGACAGAGTCTGTCTTTTCTGACCCTTCAAAAACTACTGAAAAAATGCTAACCACCATGAATTAGAGTTCATGTCTTATGTTCTTTAACTGGTGACAGATTTTAATACGGTATTTCAATCAGAAACGCCGCTTATTCATAATCTGAAGCCGGACGTGGAAAAACTGTTGAAAACGTTATCAGCAAACTACATGAATGTAAATTATGTCAGATCCTGTCAAGATATTTTGTCGGCTGAATTTACAAATACAGCGCATTTTGTTGGTTTAGATGATATATACATAGGCATGAAAGCGTCAGAAAGTGTTGAGAATTTGAAAAAAGATCCAAATGTTCCCCGTTATGCGATCACAGATTTTTATAAATCCTGCCAAGCCTTTTATATTCAACTGACTACGGACATTACTAAGCGTTTTGATTTTTCGGACACATTATTTTCATTTATATCTCTAGTAAATACGTCAGAAGCTCAGCAATTGAAAGTCAAATCACTAAAACCGTTGTTGCAACGATTTCCGATACTCGAAAATGTAGTGACATCTGAAAAACTAGATGACGAATGGAGGGCTCACGCAATGTTAGATTACTCTGCTCTTGGTTTGAAAGATGATGAAAAGTACTCCGTCTTAAAAACAGCGCAGGCCATGAAATGTGTTTAAATTTGAAATACGCAATAAGCCTATTGCTCGTGCTTCCTTTCACAAACGCATCTGTTGAAAGAAAATTTGCGTACTGAAGAATTTAAAAACAGAGAATCGCAATCGCCTTCAAAATGATAGTGTAGTAGCGCTAATGGCCTCTAGAGAAGGTATTAAGAAAAAAGGAGGGAGCCTAAAATTTGAGCCGTCAAATGATATGTTGATCAGACAAATTTGGCGTAATGAAGAACTTTAATACATGGATTAAAGTCATTAAATGCTTAGGTATAAGTAATAAATATATTTGATTTATATGAATAGTACTTTTATTTCTTTGAAAACTTGTGGGGAAAATGTGGGGAATATCAATTTTTACTTCCCCAAAATTGGGGATTTTCAGTTAGGTTTTTGGGTAATCCAGACCGTGGACGTCGGCAACACTATTACCCATACGGATCGCTTGTCCCAGGTAGATGTACTCGTCGACAACTTCGAGATTAGCGCCATCAACAACGACCGGTATAGGTGTGACATGGACGTTAGACATGATCTTGAAGAAAGCCAGTTTGAAGTTACCACTGCTAATATTGCGAAGATAGAAGACTTAGTCAAACAGTCAACCATCCTTGCTGCATTTCGTGGAACCCAGAAAATTCGTCAATTGGCCTTCAATAATGACGCCTTGGAATTTAAAAGTCTTTCATGTTGTGAATGTGCACAAAAGTGTAAACATTTTCACATAGGATATTACAAATCTTCAAAACGTTGCATTGAAAAACCAAAGTCCTTGAATTAAAAACACGAAACAAATCTAATGATGATGGACATTCATCAAATGATGTTGTTTGTACGGACAGTAAAATCACTTATAATATTGGTGATTATGTACTTACCAAATGGGACGAAAATGTTTACCCAGGAAAAATAATATCAGTTTCTGAGAAAGACGCTTTAGTAAAGTGTATGAAAAGAGAGATTTCTTGGAAACAAAACTAATTTTGTTTAAAAAGCTTCATGAATTGTCTGTAATAATCATTCACTCACCTTATTTGTCATTCCCTCACTTTGATTTTTTTAATGTCCTCATAACTTTCATAAAACGCGATAATTTTTGGGACCACCACATAATTAAATTCTAGTAACATTTTTTTTTTTTCAACCTTTTTTTATGTCTCACTGCTGGGCACAGGTCTCCTACTCACAAGTGAGAGGGATTTAGGCCATAGTCCACCACGCTGGCCAAATGCGGATTGGTGGACGTCATGCTTTCGAGAAATTATGGATTTCTCTCAGGCATGCACGGCGATGGGGAACATCATAATCAATTAAATATCACGATATTTTCCATCACCGTGGAGCAGCGATAAATGCGCACATTACAAATTTCTTTGTTAGAGGTGCGCGCCGAGGATTTGAACCCGGGACCGGTCGCGTCGATGACCGTGGATTCTTACCACTCGGCCATCGCTGCTCCTCAGTAACATTAGTACTATCAAATTCACATAAAATAAATATCAAATAATTTCAATATTTTTTGTCATTTTAAGATAGCCGAATTTCGGAATTTCGTGAAAATTACCCATGTGTGCCTTCCTACATGCCTTTGATAGCTTTCTGTGTCATAATTTAGTGTCTAAAATGTATGCACAGGAATACCTAATAAAAACAGATAAGTATATTATTACCACGAAGTAGGTACCACCTACTTCTATAAATTGCTATGTTGATTGGGGCTTACCTTAAACCATTTCGGAGATAAATTTTCACTATCATCTTTCCATCGGCGTTAGCATTATAGGTAGTCTCAAATCCACTTAAATATCCTTTAATTTTTCCGCAGGGACATAAACACATCAGTCGATTTAAATCTATGTTGTCAGTAAGTAAATGCGTTCATGGTCAGTAACATGAATATCGTTTATTATATCTAGGTTCGATATATATTTTGCCAGCCCACGCTTACATAGTGGACGTCCAATTCGTAAAAATTAATCAAAACAAAAATTACAAATCAATAACTAAAAAGTAGCACTTTTGCTATTGTGAAAATTCCAATTTCAAGCCAATTATTGGCTCAATATTGAGCTGTCAAATATGCGTCAAGAGTACCAAATTTGACGAAATTGGCAAGTGTAACGAAATAACACAATCTCAATTAATTCACATAATTTCCGCTCAATCTTAAACCAATTTGGCGCTAGTGTGACATTGAAATTGATTTCAAGAGTACGAAAAGTCACAATTCCAATTTCGATCGATCGGAATTGTTTTCAAGAGTAAGGGGGCAGAACACCCATCAGATATAATTCTCAAAATTGTTATTCGTTCATCAAAACTCAGTTTCTGTAAGAAATGGTAGACTGCGCTTATTATTTCGTTACTTCCCTTGGCATGCGTTGTTTCATCCCAATAGTACGAGTGTACATTTTGTTTAGTTAGTTTTGCTTTCGAATTCCCCAAAACTATGGCAAAATGATAGAAGCTGAATTGCCGGCTATAATATGCTGACTGGTCAGGTAATTTCGGCAAGGCCTGATTTTTTTGACAGTCGAATGTAATATTGAATTTGAATGTGCTCACTGTCATTTTGGGGAATTTTGTAAAATGCTTTAAATTTTTGACGGTGAATCCTTTTCTCAATCATTAACTCGTTTCTTTTAGATGTTTCGGGTTCCGATTTTAAACATTCATATATTGCGATACAAGTCGAGCACACATCTGTTCTCAAAACCAATATTGTAGTGCGTGTTAAATATCTTTCTGAAAAAACTTTGCTTAACATGGAGGGCTGGTTCACGAGCCTGGGTGTAAAGGCGTCACAATTTTCGATTGTTTTACTCCGGAGAAAGATACAGTCTATGCATATTTTCGATCGGCAATAGTGGCTTTCCTGTCCTTTAAATGATTCTATAAACCAATGCACCGAATATTTTTTTGCTGCAAACTTTACACTATTTCGGTCACTACACGTATTTCAGGACACCTTGAAAACGGTCTTTTTTAATTAAAAGTGCTGCTGTAAATGTTTTTTGACACACTGGAATATTTTTTTCCATCCTTTCCGAGAATACTGTATTTTATTGCTTTTTTTCTTTTACTGTTAGCTTTGCCAGCTTTAGTTACAGAGCAATATTTTAACAAAAAGTTATCTTGCGATAGTTTGTTTGAGTATCAGTAAAATTTTTTGTGAAACTTTCGGATATCTTGACAAGTTACATTTTGTTACATAGACGTTGATTTGTATTACTGAGTGCGACGTCTGTGGCCTCTCGCTCTTGCTGTTGTTAATGACTTGCAGCTTTTGCTGCTCATTGCTTGCAAGTAAATTCTTATCTTATATACAGGGTGACTAGTTGAACACTTGAGATACTCGAGGGCACAATTATTTACGACCAAACTAAACGTTTAAAAAAAGTTTTAAGAAAATATACGAATTATTTTCTAAGAAAACTTGAATTAAATTAATCCGAAAATATCCTGAAAGTGCGGACACATTGACGTAGGTATTAGGCGGGCGTTTAATCTCGACCGCCTGGCCACAGGAGTAGATAAACGACGCCTGGCTACAACCTACACTACTACTTACTACTACTACTACGCACTACTACATAACTGTACTATGTACATCGAAAGTTTTGGTATTTTGTAGACAATGTATGATCCATTTTAACTTCGTACTTTACCTGGTTTAGGACTGACAAAAATACCAAGATAAGTAATGTAATAAAAGTCTTTTTAAAATCATTGTATTAAAGTGATTTTGAACGTTACGTCACAACAGCGACACAAGATGAAAACTGACTCCTTAAATGTACCTACCGAAGTACTTTTGGCGTAATAATCATACCTATTTAAAACAATTGATTGAATTATCTATTTACAGACAATTTTATCAAAATTACACATATCGTAATAGTTGTTTAAAATGCTCACCTCCTCGTGTAATATGTACACAGTTAGCACGTTTTTGCACTGTTGCTTTACACTGAGAATCACATCATAATCACATGGTATCACATAGACCCTTGGATTCTTCTTTTGGGGAAGGATTTGCGGTACAAACGTATAGCATCTCGGACACTGTCATTCGTACGAGCAATACGAGCATGCACGATCCATCTCCTACTATTCGTCATAAGAAAATTACATTGTTGTTATTGAAGTGACACGGCGCAATCGAGTGCCTAAGCACGTATAAAAAAATTGACCGGGGCGCGAGCGCTTTGCAAAACAAAGAACAAAACTGTGTAAGGCCAAGGCTACACGGGCGGTTCTCCCGCCGCGGAAAACCGCTTCTGAACCGCACTGGACACAATTTAATATGAAGTTGTATGCTGCATACTACACTGCGCGGTTTCCCGTCGCGGCTCACAGGCGGGAGAAATACGACCGCCGCATGCAGCGTCAAACCGCCGCTGATAACCGACGCTTAAACTACACGGACGGTTTCCCGCTATCCCGCCGTCATTCTGCGCGGGACCTTGGCGCTCGCTCGTCGATCGTGCGCTTGCGTGGCTAGTGTCGCGTCAAAATGTTCGATACGGAGCGTTTTATTGTAGAAATACAAGATCGACCTGCTTTGTATGATGTGAAGTCGAAGGATTACGCCAATCGCGAACGCTAAATAAGCTAAATTATGGATGGAAATAGGACAGGAAGTGGTTGCTCATTGGGGTGATTTAGGCCCAGAAGATAAAATTCTCCTCAGAAGATAAAACCTCACAGATGCAGCCTACTCAAGCAAAAAATAGCCGTCGTCGCTCAGTACCTAATACAGCCGAGCAGCAAATGGCTACAGCATTCGGTCAATTGACTAATGTTTTAGGACAACGTCAATCACATACTGCAATTAAAGAATATGATGACTGCGATCTCTACGCCAAGCTTTTGGCTACAAAACTGCGAGAACTGTCCAAGGACGAACGTAAATTAATAATGTATGAAATAGATGGCATATTTGTTAATAGAATTCAGTGCAGGCTACCTAGACGTGAAACACCATCTCCACTATATTCAAACATTTCAAACCCATATTCTAGACCACCGTAATCCGTATTCCAACTGTAACCTTACAATCAATTGCATTGCCGTAGAATTTGGCTGTCTTTTTGCTGTACATCTTAAAAATCGGTCTTGCCTGTCAGTGGTAACGCGATTACCGCCCGGGTGCCGCTCAGCCACCTCGCCAGTGACCCGATAACGAGACCACAATCTTGAAATTACGCTTTGACTAGTCCCAAGGTTATCTGCAACAGCTCGTTGTATCGCACCGCCTTCAAGCATGCCTACTGCTTTAAGCATTTCATCACGACTTAAATGACGGCGTTCCATAACATCGAAACAGTCAATAATTTAATTAAAATCGCCACTTTTCAACAAAACATAACTTTTTAAACTTTAAACAATGTGTACTTTAAAACAGAACATTCAATATGGCGAATATTCAACTTCTTTTTTTAGTCTATGGAAAAATGTAATCCAATGTGCTTGTAAAGACTTGACACTAAAACTTTTTTTGTAAGATTTTAACTTTTGTAATTTCATTAACAAAAGCAAAATATCCCTAGAAAGTGTTGATCTGTTTAATACAGTTACCAACTGAGGTCAATTTTCATTTTCAGATTGGCTTACTCGAGCATCTGTGAAACTGACTGATAGTGGTAAAGGAGAGGCATTTTGTAAATTTTGCGTCACCCCACTCCGTGTGCACAAAACCTATTTGGAAAAGCATATGAAAACTAAAACACACTAAGACAATGAAATGAGGTTTTAAAAAAAACAACCCAAGCTTGCATCATTGTAACCAAATGATACAGATGACAGTTAGTGACAGTGACACAAAAGAAAAAAGAAATGACATAAAAATTTCAGCTTCTATTGCTGCTCATAGCTCCATTCGCAGCATTGATCATCTGGCAGAAGTATTAAAAACCTGTGGGACAGGAAGTCCTCTAGAAAACATTCAGTTACACAGATCAAACTGTTCTGCCAGCATTAAGAATGTGTTGGAACCAGCCATGCATTAAGAACTTTTGGATGAAGTTGGTGATAACAGTTACTCCATAATACTTGACGAATCTACCGACGTGTACATAGAAAAGTACACGGCATATTGCATACGATATTACAACTCAAAACTGGAAAAAAAAATTGTAATTTTTTTGGGATTTCAAGAGTCGTTCAAAGCAACAGCTAGTGATCTTTACACATCGTTCAAGATTTTTTTGACGAAAATGGGTTTAAATATTCAAAATTTAATTGCAATAGGAACTGATGGAGCAAGTAACCTTTGTGGCAAACATCACTCCCTTTTCACTCTTTTAAAAGCTGACATAACCCATTTACAGCTACTGAAGTGTGTATGCCACTCACTAAGTTTAAGTGCATCCAAAGCTTGCACTGTATTACCATCTTGTCTGGAATATTTACTAAGAGAAACTAGAAATTGGTTTGCTCACAGCCCATTGCGCATGAAAGTCTGTCAGACCTTATTTGAAACTATTAATAATGGCAGAAAACCCCCTTACTAACTCAACTATCCGCCACTAGGTGGTTGGCATTTTATGCAACTGTTAATCAGTGGCTTGAGCTAAAAACTCATTTTAATATAGTAAAATCATCAGGGGAGAGATGTTATACAGCAAGGGAGCTTGCTGACATGTATAATGATGACACAAATTTATTATACATATTTGTTGTTTCTGTCACCTATATTAAATAAGTAACAAACGTAAATCTTATGTTTCAAGCAAGTGACGCAAATATAACAAAAATATACAGTGATACACTTATTATTTAGATCTGGAATACAAACGGTTTAATTTGAGAAACAGAAACCAATTACTTTTGAATGTATGTAGACTACTCCTTAGACAGATACTTCACATAAATTATAAAACAAGATTTTTAACTTTTAACCATAAAAACAAGAAAAATACTAAAACTTTTATAGAAACAAAAGACACACAGACCAGCTGCTCTTGTATCCATATAAAGTCTGAAAAACATACACAAACAGAAGATTTGACACAAACAGAAAACTTTTTTCGTTTATAAACATATTAACATATTACATCAAAATATTAATGGCTTGATAAATAAATCAGATGAATTAACTGTATGTCTTAACGATCTATGTGATCAAAAAAAAGGTATTGATGTTCTTTGCGTCACGGAACACAACATGATAGTAACCGATATTAACTTCTTAAATATACCAAATTTTAGTATTGCTTCGTATAGTTTAAGAAATAATAGAAATGGTGGATCGTGTATATTAATTCGAAATGGGCATACATATCGTAATATACATGAGATAACACGATTTAACGTTATCAATATAATAGAATGTAGTGCTGTAGAGTTGACTAAACATAGCATCATAGTTATTTGTATATATAGAGCGCCAAGAAATAATTCAACTATTATTGAGCTTTTCTTTGACAAATTAAATAACCTATTAAATAAATTTTGTTATAAAAACAAACAAATAGTAGTCTGTGGGGATTTTAACATAGATATACTAAAACGAAATAAAATAACATTTTGAATTTGAAGAAATATTGCACTCATTTAATCTTAAATTGTCCATTAAAACACCAACAAGATTATGCAGTAAAACTTGTATAGATAATTTTGCTCATAACATACGAAACTGTAAATCCCATGTAATTGAACTTGCATTGTCAGACCATACAGCACAGATATTGCAATGTCCGGTAAAAACAAATTGCCTTATTACGCACTGGTACATCTATAGACGTGATTATAGTGTTGAAAATATTAAGAAATTTTACGATTGTATTAAAAACTTGACATTTCATGAATTTTATTTATGTACTGATCCAAACGATGCTTTTAATATATTCCATGAATTGTTTCTCCTTTTTTATAATCTTTGTTTCCCTGTTATAAAAGTTAAAATACTGACGAAAAAACGACCAACATGGATTTCAAAAGGTATAAAAAGGTGCTTTAAAATTAAAAGGGGTTTGCTTTGGGGATATAGGATATCTCGCAGCACTCAGGCAAAATACAAGTTTAAGAACTATTCAAAGAGATTAAAAAGAATAATAAAACTTACCCAAAAATCTCAAAATGACTATTTTATTAAAAACGCTCACAATAAATCCAAAGCTGTTTGGAAAGTAATTAATAATAACACTGTAAATGTACCTAAACAAGATATTTATGAAATCAAAGTAGGAAACCACGTTGAAACAGATCCAAAAGTTATTGCTAAAGAGTTTAATGACTTCTTTTTAGATCAAGTTGAAGATAATTGTAATATAAATATGGATAGTAATACGCATAAAATTAACTTTAACCATCAAAACTCATTTTTCTTAGGACCAACCTCATCTGAAGAAATTATAACTATAATAAATAATCTTAAAAATACAAATAGTACAGGGTACGACGGTATATGCACAAATATAGTTAAACGGATATCAAAAATCATTGCTCCATTATTAGCTTACAACATTAATTTAAGTATTGAAACCGGCATATTTCCGGAGAAACTGAAAGTAACCATTATAAAACCAGTATTTAAGAAACAAGATAGACATGACATGGGATGTTACAGACCCATTGCATTAATACCAATTTTTTCCAAAATATTCGAAAAAGTACTACATAACAGATTGTATTATTACTTCGAAAAGTTCTCTATCTTCGCTAACGAACAGGTAGGGTTTAGAAAGAACAAATCAATAAACATTGCAATTTACAATTTTTTACAAATAGTAATGACAAGTTTAAATAATAAGAAACAGGTGATCGGGCTCTATATGGATATGACAAGGGCATTCGAATATGTAGATCATAAATTGTTGATTGTTAAGTTAGAGAAATACGGAGTCAGAGGTAATGCATTAAACTTAATCAACTCCTACTTAACTGACAGACAGCACATTACAGAAATAGCAAAAATTAATGAAATCACAAAAACTCAAGAGAAACATCTTTCTAACCCTAGGAAAGTACTGTATGGCGTGCCTCAGGGAAGTATTTTAGGCCCTTTACTCTTTTTAATTTATATAAATGATTTTCCTAAAGTCATAAAACAACCGATGATACTATTTGCTGACGATAGTACAGTAATATTTACAAAAGAAAACACAGAATCTTTCGAAAGAAGTATAAATAATGCTCTTGAATCCCTAATAGATTGGTTAGACAGTAATAATCTTAAAATTAATCTCGATAAGACAAATATAATGTCATTTAAAAACAGAGTATCATACGGGCAAACAATAAATATTGACTATAAAGGAAAGTTGATATCAGAAATAGAAACAACAAAATTTTTAGGACTATACATAGATAGCAAACTAACATGGCAGTCACATAAAGAGCACGTCTGTAAACAGTTAAATAAGTTTTCTTTTGCTTTATATAAATTAACAAAAGTTGTAAGCAAAACGGCGGTTCTGGACGCATACCATGCGTACGTTGTGCCTCATTAAGATACGGAATAACATTCTGGGGTAACGCGACGGGAATACAAACCATATTTAAAGCCCAAAAAAAATGCATTCGAGCCATATGTCAGCTAAAGGAAACTGATACTTGTAGGCCACACTTTCAACATTTAAAAATATTGACTTTTCCTTCTTTATATATTTACGAAATCTCTTTAATGGTCAAAAATGAAATAGCTAAATATGAAACACTTAAATCAAAAAGGCATCCTAATAAATTATGTTCAATTGCTTCTAAAACGAAACAATACCATAATAGTGTCTTTTGCATGGGACCAAAAATATATAACGGTCTACCGGAATTCCTCAAAATCAAAACGGGCAACGAGTTTAAAAAAGAACTTAAAACTTATTTACTGAAAAAGGCGTATTACTCAGTCACTGATTTCTTAAACGACAAAACGGCATAAAGGAATTCCATAAAAACCTGGGAGTTTTTTTTTCCGCCGGCTTTTTTTCCTCTTAGTGTACAAAAACCCTGCAATATGGGTACCCAAAGCCGACGATCGGATTCGATCCGAAGTACAAATAAATATGAATAAATAATTAAATAAACTTTAAAATAAAAATTAAAAATAAAATTTAAAAATTTTAATTTTCAAAATGCGCAATATGGGATCAAATAAAAATAAAATTGATATGATAATAATGTACATTTTTATAAATTGTGTTATTATTAAGTTTTTTTCTTTTATCTTTTATCTTTGTAATATTTGCATACCTCATGAAGGTAAATATGGCGTACTAAATATGTATTAACAACTTTTGTAAACACCCATATTTGTGCAAATAAAGTTCTTTGTCTTTGTCTTTGTCTTTGATACAGTTCTTCTTGTTTCCACTGCAAGACGTCTTGCAAGACGACGACAAACCAGTCTTTCTGAGAGGTCGAAGTTTATCTGAAAACGCGTCAATAGCAATGCTTCATGAAGCGGATATAGAAGCCGTCAAGCGAGCTTTAGAGAAAGCCTCAATCGATTTTGGCGATAAATTTAATGATTTTCTTGCGAAAAACACTATTTCTGCCGACAAAGCTAAGGAGTTCAAACAGCGATGCTCTGCTTTCCTCGTACGCTTAGTCAAGGAATTAGTTGATAGACTACCACTTAATGTGTCAGTAGTGGAAAAAATTGAACTTTTATCACCAAGTCGCGTGTGCCTATCAACCAGACCCGAGATAGAAGATTTACCCTGGCAGTTAGGTAACCCTAAAATTGACCGGGAAGCTGTTCTGAATCAATGGCGTATATTAAGTACGATGCGCGTCGAGGAAAAAATCGGCACAGGTTCTGCCAATGACATCGTTCATTTTTGGGTACAGGTGTCAAAAATGCAAAATGCTGGTGGGAATTTAATTTTCAAAGATTTAGCGGAGTTTTCCTTACACTGTCTTTCGCTACCGTTGAGTAATGCCGTCGTAGAGAGAATTTTTAGCGTGATGGGTACGGTGAAGACTAAATTAAGAAACCGAATGCAACTACCAATGCTGATTGCTATTCTAAAAATTCGTACCCATATGCACGTAAGGAGTATTTGCTGTAACATCTTCCAACCAACCAATCACATGGTCAGTTTACATGCTGGCAGAAAAATGTACGTCTCTAGTAATCCCTGCAAACCTTGCGCCAGTACTAGTACAGCAGCTACATCAGCCACAACAAGTGACTTTGATGGCGATAGTCTTGAGGCACCCTATTATTGCTAGCAGACGACGCAGCATCGAGCTTTAATGTATTTTAAATAGGTATGTAAGTTAACATATAAATGAAAAAGTTGACATAAACTACAAATTATTTTATTTATAGCGATATTTTAGTGTTTAGGCTACTTTGGCGACATCAGGGCCTGAGTTGTTGGCAACACTGCTTCAACTTGCGCTTTGTTTTCCTTGCTTATAACTTTTAGTTCTTTAATTGCCATATTAGCGTCCGTCTTTCGTTTGCGGTTGACTTGTTTTTGAGAATGCAAAGATGTAGACGATATTGTACTGCCATTTCTACTATTCTCAGCACTAGACGTCGACTGCTTCTTACTACCAGCTCGAGAACTCTTCGGCTCAAATTCAGTGGTGTCTTCATTTTGAGTCTGCGTGTTTACTGACGTATCCTGCAACTAAAATATATTTTTTATTACAGGTTCCTGAAGTTCGAGATGAATGGATTAAAATAATGGAAGACTACTATAAACTATGGAACTTTCCAAACAGTTGCGGTGCCATGGATGGAAAATTAGTCAATATAAGATGCCCAGGAAACTCCGGCTCAGACTATTTCAAGTACAAAAAGAATTTCAGTATTCATCTATTTGCACTTGTGCGAATTACAATTTCATCTTTATAGATGTTGGAACAAACTGTTATATCGCTACTCTTTAAAATGTACTTTGTACAATTGACGTAATGTGCAGCGCAAGCAAATTCAAATCGGGGCTTGCATAAAAACTAGCTGCAACCATGTGGTCGCGAGTTGCAATTCAGCCGCGCGTCATATTAGCCAAATAAAGAAAAGTGGGGGACTTTAAAAACTGTGAAAATTAAGCAATAAACTTTGAAGTGTTTTCATAGTGTTTTTTATTTCGAGACAATCAGAGGGTGCCGTGTAACAACTGGTGTCAGAAGTGGGATCTCGTAAGAGGTTTTACAAGAGAACCCTGAGATCCCGAACCCTGGCAATATCTCTGACTGTTTGACTGATCGACGGTCAGCCTCAGCCGCCGCGCCGAGCCCGCATCAGGACACTGTGAGACACATTGTGGCCGACAGTAAGCCTCACACAGCAAGCTGTGAGCCTGCACCACAACGTGTAAACCAACCGAGACGCTGCAACTCACCTCCACCATCAGTTTGACATCAATAGGTATCTCTGTCATAGTGGTAATAGTGCCACATCGCCACGTCGTCGTCAAGGCACAGCTGACTCGCCGCACGTGGGGACTCGTGTTACGGTCATCGCCCGCTGTTAGTGATGTTCGCGATCATAGTGCTGTGCTTGTGAGTAATACCACGTTATTTCAAATCTATATTTATTGTGCGTTACTATTTTATGAATTCCATTTTACACATATTTTTTTTTCTAAAATTTGTGGTGAATGTTTAATAATTCTATTTGTTGAATTGTGTATTTTATATTGTAGTTACATTAATTTTCTTAAATTTTCTGTAATAACAAAATGTCTTTCAAAGGTGAGATTACTGAACCTAAACCAGAAAAAGTCACATTAAATGTTCTTACTAAATTTATAAGGCCCTACAATGGTGACCGGGAAACTCTACCAGCTTTTCTTACAAATTGTGATAACGCAATATCTTTGGCAACTTTAGAGCAACAAAACATTCTTTGTAAATATATTATATCGCAACTTGAGGGAAAGGCTCAAATTGCTTGTAGTTTAAAAACTTTTGATAGCTGGAAAGATTTAAAACAATTTTTAAGAACAAATTTCGGAGAGAAAAAACATTCCTCTCATTTGCTCATTGACTTACAAAACTGTAAGCAAATGCCATCAGAATCAGTTTCGCAGTTTTCACTCAGGGTAGAAACATGTCTTACCCGCATCCTAGCTGATATACATTATTCTTGTAGTGATAAAAATCTCCTGGCGGGACGATTAGCCGCTATGGAAGACCTGGCTCTTAATACATTCCAAATGGGGCTTAATTCTAATATTTCTACTATAGTTAGATGTAAAAATCCAACAAAGCTCAATGACGCAATTAACTATGCCTTAGAGGAGGAAAAGTTATACAAATTGACAAGGGCAACTCTACGCCCATCTAAATATTGCTCTAACTGTAACATATCAAGCCACAACACTGTAGAATGCTATAAAAATCGTGCTAAAACTACGCATATTCATAAATCTTATCATGTACAGGACCCCTCTACTTTTACTACTTCTATGTCGCAAGTATCTTTTAATAATTTAAAATTTTGTACTTATTGTAAGAATAGAGGCCACGTCATTAATGAGTGTCGTAAACGTGAATATCATCGACGTCGCGCTGCCGAGTATAATTCGCAATACGAGCTGCCCCATTCGACTCAAAACAATGCCGCTACAACGCATACGACGAATACCAGTGCGCGTGTTAATTATTCCGATTTAGATGATGATACGTGTCGTGCTAATCGTAATGATGAACAAAATTTAAACTAAAAAAGATTTCGGTTCTGTGCCGTCCGAAATCTACGCATCCTAATGGCACCTTTTTTTTTAAATCATATGCACCTCAGTCCAAGTCGCTGAGTCTTACTAATTCATATGCACCTCAGTCCAAGCCGCTGAGTCTTCTTAATTCACCTGCATCTCAGTCCAAGTCGCTGAGTCTTACTAATTCATATGCACCTCAGTCCAAGCCGCTGAGTCTTCTTAAATCACCTGCATCTCAGTCCAAGTCGCTGAGTCTTACTAATTCATATGCACCTCAGTCCAAGCCGCTGAGTCTTCTTAAATCACCTGCATCTCAGTCCAAGTCGCTGAGTCTTACTAATTCCTATGCACCTCAGTCCAAGCCGCTGAGTCTTCTTAAATCACCTGCATCTCAGTCTAAGTCGCTGAGTCTTCCTAACTCGCATGCATCTCAGCCAAAGCCGCTGAGTCTCTCTAAAACTCATACATCTCAGACAAAGGTGCTGAGTCCTAATAAAACTTACGCATATTGTGCGTCCCAGCCAAAGTTTTCAAGTCCTCCTAACTCTTATACATCTCAGCTTAGACCGCTGAGTCCAATCAAACCATATTTACCTCTGCTACAGAACCATAACCATAATTCTTCAAAAAATTCTCAATACAGTTCGCTTAAGAATCCAAAACTTTCAGTGCCTATTTTCGAGACATGCGTTAATAAATTTAAAATTTCTTTACCATTTATTAACCTATCCACAAAATACTCCCCGAAACCTCTAAGTTTTCTTATCGATACCGGCGCAAGTGTTAGTATTGTTAAACTTTCTAGTTTATTAAATGAACCCGCACTTTCTGGTAATATTATTAAACTAAAAGGCATAAATGACAGCGATACATATAGTGAAACTTTAGGTTCATTTTATATGCAATTTAAACTTCCTCTAGAAACATTGAATTTTTTATTCCACGTCATAGGCGATGGTGTTAATTTAAAGTACGACGGAATCATCGGCACAGACTTTCTAAGATATTTTAACGCAAATATAGATTACGATTCACAGTTCGTGTCCTTAAAGGGTCATAATATTCCAATATTATTTGACAAGCCTACTTATGTCATTCCTGCCCGTTCTGAGACCGTAATCGAATGCCTGGTATCAAATAAACCGTCAGAGTTACATAATTTACGCGAAGCACTCATTCTAGATCACATTATTTGCGAGGGTGTCTATTTAGCTAACTGTATTGTGTCTCTAAAACCAAATAATCGCGTTAATGTTTCTGTATTAAACACAACTGAGTCAGCAATCGAAATTAGTGATTTTAAAGTAAATCTAACCCCTATCGATTTTTCAGAAATCTTAAACCCAATATCGGATACTACAGTAATAAATACTATTTCACCTTCTTGCTCAAATCGTATTGATCGCGTTCTTAACTTAATTCGTCATGAACACCTCAATTCTGAAGAAAGGCAGGCCCTTATAGAGTGTTGTTCTCATTATTCAGATATATTCTACCTTGAAGGAGACCCACTAACGCATAACAATACTATTCGTCATGCCATAAATACGGGAAATTCCGCGCCGATTAATGTCAAAGCCTATCGTTTTCCGGAGTGCCACAAAGATGAAGTAGAATCACAAATAAAAAAAATGCTATCTCAAAACATCATTCGACCATCCATTTCACTCTGGAGCGCCCCAGTCTGGGTAGTACCCAAAAAAATGGACGCCTCCGGAGTAAAGAAATGGCGTATAGTAATCGATTATAGACGCCTCAATGACGTCACTGTCACAGAAACCTTTCCAATACCATTAATAAACGATATTTTAGACCAACTAGGCCATTCTAAGTACTTTACCACGCTCGATTTAGTGTCTGGATTCCATCAGGTAGAATTAAATCCTGAAGATGCACCGAAAACTGGGTTCACCATCATCAACACCAACGGTACGTCAGGCCACTTTGAGTTCACTAGAATGCCGTTTGGACTCAAAAATGCACCAGCCACTTTCCAACGCCTGATGAATACTGTACTTTCTGGCCTTCAGGGCCTCCACTGCTACGTGTACCTTGATGACTGCATTATTTACAGCCATGACCTACCTTCACATATAAATAAACTGAAGCTGGTATTCGACAGATTTCGTGAATTTAATTTAAAGCTCCAACCCGACAAGTGCGAATTCCTACGCCGCGAGGTTTCTTACCTTGGTCACATTATTACCGATAAAGGAGTATCTCCAAACCCAGAAAAGATCAAGGCGGTTTCTTCGTATCCCGCTCCAACTAACCCTAAGGAAATTAAATCATTTTTAGGCCTCATTGGCTATTATCGACGCTTTATCGATAATTTTTCTAAAATAACTAAACCCCTCACTTCGTTATTAAAAAAGGATGTTACATTTCACTGGGGTCTAGAACAACAAAACGCATTTGAAAAATTAAAGGAGAAATTAATCACTGCCCCTCTTCTACAGTATCCGGATTTTTCTCAGCCTTTCATAGTGACTACGGATGCTAGTAACTACGCCGTAGGTGCAGTTTTATCCCAAGGGCCGGTCGGTAAAGATAAGCCGATTGCATATGCATCACGTACATTAAATAAGCAAGAAGGTAATTACTCTACAACAGAGAAAGAGCTGCTAGCAATCCTTTTTGCAGTTAAAACATTCCGTCCTTACCTTTATGGCCATAGATTTAAAATAATAACCGACCATAGGCCTCTCGTATGGCTTTTTAACGTCAAGGACCCTGGTAGCCGTCTCATTCGCTGGCGTCTTAAACTAGAGGAGTATGACTATGAGATCATATACAAGCCAGGAAAACTTAATTCAAATGCAGATGCTTTATCTCGGGCCCCCATTTATACTTTAAATCGCACTAACCTAAATACACATAACTTTGAAAAATATATTAAATTACAGTCAACTAGCTCAATAAATAATAACACACAGATTGAGGAACATTCCCAAAGCTTACACCTAACAAAATGTAAATTAGTCGCTTGTCCTACATCCCTAGATTTTGATTATTCAATGCCACATTGCGAAGAATTACTCTCTCAAATTGAAGACCCTACTCGCCTTTTTGAATCCGAACGAGAACAAAACACAATATTAGAAACCTTATCCAAAGGAAAAAATTACTATTTTCTGTTTACAAAAATCCATCACTATGATGAAACACATTACAGCATAATCTATGATTTACTTATGAAACTTCGCGACTCTATTCTTGAAAACAAGCCAGAAATTACTGATATCGCAATTTCTGATTTTTCTGATCCATTTACTAAATTATCATATACTAAAATTTATAATATGATTTGTTTCATATTTCATAATACAAATATTCACATTAATATATACAGAAACCAAATCGTCTACCCTACTCCAGCCGAGGTGCCGCAGATACTTAAAGAAAATCATGACTCGCCAATTGCTGGTCACCCAGGTATCAAGAGAATGTTAAATCGTATAAAAGCCTCCTATTATTGGAAGTCAATGCGTTCGGACATAGAAAATTATGTAAATAATTGTAAGCTGTGCCAAGTGAATAAACCATTACGTGCTTCAAACAAAGCTCCGATGGAAATAACATCCACAAGCACTAGACCATTTGAGCGGCTAGCTCTTGATGTCGTTGGTCCCCTTCCTGAAGCGGGCTTTCAAAAATATAGGTTCATATTGACCCTTCAGGATGACTTAACTAAATTTACTTGCACCTATGCTATGATTTCATCTACAAGTGATGAAATATCTCGTAACTTGATTCATTTCATGTCACTTTTTGGATTTCCTAAAACAATCTTGACCGATTTAGGTACATGTTTTACTTCAGAGTTATTCAAACAAGTCACGAATGTTTGTAAAATTAAGTCTGTATTCACAACCCCATATCACCCTCAAACAAATGGCGCGCTCGAGCGCAGTCACGCTACTCTTAAAGAATACCTAAAGTCATTCGTAAATGAAAATCAAAATGATTGGCATTGTTATTTAGCTACAGCAGTCTTATCTTATAATACTACCCCTCACAGCACAACTCAATTCACCCCATTTGAATTACTATTCGGATATAAGCCCTCTATTCCTAATTCACTTTATGATTCAAGCAATAGGAACACTTATAATGAATATGTACGTGCTCTACAATATCGGATGAAATTTAGCAGACAAAAGGCTATTGAAAATATACTTAAAAGTAAAGAGTCATCCAAACGATACTATGACAAATCAACTCGTAATACTATTTATAAAACTGGTGACATGGTATACTTAAAACACCACCACAGACTCGGGAAATCCCTTTCACCTATCTGGAAAGGCCCTTACAAAGTTGTTAAGATTAATGGAAAACATAATGTTACACTAGCCATCAGTCGTAAATACGTTAAGCACCACACGAATGAATTAAAACCAGCTCATTTGTAACACTATATATTTATTTGTTTTCAGAATAATATGGTATCCCGTCGCCGCCGCTTCTCAAATAACTCCTATTGTACATAGTCCCGGAATTTATTACGATCCAGTTGACAATATTTACTTTTATAACGATTATTGGAAAGTGATAACTCATATTGACGTAGTATCAATTGAGCCACATTTAAATAATATCGAGAATCTTATCAAAAAGGCATTAGATTTATGTATTAGATTTCAATTAAATAACACTCTCCAGTGCAAGGACGTATTTAGCCCTATCGAAGTTCTCTTGCAAGCTAACTTTATAAAACTGAATTCACTATCGCATATTATAATTTCAGACTCTCCAAATAGATTTAAAAGATCTTTAGAATTTGGCGGGCAGGTTTTAAAATTTTTTTTCGGAACTTTGGATGCAGAAGATGCTCGAAAATATGATGCTGCGATTAGCGCATGTCAAAGTAGTGAAACCGAACTTTTCCGGCTCATGAAAGAGAACATTCACGTGGTCAAATCTACTATTAATACATTTAATACCTCCATCATAAAATTAAGTAAAAATGAATTTAGATTGAATTCTCAAATAGACAAATTAAATAGTGTCTTATCTCAAACCACTAAAATTAATAACGAATTATTTTATGTATCTCAATTTAATAATTTAGTGAATATTATTGAAGGGTCTTTATTAACAATATCAAACTCCCTTGAAACTGTTTTAAACGCTATTTTATTTGCGAAATCAAATGTATTACACCCTTCTGTAATAACTCCTAAGAATTTATTAAATGAATTATTAAAACGTGTAAATTTAATTAGTAAAAGGCTAGATTTCCCTGTTTCACTTAATATTGAAACCATTCACAGCCTTATTGATGTTTCAAAGTTGACCGTTTATTATTATAAAAAGAAAATTGTATTTGTTATCCAAATCCCCCTCATTTCTTCTGTTAAATATACAATTTATAAATTAATACCGTTACCAACGCCACATAACCAATCTAACCCCAACTCATTTGCTCTTATACATTCTACGAAACCATATCTAGCTATTTCTGACAATAGGTTATACTATACTATGTTAGACAACATAATTCAGTGCAAAAAGATTGATAACGATTACTCTATTTGTCCAGCAGTCACCATTTTAGCCAGCAATACAAATCCCTCCTGTGAAACAAAATTATTGACAGATGTAATTCTCACCTTACCGAAAGAATGTGACTCAAAATTAATTTATGGTTATGTAGACATTTGGCAGAAACTTCAAAATAACAGATGGATTTTTTGTACAATCAAAACCGAGTAAATTAACTTTAAAATGTAATGACACCATAACAGATTATTCTATCATTGGCACAGGTATCCTGCAATTAACCAATGATTGTATTGGCTATTCTAAAACTTTACAGTTTACTCCTTCGACAGTATATTCAATTCATTTGAAAAATCAATTTGTTATAAATTTTGATATCACACGAGACAATTGTTGTAACAAGGACATATTTAACAAAACTATTTCATCTTTATCTCCACTATCACTTAGCAATGTTGACTTAGATTCACTAAAGCATTCGTCGCAAAAACTAGATGTATTAGAGAAGGAAATAAATAATTTCCAAGAACCACACTTTGTTAAATATGCCCCTTACTATTCCGGATTTAGTTTTTTACTTACTTGTTTAATTATTTTATTTTTGATATACAAATTGCATAATAAATGTTGTCGTAGAAGGAATGGTATGTCATGTTGTGTACAAATCTTTAATACTTGTACAAGTCGTAGTGTTCAAAAACGTTCCGCTGGTAATTCCAACTCTATGGAAATGAAAGAAATATCAGATCCTTCAGAAATTGGCAGCATAAGCAACTCAAACCGAAACTTAAGCAATAATTAGCCTCTAATTTTATTAGAAACATAATAATTATTTCATAAACAATCCTTTTAATAATTAACTCATGTATAATATTATTAAGTTTACTGATAAAATTTTGTAAGAGGTTACGATTGAATCATTAAAATATAATAATTTGCCTATAATCTTAATAAAAAAAAAGTATCATTTCATTAAATTCACCTAAAATTCAACTTCTATTTTATTAGTGTTAATTTAAGGATATTGATATATTAGATAAATCTGTTTTAATTTTTTTTTACAATAGTATTTTGTTATTAACATAATGATTTTAATACTAATGGTAACTATGAATGTTATTGCTATTTTAAAATATTTAAATATATATAAATTTTTATTATTCAGAACTTTTGTATTGTTTTAATAACTTCATATTTGTACACCCATTTTTCTTTATTTTTTTTTTCTCGATTTCGCTTCACCATACCAAGGTAAAGCTCCATTTAAGGGGGGGAGATGTTATATCGCTACTCTTTAAAATGTACTTTGTACAATTGACGTAATGTGCAGCGCAAGCAAATTCAAATCGGGGCTTGCATAAAAACTAGCTGCAACCATGTGGTCGCGAGTTGCAATTCAGCCGCGCGTCATATTAGCCAAATAAAGAAAAGTGGGGGACTTTAAAAACTGTGAAAATTAAGCAATAAACTTTGAAGTGTTTTCATAGTGTTTTTTATTTCGAGACAATCAGAGGGTGCCGTGTAACAAAACGAAAGAGCAAACGATGCATCAGTCTTTCAAAAATCAACATTTTAAATGAAGCATTGATGTCGAATCTTCTGAATTTTCCAGAGGAAGGCGTAATCATGGCAGATGACGCATTTCCTTTACGAACAGATATTTTGAAACCATTAAACACTAGAAGAGAGTTTGGCGTCAAAGAAGAAATATTCAACTATCGGCTCTCCAGAGCTCGACGTGTGGTAGAAAATACTTTCAGAATATTGGTATCTAAATTCAGGATCAGTTGACGTATGTATGTAGTGTGTAAGACATGTATTACTTATAATATATGTAAGTTAGGTTTAGACGTTTTGTGCAGTTATAATAAAGTAATCTTCAAATAAAGACGCCTTTCATTACCACCGAGCCTGCTACGTCATTATATGGCGACCGCGCCAGGCCGGTGCGCGTGTGGCGCTGCCACGTTGCACGCGTACCGGGAAGCGTCAGAAGTTAACCATCACGAAGAAAAATAAGCAAAGAATAAATAAATAAACAGTGAAGAGCATTAAACGCAGAAGATTTGAAAAGAGAAAAAAAAGACGAAAATAATCTCGACAAAATATGACTACTAATAAAAACGGGAAAATAAATAAGAAGAAAAACTTTTCGCGTAATGAAGAAGAGGATTTTTTTAACCATCATAAAAAACCGTAAAGAAGACCGAAAAAATTAAAGAAAATACAGTACCAAATCTAAGAATATCTTGTGTACTTCGAAGCATAAAAGAATGAATACCTGATATATAGAAGAAAAGTTTTCATCACCGCCAAGGAGCAAAACGAGAAAAGAAGAAAACATCAGCGCAATCAACGCCACAGCAGAGGACTATGGAAGGATGTCACCATCGTGCTACTCCTCGCTGAATGTCGTCGTCATGTCCACCTTCATGGAAGCGTCACGAACCTGTCCCGGCGGACCCCAGCTCTTTCAGCCCAATAGGTATCAATCAGCGTCATCAGGTACACGACTTAGCTTTTAACCTCGTTGCCTAGAATACTTCTTATCTGTTATAATAATAAAATTGGTGTATAAAAAAAATCTTGAATTAGATTTTATAATGCAATAATACTTATGTCTGTGTCGTATATATTGAAAGTTTAATATTTATGAATACCTATATACATATATTTAAAAAAATATATAGAATGAGTATCCGAGTTAAAATATAAAAAGGTGCTTTACAAACGTAACACAATTGAAATTACTGCATTAAATTCACAATGTCAAAATTTTAAGTCAAAAAAATTGATGTCATTTTAAAAATAATATAATTTTCTGTGTTTTTAAATCATTTGTCCATTTTCAATAATACCTATAGTTAAAGATTATTTTTTAAATGTTGAAATGTACCTAATTATATTGTTAAATAACAAGTAAAACCAGGTAGAACCAATAGTTTCATAAAATCTGTCATCTAATTTCGCTAACTTGCATTTAAATTGTTACGATTGTATCATCCACCCTTTATGGGAATGCAATATGAAAGTTTCGGATTGCAAGAGTGATGCAAGCCGATACAGTATCTTCTTACATGCACGTTCCTTAGCCATTGTCACCATGCACACTTAATGTAATGAAATGAATAATTACTATATGCATCTACCTATTATAATATCGTAACTTTTTGAAATAACTATGATAGATATGATATTTTACTTTCGATGGTTTTGTTACTTTGATTTGATAATTGCTTTAGGACTTATAAAATATACTTTTGGGGAAATCGTTATGGGTTCCAGTTTTTACTTAGAAAAAAAAGACAGAATTATGAATGTAGTGTATGTACGGAAATAAAGTAAGGATTTCTTCCGTAAGTCAGCATTTTTGGTAACGATCGGGTTTGATACCCCGAAAGTTAAGAAAGTGACTAACGTACTTATGAAATATTGTTAGATGTAAAGTTTATTTTGTGTGGTTTTTAGATAAAGAGAATTATACAGGGTGACTGGTTGAACACTTGAGATACTCGAGGACACAATTATTTACGACCAAACTAAACGTTTAAAAAAAGTTTTAAGAAAATATACGAATTATTTTCTAAGAAAACTTGAATTGAATTAATCCGAAAATATCCTGAAAGTGCGGACACATTGTACGTAGGTTTTAGGCGGGCGTTTGATCTCGACCGCCTGGCCAGTGGCTACTACAATACTACTACTACACTACGCACTACTACGTAATTGTACTACCTATGTACATCGAAAGTTTTGGTATTTTGTAGAGAATGTATGATCCATATTCACTTCGTACTTTACCTGGCTTAGGACTGACAAAAATACCAAGTTACGTCTTTTTGAAATCATTGTATTAAAGTGATTTTGAACGTTACGTCACAACAGCGACACAAGATGAAAACTGACTCCTTTAAATGTACCTACCGAAGTACTTTTGGCGTACTTAAAAATTGAATCATACCTATTTAAAACAATTGATTGATTGAATTATCTATTTACAGTGGGCGACAATTTTATCAAATTACACATATCGTAATAATTTTTCAAATTGCTCACCTCCTCGTGTAATATGTACACAGTCAGCACGTTTTTGCACTGTTGCTTTAACACTGAGTATCACATCGTGACATCACACATGGTATCACATAGGGCGTTGGATTCTTCTTGGGGAAGGATTCGCGGTACAAACGTTTAGCATCTCGGACACTGTCATTCCTACTATTCGTCATTAGAAAAATTATGAAAATGACATTGTTGTTATTGAACACCGCGCAATCGAGTGCCTAAGCAGGTATAAAAAAAATAACCGGCGCGTGCGCTTTGCAAAATAAAACTGTGTAAGGATAGCAAGGACAAACGAGGCGTGCGTGGGACGCGCCAGGAGAAAGTGCGTCGGCCGGCCGCGTCTATTGTTTTCGCTCGGGCCCGGCCGGCTAGCGCGGCGTTATTTACCTACCAATAAACGTGGGAACTGCTCAAACCGTATGCGTCCACAATTAAAGAATTTACTGGATATTTATGTCAAATTTTAAGTACCTATTTTTTTTTACATATTTAGAACGAGCATCGTTTACTGAGTGACCTCTATCAATATCTCAAGTGTTCAACCAGTCACCCTGTATAATTGTGCCAGATATGACTGAATAATTAATAAATGTGAGGAAATTTGAGACCATAATCTTGATCATACCGTACGCGAGTCGTCTGTGTGAAAGAAGTGGATCAGCATATAATTATATGAATCAGTTAAAAATATTAAAGTGGAATGAATTATGCAATTATGTCCAATAACTTGATCATGTAGTTAGGCCGTAAACCAAACTGACTGTAAGCCGCCGAATGTGAGCGAACGTTACGCAGTTTATTGAATTTCCATACATATTCACTTTTTCGTTCATATATAACCGACAATACGTTATTACGATATGCGTAGACGCTGACATTCGGCGGCTGATTAATATAGCACGTCACTACGCTCCGCGGACGCTGATTGGCTACGTAGCTAAACGTCAGCGTATTGGATGCAACGCGGCCGGCGGACTCCAGACAAGAATTTTGCACAGAACAGACGTGTTTCATTCATTATGTTCGACACAGAAAAATTTATTGCCGAAGTGCATACGCGAGAATGTATTTGGAATATCAAAGAATATAGCGACAGGAAGTTACGTCGATTGGCTTGGGAGGAAATAGCGTCCATTATGTATGAAGATTGGGAAACGTATGGTACAAAGGAAAAAAACGAGACTAGTGAGTAGTTTTTTTATTAAGTAAGAATTACAAACAGTTGAAACAAATTTGACATTATTTAATTTCAATTGAAATATTTTTGTTTAACCCTTAACAAGGCACGGGGATATATATTTCCCACGCTGGTTGTTAGGCTCCCTTACAAGGCAAGCTGTTCTTAACTTCCCACAATATGTCAAAATAATATGTCAATATACTACACTACCGATTTAAATTTACTGCATCGCGTATCAGAACGCACTTTTTATGTCATGAAAAAAAAAAGAAGTGTCAGTTATGTGCGAAAAATTGGGACGTCATGAGATAAAAACGGCAACAATGTCTTCAAAAAATCCGGTAAGTAGAATTTTATGAGTTATTACACAAGATTTTGAATTTATTGTGTCAATTATGTGTAGATTTATCATTTACATGCTCCAAATGTGAAAAAAAGTAACGGTGCATGTAGGTGGGAATTTTTTGACTCCTTGCCCTTTTAGATCATTAACTGGTGGGTGAATATTATGCCCTTGCCTTTTTGCGACTTTAATTTTTTATTGTTGTTTCAGAATAAGAATAAAATGAGGATAAAACCGCTCAGAGATCACGAGATAGAACACGCTCTTCTCAGGATGGTGCAAGATTCTTCAGAAGACGACGAAGATGACGAATATCTAGATGTACCTTATGATGATATCAATTATGGCCTTGACAAAATACAAAACTATTATAGCGACGCAGAACTACAAAACGTATTGCTTGGAGATGACGAAGTCGACGAACATGTTCTCACTGCGAGAGACAAAAATCCAAGACACACACAAAAAACAACAAAACATATTCACAGTGAGAAAGAAGAGAGGTATGCAGAATCTCAAAGAGAGACCAAAATAGTGAAAGGGCAGGCAACAGGGAGTCAGAGCAAGAGGGTAGAGGGACATGCGACAGGGAGTAATAGCAAGAGAGTAGAAGAACATGCGACAGGGAGTAAGAGCAAGAGAGTAGAAAGACATGCGTCAGGGAGTAAGAGCAAGAAAGTAGAAGGACATGCGTCAGGGAGTCTGAGCTGGAGAGTAGAGGGACATGCGACAGGGAGTCTGAACACACAAAGTGAAAATGAGGAAATGCAAGAGACCAGACATGACATACAGATGGATGAGGAGGAACAGGCTACAGTATCAGACAGACAAAGTAAAAATGAGGAAAGGCGGGTGACTGAAGACGATATGCAGAACCGGGACGAGGAAAGACAGGCTACAGTAGCACATGCGACAGGGAGTCAGAGCAAGAGAGTAGAGGGACAGGTGACAGAAAGTGACAAAACGAGTAAGACAGTGGTAAAGCAGGTGACAGGAGATGGAATACTGACCATGAATGTGAATAGACAGGCTATAGTATCAGACACACAAAGTGAAAATGAGGAAATGCAAGAGATCAGACTTGACATACAGATGGACGAGGAGAAACAGGCTACAGTATCAGACAGACAGAGTGAAAATGAGGAAAGGCAGGTGACTGAAGACGATATACAGATCCGGGATGAGGAAAGACAGGCTACAGTAGCACACACACAGTTTAGATATGAGGTGAGGCAGACAGAAAGGATATGGACTCAAAATGTAGAAGGGTTTTCAGAACCAAGTTTTGATCTAGATCTGAAACCAACAAAACAGTATACACACCTCACTCAACCTGTAGAATACTTTGATGATCTATTTCCTTCTGAAGCTATTGAGTTACTTGTTACCAATACTAATAATTATGCTGTTCAAAAAAGATCTAAACACTGGGTACCAGTAACTACTGAAGAAATTAGAGCCTATTTAGGGGTGATTATTCTAATGGGCTTGCATCCTTTGCCCAATATAGAACTTTATTGGTCCACAGACGAATTTTATCGGAACCCAACCATAGCTGCAGTGATGTCATGTAAAAGATTCAAAAAGATTACAGAAAATTTTCACGTATCTGATAATTCCAGAGATGTTCCACGTGGACAAGAAGGGTATGACAAATTATGCAAAGTTCGACCCCTGATAACAATCTTGAACCAAACTTTCCAAGAGAATGCACGAAACTCACAGCACCAAAGTATCGACGAAAGCATGATCAAGTTTAAGGGAAGGAGCAGCCTTAAGCAGTACATGCCCTTAAAACCGATTAAAAGAGGATATAAAGCATGGGCAAGATGCGACTCCAAAACCGGTTACCTATACAAGTTTGATATCTATACTGGAAAGTCAGATGATGGTCTTGAAGAAGGTGGTCTAGGTTTTTCTGTAGTCACCCGGCTTTGTGAAAATTTACCGTCAGGGACTTTGGTGGCACATGACAATTTTTTTTCCAGTTTCCCCTAGCTGAAGCTCTTTTTGAAAAAGGCATTTATTCCGTTGGCACTTTTCGTGCAAACAGAAAAGGTATACCTGACGAGATCTCAAAAAAACCAAAGAGAAGGAAGGATGACCTCAAACCTGGAGAATTTGTTTACAGTTATTGTCCCCCTGTAGCAATAACGAAGTGGAAAGATTCAAAGGATGTATTTGTGATGACTACAGCTTTTAATCCCAGAGACGTGGGACAAATAGCTAGGACTCAAAAAGATGGTTCAAAGAAACCAATGTTCTGTCCCAAAATGATTGTGCAGTATAGAAAAAATATGGGCGGAGTAGATAAATTCGACCATTTTCGAAGTAGTTATTCTATTGGAAGAAAAAGCAAGAGAAACTGGGTACGAATTTTTTCATTTCTCTTTGAAGCAGCAGTCATAAATGCTTATATTTTGTATACCCATGGTCACAGTTCTCGAAGAAATACACATAGTGACTTCAGACTGCGTCTAGCAAGAGGTTTGATAAATAACTTCACTTCAAGAAAAATAATAGCTCCAGTCTACAAGTCGAAAAAATGTAGCTATGGTGTACCAGATGAGGTACGTCGGCGAGGTGTTGGCCAACATATGCCAGAGCTGCAGAAATACCGCAGATGTCGGTTTTGTAGCACAAAATCGGCAGAAAAACGCACTAAATATGTGTGTAAGGTATGTCATGTGCCAATATGCCTCTATCCTTGCTGGGAACAATTTCATACTGTGCATGAGCGGGCTTAAAAATTGAAAGAGAAAAGTCCTAAACAGGCAAGGGGATACTGATTTCCCACAGGTTTTTTTTTATAATAAATAAAAATAAAAATAATTCTTCTATCTTATTTTATTTCTTATACATTAAAGAGTACAAATTCATAAGTTAATCAGCAATATCGAAAAAAAATACCTCACGCCTTGTTAAGGGTTAATACTACACGCAGCTTAGATATATCTATTTTGCCAGTTCAATCTACCCTCATTTACAAAATATTCTTTATAGAATTCTCGCACCCTTTGACCTGATGTGGACACAACTAATCGCGATGTTCGTACATCCCTAAGAGTACAAGTTCTTAACTGATCTTTGAAATTGATGCCTTCTCTTCTACGAACAAAATTGTGTAGTACGCAAGTGGCTTGTATTATTTTAATAGCATTTTTGACATCGGTATTTATACTTGAATGTAACACTCTCCAAATGCACATTCAACACATCTCCTTGCTCGAGAGTGCCGAAAATTATATTTGCGCTGTTCTATAGTTAAGTTGCGATTTGGGTAAGGTCTCATTAAATTTGATTTTAAACTAAACGCTTCATCCCCTAGAAACACATACCTATGGTTGTTCAGGTCCACTGGAATTAGGTAGTTTGGCAGATTTTGGTATATTTAACTGTCCAAGAGCTATCATTTTACCCATGTTACTGTTTTTAAATATGTTACTATCTGCTTCTCTCCCACATGATCCAATATCAACGGCAGTAAATAAACAGTTTGCATCAGTTAAAGCAAAAAGGACTATTGAGAAGAACTTTTTATAGTTGAAAAAGTTTGAACCACTATGAGCTGGTTTCCTTATTCGCACATGTTTGCCGTCTATAGGGCCCAGACAATTCGGATAATTTGTTCTTGTGTAAAACAAATTAGATATGTTTATCCACATTTCTTCTGTGGGCTGCGGTAATTCCAAAGGCATTAATATTTCCCACAAAACCGAGCAGGTTTCACAACCAATTGCAGATATTGTAGACTTCTCTATTAGAAAATCTTCGCTTAAGGTACCAAAGGATGCACCTGTAGCTAAATACCTGTGAACAATAGTACATTATGATACGAGTGTACTACATTGGTCATTACACACGAAATTAGATTAGAAATTAGCTAGAAATTGTTATTTTTGTAAATATTCATAACACAAAACCCAATATAGGTATATACAAATACTGACAGATTAAATAAAATTTTCATTTCAGTACAAGAACTTCAAAAAAAAATGGAAACATCTCAGAGATTATTTTGTCCGCGAAAAAAATAAAGAAAGCAACATGAAAAGTGGAAGTGGTGCCACAAAAAAACGCAAAACACCATGTTTGGATATGATCCAGTTTTTAATGTCTTCACGACCTTCGAATACTACGATCTCAAATGTACAACCACCATCATCAGTCGCATCATCCTCGTCAGAGCTGTCATCTGCTTCAAAAACAAGTAGAAAAGCAAAAGGATTATCATTATTTCAGGAAACTTTGTTGAACTCCATGAAAAACAAGAAGAAAATAACATGAACCCACATCTCAATTTTCTTTTATCTCTGTTACCAGACATGCAAACGTCTGAAAAACAATTATTTGAATTCAAGTTTGAGGTAATGAAAGTTGTGCAAAAAATTAAATACAGTGACAACTATTACAACAGTTACGAAGCGGGCCCTTCGTCTAGCGCATGTCAACCATGTTATGGATATAATAGTGTGGGTTATGGCTACACGTCATCATTATCAACATACGGTAACCAGCCACAACCAAATTCATCCCCACCACAACAGTATCAAAACAGTTCCTCACCTCTACAAAGCGACACCAATGATCCCTTGGCATCATCGTTATCTAATTCTAACATTTTTCAAGAAAGTGCAACAATAGATGAACAATCGGAGTCAGAATCAATTGAAGATATTGAGCGAATTATGCGAGGGGGTTAATAAAACCTATTACACTACTCGAACTCAATACATTCAGTGCCATATCAATTATGTATCCCACTACCCAGACAGATTCTAGTTTTGAACGCACAAAATTAATAAGTCAAGATGTGTCTGTTAATAACATGTTCATATTGTGTGAGAAATTGTGATTTATATATAACAAATAAATGGTGATTTGAAACTTGCTATAATATTTTTAATTTACCTACCTTAAAGTAACAGCTAATCTTTCTTCTGGCTCTATAGCACGTCTGTAGTTGGTGTCTTTTTTATATACTTTGGTACGTATTAACGACAATAATTCGTCAAAAGATTTTACAGACATGCGATAATGTTTTTTTAATTTATCAGGGTAACATCTGTATTCCGAATATAAACGATGAAACTGACCAAGATAACATCTCTTTAAATTTAAAGGATGTACCCAAATTCTCTTATTCCTTTCTTCATCTTCCTCCAGAGCTTCGTGAATGGCCAATATCTTAGCGAATATTATTTAGTTAGCACCCCGGTTACCAGTCTAGAAACACGAACTGAGATATACTGCGAGAATTTCAAACCACTGAGCTCTTTTATGTGAAAAATAGTCGGCTGCTCAGCGTACGCATGCGGTGTGAACGTATACAAGCCGACTGTTTTGTTCACACATTGGCGTATTGTAAGCTATAAGCGTATTGCCAGCATACTGTGAACGAAACACACCGTTAATTTTGATGTTTACACTGGGGCTCACAGTAAGCTTGCTCACATTCGGCGGCTTAGTGCCTTTTCACATGTAAACGGCCACGGCACGGTTACCGTACCGTGTAAAATAGTAATGTATGAGCAACAATGAGACCTTTCACATGGCACGGCGATCGTGCCGTGACCGCGTGTCAGCCGCCCTTATCCACTATAAGCACGGTTCTCCGGGGTTATCTTCGCGAGCCCCGCAAGGGGCTCGGGGCACATGTTTCGGGCCTGCCCCTGCCATGGGTGGCTTCCGCGGGCCAATTGGGGGGGGGGGGGACCGGGTGGTCCCTGTCGTGGTCTTCTTTCTTCTTGTGGTCTGCATTATATTTTTCAGGTAGACCTGAGGCTGGTGGAGTGGAGGCTGTCCATCGTACGGTGTGGGAGGTTTTTTTTTTTAATGATAAATATTTTATAATATGTAATATATACCTTTTTTTTTTAATGATAAATATTTTATATGTAGTATATAATATTTTTTTTTTTATTTTTTTTTCTCTTCCACACTTTCCTCTGGACAGCCTGGAGTCTTCTTTTCTTGGGCTTCTTATTGTTGATGGCTGCACGGCGAGCGCCTCCCGCGACTAGTTCTGCGCGAGCAGGTCGCGCGGGAGGGGACGGTGGTCAGGCGGGCGCGCGTGCAGAGGCGCCAGCTCGCGCAGATGCGCAAGGAGCGACGCGTCGGCGCGCGCGAACATCCTTTGGGCGAGGCTGCTGACGAACCCATCCAGTGACTCAACCCGAAGGTCCCTCTGGATGGTGGTGTTCCTCACGTAACGCGGCGCGTTGGCCACCCTCCTCAGTGTCGCGCTTTGCACGGAGCGCAAGCGCTTGCGCTGCGCTTCACTGGTGAGGGCGAACCAGGCCGGCGCTGCGTACGTGAGGCGGGGGCGGACGTAGCTCTTGTAGATGGCTACTCTGGCCTTCAGAGGGAGACCCGAGCTGAGCACAGGACGAAGTACGGCAGCAGCCGCCCTCGCCTGTGTGGAGGCATTGCGGACATGCGGTACCATTGTCAGCCTATGGTCAATGGTCACACCTAGGTATTTAGCCTGGGTGCACCATTGGATTTCTTGTCCTAGGAGCTTCAGGGTGGGATCTTTTTGCGAGAAGCCGCCGATCCTGACGGCCTGCGTCTTACCCACGTTCACCGACAACCTCCATTTGGCAAGCCATTCGGGGAGCGCATTTAATACACGCTGCATCTTGACGACCGCGTGAGCCGATTTTATAGACGTTGTGACGTAGGCGGCATCGTCTGCATATAATGCTAGCAGCGCCTCCTCAGGCGCCGGGATGTCATCGGTGTAGCAGGAACAGCAGGCCTGGGACAGACAGCTCCCTTGTGGGACACCGGCCTCTATGCGACGTTCGCTCGATAGAGCCCCGTCTACCAACACCCTAAAGCTCCTGTCCTGCAAGAAGCTGGAGATCACTCTGATGATACGCCGGGGCGCCGACGACTGCAGTAACTTGTACAGCAAGCCGTCGTGCCAAACACGGTCGAACGCCTTCTCCATGTCGAGGAATACTGCACACGCGCGTTCCTTTTTATTAAGGGCCGCGGTGACGTGATGCAGTACCCTCGACAACTGGAGAGTCGTGCTGTGTTCCGGGCGGAATCCGAACTGCTCAGGACGAGGCGTGATGTGAGGTACGAGGTGTTTGAGCAGCAACGACTCAAACACCTTCGACAACGTGGGCAGCAAGGTGATCGGCCTATAGCTCGAGGGCTGCAGTATATTTTTCCCCTGCTTGGGCAACATAATGACGTGCCCAATTTTCCATATGTGCGTGAATTTACCCGTGCGCAGAATGCCGTTAAACAGGCGAGTAATCGCTCCAACCGTCCTTCGCGGGAGGTGGCGGAGCGCGGCGTTGGTAATGCCATCTGCGCCGGGAGCCTTCTTGGCTTTTGTCCTTTCAATAGCACGCTGGACCATGCTCGGGGAAAAGACCACTGGGTCTTCGTCCGGAGCTATAGGCGCTGCCAGGTGTTCACTCACGTGTCGCGTAACCTCCCCCACGTGCTCTGTCTGGTCAGTCGGGTTCGGCCGGAACTGGCGTTCTAAGTGTTCGGCGAAGATCTCTGCGCGATCTTCCGCCCGGTATCTCGGCGTACCATCCGAGTGGAGAAGCGGGCGAACGGGAGCTGGGGTGCTCTTGAACGACCGGCACAGTCGATGAATCGCCGGCCAGTCGTCATGAGCTTCGTCGATACGACCTTCCCAGCTCTCGTTCGCGTGCGCGTCCAACTCTACCTTGATCCGCTCCGCGATGTCGTTGAGCTGTTTCTTCAGCTGGGGACATCGAGATTGCTGCCAGCTCTTACGGAGACGCCTCTTCCGTGTAAGGAGCTTCCGGATGTTAAAGGGGACAGGCGGGAGCCTGTCCTCGGCTTCCTTCTCCGTAGTGGAAGCGTCCAAGGCGTCCCGAATGCTGGCAGTGATGTCGACCGCAAGCTGGTCAACGTCATCTGCGGAGTTGACAGGGCGAGTCGGCGTGGTGGTCTCCAGCTGGTCGTGGAACTTGTTCCAGTCGACCTGCCGGCGTGGTCTGGGCGGCGAGACTCTCGTTGGGTCTTGGTCGAGGACGAGCAGAACAGGAACATGGTCGGACCCCATGCTGTCCTGCAGGGACTCCAGGTGTGGTTGGCAGTGGAGGCCACGGTGTACAGCGATATCCAGGACATCGGGGCTGTGGGCCCTCTTGTCCGGGATAATCGTTGGTGTGTCTGGGCCACTAACCGAGTACCCGTGACTCTCGGCGTCGTCGAATAGCTTCCTGCCGTTTCTGCAGGAGGACAGGCTGTTCCAGCCGGGGTGTTTACAGTTCCAGTCTCCCGCGGCAATCGTGGCGTGGGGTGAGTCCAGCAAAGCATGGACGTCACCCAACGACAGAGTGCCGCCAGGAGGCCGGTACACCGCGTGCAGCTGCAAGATGGTGTTGAGGCAGCATATTTCAACGCCCAGCGCGTACATACTGCCCAACTGCAGAACCGGAAGCGGCTGATGGACGACGTTCCTGCGAACAAGCACTACCAACCCGCGATAGGTGACGCCTGTGTCCGAAATTTCGTCCTTCCTGTAGATGTAGTATCCCGGAATCTGAATGAGGTCCGACGGGGATAAGAGTGTCTCGCAGACCAGCGCCACGTCGACATCTTGCTCCCGCAGGAGAAGCCGGAAGAGGGCGGCCTTGCTACGAAGACCGCGGGCATTCCAAAAAACTACCCTTAGCGGCTTAAGATCCATCAGGGTATGATGCGATCTTAGCTAAGCCGCCAAGGATAGCTGGCAGGGCATCGCGGCCTTCGTCGATGGCGACGAAGACCTCCCGCAGAATCTTAATGGCGCACCTCTTCAGGTCGCCTTGTTCAGCAGCCGCCTTCGGTGCCGCGGCTGGCAGTGATTTCTTAACACCTTTGCTCTTTTTTTGGCCCTCGGGCGCCTTTTCAGGGGCCGCCTCGGGGGCCTTTGCGGCTGCTGTTGCGGGAGGAGCAGGAGGGGTAGACTTCTTGGCCTTACCCTTGCCCTGCTTCTTCTTCTTTTTCCCCCGGCTCGTACTGGAGGTCCCGCGTTTCGGCGGGTCGTTGGCCGGGGCCATGACATGAGTGAGCCTACGTTCTCACTCGCGGCCTGCGGCTTGAGACCGGCTGACGGTGTTCGTGCAGTGGGCGCCTTAGGCGCCGATAGCGCCACCGTGCCCGCGTGTTTATTGCGCGCCTCGCGCTTAAACACGGGGCACGACGTGTAATTGGCGGGATGCTCTCCGCCGCAGTTCGCACAAGTGGCTGGCACCTCACGTGGGCGCGGGCACTGGCGAGCAGCGTGCTCCTCACCGCATCGCACGCACGCTTGCTGCCGATGGCAGTTGTGCGAGCTGTGGCGGAATTTCTGGCACCGGTGACACTGCGCCGGTCCCTTCTTTCCGCGCCAGGCTTCAACCTTCACCCCGGGCATGCACAGGAGTTCAGTCACCTGGTAGATGGCCGGGATGAGGTTCTCCGTCCGCTTGAGTATTGCGTAGAAGATGCAACCGGGCCGGCCGCCCCTGGCCCGGATGGCACGCACATACTCGGGAACGAAGCCCAAGTCGCGAAGCTCGGCCTCCAGCTCCTGCGGTTCTGTATCCGCGGGCAATCCGCACGGTTTTGACGCGGCAACCGTCTTTATAGTCTTGTATGGACTTGTATAGACGCGTTTACATGATGAACACGGGCGCGGTACGGCACGGCGAGTGCAAATACCATTCGACAGCTAAAATCATAGAGGAACGGACGGACGATTGTTGCAGAATGTCTGTCGAAATCGATGTTGATGTGTTGATTTCGCTAGTTGAAGCGCGTCCTACTTTATGGGATAAAACCATCGCGTCTTATAAAAACAGGAACGAGACAAAAGAAGCGTGGAAAGAAGTATGTATAGAATTAAATAGTAGTTTCGAAGAATTAGATGATAATGAAAAGAATAAGTTTGGTGAGTTATTTTATTACATTATATTTTTGACATTTGCCAAGGGACCGCCCCTATATTTGATACAAAATAGTCACTCAATATGTTTCGTATATTGTTTGGTGTAAGTCCTCCGTGTGACTGGGTTTGTCTTGGGACATCTTCTGGTCCTGTAATAAAATCTGAGTCCTCCACCTGGTAACCATCTCGATCACGAACAAAGTTGTGTAGTACAACGCAAGCTTTGACGATCGCGACTGCAAAATCAGGTTCGACGTTAATTGGTCTGTGGAATATTCTCCATTTATTAGACAAGATGCCAAAGGTGCATTCTACATATCTGCGAGCTCTGCTTAGGCGGTAGTTAAAAATTCTTTTTTTAATTGCAAGATTACATCCACCGTACGGACGAAGTAAATGTTGGTGAAGTGCAAATGCTTCGTCACCAACTAGGAAATATGGCACTTCAACGGCAGCAAGACAATTTTATAAAGAATTGTCTTCGCGTCTAGTGGTGGCCTCTGGTGACCCAAGAGCTGGAGCTTACCTCGGTCAACAAATTAGTTTGGCAATCCAACGAGGTAATGCTGCCAGTATCTTGGGCACAATGCCGCGGTGCAGCGATTTGGATAATGTATTTTATTTGTAAGTTTATTTATTATTATTTTTAAGATATATGTATATAATTAATTTATGAGAAGATAAATAATGAAATTATTTATAAAGTAATATAAAAAATTTAAAAAAATCTTGTACATTAAGATTAAATGTAATGTAATTAAATGTATATGTATAGCATCGTCAGAGAAAAAAAAAGGAAACAAAGATAATTAGCATAATTTTATACTTCAACGTCTTGTATTCCGCTAATACATTTTTTTGTAGGTAGTTCATGTTCATTTCTTATGATTGATTTCCACAGCGATGATCTCTTAAATATTGAAGAGTCGCAATCTTTACCGTAACTTCCTATGTCCACATAGACAAAGCGGTAGTTTGTGTCTGTTCTTACCATATATGAACCCACACTGACAGCAATAAAATTGTAATTAGCGTCTACAAGTGCTAACAAGACGATTGAATAGGTTTTCTTGTAGTTAAAGTACATGGAGCCGCTATTGGCAGGGGCCTGTATAGTAACGTGTTTTCCATCTATTGCTCCCAAGCAATTAGGAAAATTCCAGTTAGTATAAAAGTTATTAGCAATGGATAGCCACATTTCTGTTGTTGGTCTTGGTAACATTTCTTCCATCAAAGTCTCCACTATTATTTTGCAGGTTTCATTAACAATTTCATGTACTGTGGTGTGTCCTAAACGGAAACTGAATGATATTGTTTTAAATGTGTCCCCTGTTGCCAAAAATCTGAAATAGAATAAATATATATATCAGGGTTAATATAAAATTATAATTTACAGGATAATTTTTATAAGAATACATTAGTATTTTAATTTAATACATTATGTTATATAGATTATTGTGATATTTTAGTATGAATGAAACGGGTATTTTTGTTTCAGGTCAAATATGTAAAGCAAGATGGTCGAATATAAGGGACAACTTTAGAAAGAGTCTTCAAAAGAATGTTACTAAAAGTGGTCAAGGTCGCAAGTCAATAAAGCCATATAAATACCATGAGCAACTAAATTTTTTGCTAAAATTTTTTGAGGACAGAAGTAACATTGAAAATGTCAATGATGATGATGATAGAACACAAAATGATGAATCTAATACTCCGGAACCTCCACTGCCGACTCAAGTCACGTCGCCCGCTTCTGAATCCCATTCGCTAACATATTCGCCGACTCCATCACCAGCTTCTCAACATTCTCAAGCTTCAGCAAGAAGTCGTAGTGGATATAAAGGACGCAAGGAGAATAAAGATTCTGCACCAACAGCTTCATCAGTAGTTATGGATTATTTGATTCGCCAAAATGAGCATCCGGTTGACATGTTTTTGGCCTCTCTTGCTCCAACATTAAAAGAACTGCATCCTTGTGATTTATTTGATGCTAAATCAGAAATTTTTGCGATTGTACAAAAATATGAATCAAAACTATTGAGAAACAAATTTCCAAGGCTTATGTGTGAATCAAGCACCATTACAAGACAAAATAGGTCTTTGGAAACTGTTGTGGTGGAAGATTTTGGAAGCGCCATTACGGGCCAAGGCGGGTCTAATGTGACTAACATAGAAACTGTTGTGGTGCAAGATCGTGGAAGCGCCAATACGAGCCAAGGCGGATCTAATGTGACTAACTTGGAAACTGTTGTGGCGGAAGATTATGGAAGAGTCATTACGAGCCAAGACGGGTCTAACGCGAACTATGACACTGTTGTGGTGGGCAATAATGTAGATAACATTATACTCGTCAAAGATGCCGATAACAAATACACAGTTCAGGGGATTCAGGAGTACTACAATTCCTTCAAACAATAATTAACCTATCTAAGTTAATATAAAAAAAATTGATTATAATTTGTTGTTTAATTGACACATACCTCAAACAGACTGCCAGACGTTCCCTTGGTGGTATAGCTTTTCTCCAATGAGTATCTTGTTTTCTTAACTTTTCAGTAAGTTTAGATAAAAGTATGTCGAAACAATGTTTTGACATCCTGAAGTACTCAAAAAATTTTGATTCATCATCTATCAGATGTTTATATAGGGTAGCGAACTCTCCCTCTTCTTCTCTTTTCCTCCACGCGTTATGAACCCATTGCCTTCTTCTCTCATAAATTTCTTCGTCTTCCTCTAATATTAAAGCAATCGCTGCTAACTGTGATCTTGAATATCGAGGCATTTTACAAGCACTTGAAACTGCGATAGAGTACTAAAAATCACTGCACGCGTCGATGTCGGTACTGACATGTATGAATAGCACGTCACGGAACTGTACGGTACGGTACTGTCGGTCACGTGCCGGCACTGTTGTGTGCGGATCGGCCTTATATCCTGAAAGTGCGAACACATTGTACGTAGGTATTAGGCGGGCGTTTAATCTCGACCGCCTGGCTACTACCTACACTACTACTACTACACTACACACTACTACATAATTGTACTATGTACATCGAAAGTTATGGTATTTTGTAGAGAATGTGTGACCCGTTTTCACTTCGTACTTTACCTGGCTTAGAACTGACAAAAATACCAAGATAAGTAATGTAATAAAAGTCTTTTTGAAATCATTGTATTAAAGTGATTTTGAACGTTACGTCACAACAGCGACACAAGATGAAAACTCACTCCTTAAATGTACCTACCGAAGTACTTTTGGCGTACTTAAAAATTGAATCATACCTATTCAAAACAATTGATTATCTATTTACAGTGATCGACAATTTAATCAAAATAACACATATCGTAATAATTGTTCAAAATGCCTACCTCCTCGTGTAATATGTGCACAGTTAGCACGTTTTTGCACTGTTGCTTTACACTGAGTATCACATCACATATGGTATCACATAGGGCGTTGGATTCTTCTATTGGGGAAGGATTCGCGGTACAAACGTATAGCATCTCGGACACTGTCATTCGTACGAGCAATACGAGCATGCACGAACCATCTCCTACTATTCGTCATTAGAAAATGACCTATGAAAATGACATTATTGTTATTGAAATAACACCGCGCAATCGAGTGCCTAAGCACGTACATATAAAAAAATGACCGGCGCATGCGCTTTGCAAAATAAAACTGTGTAAGGATAGCAAGGACAAACGAGGCGTGCGGTGGACGCCAGGAGAAAGTGCGTCGACCGGCCGTCGTCTATTGTTCGCTCGGGCCCGGCCGGCTAAAGCGCGGCGTTATTTACCTACCAATAAACGTGGGAACTGCGCAAACCGTATGCGTCCACAATTAAAGAATTTACTGGATATTTATCTCAAATTGTACTTTATTAGTATGTACATTATTCTTAATCCTTAGTAATTTATACAGGGTGACTGGTTGAACAGTTGAGATACTCGAGGACACAATTATTTACGACCAAACTAAACGTTTAAAAAAAGTTTTAAGAAAATATACAAATATTTTTCTAAGAAAACTTGAATTGAGTTAATCCGAAAATATCCTGAAGTGCGAAAAAAAAATTAGGCGGGCGTTTAATGTCGACCGCGACTACTACTACTACACTACGCACTACATATCGCTGGTATGCGAGAATAATGACGGAACTCAAAATTCGGTCAAATTGAACTAAATATGCCAAACGATCATAAATGTTTGATATTTTATCGTGAACAAAGACACAATGCGGATTTCGCGCCACAGTTCGTTAAAAAGAAAAAAAGTCGCTATCCATTTGAGGCAAAACACTAGCGTAAATCACAAACAACGACTCATCTCAGTTGAACCGATGACATCCGCGGTTGTTGCCGTTAAAAAAAATAGATATTAAAAACAGCTCTATAACTGTAAGAAATACTTCAAATAATGTAAAAGACAAAACTACAGAAACTTCTTTGCAAAGTATGAAATATTATGATAAAATCTCAAAGAAAACTAATCAAAAAATAACAATTAAGGATAAGGGTAACGATAAGGGTGGCATAGTCAAGATTGACATCACCCTTTAAAAATTTAGAATAAAAAAAATAACAATTATTATCCAAAATGCTCTACTTATTTTTGCAATCTGCAGATTTGTGGCATTTGGAGTTGCATAAGGCATTGTTTTTTTTACATGCGCATCTGTTAGTTGTACATTGAAATTTAGATCTACTGCAGTTGCACATCTTAAATCCCTGTCCACCAAATTGTGAAGAACCAGATATTACTTCTTAATGGTAAGATTTTATATGGGATTTCATCATTTAACTTTGCTCCTGGAGAGGACTGTATCGCATTTCTTGTCAGCCAGTCTTTAAAAATGCCAGCTGAAGTACCCAAACGATAAAGTCCATTCCGTTTATTTATGGCTTTTGCTACGAGATTGTTGCTGTCTAACGGCCCCCTATCAACTTTCGGAACCTCCACTAATACAGTAGAATTATTGTCTATTTCTTTAAATTTTTGGATGAATTCTCCATCATTTTTTCTGCTGTCCTTTTCAAATTATCATAAGATTTGGTTCTTTGCTCAATAATTGACTGCTCTTGTTCACATAAATTACATAATATCTGAGAACCATAACCTTCATTTCCATCCGAAATACCACAAATGACGCGTACATTTTTTTTACATTTATAGCACATGTGAGCCTCGGTAGTTTCTCTATTACAAATACCGCATACTGATTTGGATTCTTCAATTATATTCCGAGATGAAACAAGCGTTATATCTTCTAAAACAATGATGGAATTAGATTTGAGTCTATTCAAATTTAAATTGTCCGTTGCAGCGTTGTTAACCATAAATGGCTCTTGAAGTTCAATAACACTCAAAGACGAAGCAGTTGTTAAATCTTCAGAAATTATGGTTATAGTATCAGCATTTTCGACTTGGTTTTGAGTTTCAGCGTGAATATATTTGAATTTCAGTCGCTATATTCTCTTTGTCCATACCTAAAAAGTAATTTTATCTGTAATATCAATACTGTTTTTATCTAAAAAAAATTCATGGTAACTAAAGGGTGTTACAAAATTAACGACACCCGAAACTGGGCAATGCTTCTGATCAATATGATTTTTTTTTCCAAGGAACCATTACCTGGGATAGCAACGGATTCGGATATTATAAAGCTCAAAGTTACAACTAATTTGTTTTTTTTTTGCAATTATGTATTTTGCAATTTCGTCCTTAGTAACTGAGTATCTTAAGTGTCTGATGAGAAAAACGGAATACTATAAATAAACATCTATCTCTTCGTCTATAAGCCGGCCTAAACTTTCACTGCCCGATTGCCCGATCACTCACACGCTCACAAGCGCCCCCGCTCAGCTGACATGCCGCACACATGCAATGATATTTATTTATTTTTTAATGAAAAATTAAAGTTAACTTCCCAAGTTACTCGGGGAAAAATATTTTTATTAATCAGGAATATTCCCCAGTTCCGGATATGACGGTAATTATGTATGTTCTTACCATAGTTTTGATTATTTTCATGAGTTTCTAAGTGTTTTTCGAATTGTGCAATGGTTTCGGTTTGTAAATGTTCTTGTTCGCGAGATATGTTGCTGTCTTTCTCTGTACCTATTAGAAAGAATATACCATAATTAAACATCAAAAGTGTGTCACTGATATACAAACAAGTGAAATCTAAAAGATTTATTTTACCCGACTTCATATTGTCCATATCTTTTAAACCGCTGAACCGATTTTGATAAAACTTGAGTGTTTCCTAAGTTGGCGCAAATGTAAGTAAACAAAAAAAGAATGGTCAAAATTCGACTAATAGTTCCGGAGATTTGCGAGGACAAACATACAGACATACATACATACACTTTTGAAATTTGGCACACTTGTTTATAAGCTGATATAGACTAACATGGCAGTTCTGGAAATATTACATACATATGGGTCGGATTGTAGCCTCCTTTTTTTATTGGAAGTCGATTTAAAATACTTAATCATAAGAAAGCTAAAAAGTAGGTATGTACCATTTTCAATGTTTTCGTCCCCGTGTCTTAAATGGTTTTCTAATGCTGCTATGGTATGGACTTGTAAAGTTGCGTCACTGTGTCTCTCCGCATCTATAACATAATATGCAGAATGAAGAATTTTCCTATGTTGAAAATATTATATATTTCACTGAATGAGATTAAAATATAGGCCTAAACTAATAACACAGTAAAACTTTTTTTGAAATCCATCAAGAAATGGCTGAGAAAAAGATTTTTAAATTACATGTTTTAGCGCATTGACTGCGTCGTGATGACGTCACGCCACCTACACGCGTATAGTTACTTATATAACAAATAGAAATTAATGTAAATAATTACGACAAATAATTAAAACTATAAAAGCTTGTGAATTATTGAATGTCTATGAAAGAATTTGTGTGGTAAGTACTACCGGTTTTTTGTATATTTTCAAATTTGATTAATAGAAAAAAAATTAAAAATTGACCATTCTTTGTTTTCTTGTCGGGGTGAAAGAAGAACAAACAAACAAACCATCCAACCAACCATTTAAAATATAAAAAAAAATACATAAAAATTATAAAATCTTACCATTGTCATTTCCTGTAATGTCATCCTTCTGTCCCAAAGCGATTTCTAAATCTTCTTCGTTTTCTAGCCTTTTGATTGTATTGTCTGGCAAATGAGTGAAAACCAACCCTATTGTAGGTTCATGTCCAAACAACGCTTTGTAAGGCGTTCTACCAATTGTACGATGCAATGACGTATTTTTCTGAAATTGTATAAAATAACATCCAACTGAACAGTTTGTTGCGTCATTATCTTTCATTCAGGCTCTCAACATGTTTTCGACGTCCTGGTTGCGGCGTTCGACGCTGCCCTGGCTTTGTGGATGGCGTGGCCTCCCATTAAGAATTTTGCAGTCAGGCCATAAGCTCATTATTTCTTTAATCACATTTGCGTTGAACTCACGCCCATTATCACTTTGTAAAATATGTGGACAACCAACTTCTAAAAATATTTTCAAGAGCTCCAAAGCTATTTGTGATGCACGTTTGGATTTTAACGGTCGTACAAAACAGAACTTTGTCAAATGGTCCTGGTAATTTAACAACCATTTGAAATCAGTATCGAGACGATTGAAAATCTATAAGATCCATTTGCCCCCTCCTGTTAAAATCGTTTGACACTAAAGGTCGGACCACAATACCTGATTTAGGGAAACTTCTCTTTGTCATGCAAATTTTACATAAACTAACGAATAGTTTTATTGCAAATTGTGCCACTATTTTCTTTTCTTTCAGAGCGTATATTATTTTATCGCGCCCACAGTGACGTAAAATGTCGTAATATTTTTCGCTGGGGATAATTTCTATAACTGGAGAAGAAACAGTTCTGCGCTTCATAATTAATATTTTTTTTCTTTCCCACGTCCAAAACATCATAATATTTCGATGCATAATGGTATTGCTGGTTAGTAGTCTTAAGCTTTTATGTTTTTCTAGATTTGTATTCTTCTATTGAATTTATTACCTGTGAAATCCTGCTCATACTCCATTCCGATTTTTTTTTGTTCTATCCTGTAATATTTTCGTAGCTCTATGTAAAAATCTTCTCGTGCCACAATCGCACACTGGTTCTGACTTGAAATTAACGAATTTGAAGTTCCAATCACTTCCAAATTTTCACTGCCATACATTTTAAAGAAATTTAATGAAATAAAAATCAACAAAATACGTTTTGAGCAATAATTTTAGACGATTTATGTGTTGAGACAGCCCTACTACTATACTAGCCATTGTGTCAGCCCTATACGATGTAGCAACCACCAACTGATTACGCTGCATCTTGTTTCGAGGAACGACAGCGCTGACTAGGCGCGTCGCAAGTGCAGGTGGCCTATCTGCCGTGGGAACGTAGATCACCTCCATCGCGGAAAGTGACTCAACGTACTCTCTTAATTATTATCTTCCTAACTTTAATTTTATTATTTTTTGAAAGTTGTAACAATTATATTGAAAACTGATTAAAGTACATACTAATAGTTCAACTGCATTATTATAAAACATCCCCGACGCCCAGCTCCCGTAACTGGCGCAGTCGAAAGTTCCGGTAAAGGTAAAGTCGAGTTAGGCTGCCTGTATACGACGCCGGAACCGCATCGGTGCCGGATCGCAATACTGTGTATTCACATCAAAATCGCTTTGTCGCGTTGCCGTTGCCGCATCGCAGCCGTACCGTCGCCGCACAAATACCGGATTGTTCCCGCGCTGAATAGTAAAGCAGCGATCACAGCTCAGTATAGAACTGTCTTTGTAACTGTACAGACTTCACTGTTTTGAGTTTTATTCATATTTATTCGCAATGTTAACATTAAGCAAAAAAAAAGAAAGTGTTACTTACTTATTTAATCTACACGCAGTCTACAAGAACAAGTTAATAAACAAAGAAGGAGATATTGGGTACACCCTGTTTTATCCTGTAGGGAAGATAAGGGAGAATTTCATGTTCTTTTTGAAGAACTGACAAAATTATGAAGAATTTTTTTTTAATATCTCAGGATGAATGTAAGAACTTTTGATGCGCTGCTGAACATTTTAAGAAGTAAACTTCAACATCAGGATACCAACATGCGACCTAGCATTTCCCCTGCAGACTGGGTAAGGTAAGGTAAGTAAAATACATTTAATCAAATCACATTTATTCACGAAAATGCCAGTAATGATTAATCAAAATAAACTTAGAAAATATAACAAATAAAATCAGTTTAATTCTGCAGAATCCAAATCAAGAGTAGAATCATCGGGACTCATTTCATTATCTTTCAAAGCATTTGTTCCACTATAGTTTGAATTTTGGGTTTCTGGCCGTCTAGTAAAAGACGATTCAGTTGCGGCAGCAGTACGATATCCGTAAGAAGAAGAGGATTGCATTTCGGCGTTGTAGTCATAGGAATTTATTTGTCCTATACGATGAGTGGTAGGTATATTGGTATTTGGAGTGCTATATTGGTAATCATAATGAGTATTTGTAATTCTGTTTTTGTTTTGTATATTTCGTATGATGGACATTACTTGAAATTGGAATTCTACCACATCAGCGTCACAGAAACTGTCCACGGTAGTTACAATGCTTTTAAAAAAAGACATTGAGCGGCTCTCATCTTCATTTTCAACTTTATCAATAAACTTCAACATTCTTTCGTCGACCGCTCTTGTCATTGATGTCATGCGTGGTTTTTTTGGGGCTACAGAATCATTATTATTAAATAGGTGGGACATGTTTGAGCCGGTTTCCCTCGTAGTAACAATTTTCTTCAAAAATTGCATATTATCATAATACACGTATTTGTGGAGCTTTTTAGCACCTGATCCTGATGTGTACTCGCGGAGTTTTCTTTCGTATTTCATCCACTAATCTCTCATATTTCGCCATTTATTTAACAATAATTTACCTGAAAATAAGTGCTTGAATGTATTTGTATCTTTACATATACCTTGCGACTGGAAACTCAATGGCTGATTTAGAATATAGATTCAGGATTGGGAAGAAAACTATAAGTATGATTATACGTGAAGTGTGTATTCATATATGGTCAGAAATTGCACCGGTCTACATGAAAATGCCTTCTGAAGAAGAATGGCGGATCGGCTTTAGTAATCGGCAGCACGAATATCAAAGTGATTTTGGTCTTAATCGATAGGTAATGATGCCCGAATCACAACCTAGATTTGCTTTTTGCGAGGAGATGCGTAGTTTTTGAATAATCTTTATTTTAAATTTTGAGGTTAAATTCGAAATAACATGATAGAAAGAGACGGTGAATGCCAAAATATTATGACGAAATATAGTGTTGTCTCTGTCGAAGTCGGATCGTATAATCAGCCGTATAACATTACATCTAGCCGGTTCCTAAAACAGGGCCGTTCTGTATTGTGGCGGGTCCACGATTAGCCAGGTTGTTATTGCGATATGTTCTACAATATGGCGGCTCACGTTCATCCTCATTGTAATGAAGCCTCGTAATGTAAGTAACCCATCCTACTTTTGACCGCACTAGATGTTTCACAATGGCCACCCATCCTCCCTTTGATCGCACTCGATACTGCTTAGCTTTATTAACACCCATACTTCTTATGACTGCACAACATGTTGGTTAATGACCACCCATCCTACTTTTGACCGCAGGTGTCATTGAGCTAATGACCACCCATCCTACTTATGACCGCAGGTGTCATTGAGCTAAGCAATGTCCCTTAAACACATTTTCACTATAATTATTTATATTCGAAAAATACCCAAACCGAATCAGAGCACCCCACTATCCACGTGGTCTTGTCTGTACTACCCCTAGAGTGTATATAAAAAGCCGGAGGCGCGGAGGGAGACCACTCCCCGCCCGCTGTAGGAAAGCGCAGGCATCAAGAGAGCCGTAGCGGCTGAGGCTGGTCGCCTAAGGCGACCAAAAAGCCGAAGCTGCGAAGGCGAGCGCAGGTGCCGCGCTTTCTTACGCTGGGGCGGAGGGAGTGGTCTTCCCGCAGCGCCGGAGATGTCACAGAGCCACTTGTTTTATTACATTATAAAGGCAAAAAGTACTGAGCAGTTTCACAGACCTCAAAATTAAAAAATTAAATATCTCAAAAACTATGCGTTTCCTCGTTTCCCCCCTTGTGGTGGGGGGTTCCTACCCCTCCCCCCTCCCTAACCCCTTTCCCCCCTCCCCCCTCCGAATGCTACCGATTACTAAAGAAAACCCAGAATGGCTTCAAATATCTCTAGATTTTGAAAATGTAGCCAATTTCCTGCATTGCCTCGGTGCCGTAGACGGCAAACATATCAGACTTATTAAGCCACATAAAAGTGGATCAATGTTATGTTTTTAAATTACAAACATTTCTTTTCTGTCGTCCTTATGGCTGTAGTTGACACAAATTATAACTTTATATTCATTGACGTCGGAGCTTATAGCAAAGACTGTGATTCAAGGATTTTTAAGGAAACAGCATTTTGGCAAGGTCTAATAAATAACACACTTCATTTACCAAGACCTCAGACTTTGCCTAATACTAATTTGGATTTACCCTATATATTTATGGGCGATGAAGCATTCGCCTTACATTGTAATTTATTACGACCATTTAGTGGTCAACAACTTGATGCAACAAAATCAGTCTTCAATTACCGATTAACCAGAGCTCGAAGATACGTAGAATGTGCATTTGGAATACTGTCTAAAAAGTGGCAAATTTTTAATTGCCCATTAGATGTGTCACTCAATTTGGCCATAGATTTAGTAAAATCGTGCTGTGTATTACAGAACTTTATTCATAAATATGAGAATGTCAACGACACAATAAATACAACTAACACGGAGTTTCGTTCTTTACGAAGTTCCAATAGTGTACAAACCGATCTAAATGATAACGCAAATTCAATTCGTAATAGATTTGCTCAGTACTTTATGTCGGAACAAGGTAGAGTGTCATGGTAAAATACTTATATATTCATAATGAGGCCTGTTATCAATATAAAAATTAGATAAAACAATAATGCAGCTCACCGTATTCGTTTTTTTTTCTTTATCGGACAAAGTTTCAAATTTATCACTAAAAATTACACAAATTTCTTGCCAAGCTTTTATATTTTTCCGTTTATCTTTGTAAGACTCGCTTGTCTTATCCCATAATACCTCCCTCTCTTGCACTAAATTAATCAGTAATTCGTAATCGAACTCTTCCATGTTAAAAGATGCAGTAAGACACGTGTGAACATGTTTCCGGGCGATCTGTCACTGAGCGGTACAGTTGCGTAGCTCGCGAAAGAGTGATAGAAAAGAGCCAACTCTTTACTAAAGAGCTAATCACTCTTCGGCTCACACCATTATAATTTATATCAATTTATCTTTTATATCTGCGTCACATGGTTCAATTTTGAACTACGGTGGTCACTTTTTCTTCAACTCTTCACGCTTCACTAGCTCTATGGTAGCTCTGTAGCTCGCGAGTCGCTCATCGGCTCACTGAATAACTCAGTGAGTGATTCAAATAGAGTTGAGTTGGGGAATGAAATGAGACGAAGTCGAATGAAATTCATTCGAATAGGTAAGTACGTGACGGCCTACTTTTTTAAGGATTCATACAAATGAAAAAAATACTAGAAAAAATATGCTTACAGTATGGATTACTACATCGCAGATTACTACCCTATAGTTTTATAAGGACTAAAAAACAGACCAATAATCGAAATAAAATTAAGTAATTCATAATTTACGCCATCTGTTGGATGTTAAACACAACTAACTTAGGCTGCTTTTTTTATAACAGATGGCCTTATAAAGTATTAGAAAAACTTATGATACGTTATTCAAAACTATACATACAAATATTTATAATAAAAATATAATTAAAACTGTAAGTTTGCTTTTTGTTGTCCTAATTAAATTTTATGCAAATGATGTTTAATTTTGATAGTAAAATAAAATTTGGTAATGCATAACTTACACCATCTTTTAGCTGGATATTAAAACGCAACTAACTCGGGATGCTTTATTGTAACAGATGGCGTTATTTACCATCTATTATTAAAAAAACTAATGATAAGATAACTTATTCAAAACTATAAATACAAATATTTATAATAAAGAAATTTCTTAAAACTGTGAATTTGCTTTATTTTCCCAAGTATATTTCATGCATGTATATGCATGATGTATAGTTTAAAAAGTAAAAAAATATGTACTTATTGGTATGTCATGTGCTGGCTGCGCATGTATGCTGCTGGACGGTCATCGGTAGACATCGGATTATATGCATTTGCATGTTTGCATATGCAAATGCATATAATTCTATTTTTATAGCGTTATTGCGTATTTTGAGACTTTTCATTGATAGTACTTATTTCAATAGTTAGGTTTACGTGTTTGGCATGTTGTATTATGTAGTCGACACGTCTGCCCACTGAATGAATCCGACCGATCGCCGATCGCGACTGGCTCGCAGAATCTGCGACTGCGACGTCTGCAAATTCATTTCTTCGACAAAAAAAAGTGTTTTTAAAAGCACCATCACGAGTACAAGCATATAAAGAGCAACTACCAAACGTTGCACTACTTACCAATATTAACGCTTCGGGGTACTTGGTTGAAAGCTGTATTGTTTTATGCTGAAAATTTCGACGCTATAAAAGAAGTAGTTGGAAAATTTGCCAAATCAGACGCCATTGCAATCAATGCAAGCCAGCTGGCATTTAAGGATCCTTCAATAAAAAAATATATTGCTATTATTGCAACACATTTCAGCAATATAACAAAAATTTTCCTCTGCGTCAGTCCTTGGAAATAATAGAAAAGTTGGTTCAACAGAGTAACGCCCTTCCGAGTTCTCTATCGCAAAAGGTTCGTGGCAAATTAAATGCAGTTTTGTATAAAAATCCCGGTTTTGAAAGCATAAAAAAATTGAGGCGTTTATCAACGGCACCGGACAAACTCTGCCTGAAGAGGTCTCTGCAGAAATGGCGCCAAATTTTAAGTTCTGTCCGGTAACGTCAGTTGACGACTGACGTTGAAAGGTCATTTTTAGCCTATAAATTGATACTAAGTGACAAACGTCACAAGTTTGCTGCAGAAAATCTGGAAAAATATATTATTGTTTAGTGTCACAAGAATTATAATAAATAAGTTTATTATTAACGTAATAATAATTTATAGTTTATTAAATATTATATTAATAAATATGAATAATTTTAAATTATAATGTGATAATACTGATAATGATAATAATGATAAACGTAAATTCTAATTGTAAACGTTTTTTGATTGTGCATATATTATGCATATTTCGCCTTTTTTTAGTGCATATTTGCATGCTTATTTTGGCATTTTGATAGTGCATATAATCCGATGTCTAGTCATCGGTAATGTGTAGAAAAAGTTATATTCAACCTTATCTTCTCAATAATAAAGAACACATTATATTGTTTCGTTTTTTTTAGGAAACATTCAAAACAATGTTTATTATGTTTTCAAACGGTTTTGTTTCTTGGTACGAGTACGACATAATAAGTTTGAAGTTTTTTGAATAAGTAAACGGTGAATATTAAGAGCAAAAACTATACAAGAAACAATTATTATTAGTGTCTAAATAAAGTTATGTATATAGTACCTAGTGCATAAAGAATTTAAAACTTTTGTAAATTATATAGGTATCTACTTTTGTGATTGTGTAAAAAGATCTTAAATTCGGTTTATTCTTAGTTAGTAAGTGTCAAACAGTTAGGTGTATACAGTGAAAGAACTTAAAACTTTTGTAACTAAATATTTTTGATAAAAAATACTTTAGTAGGTATTAAGTGTAAATAGATATTTTTGCTTTTAAAAAATGTCTTCTAATAATAGAAAAAGGAGTCCTTTATGGGATCATTTCTTAGAACTTGAACCCAAGAAGGCTAAATGCAACTACTGTGGGCAAATGTTAGCCAAGGCATCAGGAAATGTTGGCAATTTAGGTAGGCATATGAAAACAAAACACCCTACAGTACCTTTAACCTTAGCCCGAAACATTACTGTACAACCAAACACTGGATTAGTCGCCGTCATGGAAAATCGACCTACTGAAATACAAGCTAGCTGTAGCCGTTTTCCCGATTTACCTCAAAACCCAGCTCAACCATCGATTAGGGACTTTATTTATGAGACTAAACCGATCCCACAGTCACGAGCGCAGAAACTAGACGAGAAATTAATTAAAATGATAGCGAAAGAATTTCACCCCTTGAGATTAGTGGACGACAAAGAATTTCAAAAATTTGTTAGTATGTTATGTCCAGGATACAGTTTACCAACGAGAAAAACCCTTTCAAATAGTTTGTTGCCCAAACTATATAACAAAATTTTAGAAAGCGCGCAAATTAAGATTGAGGCCTGCAAAGCAGTATGTTTAGCCACAGATGGATGGACGTCCGTAAATAATCTGAGTTTTATTGCTGTTACTGCTCACTTTATTAATATACAAGAAAAAGGGATGCATTTAGATTCAATTTCATTAGGATGCATCGAATTTGGTGAGCGCCATACAAGCTCAAACTTGCATGACTTTTTAAAAAATATTATGACGGACTGGAAAATAGAAAATCGAGTGACAGCAATTGCAAGCGACAACGCAGCCAACATCACAGCAGCAATAAGGATAGGAGATTGGCGACAAATACCATGCTTCGCGCATACACTTAACTTGTGTATACAAGCAGCCTTGGCGAACATATCTTCTGTCACACTCAAAGTGAAGGCAATAGTAGAATTTTTTAAAAGAAGCCCACATGCTCTTACCATTAGGTGAGATGCAAAAGCAGTTCAATTTAAATACATTGAAACTAAAAAATGACCTCCCAACACGGTGGAACTCGACGTAAGAAATGTTACGGCGAGTATATGTATCGAAAGACGCTGTGATCGCCACCATAGCATTAATAAAAAGTGAGCTTACAATAACCAATCAGGAATGGTTAATTATAGAGAAAGCTCTCCCAGTTTTAGAATTATTTTACAATGTTACGCAAGAAATATCTTCAGAAAAAAATGTTACACTTTCGAAAGTGATTCCATTATGCCACATTCTATCGCGGCATATAAAATCATGGCTCATCGACCCAGACCAATGCACGGAAATAAAGAAGATGTGTGAGACCCTGGACCATGAAATAGGGAAGCGATTTGGGTCCATTGAACAAAATGTTCTTTGCTGCGAGTCCACAATCATAGACCCGAGGTTCAAACAAAGAGGATTTTGCGATCAAAGGCGTTTCGAGATAGCGGCCCAAGACTTGAAACAAAAAATAGGGCGAGGTGCTCTACAAAGCAACATCCCTACGATTCTCGCCGAATCTCAAGTTCCACAGCCGTCCACTTCAAGTACTAAATGGCATCATTGGGACGACTTTGATGCGGAAGCATCATTATTACAACCTACAAACCCAATTGATGCGGGAATTGTCGAATTTGACAAATACATGCAGGAGCCTATGCTCCACAGAACAAAAGATCCTTTTACCTGATGGTACGAGCGTCGGCATGTATATCCTCTTCTCTTTCAATATGCGTTGAAAAGATTACAACTGGTCGCAACAAGTGTACCATGTGAATGAATTTTTTAAAGGCAGTCTATACCTTGAACGATAGAAGAACCAGGCTAGATCCAAAAAAACTGTCACAAATTCTATTTATTAGCCATAACATGTAAAAAATTTAACAGCCTGTATATTAGCATTAGAATTTAATCATTGTAAATAGCTCCTGATTTTTAAATACGCCAACCTTGAAAAAAAAATTCTAATATTGAAAAAAACATAAATTGAAAATATTTTTATATTTTTCAGAATCAAGGTTGACAGTCCTGAGCCTGTTAAGTATGAAGGAAAATCAAATGCTATTCCTTATTTATAGTCAGAATGAATTTATTAACCTGTCTTTAACTATAGAAAGATGTTTGTTATTTTTTACACCTTAACCTGTTATTTTGTACATCCCTAAACTTCTTTTCCATAAATTCAAATATTTTGATATAAAACAATGTTATAACGTTTATATCTTTATTGAGCTACAGATATAAAAGAGTGATATAGCTCACTGAGATGAAAAGATATACATATATCTTTTCATTTCAGTGGTATATAATGCGCATCTCTAGTGGGAACTGCCCACACCGCATGCGTCCACTATTAATGAATTTAATCTATATTTATCTCAAATTTTAAGCACCTTTTTTGGACCAAAACCTTTTTTGAACAAAAACCGTTTTTGGATTTTATTTGTATGACCGGTTCTTCTTATACAAGCCTTTGAAAATATAAAATTTTCGCGCCAAAATGAGTGATAGGCCGGGCGGATATGTATTTTGACTTCTCGTGCTAAAAAACGCCGCACAATTTTTTTTCTGATGAAAGCAATTGCTCTAGTGAGGAAGAAGTTTTCTCGCAGTGTAGTGATGGGAATAAGGAATGAGAAGAGACGGAATCTAGTGATGAGAGCATTTTTGATTTGAGCAAGTCTCGCAAAAATAGATTTCCAGTGAGCCGTGACCCTTTAGAATTATCACATCCATTACCCCCAAAAAATCAGGCGGGTAGCAAGGAAGTGATGCCTTCCCGTCGAGTAAAATGCCGGATGTGATACAAGATTATGGCATATATCCTGACGTTCCTGACAATTTATTGGTAGACGTCAATACAACACCATCTGTATCGTTACTAAGGTCATCGGCTCCCACTCCAAACTTGTCAGTTCAGGAAATCCCCACACTTCGTATTGAAAATGTTGCCAGTTCCTCTACGCCGCCGACACTTTCCGCTAGACATGAACCTTCACAACCTGAGGACCAGCAGCCATCCCAACAAGGAGCCACTTCGTATTGGACTTCCGATGGTACATTGAAGATCATAGATTTTACTAAAACTCAAAAGTTTTAGCTCCATCAAATCCATTTGATTGGACGATGATTATTTGGATATGATTGTGCATGAAACTAACCTCAATGCAGTAAGAGTTTTAGGACAACCTGGTTTAACCGAAAAATCCAGAATAACTCACTGGAAAGATAGGCTTGCTAAAATTCGTCCAGTTATAGACCATTTCAACAACATAATGAATGCTATTTATTATCCAGGAAAACAGCTTTCTTTGGATGAATCTATGGTGTTGTGGCATGGTCGTCTAGTGTTTCGTCAGTTCATCAAAAATAAGAGACACAAGTATGGTATTAAATTGTACGTTCTGGCTGAGCCTGATGGTACAGCAATAAAATTTCAGATATATGGTGGTGCAGGTGATAAGACTGCCGGAGTTGGATACACTCAAAAAGTTGTTCTGAAGTTTCTGGAAGACAAACTAGATTCTGGTCACGGTGTTTATGTGGACAATTATTATAATTAGTATGATTTAGCAGTAAAGCTGTTGGATTTGTGCTTTTATTTGACAACGGAGCACGAAAATTAAATGATTGAAGTTACGAATAAAAGAGGACAAATTACTGGAAAACCTTCAGCAATCGTGCACTATAACAACTTTATGTCAGGGGTTGATCTTCAGGATCAAATGCTATCCTACTATCCCTGCGAGTGGAAGACTATATAGCTAGACTATAAGCTATATATAGATATAGGAAGACTATAAGCTGGTATAAAACGATATTTATACATATACTGCAAATGAGCCTAAGCAATACATTTTATTTATACAGGGTGACAGGTTGAACACTTGAGATATTGATAGAGGTCACTCAGTAAACGATGCTGGTTCTAAATATGTAAAAAAATAGGTGCTTAAAATTTGAGATAAATATCCAGTAAATTCTTTAATTGTGGACGCATGCGGTTTGAGCAGTTCGGTTTGAGAGGTGTAGAGCTTTTTAAGACCATAGTGGATGCTTGGGAGACGTCACGGGATGCTTTGGGTGTCTTTTGTGACTTATCTAAGGCATTTGACTGTGTACACCATGAAACATTAATCAGGAAACTCAATCACTATGGCATCAAAGAAACCGCGCTCAGGCTTCTGGAGTCTTATCTGAGTGATAGGATCCAGAAGGTTGAAGTGAACGGTAAAAGGTTGTACAGCTGTCTTACCAGTGTGTGAGGTCTGTGAATTGTAATGTCTTGTGATGTAGTCGCGGACGGTGTGTGTGTATTATTTATATTGTAATGTCGTCGCGACTAGTGTGCTATGTTGTGTATAGTGTCAGTGTTGGTTTCGAACAGCTGTACATGAAATTATATTACCTATGTGTGAACGTCTACCACCCTAGCAACCCTACGGTCCCTAGCTTCTCTGTGGATGTGTCGTGTTTATGTATGTATGAGTGAGTGAGGAACTCGCCGCCAGTCAAGCAGGCTCACAAGACTGATTCAGACGAAACGGCCGGCAAAGTGTCTTGGGCCACGGCGAGGGGGTTGCGGAAGGGAAATGGTGGGAATCCTGGAATAACTGGAACCCTGTAGTTCATTTGGGGGTCCCACAGGGCTCAATCCTCGGCCCCTTCTTATTTTTAATATATATTAACGATCTGCCATATATGGTGGAGAATAATCACGAGATAGTATTGTTTGCAGATGATACTTCCTTAATTTTCAAAACTAACAGACAAACTGATGATTATGACGATGTGAACAATGCTCTCTCTGAGGTGGTAAATTGGTTTAATGTAAATAACTTACTACTCAATAATAAAAAGACCAATTGTATTAAGTTTTCACCACCTAATGTTAAAGAAATTATTGTAAAACCACAATTGAATGGCGAGGAAATGAGCTTTGTTGATGAAGCTGTATTTCTTGGGTTAACTGTAGATTCTAGGCTTCAATGGGGACCCCATATCTCTCGGTTAGCGAATAGACTAAGTTCTGCCGTCTTTGCAATAAAAAAAATAAGATCACTTACAAATGTCGATACAGCTAGACTGGTCTATTTTAGTTATTTCCATAGTATAATGTCGTATGGTATTTTACTGTGGGGAAATGCTGCTAATATCGACACAATATTTATTTTGCAGAAGAGGGCTATTCGCGCAATTTATTTATTTATTTATTTATTTACATTATAGTTATAGCTTGTACAAACCTTACAGACAATTTTATTATCTAATTCGTTTGTCAAGCGTTTCAAGATATTCTCCTGCCGTCCTGCGGAGAACGGCGCTTGGTGTACAGAATATATCTACCGCTGGGTTCCAAGGTTCCAATTTATAAATTAAATTCTAGAGAGTCTCTGAGAGAAAAATTTAAGGAAACGAATATACTAACATTTGCATCGCAATATATTTATGAAAATATAATGTATGTTCGTAAAAATAAACACGAATTTATGACTTTTTTGGATTTACATAGTTCGAACTGTGTTTCGACAAGGAATGGCCACAAACTTGCACACTCCCTAAGTGTAGGCTCCGCAAAAAGAGCCACTCTTTTATCGGGATGTCGATCAGAATATATAATAAAATCCCGGAAAGTGTTCAATCCCTTCCTTTACACAGATTTAAAAAGAAAGTCAAACAAGTCCTGTGCCGCAAGGCTTATTACGATCTTAAGGACTATTTAATTGATAAAAAAGCTTGGGATTGAGCTGTATTCCCACAAGGCTGTTTCTATAACTGATGTAATAGATTTAAATCAATCAAACTGCCAATGTTAACAGATGGCTGTGGGACGACATTGACACATGCGGTAGCTGTCACGTATGTTCCTTATCTGCCCATAGCTACTCTGTAAGAAAGCTTATTATTGTATACCTCATATTTTAAAACAGGGCTGAAGTTTTTCTCCGTCTGCTCTTTTCTTCAGCTCAGCATTGCCTAAGCGCACCCAGAGCAGACAGAACAAAAAAAATAACGTTCACTAAGAGTTTGTAAATGAACCGTACAGTGAATAAAGAATATTTCATTTCATTTCATTTCACTTGTGTCGCTGTTGTGACGTAACGTTCAAAATCACTTTAATACAATGATTTCAAAAAGACTTTTATTACATTACTTATCTTGGTATTTTTGTCAGTCTTAAGCCAGGTAAAGTACGAAGTGAAAATGGATCATACATTCTCTACAAAATACCAAAACTTTCGATGTACATAGTACAATTATGTAGTAGTGTGTAGTGTAGTAGCCAGGCGGTCGAGATCAAACGCCCGCCTAATACCTACGTACAATGTGTCCGCATTTTCAGGATATTTTTGGATTAATACAATCCAAGTTTTCTTAGAAAATAATTCGTATATTTTCTTAAAACTTTTTTTAAACGTTTAGTTTGGTCGTAAGTAATTGTGTCCTCGAGTATCTCAAGTGTTCAACCAGTCACCCTGTATAACAAGTTTTCTGCAACGAGTAAGATCAATTTGTATGATTACCGTCTTTCAATTTTGGAGATGATGTTACCTAATCAAACTGTGTTAGCGAAGACGCTGGTCATGGATCACAAACTAACGAAGAAAGAAACGGTAAAGATACGTGAGAAAAAGTAAGGGAAGGGTACACGAACAATAAAAGAAGTAGTGAGGAAAGAGTGTAAGGGTTGCAGAGGAAAGAAAAAAAGAACAGCAACGCTCTTTGAATGTAATGGTTGTCCAGGCGCCCCAGGGTATTGTACTAAATGTTTTTGCGAAGCTCATTCATAATTAGTTTGATATATAAAAGTGTGTTTTTATTTGTGTTTCAACGAAGTTTTTTGGTTTGTTCTTTATAAAGGTTTTTTTTTTTCAAATTTATTGATTTGTTTTGCCAGAAGTTTTTTGATTTATGTTCCTAGAATTTAGGTAATTTGTTGTGGTACTCTATTTTTGTTTATTATTTGTTTTTACAAGACAATTTTCATTTGGTTTGCATTTTTATAATGTAACAAAAGGAATAAGAGAACTATGATGAGTTTTTCGTATTAAAAATCTCAATTTTTTAAATAAAACTGACAATTTAAAAACTTTGTTTGATTTTATTGGCCCTCAAAAAGAACTGTAAGATATTATTTAAAAAAATAGCTAACAATTAAACCTGTACACGGCACCGTGTAGTCAGTGTACACCATACGCTATCCTGTACACTGACTACACGGTGCCTTGAGTTATTATTTTTTTCATGATATTCAGTCCTGAATTTTTTTCTATCAAGGTTTTGGCTTTAGGCTAAACAGCTTGAGAGAGAATAAGGTTGTAACTGGGGAGCCAAGCCGCATAATAACCCCGCCCAATACCTTCAAAGGGGTAGGGTGCGGCTGAAAAACAGCGCTGCGTGAGATGTCTTATGTCTCACGTCAGCTAAAGCTGAGCCGCCTCCTTTTGCCTGTATACATATATAAGCTACATAATACTGCAAATTTTAATTATAAGCCATGTACATAATTTGTTTTGAAGGCAATAAATGTTTATTATTATTATTATTATTATTTAGATCATCTTCAACTAGCTATAGATAAAATAAAATAAAACAGCCCCTGGGTTACCTTTTTTTTAATTTTTTTTAAATAGCTCAATAATTAATCACGTACCTATTTAAAAAGACATTCAATGTGTTAAGGGACCTTCTGTCTTAAGTTGTTACGTATTTAGCTAACCTAACAACATCATATAGTGACCATATCAATATCTATTAAATAAAAATATTTTATGTTTTAAATAAATTGACTTGGCAATCGCACTAAACAATCTAATTTAATTATAATTGTATATAAGACACACTGTAAATACAAATAATACATATTACATTGTCCTTTAAAGTGCTACAAAGTGAGTAAACTAATATAGAATCAGTCTGTTTATGCTAATGCCACTAATACTCATCATTACATCAATGTAACACAGCACTAAATAACATGAATCTACTAAAAAACTTACTCTAAGGCGCCGTCCTATTGTCATCGCTCGCGCGATGATGCGATGCGATTTAAACGTGCGATGAGGCGTTGTCCTAATAGAACGCGAATAAGCGATTACGCGAATCTTGCTCGCGCGATTTGACGACGGGAGCGAGCGTGACCGAGCAGTGGCACGGTCGATACCAACAACCATGGACGTCAGACACGTAAAATTTTTGCTGTCGGGAAATATTTGGATGACGTTTTGTGCGGATTTAGATGGAAATGAAAAAAAAACAACGTGGGACGCAAAGTGCTTTGTTAAAAATGAGACCAATTCGTGGTGAATTTCACAATCAATATTTTGACTTACGAGAAGATGAGTCTGCATTTTATGATTATATGTCTATGTCACCAGAAGCATTTGACTACCTATGCAATATGATCAGAGACGATTGCAATCATGTTTTTACCAACTACAGAAGACCTATAAGTGTGGAGGAAAGATTGGTGCTGACGATTAGGTGAGTGTAATTTCTATAATATTTTACTAGGTACTTGTTCAAATATACAGGGTTTTAAAGTAATTTTTTTAATTAAATCAGTCAGCCAATTTCTGCAGAACATTTGGGAACCACGCACTTTGTATAAATTATATTTGATTTACCCAGTTTTTGACGTCGCGCGAACACGCGATGGTCGCATCGCTCGCATCGCGCATTCGCGTTCTATTGGGACAACGCCTGAAACTGGTTGCGCGATAAGAAATTGTTTGTCCTATTTTGGAGAGATGCGATCACACTCGAAATGGCTCTTAACAGAGATGCACAGTTTTTGCTGTCGGGCAATATTTCTTTAATCGTAAACAGGATTAAAAAAAAGAAAACGGGGACGACATAATCTATATATGTATATAAAAATCAATGCCACTTTTCGTTGTAATTCTATAACTCAAGAAAGGGCTCACCTATCCAAACCAAATGTTTAAGCTTTGTTCGGACTATTTAGTAGATGGTTTATGTGAAGTTCGCACAAAATCGGTCGAGCGGTTCTTCAATTATCACATTTTTTGTAACAAATAAATTCAATTAATTGCGGATCATTTAATGGGAATTTTGCTGTAAAATTGAAACTTTTTTCAGGTGGGGGCTGTGCTGTCAAATTGAAACTTTTTTCAGTGTTGACAATACAAGCATGTTGTAATGTCATTCATGCGGTGATTTCATTTTGGACGTGCTTCGATTAAAGCATGTCGGCAGCACGACAGTACAACATGCCGTGTCGACGGCACGACAGTGTCGACAGTACAACGGTGGCGCAGGGGTCGAGAGTGACCATAGAGAGTTGCTCTAGCGGAGCGTCGTATCGATGGTAGCGTGACAGCCACAGTGTCATTCCTAGATTCTTATAAAAAGGAGACATGGTGGACGGGTTGCGCACCACGTAACCGACGAATCGCTACCGATCCAGGCTATCCCCAAAAATTATTAAGTGATAGCTTTCCAAATTATAGAATCATAATAATTTTTAAGTGTGAGTAAGTTAATTTTCGAAATAATAATGATTATTACTATAATTTTCTGTAAACCGTCCTTTAATTGTCAATTTCCTCGCCCACATGAATAACTCTGATGTGTGTGAGCACCGTTCGCCTACAAGCAAATTGTCAGCGATGATTATTGCTTTGTGTTTTTATTTTTAAAAAATATTGTTGAGTGCATTCATACAAACGGTGAGTCTTGAATTGTTCAAATGTACTATGTATATGTGTGTGTGTACTTTTCTCAGTTTTTTAGCGAGCCGTCGGTGTTTCATATCGTTTACAGACTTTATTTGTCAAAAATTGTCAAAAATATTTCACAAACATTAAATTTTGAACTGTTGAAGTGAATTACACATATGTAATGTATGAAGCTACGATTGCAGGGCAATACAAACTTGATACTAAAGTCTTGTAAAACGTCTCTGATAAACCGACGAATAGACGAGGTTACGACGCTGACTGTATCTACGAGTGATGTAATTTGTGACATTTTAAATCGTCTGTGTAATATTTCACGAATGTCCAGAAAATTCGCAGAGGTCGTTAGTTGTTCTCTATTATGCGGCATATTTTCATACAATTGCAATGACTTGAAAACCGGAATACATTAATATACTTTTTTATTTAGTCGGGCTATAACAGTTTTAAGTGTTGCCGTAAATATAAATATACAAGAATGTACGTAAAAATAAGTGGGTACGCATTAGGTCACACATTAATAACAATGTTAATATTGAATTTATATGCAACATAAGGGAATCAAACGGTTAATAAACGTTACGTTTAGCACTATTTTGAATTGGTATTTTTTTAATTGTCAATTTCGAGCATTAAGTAGCGATCACACTACGCAATTTCTAGGGCCCTAACAATTGGCGTACTACAAATTGAAGTTAGGGCGTTCGTGTTCACACTGCCCTAATTAGGGTGCCAATTTCATTTGGCAGTTGGCTTTGGAAGCGAAACTTAGACTAAGAATAATGTACGTCCGCAACCATAGCACCGTCTAGCATCAAAAACTAGGGATTGCTCTTACGGCATAGCCGCCGGGGTAAATGCAAATGTAATGTTTTCATAGTAACGTCAGGAACATAATTTTTATAAACTTCGAGAAGTAATCTATTGGTATCATAGCGCGCCATTTTATTTTTATACTCCACGTGGTTTTTATTCCATAAACAAGGCAAACTTTTAGAAATATCGAATATATTTATTAGAACGTCTTTCTTTTTTTGCGAAGTCATTTTGTCGTCAGTGAAATACGAAACACATCCGCGCGCATTGAACACCGAACGACGACTGAGCACCCTAACGCCCTAACCATAAGAATAAAAACTGTGATCACACTATACAATTTTTAGGGCCCTAACAGCCTAAATCAGGAGTTAAGGCGATCGTGACACGTCATTCGCCAATTTTTAGGGTCCTAACTCCCTAACTTGATCACACTTTACGTTAGGGCACTAGAAATTGCGTAGTCTAAAGGGCCGATTACACTACACTACATCTAGTGCACTACATCATGTAGGGCACTAGATGTAGTGTGGTGTAAATGCATGTAGGGACGTAGGACGCCTACATAGGGCGCTCAGTCTTGCCGCGGCATCGAGTGTGCGTGTAACGGACAATTCGACAAAAATGACGTCAATAGAAAAAGAAACGTTATTAAATATTATAGAATTGTATAAAGATATGCCACAATTGTGGGACAAAAATCATTCAGATTATAAGAATAAATCTTTACGACATGACGGGTATAAAGTACTACTCGAAATATACAAAAACATTGAACCGGCGGCGACCATGAAAACTCTCAAAAAAAGAATTGAAAATATGAAGGCTGCATACTTAAGAGAAGAAAAAAAGGTACGTAGATATATCAAATTCTTTTTACCCGGCTGCCCAGAAGGAGGATTATGATTTTCGAGTGTATTGTGCATAGGTATGTTTCTTTGGGACGGCTTACCGCTTAAAAGGCTTGATGGATTTGAACGTATGAGGTTTCGTTAGATTCACGCTAGATTCGTTTTTATTGTGAGAGGGTATAAGAAATTTTTATTCAGTAATATAGCGCCTAGTGCCAGTGCGGTTCCCCGCTCTCCTTCGCAAGCCTGTAGGCGCTCCGCGCGTCTCCGCCGTCTTAACGCTGACGGCGCTTGATCATAGAAAGAGAGTTCCGTAGATCCGCCCGAGACGAGCGCACGTACGCGCAGAGCGCGTACTCGTAATATAAAATATCTAAAGTTGTTTCTAACTAACTGTATGTATTCTTAGTATTTTAAAATATCCGTCTGTGCTTGTTATTTTTCTTGTAAAAAAATATTTTGTGACATTTATTAACCTAAAATCATTAAACTTTCATATTGAACAATAATAGTTTCCTTTCCATGCACTATCTTTTACTTGTAACATGTGATATGGATAGTTTTATTGTCTGAAATAAATGATTATTATTATTATTATGTATCTCTCCTTATAGGTCACGGGTCGAAGATGTTATTTGACCCGGTCATTTGGAAGGCTTGCGTGGGGACATAAGTCCAACACGTAGAGGCCCCTTTGAGACACTTTAATGTTGTTATGTGGTAACACGTGACGGATACCATCCTCGGCCGTATCATATAAAAGGTTATATGACCCGAAGATGGGCCCCGCCAGGTGCACAGGAACTATTGCTACAAAAGGGGATACTAATATTGGGTCTATGGGGATGAACGAACGAGGGACTGGTAGATGGGCTATGGAGAACTATGGGACACCTGCCGTTCAGACTAATAAATAATCTAAAGTGAGGCAGGTGGTGACTCGCCACTCACTGAATGGGCCCCCAAAAAATGGCGTAAATGCCTGGGAAGCAACATTGGCGTGAGCAGCTAGGGGTGTCGAGAGGAGCGGCACCGATTTCACCATCGCGGGGGGATAAATCCAACCCGGAGCGGGTTTCCTCGCTATTACGCCAATTACTTAGTTACACTTCCACCCCCGAGCATATAGCTCTAACAACTCCACTCTAGACGGCCAATTAAGGCAAGCCAGAGGTGGGGACCTGTTCCTCTGGGTTATCACTCCGCCTGCCGGAGACGAGGAACAGGGGGACTTCCCCGGGAGCAATCGGGTCCGTGGTGTCGTTACTCACCAACAGCTCGCCACAAGCCGCCCTGCGGGGTTATTATTAGTATATTATTATTATTATTATAACTGGCAGTCTAACGTGGAGCGAATTTAAAATTGTGTGCATGAAAAGCAGTTGAATTTAGAGATAATAGTTTTGTGTTGACCTGATCAGCTGTTACTGCTGATAAACAGGCTTACGTTAAGTAGCAGTGCCCCTGTAAGTACACCTACACCTATTTGTTCTAGCAATTTCGCCAAGTGTACGGCACGATTTGGAGAGAAGTCGAGCAACGTCGAAGCTTTTATCGACGCCGTGGAGACATATAAAGAGTGTGTCCAAGTTGACGACAACAACGCAATGAACTCTCCATGTTGCTGACGGGGATGGCCGCGACGTGGTGGCAGGGTGTCAAGGACACCACCCCGACTTGGAGAGCCGCTATCGATTCATTAAAACAGACATTTGGGCCTCAAATACCTCCGCATAAAATATATAGGAACATATTCGAGCGCGAACAACGAGCGGACGAATCGACGGATTTATTTGTTTGCCGCATTCGAGCGATGTTCGCGCAGCTCCCGCCGTCGTCGCTCACGGAGACTGTGCAACTAGACATGACCTATGGATTATTGCACCGACGACTTCGCGAAAAGGTTCCGCGTTCCAGTTTCGCTACTTTCGCGGAACTCTTGGCAGAGACGCGCCGCACTGAAGATATCCTAGATGAAACACGGCCGCGGGCTACTGTTGGTAGTAAGCCTATTCTACCCACAGCCACCACGCCTGCGCGCCCGGTGGCCACTCCTTCTACGTATAAGTCGCGACCGCAGTGTCATTACTGCAAGCAGGTGGCCGTATACCTGAAGGAGAACTGTCAGCGACTTACGAAACCGAATGCGACCTCTACGGCTAGGGAAAGCCCAGCCGAAGGAGAACAGCGGTCAACGGTGGTCACGTGTTTCGGATGCGGAGCGCCTGGCGTCATACGGTCGAACTGTCCCGCGTGCAAGGAAAAGAAGCCAACCGTGTCGCCCGTTACGTCTTTTCAGTCTGTGTCCGCGGTTTGTGAAAGTGTAAATTCGCATATTCGACCCGTGCTCGAAGTGTCTATTTATAACGAGATAGGAAATATTTTGGTGGACACTGGTGCTAAACATTGTATAGGCAGTGTTAGTTTAAGAGCGCATTTAGTTAAGAATGAATGAAGGAAGAATGAGTTCCAAAATGTTTATATGGAACTAAAGTACGCGGATGGGCACTCTAGTGCCCAATACGTAGATGTAGCGCATGTTGATGTTACGGTGCGGGGAGTCGCTCTGGCCGTTAGTTTTATAATGCTACCTAATGCTACGGAGAGTTTATTAGGAATGAATTTCATTGAGGATGTTGGCATGGTGTTAGACTTTGTTCATGGTGTATGGTTTGTGAGGCACGATCGGACGCCTCAAATGATTGTTTACGAGAATAGGTTATCGCAGCCTCTTACTTGTTCATCTGTGGGCCTTCGCGAGGACGAAGGATCCCATCATGATCCGGATGAAAAGGAACAGCTGAATGAGCTCCTGAAAATCCACGAAGATATTTTTGCTCCAGGGGGAGAACCTACTCAGTTCGCCATGCATCGTATCGATACGGGAGATGCAGCACCCGTCGCAAGTCCACCTTATAGAGTTTCGCCTGCCAAAAAGGAGATAATAGGGAAAGAAATAGACAAGATGCTGGAAGAAAATATTATTGAGGAAGCCGATTCGGAATGGGCCTCGCCCGTGGTTCTAGTGCCAAAGAAAAACGGCGAGATCAGGTTTTGCGTAGACTATCGCAAACTGAATAGCGTCACTAGGACAGATAAGTACCCGCTTCCCACAATAGATGAGTTAAGTACTACAGAGTACGAAGCCGAACTGCGTCATGTCGACGATAGATCTGAAAGCTGGATACTGGCAGACAATGGTAGCGCCTGAAGATCGTCATAAAACGGCCTTCACCACGCCTTTCGGAACCTTCTCCTTTATGGCCCGGCTACACGCTCAGTCTTGCCTGCGAGCATGCCTGTACAAACCTGTTTGCGCAGGTAAGCGCGCGTGTGTGGACGGCGAGACGGTAGCTCGCGCAGTCCTGAAAGCGCGGCTTGTACGATCGTCGACATGCTGAAGATTTGGACTGCGCAAACTTGAGTTGCACGGTTTTACTTGAACGTGTGGCCGGTGATTCAAGCCGCGCAACAGTCCGACGTAATTATTTTCGATATTGTAGGTACACGTCGCCGTCGTAAAAATGAGTGATGTAAGAAATTATTCTAAAGAATTTTTAACCCAGTTCATAGACCTGTACAAATCGTTGCCGGCTTTATGGAAAATTAAAAGCAAAGAATACTCTGACAGGAACAAAAAAAATGAAGCATATCATTTAATGATCGAGAAGTTAAAGGAGGTAATGTATAATGAGTTAGCTGTCTTATTCTGTTTCCAGGTACAAAATCTGTTGTCTGTAGTCTAGCCAGATGTACTTAGTTTAAACAAGTAGGTAGGTAGTAAGTCTATTCTGTGTCATTTTAGTTCATCCCATATTTCAGTACGTATTTATTGTAATGCAGGTGGAGCCAAATGCAACAAGAGACAACAAATGTAACAAAAAAATTAATTCTTTGAGAAGTTCTCGTCGTAAAGAGAAGAAGAAAGTTAAGGATTCTCTTAAATCTGGTGCCAGCACGGATGACGTCTACCAACCATCCTTATGGTACTATGAGTAATTGGACTTTGTAGATGACCAAGAAACTGCTCGGGACCCAATATCTAATTTCGTGGACTCCGTGGAATCCGAGGTAAATAATGATCTGTATATATAAAAATGAATCCCATTTTCCCTTGGTCACGACATCACGCGTGAACGGCTGGACCGATTTCGCTAATTCTCCTTTTGTTGTGTTTGTAATTGGAAGAAGAAGGTACTTATGTAATAAAACATTAAGAAAATATCACGAAAACTTAGAAAATTTAAAAACTATTTTCCAATTCGAATGTAACATTAACATTTAAGACAAGACAGCGTCCTTCAAAAATGTGACTCACATGAAATATTCAGAGAGCTAAGCAATGAAAACTTGCAACCATTTTCTAATATTTTGTTTTAATTACGTCACATCAGCTAAATTTCTGAGTGTTTGAAATCCATGATGAACTGTTGCACGGTATTAAAAAATTAAGCGTTGATCATCAGTTATGGAAAAGATTTTGATTTTTTATATGAAACCTCTTGAACTTGCAAAATGTTAGTTACTATTTTTATCGACTTTCATACGTGATACACCGAGTTACAAGTTTTGCATGACTGAACACTGTGAAACTTATCATTAATTGACTGCTTGCTTCTTCTTATTTTTTATGGTTTTAGAAAAGTTACTGCAGTGAATATTTATTTTTAAATTGAGGTAAGTACCTTCTATGCCAAACGTTAAGAAATCCTGCTGACTGACAAAAATATTTCTATGCTCCACCAATTTGACGGAATATAAAAAAATTGCTATTTGAAAATGTTTGTACTTTTTTGTCGCTGTCTCTCGAAATAGCTCTCGGAATCAAACGTTAAAACGAGATCTGTCATTATTTTATTTTCTTCCATGACAGTTTATTGGACAGTAACCTAAAAACTTCATAGATAATATAATATGAATACTTAAAAAATACTCTTCATACATTTGTTGTAGGTTTCTGTACAATGTAGGTAGTTTCTTCAAGAAGCTAAACTGGCTAGCTCGGGATTGCTCTCCGTAGGTGGAAGTTATGAATATGAGCTACAATAAGACTAGATACAGGAAGAACAGATCAGCTACCTAATCGTAAGAGGCGAATAAATATGAACTTCTGGAGTTGTGGGCGGCGATTTGGAGCACCGCGCATGGAGTCCTCTGAACGAGTGTTCAGCAGGCCACTGAGGAGGTTTTAGTGCGGTATAAATCCCACATAACCCGGTATCACTTTTCAATCTGACACGTACCTTGCGAAGATTCCGTCCCGAAAACATAAAAGTTACCTCGGCATTAACAATATGAAATATGGTGTCCTCCACGTAATCATAAAAAGCACTAAGTAGAGACTTTCACGGCTATAGTGGGAGTCGGACCAACAGCCACGGGTAAAACGACGGCGTATTCGGCCGCACGACTCTTGGCAGAGTTACCTACATTGCTCACCCAAGAGCCCATTTGTAACGCCGCGCCACAGAGTACATCGCTGCGCATGGAAGACATTGGCAGGTTTCGCTGAAAATCCTATTCAGTGGGTTTTAGTGTGGTTGAAATGTTAAATAATTAACTCACTGTCTCTCTCGAGCGTAGCCTCAGATACCGTCAGAAGGTAGATTTAAGTGAAAATAATTAATTGTTGAATAAAGTTATTAGGTAAATCAGGAGCTGGCTCTGCAACACGATACTAGATTTACTCAAAATATTTTTGAGCCTTTAAAAAGTAAACTAACTCCTACGAGAGTGAAATAGGAGAGTGAAGTTTACATGGAATTTTCTCATTTCTGGACCTACTCTATATATATATATATATATATATATATATATATATATATATATATATATATATATATATATATATATATATATACCTACTCTACTTATACTTCTAATAAGTAGAGTAGGTAATATACATACGAGTATGTGATTGATTACAATTTAAAATGATTTGTGCAGGTGAAATGGATAAACTTCCGCCTAAAAGGGTAAAAAGGCGGGGGAAGGGTAAAAGTAAAATGTATTGAAATTAATTATCATCTCATTTCTGAACTTAGCAGTATAAACATTGGTATATAGGGCCTGACTTTCTTATTTCTTAAAAATATAATTATGACAACCTTTATATTTCGTCGGACTAATTTAAAAAGGGGGCTGTTTTTCTCACGGTCTGGTTTATGTGGCTTGCTAGCGGGTTAGTGCACCAAATAACTTGGTCATTTTAACACCAGCTTCAAAACGAAGTAGGTACTGCAGTAACCTGTTACCTATCTTTTATAGCAGTACCTACTTGCAGACGCAGAACAGATACGTATGACACAATTATAACGGGGTTAATTTAAACTGTGTCCTGATAACTAAAGTACACGCGGAAGAAGTCGCGGGCAAAACATTTCTCTAACTCTATATGTATAAAACTGAATTCCTATTTCCCTTGGTCTCGGCCTCACGCGTGAACGGTTAGACCGATTTCGATAATTCTTTTTTGTGTTTGTTATTATCAGGAGAAGGTTCTTATCAATGAAAAAAATTAAGGAAATGGATAATTAATATATATTTTTTTACAAATTCGATTTTAATATCCATAGTTAAGACAGGAAAACGTCTGTCGGGTCAGCTAGTTATATAATATAATAAATGTATATAATAGTTAGTTGCTATAGTATAGTTGCTGGATTAAATTAAAAAACGAGAATAACTTTTAAAACTAATTTATTAAACTGCCTCTTTCTTACAAAATTCAAAGTCAAATGAGACTCTGAAAGTATATTGTGCTACGCTACAGCTACACCATACTGTTTTGCCACGATACACTACCTTCATTGTTAAAATAATGTAAAAATTGATCCCTTGTCTGCTTGGCGTCTCTGGATATGCTCCTATAATTTCCTCTCTGTATATCAACGAAATTTGAAGCATCTGTTCCTAAACCGATGTGATCGTCATCGTCCAAGCTTCCAATAGGAGTATATGTTGAAACATATTTTCTTCTCAAAAAGTTATGGAGTGCACAGCATGTCATGACAACGATATCTGTAGTTTCTAGTTCTAAATTAATACTGGTATGAAAAATTCTAAATCTGTTAGCTAAAATGCCGAAAGCATTCTCTACGACTCGCCTTGCCCTTGACAAACGGTAATTATATATTTTACGTTCATGTGTCAATTGTCTTTGATTAAATGGTTTTAAAAAGTTTGGCAGCAAGGCAAACGCTTCATCTCCAATGAACACATAATTTAACATCTTATCTGAATCACTAAGACGGTCAATGTCCGGAATTTTTAATTTATTATCTTTCAATTTATTGTAAAATGTTGTTTGTTCTATGACACCTCCATCTGAAATTCTCCCATTCACGCCAAATTCGGATATTATGAACTCATAATTAGCATTAACCACTGCCATCAAAACCATACTATGAAATCCTTTGTAATTATAATAATAAGAACCCTGTTCTTCTGGTGGAGTAATCCGCACATGCTTGCCATCCACTGCGCCTAGGCAATGGGGAAAGTTCCATCTCTCTTCAAAATCCTGTGCTATGTGCTTCCAATCTTCCTGCGTCTTTGGGATCTGAAACCAATTATTTGTTTTAGGATTACATGGAGACGGCATCAAACACTGGATTTTCAGACTCAGGATCAACTTCTGTTAATTCTACTTTAGCGCATCGACCTTCATCACAACTATCTACAAGTAACAGCAATGATTCTCGTTCACCATCAAATGAAGATGGAAGTAGATCATCTACTACAAGAGCTTTACCACCAAGACATAGTGGAAATCGAAGCACGAGTGAAGTGGACCACACAATATCTGTTATAGGAAAACGTTTAAAACGTTTAATTGAATCAAAAGAAGACAGGCATGATGTATTTGGACGAAACGTAGCTCATAAACTTAGAAGCCTGCCTAATGATCAAAGAATTTTTCTTGAAAAAATTATAAATGATTAGAAAAAATTGTTTTCTTTTGTAATTATTTCAAAGTTATCTAAAGTTATTTCAGTTTTTTGCTTTTTAAGTGCGCGATTCGTTAAATTGATCTTGCCTTCTTCGAAAAACACGGCTGCAATAAATGTGATTTGAGCCAGGACTTCAATTCCCTAAACATTGGATGTGCGTGTTATTTTATGTGTTTGTAAGTTATATGTTTTACTTTAAATTATACTGTAAATAAATTTATTGAACAAATTAACATTAAAAATTAAAAATATATACATTTAAAAATAATTAATAAACTAACATTAAATAATAAACTACAACTACAAATAACAGTATAAACTAATTAATGTAAAAAAACCGCATCCAAATTACTGTCCTAAGGGTGTGTGCCCAGAATGCTGGCAACATTACCTCTTTGAATAGCCAAAGCTATTCTTTGACCGAGGCTGGTGCCAGCCGTCTGATCACCTGTTGCCTGGATCAATCGTCTGAATAAGTGCTTGATAAAAACTTTTGCATCTGAGCCCCATGGTCCTATCGTTTCAACGCCAAAGGGCAGAAATATGTAGTCCTCAGCTAGAGCTGCATATTTCTGCACTTTGCGTATCTCAGCGTCGGTCGCCACCAAGCCAGCCACACTGGATGACATGTGGAGATGGGAAGGTGCCAAAGTGTCGACGCAAGTAGCATCCCACACAAGGTACCTTCCATTCATCCAGGCTATTAAAGACAAACCATCTGGCCTCTTGCCATCGCTACGCACAATACCATTCGGCTCAAGTTGAGCCGGTACGTTGACGGTGACAAGAGCCCTCCGGATAATATCATTCAATGCAGCGTGACGAGAGAAGCGACCGGCACTGCGAAAACAAGAAAGACCATGGTGCCCCAAACGGTCGACCTGAGTCCCACAAGGACAGCAATGAGGATGGTTGAGATTTGAACAAAGTCGCAGACCAACAGCTATTGAAAAAGATACATTGAGAGCTTGCAACCAATAACCCGATTCTGGTACAGATACTGCCAGAAGGCGAACCGCTGCAGAGTTTAAGCAATTATTTAGTAAGTTCGTGTAAACAATTTTGCAGAGCGGCTCGTCCCAAAGTCTTTGGGAGGTCAAAGTTTGGGGAAGTGTTTCACCTGGGCAAGCTGTCAACCAGGCATCTATGGCCTCTCCACAATATGTAATATTGGAGATATGAAAAGAATTTGTAATTTTTTTGAATAATAATTTTGTTGAATGTACTGAAGACAGAAATGCAGGCAATGATACTGAAGAAATTTGTCTGATACCAATTCCTCCAAAACGTAATGGCAAACACGCTTGAGTCCAACATTTGACATTTAACGAACAATTTAGAATTTTGGCCAAACAATCTTTAACCAATGAATCAATCGAAAAAAGTAATTTTTTATGTTTCCAAATAGGACTACATCTCAAAAAATAAGTAAGTAAATTTAGGGACAAATAAGCACGACCGAATAATATGGTAAGCCATATGAGCATTAATTTTAGAAAGTTTCTCTGAATAGTCTTCAAATTTAGAGATTTGTTCGTCTAAAAATGCTGGAATGGACTCATCTAAAACAGGCGAACCTAGAAGGCGAAGCGACTCTTTGTTCAAAACTTGAATATTTGGAGCTATAGTGTTAAATTTATTTATTATATTGTTACGCGCTATGGGTAATCAAAATGCCGTTTGTATCGTAGAAGGCGTTTATTGACAGCTTCCACCAAAAATCCACTTGACAGAGTCCAAATCACAATGCACAATCACTATAGTCCAATATCTTCGCTTGAGTCGTCGAAATAATTCTTCCTTGTCGCTTGGTAGAGATCGCTTCGCTTTCACTTCCGGAAATAAACTGCCCAGTCGCGGCTCGGCGCGTGCCTTATATACGGTCACCCATGGTTCTCTAGAAATTTCCCGAACCACCAAATACAATAGACCCGTCCCGAACCTTCCTTTAAATTATTACGCACCTATGTACAGCTTATGTAGTCATAAACAATAGCCGCGACCCGCGATGTAAACAACCTATACATGTACGCTATATATAGGTACGTACTCGCCGCGGACCCCGAATTTGTTTACTGGTAGAAATCGATGTTTTTCTTATGACCGATTTTTCGAGAACTTTCTTCTCTGTTCGATAGTAGACCTAATAACTGTTTATGCGTTTTTGGGGTTTTGCTGTACGACGCTTTGTTTTCGAGATATAGGTGCTCAAAGTCGTAACATTACCCCCTCCTTAGTCATGCTCGTCCCGAGCATGATTCTTTCCGTGGTATTTTGCTAGTCGGTCTACATGTACTACTTTTAGCTTGCCGCGGGGACCCTTCTTAATCCGGTACGTGATGTCGTTAATCTTTGTGACAATAGTGTAAGGTCCTTCCCAGCGAGGTTGTAATTTCGGAGACTTCCCCTTCTTCCTCTGCGGATTGTGAAACCACACTAGAGCTCCTTCTTCAAATCCCTTGGAATTGGCTTTCCTGTCATATCGGGTTTTCATGCTTGTGCTGGTTTTCAAGCTGTTCTCCCGAACCATCTTGTGTACCTCATTTAGCTGGTATTGAAGATCACTTACGTACTCCGTCACAAATGCTTGCAGTAAGCACACTTCGATATTCGCTGGTGTTGAAGAGTAAGCACGCCTTACCAGTCTTTCTACCTCTGTGGCCCACTGCTGGAGGTTCTCGTTGTGCTTCTGAGTTCTCTCTCGAAGCTTGGCTCGATAGACATACTCAAGATGTTTTTCACCATAACGAGTTTCTAGAGCTTCCATTAGAGCTTCTAGAGTCCTGGCTTCTTTTGGTAGGTTTTCAATAGTCATCAGGGCGTCCCCTCTTAAGGCTAGGGTGAGAGCGGTGAAAGAGTATTCGTCCCCCCAGGCATTTGCTTTTGCGAGCGTCTCGAACTGGTATCGAAAAGCCGCCCAGGAAGAACTTCCATCAAAATGCGGAAGGTCGAGCCTCGCCGATGATGATGACGGCACTACTACTGGCTCGCGAGTCTTTAGTTTCACAACCTCATTGCTTAGTTGTTGTAAGCGGTTGTCATGCCCTTCGACTCGCTCCTCCAAATGGTCCGTCCTCAGCGTAATTTCCTTTACTTCCTGCTGCACCTCTTTGAGCTTTTCCCCAAGTCCAGTCAGCCCACTGTTGATTTTGTCGATCACAGTCTCGCGGCTGGCCTGGATCTGCTCCTGGATTTCGCGGCGGCTGGCTTCCTGTTCGCGGCGGCTAGCTTCTAGTCGAGCCTCTAGATCGGCCTGCATCTTTTCCTGCATCCCCTGTATGGCAGACAGTAGCGCTGCCATATCCATTGTCGGAGCCGGTGCTGCGGTTGCCCCTGACGACGACCCCGGCGCAGCGGTCTCGTCCTCCCCTTCAGCCGCAAGTTGTCGCGCAGCATCCATACCGACCTGTCTCCTGGTCCTCGGAGTGCGCCCCTCTTCGTCTCGTTGTACTAACGGCATCCCACTTCTGACACCAATTGTTACGCGCTATGGGTAATCAAAATGCCGTTTGTATCGTAGAAGGCGTTTATTGACAGCTTCCACCAAAAATCCACTTGACAGAGTCCAAATCACAATGCACAATCACTATAGTCCAATATCTTCGCTTGAGTCGTCGAAATAATTCTTCCTTGTCGCTTGGTAGAGATCGCTTCGCTTTCACTTCCGGAAATAAACTGCCCAGTCGCGGCTCGGCGCGTGCCTTATATACGGTCACCCATGGTTCTCTAGAAATTTCCCGAACCACCAAATACAATAGACCCGTCCCGAACCTTCCTTTAAATTATTACGCACCTATGTACAGCTTATGTAGTCATAAACAATAGCCGCGACCCGCGATGTAAACAACCTATACATGTACGCTATATATAGGTACGTACTCGCCGCGGACCCCGAATTTGTTTACTGGTAGAAATCGATGTTTTTCTTATGACCGATTTTTCGAGAACTTTCTTCACTGTTCGATAGTAGACCTAATAACTGTTTATGCGTTTTTGGGGTTTTGCTGTACGACGCTTTGTTTTCGAGATATAGGTGCTCAAAGTCGTAACAATATCATTTTTTCCTGAATATGAAATTGTTTCTGGTATGTATAATTCACATTTTGAGAAATTTAATTCTAAGCCTACTTGTTGGAAACTATTGATTAAATTTTGTAAATCTTGATAAACTAGAGAAGCTTCGCCACCAAGAGTGCCGTCATCTAAGTACCACATGTTTAATTTTGATTTCAAAGCAGAAATAATGGGATGTATAGCTAAACTGAAAATTGCAGGCCCAAGAGGGTCACCTTGTTGGCAGCCAGCCGCAGAGAGTATTAAATTATTGCGATACAATAAATTTGATGGGCTGCTGTAACATTGCCATAAATAAGGAAATATATCTGGGATTAGTTTATTAGCTTCACATAAAAAAGCATTGCGATGAATGGAATTGAAAGCATTTTTGACGTCCACCTTCAGAACCACCTCATTTGTAACATTATGCAAATAGCTTCTAAGACTATGAACCGCAGCTTCACATCCTCCTTTAGAACCAAAACCTAATTGGACAGGTTGAAATTCATTTTGTAATTGAGGCAGGATGTGTCGACAGCAAATCTTAGAAGCTATTCGCCTAATGGTGTTGCCAACAGCAATTGGCCGTATTCCGCCATCTTTTTTCTTTAGGGCACAGAGATTTGCACCATACAGTATATTGGTTATTTCCAGATAACATTAGGTTAATGAGGTTTAATATAATGTCGTTTAATAAGATTCTGCCTACTTCTCCTGTGGCACCACGAGTCAGGTCTTTTAAATGTTGAGGAGATAATCCATCTAGGCCACCTGCAGAACCATTCTTAAACGACATTATCGCAGCATATACATCTTTACTGTTACATTTTAAAATACTACAGTTATTAGACGTAGGCGTAGGTGGTTCCGAAGGTGGAGGGTGCTTGGACTTTAGAGCTGTAACAGTATCTGCAGAATCAGGAGCAATGACATCATTAGAAAATAATAGATTTGCAGCGCCTTTAATGTCACCATCGCTAATTTTTTTTCAACAAGACGAAAAACTGTTTTTTTTTTTTAATGAATTGCATTCGCAAAAGTTTCCAAAAGAATCAAAAGTTTCCAAACAGTTAGATTTAAGTTTCTGGGTTAAAGTTAATGAATTATTATGATCTAATGAGGCATGTAGAATATTAAAGGAGAAAGTAAAAAAACTGCTTCCAAGTGCTGGCCAGTATTCTCTTTCAGTAATTTCTTGATACATTCTGATAATTTGGAAGCAATGCTTAATCTAGCACCTTTAGGTATACGTTTAACTATTGGAATGGACAATTTTAATCGGTGCAAATATTTCGAGAAAGGTTCATGAGTGTCAAAATTAGAGACATTAACTTGTGAAGATAAAAGGTTTTGAGAAGAAAATGAGTTGAATTTTGATTGTTTTGATTTATAGAGTGTGTTTTCCCTATGTGGATTCTTAGACCTCTTTGTCCTTTAAAGTAGCGTGGTAGCGGACAATGAGGACATGGGACAAGCGCTGCAAAAGTATCATTATGTAATAAAAACTTAAAAAATGTGTTTTAGTTATAACTGGTATATTGTAAAAGTCAATAAACATTATAGGATTGTGGCGACCCTATATGAGTGCAAAGTCGGCATATTTTAGCCAGCGTGGCCGCTCAACCGCATGGCGTCGACACAGTCGGTCTCCCGTCGCGGCTCTATGTATTCGTGCTCCGGTCAACTAATATGTATATTTTATAATCATCAATAAATTGTATCTCGAATTTGGTCTTTCAATTTATCTCCGTCGCGAATAAGGACACACACGCACACCACCTCCAAATTACAGAGTTGCGAACATGTTTTTGTTAGACAGGATATGGTTAAACAATCTCTTCGGCATCTTTATGAAGGCCCGTTTAAGGTAGTAAGGAGGAGAGATAAGTCGTATATTATTGACGTTTACGGTAAAGAAACTTCTATATCTGTCGATAGGCTTAAACCTGCCTATACATTAAAAATAGACAGTCAAACCGAGACACAAGAATGTTCAGACAAAAATTGTTTAAATAATAATTATTCTTATGTAAATCAAAGTAGTCAACATAATGAATCCGCTGATCGCGTAACGCTCAATACTCGCACCACACGCAGCGGGCGAGTTACGAAACCTCCTGTACGATTTTTGTAAAATAAGTAAACAAGGCATAGGTATTGCATAATTTAAATTATAACATCATTATAAAATAATACTTTCATTTTAACATTAGCTTTGTTATGATCATTACCGCACCGTGTTCATATCCAATAATGGGTAAAACAGTTAGTAAACCGGAGGAGATTATTATTGCGCAAAACGGTGCAAACGACGCAAGTACAAGTAATTTGGAGATGACTTTCAAAATGTACGGATCCATTATGTTGGCAGTACTCATATTATTATGTTTGTTGTTCCTGTATTTCTGCTTCAAAAAGTGTAAAAAGTCAAGTGCAAGCTGGATGCAAAATCAATTTAAAACGATGCAATCTATGCATTCCGATGTTCCTGTTATAGCGGTTCAGCAACCACAGGTACAACCGCAACCGCAAGTTGTATATCAGAGGCAGTAAATTTGTAAGCATTTGGCATAAGCTATTATAACTACGCGCAACATTTTATTTTATTGTGTAAGTAACTAAGTACCTATATTCGTATAAAATTTATATTGTTACTATGTCTCCATTGTAAGTCTGTAACTAAATACATTGTAAGTCCGTAATCATAATAACTGTGTAAGCAAAATATAATGCCTATTGACCACCTACTTTTGTTATTACTTATTAAACAAAGTCAGACTTAGTCAGAATTAATTGCAGCATAATTTCTTTCTAGAATAACAAGTGTGTTAAGTTTCAGCATAACATTATTTCATATCCGTTGTATCACGTTACATATTATTATAACAATGTTATTGTAGATAACGGCAAAAAGGCTAGGTAGGCTCTACTGACTAAGGTTATTATTCATGTCATTCATTCATTACCTACTTTGTTAATTTCTCATTATCATTATTTTTCAATTTAAGTGTTTCACCATTGTCAAAATTTTTTTCATAAGAGGGGGAGCTGCTGTGGCGACCCTATGTGAGTGCAAAGTCGGCATATTTTAGCCAGCGTGGCCGCTCAACCGCATGGCGTCGACACAGTCGGTCTCCCGTCGCGGCTCTATGTATTCGTGCTCCGGTCAACTAATATGTATATTTTATAATCATCAATAAATTGTATCTCGAATTTGGACTTTCAATTTATCTCCGTCTCGAATAAGGACACACACGCACACCACCTCCAAAGGATAATGTAACATGAAAGTTTTATTTCATAAAACCCCAAATACCTATCACCACCTAAATCGTGGATGTGTTACATTTTCGCAGGAAATAGAGATGGAGCCACTGAGCTTATGCCCGTGTAGGCGCCCAAAATTGGTCTCTATTTCAGTATATACAAATGTACTCTGTGTTAACTGCTAAATCAAAAAGAGAAGTTTGTTAGATGCCGCGTATCCCTATGATTCCAACTGATATGCCATTTGAGTTCAAACGATTACAATATCCTGTGCGTTTATCATTTGCAATGTCCATCAACAAGGCCCAAGGGCAAACACTTCACGTTTGTGGTGTGAATTTGGAGGAATCATGTTTTTCACGTGGCCAACTTTATGTTGCCTGTTTCAGAGTCGATTGTTCATTCATTCATTTGTTTATTCATGCTCAAAATGGAAAAACAAAAAATATTATTTATCCAAATGTTTTGGATTAAGTTTGAAAATAGCTAGCAATTAATAAACTGTTTTTTTGTTTGAATAAATGAATTTGATGTTCAAATTATTATTTTTTATTATTTCACTTCATACGTAGCGAAGCACGTACCAGGCCGCTAGTATACTCTACAAAAACAGAAACAAGCGAGGTGAATTATTTCACAATCAGTATTTTGACGTACGGAAGAAAGAAGAAATTTTTTACGAATATTTGTCTATGTCAACAAAAACTTTTGATTACATCTGTAATGGAATACGCAGTGATTGTACTCGATATACTCGTATTAGTGTGGAACAAAGATTGGTGTTGACATTGATGGTGAAATAAATAAATGAATAAATTAAGGTAAGTTTATTGTTTAATACAAATTAGTAAGTACTCATATAGATAATATTTGTATTAATAGTGTATATGCCTAGGCCTAGGTACCCAGTTTATTAATCCACCAACTTGATATATTTACCTGCCGTAACCCGGTGTTATTCGGGAATCGGCGTGTTATTTGGGACGCTTTTAATTATTTGTTTCATCTGGTAATATTTTTTTCTTTTTTAATATTAGGAATACGTAATGGCCGGCCGTCCCATATATCCCTGTGTTTGACTCTTGACTTCCAACAATGTTGTGGTGCTATTTGGACCGGCCGTTCCAAACATTTCTCAAGTAGAGTCTGCCTTGGAAATTTTTATCTATTGTTATATTTCTACTTTCTTTTCAGTGACGATTAAATATCATCTATGAACTCAGAATGGGTCGAAAATATGTACGAGTTAATAGACATATCAGAAATGGTAAAAATCATGTACCTTACAACTCTTTTTCGAAAGAAGATTTAGACATCGCAATGGAACTGGTTAAAAGTAAAGAAATGACTATTAGAAGTGTTGCAAAATACTTTAATATCCCTAAATCAACGTTGGCTCGTCACTGCAAAACACATGATAAACTTCAAGAAAGAGCTGGGCGTTCTACATTATTCAGCAGGGAAGAAGACGACATATTTGTAGATTATTGTTTACTGTTAATTGAATGGGGGTTTCCCCTGGATAAAATGAAACCATACCAACTTTGAGGGATAATTTACCTGGTCCCGATTGGGCACAAAAGGAGAATGCCCATTCTTCCCTACAAAAAATGCCTGAGATGTCCAAGAATGAATTGTATACCTAATTTTAGCAAAAATTAAAACAAAATAAATGTAATTTGAAAAATTGATCTAAAACTAGAGATTTGCCAGTTTTTATCATTTTTGTTTAATTTGTCCGTATTCGAAAGCCAGGTCGTATAAAGCGGGTTCAATCCAAGTCCGTGTTCATAAAAGGGTAACGATATCACGAGGGTAAATCAAGATCAAATAGGAATTGCCAGGGTCGCGATATTTAAAACAAAAGATGAATTCGTCTAGAAAACACGAAAAGCCACAAACAGCCTAACTTATTTTTCAAAACACTGAAATGTTATTTAAAATGTTGTTTTTATTTAATTTCTATACTTAAACGTTACCGGAAGATGTAAGCAGACTTAGCAGACACGAAATACCGATAAGAACTAATATTTAATAGCATTAAATACAAATTAATTTAGGATTCGACTGTTGCTTTGAATGATTACGAAAAATAAATCAATCATTCGCGGCCGTAGAGCGTCAAAATTGCCAGGTGTGACACCCGTGAGTCAGTATCTTTGTTGGTCTAAGTTCGCGGCCATTAAACATTTGACATTTCATATAATAGTCAAGTCACATAATTTAAGTTTTATTCTAACTAAAATTTAGGGACATTGTAACGCTTTGGACATTCCAGGCAGAAAATGGGCATTCTCCTTTTATTGAAAGACTAAAAGATAAGCTGTCTAACCGTTTAGCTGCAAATATTTTATCGGCCAGAGCAAAAACAACAGCTGCCGATATTGACAATTTCTTTAAAAAAAAATTCAGAGTCTATGCGTGGTGTGAAGCCAGAGAATTTGATCAATTTCGATGAGACTAATCTCACAGACGACCCGGGTACAAAAAATACATATTTAAAAGAGGCACCAAATACCCGGAAAGAATTATCAACAATTCTAAAACCGCAACTAGTGTTATGTTTAGTGGTGCAGCAAATGAGGAGATACTTCCGTTGTATGTAGTCTACAAAGCAGAATATTTGTGGGATCGATGGCTGACAGGAGGACCGGAGGAGGAAAAAACGCGATATAATAGATCAGAAAGCGGATGGTTTGATAATATTTGCTTCGAGGATTGGTTTTTCGCTGTCGCCTTACCTTACTTTAAAGTCAAAACTGGTCGTAAACATATCGTTGGCGACAATTTATACTCACATTTTTCAGAGCGGGAATTGAAAAAATGTCAAGAAAATGATATAACATTTGTATGTCTGCCTCCTAACAGCACCCACTTATTACAGTCACGAGATGTGGCGTTTTTTGCTCCTTTGAAACGCTACTGGCGTGATATACTTACGCGCAGGAAAAATAAAACTCTTAATAAATCGGATTTTCCCAATTTACTTTCAAAACTGTACGACCGATTAATTGAAAATTACACTGGTTCCAAAAAGCAAAGTGGCTTTGAGAAATGTGGATTGTATCCTTTGAATCCCGGTCGTCTAAAGACAAGAATACCGCAAGAAATGGAAAAGGAAGACGTCAACAACGTGGTTCTTGAAATGTTACAAGAAATTCGAGGTGAAAATCAGCTTACCAGGCAGCTTTACTTTCAAAATTTTCATATTGTTCAAGGGCTATCCACCACAATATTAAACAAGGTTAATGTTTTTATTTACACCTGGACAGAAAATAAATTTTCTAAAAATGCAACTCTCTAATTGCACCAGCTGTTTTTTATCACCTTCAAAATACACACTTTGATGAAAACATCTATACATAACGCCCAATAGCAAAAGGCTGTGGTGGGCAAAACAAAAATTCTATAATGATTAAAATGCTTTTAAAATGGTTGTCGCAAGCCCCTGCTTCATTGAAAAAAAAAATAGAACTTATTTTCCCTATTGTGCACCACCTTTTCTTACCACCAGATAGAGTATTTGGTAATGCTGAGAAAAGTAAAGAAAAGTAAATGAAAATTTAAACCATCTTATTTCCAGAAGAATACGAGGAAGTTCTAGGAGAATTTGAAACAGTTATAAGAGTTACAGACTAGTGTTCTGTTAATGAATGGCAACAAAAATATACTACTTCTGCCTGGAAAATGGCATGTCAAAATTTCCACACCAAAATGTTTTTATTCAGAATAACTAATCAAGGAAAGGTTATAATTACCGGCGAAGGAAATTGTAAGACCCATCTGAATCAGAATAATTACAGCAGCATCTACAAAAAAACGTGCAGTGTGGCAATGTTTCAGCCGTTCTTAATACAGCCTTATTCAGTAAACGTTAATTTGCTGAAAATAAGAGATGTCAATAATTTAATGAAAAAGAAAATTTCTTATTTTTAACCGTAAAACACTGGGTTATTTATACATGTTGGAGCGAGCGACTCAGCGACAACATCAGAAGGGTTTTCCATTGTATAATAAGTTCTTGTGGGCGAAATCAAACCACGAGTGCAACTAGTTACTAAATTTGTCCAAATAATATTCACGGATCGATATACAAAGAGAACGCGTAGACGCATTCGTGGGCCACATTTGATTACTACCGAGTCCCGAATAAGAATGCCCCTAAAACAAAGCTCCTAGCTTTGTAACATAAACAACATCATATCAAAGGTCCCATGACCGCGTCCGGCAAGCATGATGTCACCGACGTTCTCACGAAGCACAAACAATAACACTTTTGATTGTAATATGAATTCTTCAGCGATAAGCTTGCTAACGTAAACAAATCTGTAGCAGGAACTATTGTAATTACTGCTAGCGAGCCACATCACAGCGCGCCGACACGGCGATCCTGAATCTCACACGTCCTCGTGTGGCCCAGTGAACTTCAGTTCATCAGCAAACGAGAGACAACCTCCATATAACTACCGTTCGGCTGTCCTGACGCGATCTCAGAATGTAGATGTTCACAGATTACCAGAGTACCAGATTACAGATTACCCTTTTTAACTGTTCTATCTACACAATAATTTCTAACCAAGACCAACCAACAAAGAGCAAGTCTTAATTAATCGCAAATATTCATAAGTTGCTCAAATAACACAATACATAAATTTTACAACTCGACATTGTCGGACCATTGGAACCACCCAAATACATGCCGCGTAATCCGGCACCATCGGAACACATCCGATCACACCATGCTGCGTAATCCAGCTCCATCGGAACGGAACACATCCGATCACACCATGCCGTATAATCCGGCACCATCGGAACACATCCGATCACACCAGGCTTAAAGCCTCTCAACATCGGAACACATCCGAACTCACCAGCATGAAGCTGCTTGTCTATACCAAAGATTCATGGACATTATTTATTACTGATCATCTGAAGGCTCTTGGTACCATAGGTAAACAGAGAGTTTTAGAATTGCGTTGTATTTTTCGATGTGAAATTCCGGATATTATTTGGTATGTACTTGTCAGATCCCGGTTAATTTCACCATCATTTATTTATTTATTTAACATTCGTACCACCTTAAATTAAGGGCTACAGGGTTAAACTTAATGCCTAATGGCATAGTCAACCCCAAGGTCATTCAATTTTGAAATGATATCTACTATTATAATATAATGATATCGCGTTGTTGTTCAGCCTTTAACCAGTTTGTAGATAATTTTAACAAGTTTATTGGTTTTTCTTCGATCTTTTCTGAATCATTTGACTTTGGAGTAGGTATGGGATTTCTAGACAAAAAGTCGACGTGAGACATTTTCTTCCCGTACCGTTAAACAATGTCAAAATTGAAAGCCTGTAAGAACGTGTAACACCTGTGAACTCGAAGTGTAAGGTCAAGCTTATTGCGTGAAGCTTGAAGAGAATTGCAATCAGCTACTACAGTAAAAATTTTCCCTTGCAAAAATGTCTGAAATATTTTATGGATTTTACTACTGCCAATGTTTCAAGCTCATACGAGTGATATCGCGATTCTGGATCAGTTATCTTTTTGCTAAAATAAGCCACGACATGCGTTTTCCCGTTTTTCTGTTGCAATAGCATTGCACCGTATCCTTCAGAACTAGCGTCAATGTGAAGTTAAATAGGACAGTCAGGATCAAATAGTGTGTGCCGTGTGGTTCATTCACCAAATACGAAATTATTTTTGCCTAATTTCTTCATATTTAGGTTTCCCTTCTACTTTGTTTTTCCCTTTACCTGACGTCAATCTGTAAAGTGGAGATGCTAATTCTGAAAACTTTGGAATAAATTAACGAAAGTTTTATGCAAGTCCCAAAAATTGACATATTTGTGTAACAGTTTCAGGAGGAGGTAAATTAGTTAATGCGGCAATCTTTCGTTTATTAGGCCGAATTTCTCCATCAAAACCTAAATACTCCTTTCTAGTTTTCAAAAATGAACAGGAACAACAAAGAACAAATGGCATCGAGAACTATAGGACGTCTTTCCTATCCTTGTTCAATTGTTTCAGACACGATCATTATATCATCTAAATAACAAACAACAAAAGTGTTTATCAAATCGCCAAGAGCTTTAACCATTGCCCTTTGGAACACAGAGGGCGCATTACGTAAACCAAACGGCATAGTCAAAAACTCGTACTGGCCATCTGGGGTCACGAAAGCAGTGCGTTCAATCGAATACTCTTTTACTGGGATTTGATGAAAACCCGATGCTGCGTCTAACGTTGTGAAATAATTGGCACCTTCAAGTCGTTGAATTGGATCACTAATCAACGGCAAGGGAAATCTATCTGATTTCGTTCGACCGTGTTACTATTTAACTCTTGGTAGTCCACGCACATCCCTTGAGAACCATCCTTATTCTTTAGTAAAAGTATAGGACTGGCAAACGGTGAGCAGCTTGGTCGAATTTTGTTAGTTTTTAAAAGCTCATTTATTGAATTGCGACGTATTTGTTTTTTTATCAGGGTTAAGTCAATATGGCCTGCGCTGTACAGTACGGTTAGGATCTATAAGACGTATATCCATTTCACCAACTTAGCAACTTAGCACGCCCACAGGGTACCCCTTCCGCAAACGATACTGAGTATCAGAGGTGGCTCGTCCTAAAGAGCGCTGGTGCAGTGCACTCCCAAAAAAATTACATAGGTAACTTTATGTCCCTTCATAATACATACTATCCTTACATTACATTCATTCTATTCTACTATACCTATACATAGTATATTATATTAATTATTACCTATATCTACGCGTACATTTGGCGTCAAGATGTAACGAGTGGAGCGCCAGCGATTGCGCTCCTATGAAACGAAGTTTAGTACTATTCCTAGCGCTGTATTCAATGAGTGCGAAAGAGAAACATCGACACAGGCCGACGCGTGAAACAAAAGATTTCGTATGAGAAATTAACCTAATCTGGAGCGCCGCTCACGCGCGACATTGCCAAACCGTGGGTTTGGCCGTGACGGCCTGCTTATGCGATGTTGCCGTTCTTATGTATACAAACAAACGTGTCGTCGTCTTTGTCAGTTATTTCGTAGCTCTTCTTTTAAATAAATATTTAAAAAAATAGTTTTGCGCGACATTTTGTGTTAAAAATGGAACAGTACAGTGTATCAGTGACTAAAAAACGCATGGAGAGATTTAGATGTGCTATTGAAAATGGGTTTCGTATTCCAGCCCATAAAAATGTAAATAAACATTATGGGGCATTATGTTCTCATATACACAAAATATATAATACTGTCTTTACATCAAAAACAATCTCTCCTAAAAAAGTGTAAATCATTCAGTGATTGGGCGACTTTAGGGATACATAAAAGTAGACAAAAATTATATGATCTCTATGAAGAGAGATCGTATAATCGAGACGAGTCCTTTTGTGCACACGTTAGAAATTATTCAAAATTGTTTAAGCAAGTATGTATCGCGGCCAAGTCATTGCATATTGGTAACCAATTTAAATCTAGTAAGAATAAAATTAAAACGACTTGGAACATTATTAACGCCGAGACTGGAAGAGTCAATGACCGTTGTCGTGTCTATAAACTTATTATGGACGGTACCGTCATTGAATCAGACGAACTTGTAGCAAAAACATTTGAAAAATACTTTGCTGACATTCCAGTATCGACGACTAAATCACTTAGATCTTCCCCTGAAGCCGCCGAATCATTGCTTAAGAAAAATGTAAGCGAATGCAAATGTAAGTTTATATTCAGGCCCGTAGACGCTAAACACATTGTAAAGATATTTAAGACTTTAGAAATTAAGAACACTACTGATCTTTGGGGTATCTCTGTAAAAATACTTAGTTCAATAATTGACTTAATAGCACCCCACTTAGCTATAATATTCAATAACTGTATTAAGAGTGGTGACTTTCCTGATCTAATGAAACATAGTAAAGTGATACCTTTATTTAAGTCGGGCAATACTTCAGATCCCTCCAACTTTAGACCAATTTCAATTCTGCCCTCCATTAGTAAAATCTTTGAGAAAATAATTTTAGAACAACTTCTAAAACACTTTACAAATAATAGACTTATTCATAAAAATCAATTCGGTTTTACGAGGGGTCGCTCAACCACAGATGCCGGAGTAGAGCCTTTTAAGACCATAGTAGATGCTTGGGAGGGGTCACGGGATGCTTTAGGTATCTTTTGTGACCTATCTAAGGCATTTGACTGTGTGCACCATGAAACATTAATCAGGAAACTCAATCACTATGGCATCAAAGAAACCGCGCTCAAGCTTCTGGAGTCTTATTTGAGTGATAGGATCCAGAGGGTTGAAGTGAACGGTAAAATGTCAAACGGGTCTGTAGTTCATTTGGGGGTCCCACAGGGCTCAGTACTCGGCCCGTTTCTATTTTTAATATATATTAACGATCTGCCATATATGGTGGAGAATAATCACGAGATAGTATTGTTTGCAGATGATACTTCCTTAATTTTCAAAACTAATAGACAAACTGATGATTATGACGATGTGAACAATGCTCTCTCTGAGGTGGTAAATTGGTTTAATGTAAATAACTTAGTACTCAATAACAAAAAGACCAATTGTATTAAGTTTTCACCACCTAATGTTAAAGAAAATGTTGTAAAACCTCAATTGAATGGCGAGGAAATGAGCTTTGTTGATGAAGCTGTATTTCTTGGATTAACTGTTGATTCTAGGCTTCAATGGGCACCCCATATCTCTCGGTTAGCGAATAGACTAAGTTCTGCCGTCTTTGCGATTAAAAAAATAAGATCACTTACAGATGTCGATACAGCCAGATTGGTCTATTTTAGTTATTTCCATAGTATAATGTCGTATGGTATTTTACTGTGGGGAAATGCAGCTAATGTCAACACAATATTTATTTTGCAGAAGAGGGCTATTCGCGCAATATATAAATTAAATTCTAGAGAATCACTGAGAGAAAAATTTAAGGAGACTAATATACTAACATTTGCATCGCAATATATTTATGAAAATATAATGTATGTTCGGAAAAACAAACACGAATTTATGACCTTTTTGGATCTACATAGTTCGAACTGTGTTTCGACAAGGAATGGCCACAAACTTGCATTCCCCAAGTGTAGGCTCCGCAAAAAGAGCCACTCTTTTATCGGGATGTCGATCAGAATATACAATACAATCCCGGAAAATGTTCAATCCCTTCCTTTTCACAGATTTAAAAAAAAAGTCAAACAAGTCCTGTGCCGCAAGGCTTTTTACGATCTTAAGGACTATTTAATTGATAAAAAAGCTTGGGATTGAGGTGTAGTCCCACAAGGCTGTTTCTATAACTGATGTAATAGACTTAAATGAATTAAATTGCCTATGTTAGCAGATGGCTGTGGGACGACATTGACACATGCGGTAGCTGTCACGTATGTTCCTTATCGGCCCATAGCTACTCTGTAAGAAAGTTAGCTATTGTATACCCCATATTTTAAAACAGGGCTGAAGTTTTTCTCCGTCTGCTCTTTTCTTCAGCTCAGCGTTGCCTAAGCGCACCCAGAGCAGACAGAACAAAAAATAACGTTCACTAAGAGTTTGTAAAGGAATTAAGGAACCGTACAGTGAATAAAGAATATTTCATTTCATTTCATTTCTTTTATCATTTGTATCTTTTAATAAGCAGTGTGAAAAAAACTTTCGAATTACGCCTTGAACTGAAAGCAAAAATGTAGTACGAAAAATAAATCTTTTACGCGTCTTTTTAAATCTGAACAATATTTCAAAACACATTGGTTGTGTGGATGTGAAGAAAGCAATAAATTAATTTGTTTTCCGTGTCTTGTGGTTATCAGCAGGAACTGACACCGACAGTGGTGGTGAATCTGCTTGGATGTCAACGGGTGGTAAATTTTTTTTTTGTTTTTTTTTTTTGTAAACCCCCATCGAAAAATGTCACTAGCCGCCACTGCTGAGTATCCACTCAGTACTCCGACAAGCTGTTCGCGCTCAATACCAAATAAATCAGTATTAATGTTTTCAAAATTGTTCACTGTCTTATCTAGCTCACACAAATTAATGTGTAAAATTTTAATGTTATATTATTTTATGTTGTTTATAATATTTATTTTAGGACTTTTTAAGTAGTAATGTAATTTTTATTTGAAACGGAACGAAACGTAACATTTCACGAAACGTCATATAGCGAGCGTCTTGGTTGATGCGTCATTCCGTTGCTATCCTGCGTACGCGAGTTTTGTAATCCCGAGTTTTGATATTTTTGACGACTTTTGCTTGTTTTTGGATTCCGATATCTGCACAATTATCGACCTTCGCTTGTTTTTGGATTCCGATATCTGCACAATTATCGACCTTCGCTTGTTTGTTGGATTTAAGTCTGCAATACGTATTGGACTTGTTGAAATGGCGTCGTCAGACGAATCTGCCGCCGCTCCTATTGAAAACGAAGGTAAAAGAATCAGCTTTTCACTACAAAAATGTCTTTAATGTAAAGATACTTATTTATACACACCTCTCAGAAAAAGGTTTTTCTGCGGAAATTACTCGTTTTCGAGATATTTTATTTTAAACTTTCAAATGTTCAATACACTTTATTGATAATTTATACTTACAGTCTATCAATGTATCTGTGTTTCGCGGGACCTTTCATCATTTTTCATTCATTAATCATGTCTTTATTTTTAGCTGGGCCATCCACTTCTCACTCTGTGGAGCCTGACGATTTTGAAATTGACAACCTCTATGTGTGCCGGCATTTATATGTTGGCGAAATATTTTCTATGTATAATTTACCACGGCTTGTCAGGCAACTGGGAACCCGGGAGCAGTGTTTGGCTTTTGCTGAAGAGCATGGGCTCATTTTAGCTAACAAAATGTGCCGTATACACCGCCAGCTCATGCGCCTGGATTTGACGGCTAACAACACAGTTGGGGCCTTTGTATGTAACAGAGGGAGCTGTAGAACCAAGTCCCGTACATCAAGGGCCACAGGAACATGGTTCGAGAAGACAGGGTTGCCATTGCCTCGAATATTTTATTTAATGTACTGCTTTGCACATCGCAAGTCCCATGAAGAGGCCATATTCGAGGATCCTCTACGTGATGAAACAAATTTATGCTTGTGCAGGGCCACCATCACAGACTGGTACAGTTATTGCCGGGAAGTAGTTGTAATTTATTATTTAGAAAACCAAGAGGTAAAAGGAAAAATAGGTGGCCCTGGAAAAATAGTACAAATAGATGAAAGTAAATTCGGCCGGCGCAAATATAACAAAGGTAATAAATAAGTAATAATTAATTATAATTTTTTTATCAAATTATAATTTTTAAAATAATTAATTACTTATTTCTATTTTTAGGAAGACGAGTTGAAGGGCACTGGGTCCTAGGTATGATAGAAGATGGAAGCGAGGACTTGCGCTTGGAGGTGTGCCCGGACAACGTGCGGTCTGCAGAGGTCCTGGTGCCCCTGATAAAAAAGCACGTAGAAGAGGGCACCACGATCCATACAGATTGCTGGCGTGCTTATGATTGCCTGGCAGAGCACGGGTATAACCATAAGAAGGTTAACCACAGTGACCCGGATAACCCATTTGTTGCATCAGATGGGACTCACACTCAGCGTATTGAGTCCCAATGGCGAGTAGTAAAAAGATTTTTTTACAAAGATAATTACAATCATCCTCAAAACTTTGGAGATGTGATTGTGGAGTATTTGTGGCGAAGGGACGTAATGAAAAATAAAAAAGATCCATTTATTAAATTAATTGAGGCAATAAAATATATATACAAACCTTAACCTCTAGTTTTATTTATGTATCTTAATAATATCACCAAATATCATTCTTATTTCTAGAATACACTAGTTAGTGAGATTGTCCAAGATCAAAACTTGTAGTCGATTATAACATTATTACCAAGCAAATGTTAAGGCGATTCCTTATATTAGTTAAGTTTTAGGTTCGTTTGTTGCCCTTGCAGTCGAGATCGTTTTACGTACCCCTGTAAGCTTACTATCACTATCACAGCTTCTTATATGAAGCTGTGATAGTGATAGTATTGTTAGCTTTTATTTATATATGAAGAATATTGTATTAGTTCATTCCGTATAATTATATTTTTGGTAGCAGTATTTGATTGTTCTGTTTCCGGCACCATCTTGGTTCGTCAGTTTTATTTAATCATATCCGACTTCCAGTCGCACGAATGGTCGTTATTTACTCTGACCAAGCGGCAAGCATTCGTGTCGGAAGCACTGAGGGATCAAGACGTGGCTAAGGAGAAGCATTAAATTTAGTAAAGCGTAAAAGTGTTAAAGCCTAAATAAAATAATAAGTGAAACAAGTAAAGGATTTGAGGAATAATGGTTAAGTTGCTTGTTAATATGTAAGTACTCCATTTTTGTTCTGTTGGTGGTTTATTCGTTCTTGAAACATTTACATATATTATGTGATTTGTATACTGCATAACTACGAAATATACGTGAAATTGTAAAGTGTTTTATCTTTTATTTAACAAAAACCCGCATTCTGAGCTGTGAGCCAACAGTATATAGATATAATTATTTATTTATATTCGAAAAATGCCCAAAACCGAATCAGAGCATCCCACTGTCCACGTGGTCTTGTCTGTACTACCCCTAGAGTGTATATAAAAAGCCGGAGGCGCGGAGGGAGACCACTTCCCGCCCGCCGTAGGAAAGCGCAGGCAGCAAGAGAGCCGTAGCGGCTGAGGCTGGTCAAAAAGCCAAAGCTGCGAAGGCGAGCGCAGGTGCCGCGCTTTCTTACGCTGGGGTGGAGGGAGTGGTCTTCCCGCAGCGCCGGAGAAGTCACAGAGCCAGACCTCTTCCCACTCCCCCCTTCCCACTAACCATTATAAATAACTAAATAGCGCTATTTTAATTCTAACCTCAAAACTTTAAACATGGATATCTCCATAACCATAGGGTTCCGCGGAGTGAGGATGGTACAGGGGGTAGCTGTCATTTCAACGGACCCCCCCTCCCACTCCCCTGCTACCCCCTCCCACAAACCATTGTAAATAACTAAATAGCGCTATTCTAACCTCAAAACTTTAACCATGAATATCTCCATAACCATGGGGTTCCTCATGTTGGGGATGTTACAGGGGGGTAGCAGTAGACCCCCCCCTCTCCCCCCCACCCCCAAAACCCCATAAATCCTGCGGCTGGATTCTAAATTTTTCCCACTCGCTTTCCCTATGCCAGCTAGGGTGACCATTGACAATACGTTTCCGAGAAAATTTATGAGCAACACTTTCCTTTATCAGAGAACATTCAGCTCCAGAATCAAAATAAAAATAGAACGACTGACCGTATTGAGAAAGTTGAGACGTTCCCTTTGAGCAGAAATTCACACGTCGCTGCGTGTCAGCCACCACGGCCCACCGCCGCTAGAATCCTTGGTTGCTAGAGACTGCGTAGAAATGTGACCCATCTACCCGCACTTGTAGCATACTGGTTTTTTTTCTCGGTTCTTCCTTCTTAACATCTCTTCGATCGTCCACTTGAACGCGGTGAGCATCACTTTGCACTTTGCACACGCGAAAAATATTCAGTGAACATGCGTGGCAGCGACCGGCAGCGTATAGTCATTTTGCACTCGCGGCGATCTCACTTCTGATGTCGGAGCGAGCGACTCAGGGACAACATCAGAAGGGTTTTCCATTGTATAATAAGTTCTATCAGTTAGTTTCTATAAGTCTTATTATAGAAACTATATCATATAATCAACTATATAAATATATATATAATCAACTAACTAGGGTCGTTTTGCAGCCGGAATAAATGTACACAAACCATAAAAATCGTGTTCTAGGGTTTTCACCAACTCACAAGAATTTGTACACCAAATGCGATTTATTTAGACAAACTACTCATAACGGTATTTGTGTTTTCTTAAATAAATACTTATTGATCGATAACCATTATAAACCCCGAGTAAATGTGACACAAACAGAATTAAATAACACTCTTATCAATCAAGCACTTCGCTGTGACAACCATAATATCGAGCTAGCAATTCGCAACCTTTCAACAAATTTACTATTTATCGTATGCCTATAAATAGAAATGACTACCTACTAAAATCTTTACAGAGGTAACGGTGCTAACTTACTTTGCAACTTGGTTGTATTATTTTACGATTTTTTAATCTGTGGTACGGTTGAGACTAACGTTCATTGTATACGGCATGTTTAAAAGTATAACTATTAATAATAAATTAATCAACGATGATAATGGTTTTATTTATTGAACTGAATTTAACTAGCATATATTTTATTAACAACAACTAATGCAAGATTATTTACATTATTTAAAGCTTCTTTAAAATACCCAATGTTAATTTTGGAAGGCAAAAATTTAAAGGAACGGAACGTACGAAACGAAACAAAGGCGATTGGCTGACGTCGTCCGGTCCGCCATTTGCCGGGCCGCCGTAATTCCTTTGTCAGTTTGTCCTTTGTTTGTTCGATCGACATTACTCGTTTGCTTTTCGAAGTAACACAAGTGATACTATCCGGTTTGCGCCCTATAAGTTGTTGTTTTTTTTTTAATTGTTTGTTGCTTATCAGTACTTGTTATTTTTTGTTGAGTGTTATTTGTTTGTTTTGTTTTGTTTCGTTTTGTTTCTCGTTAAGTTTTGTTATTAAATCAAGTACCAGTTCTTGACTGTTGCAATGAGCGAAGAGCAAAATAATCAACCCGGGCCAAGCGGCATTAACACCTTAAAAATATTTTCTTCACCCAAGAAGAAACGGCAGAAAAGGACGGCTTTGACTTCTTCCGAGAAAACAACACTAATTAATGTTTATAAACTCATCGAAGAAATGTGGCCAAAAGATCAGTATTTCTATAAAAAAAGATGTGGCGTTAAAAACTGCTGAGACCGCTGGTTAAGTCTGACTACAGTGTACCAAGTAATTAAATAATATAAAGAGGGACACAGAGTACGCTCACCACTGCCACCTCCAAAGAGAACTAAACAGATTGACCAACTAACCGATTTTGAGTTGAGTGGAATTCGTCGCAAAGTACATGAGTTCTTTTTAGAAATGAAGTACCTACCATTCAAAAAGTATTGCAATCAGTGAACGATGACGATCAACTTCCGAACTTCAAACGAACAGTATTTCGAAGCATACTAAGTAAACTTAAAATAAAGTATTTAAAAAGGTCAAGAAGAAGTTCTCTTATAGAGAAATATGAAATAGTCAGGTGGAGGCGAAAATACCTGTGTCTCATTGCTAAAATGAGGGAAGAAGGATGTAAAATATATTATACTGATGAAACATGGCTTAACGAAGGTAATATTCAATAATTTATATATTTATTATGGGCTATATTATTATTCATAATCAATCCTCTTAAACTTAAAGCTCCTTTGAACTAATCCAGACTATTAAATTAATGCCCTGGCCAAGTGTAACTTCAATGTCTTAGAGAACTATTATGCAGGTTTACTTACTATTATGTCTTGATATCTGCTAATCCGCACTTGACCAGCGTAGTGGACTATGGCCTTAATCTTCTCATTCTAAAAGAAGACCCATGCTCAATAGTGAGCCATGATGGGTTGAGATGATGACATTGCTGATATCATAATATGATAATAATATGTAAGAATTATTATTTAATGTATGTTTAAGTAATACTTAAATGGAGCTAATCCTGCAGATAAAGCTTTGTGAAAAATATAATATATTTATAGGATAATTTACTACAGTTAATAGGTATATTTATTCCCATTTAAAAACATACAGATAGCGCGCGAGTTGAATGCAGAGCTCAGGAATGCGATAGTGCTGTGACCTAATTAGAATTAATGATGACAATATGTCGATAAATTTCAACATTGTTTTAAGTTTAGCGTTTTAAGTTTAGAAAAAAACAAGGTAATAATATCACACATTTTTTATTATTTTACACATTAAAATCAATAAAAAAAATATAATTTATGCAGCATCAGATTCTGAAATGGCAGACATGTTTGAATCGGTGTCACTATCCTCACCATCGCTGACCTCAATTACGAATCGATCTATGGTATCTTCTCTTTGCCAATAATTTTCTTCTAAAATTATGACGTGATCGTCGAAGCCACGCCAATCTTCCTCTGTGACCTGAGAGAGAGCCAGCTCCGTAACTTCTTTTAACCTTTTTAGGGAGAAATCAGAAGTAACATTGTGATGCCTTACAATTCTTTTTACTTTTGCCCAAGCCAACTCAATAGGGTTGAGGTCGCACATGTACGGTGGTAGTCTTACTACGATATGGCCTTGACTTCTGATGAATTCATCGATTTTGAAAGATTTTTCCGTAGGTTTATGTAACTGAACCAAGTGAAAGAGCTGATCTTTTCTCATAGTAAGTGAAGCTTCGATATTGTTCTTGGTTAACCATTCCAACATTACTGATTTCGTGCTGGACTTTGTTGGGACTTTATTTTCTTGTACACTGTGATACGGTGCGTTGTCCATCACAACAACGCTGGTTTGTGGTAGATTTGGGATTAACATATCAGTGGCCCACTTCTCAAAATTAACACTGTTCATCTGTCCGTGATAATCACCTGACGTAGTAGTAGCTTTAAAAAGTAACTTTGCACCATTTAAAAACCCTCCTCTCGATCCTGCGTGGACAAGAATGAGCCTGTTCGTGGAGCTTGTATCCGTCAACACGGCGTCGATCATTTCATTTCTCCAGCATTTTTTAAATGTGAGGTTGTTGTCTACCCATGTTTCATCGAGAAAAAAAATATTTCGATCTTCTTGCCTATATTGACGAATTTTCCGCAAATAAATTGACCGTGCATATGCGACAGCTGGCCTCCACCAAAATTCTACGTTTATTATGACATTTAAGCCATCTATATCCCATGTCTTTTAACAATTTTCTTAAACTCGTCACTCCCCATGGAAACTCGATTTTTTCTCGAATAGCTGCGAGGAGTTTAATGCAGGTCGGAACAATTTTTTTAGTTAAATAAAATTCTTCAATAATTCTGTGTATAACATCTCGATCAAAATCATCGACGTTTAAATTTGTCTTCTTGTTACACTGTCTTTTCTTTTTAGAAGGCGAACAAAGAGGCCCTTTTTTGGCTTCATTTTGAATTGCAGACAATGTTCTCTTTGAAAGTCCAGTGTAACGGCTTGCGCGATCGTAAGCATTATTTAATGTGAATGTTAAATTGTTTTTCTGCCTTTCTTCAACACACATGTCTAGAACATTTTTCGCCATTTCCCGTGCTTGACGATGAATAAAAACTCGTTTTTTTGTAACAGAACTTGACGTACTCGGATCAGACATAATTAAAAACAAAAATAACACGTGGCTGCAACTTTATCTTAACGCGATAACACAGTAAGCGTATGATAGTTGTCAAGGACAGCACAGCACTAAACTGAAGGCGCGCGAGACGCGGCGTGCGGACGGCGGGGGGAGATGCTCCCGCTCTTCACCTCAGGCCCCGACGGCATTCAACTCGCGCGCTATCTGTATGTATTCTTTAATTTTTAGGTCATACTAAAAGCAAGGTCTGGCAAGATATGAACATCACCTCAAGCCGTGAAGCATACAGGGAAGGGCTATCAACAGGATTAAAAGGGCCTTCTGGAAAAGGAAAGCGCTTAATAATAGTACATATTGGTATGTTTTTTCAGTTTATTAAATAATTGTCCTAATTATCTGTGGAAAAAGAATCTGCCCCAGCTGGGACTTGAACCTGAGACCCACAACTCAACTGTCAGGGTCACCTATCTCCATTCCACAGTACAGTCAATATAATGTTTTTTTTTTCTTTTCAGGTAATGAAGATGGATTCTTAGAAGGTGGCCATCTAATTTTTGAAAGCAAAAAGGGAGATGGAGATTACCACAAGGAGATGAATGCAGAGGTGTATGAAACGTGGTTTAAAAAAAAATAGAAAAATTAGAGCCTCACTCTGTGTTCGCGCCAACTTCATTCATGTTTGTGATTTAACTGACTCAAAGTGAATAGGTACTTATAGTGTAGTGTGAAGGACAACACCAGTTCCCGGGCAAGAGAAGATTGATCGAGGCTTCATCAGAGCACGAGCATACCATCTGCTCCAGCCCCTGTGATAAGGTTAGTGCGCTTGCTCCCTTTATCAATCCTTCTCGTTTTCCACCTTTAATTCGACACGCAACTTACAGTCCACAATTCCTCCACCCTTTATTCTCACCACTCTGTAATAGTGATGGATAATGCTCCCTACCACTCACGTCGCCTGGAACGAGTACCAAATATGCAATGGAAAAAAGATGACATCCGTGAATGGCTTACTACAAAAGGTATCTCGTTCCAGGACACAATGATAAAAAGAGAACTAATTGATATAATAAAACCAATAAAAGAAAACTACATGGCTTATGCAACTAACACATATGCAAGTGAAAAAAACATTGAAGTTCTACGGTTGCCCCCATATCACTGTGAATTAAATCCTATTGAGATGATATGGGGGCAAGTCAAAGGCTATGTTGCAAGCAAAAATACAACTTTTAAAATGGCAGAATTAAAAGTAATTTTAAAGGAAGCCATGGATTTAATTACGCCTGCAGCATGCCAAGGTTGCATAAGCCATGTTATCGAAGAGGAAAAAAAAATGAGTGACTTGGATGGCATAACTGACCATGTGATTGATCAGTTTGTCATTCAAGTCACTGAGGAGATGAGTACATCATCCAACTCTTCAAGTTCATCGGACAGCAATTAACTTATAGTATATGTCTGTATATATATGTCTATGATTGTATTATGTAAAATTGGGCAATGCTGGGTATTTGAGTGTTAAATTAGAATAATTTGGTGGAATAATATAATTTGGTAGTTTGGTAGTATGATTATTAGGAATAAGTTTTTACTATTTGCACAAACATATTTGCATACCCATTGTGATGAAATATGGCGACCAACCTTGTATCATTGTATCATCAGACTGGACGGATTTATCCAAAAGCGGAGTAAGATAGCCATAGCAATAAAATTGTATAACGTAGTCATAATCTAATAATACTCGCATAAGTACCTATAGATTAGCAAAATAGTCACTAACAATCCAAGATTGTACAAACATGAGACAAAGTTTTATTCATGTTTCAATTGCTGTCCAATAAACTTGAAGAGTAAAAATAAAAAATAATAAAATTGATTTTCTCTACTCTGTGGTCTTCTTTTGTTTCTGTCTTGCGAAAATGTATTATGAAAAAATTAAATGATGTTCATCATAAAAGTATTTATTTAAAATATTAAAGTTGTGTATTATAATTTAAACCAAATAACAGCCCCATTTATCTCAAAACTAGGTCTATGCTCATCGCTGTATCACTGTTTAGTTGAAACGCATTACATTATGTCATCAGCATTTTTTAAATCATAAATATTTTGTATTATTATATTATACGAACATTATAACTAAAAAGGGTGGTATAACAATACCATCCGTTTAAAATTGTAGAAGATCCGGAGTTTATGAATTTAATTAACCTACTACATCCTAATTATCATATTCCGAGTAGGAAAACTATATCTTCCTATTTGCTGCCCCCGCTTTATAATGAAACAAAAGAAAAAGTCCAGGATATGTTCCAACCTCATACATCTGTTTGTTTGGAAGCCGATGGATGGATTTCGCAAAACTATCAAACACATTTTTACGCTATCACTGCGCATTTCATTAATGAGAACAATAGTACACTCCAAAATGTTCTTCAGGATGCATCCATTTTGAGGAAAGGCATACTGCGGAAAATATTTCGAATAAGTTAAAAAACGTTGTTACTGCATGAAATATGCAAAATAATATATGTGCCATCGTTACTGACAATGCCAGTAACATGAAGCTGTGCGCAATTTGGGCTGGCTACTTGGCTGTGACATCGGGCCTACAACAGCCTGATTAAAAATTAAAAATTATAAAAGTAAAAAACGTTGTAGAATATTTTAAGCGGAGCTCATATGCCTTAGCCAAATTGAAAGACAACGCAAATAAATAATGTCTTCCTTTTTTAAATTAAATCAAGATTGCATCACTCAATGGAATTCGACGTACCGTAAAACGTGGATACTTGGGACTTTGAACCGTATTCAATTTCTTTATCTAATTATATTATGTCACTTTAACTAGAGAAAGTTTCGAGTCTTGCATCGTAGAATCGTTATTAATAAGAATATTAATAAGAATCATAATATGCGATTTTATATTTTTTTAAATGAGACAACTACGATATCTCTTAATCTTCTCAAGTTACATGTACACACACGTAACATGGGACAAAAAAAATAAAAAAAAATCAGGAGAAACATTTTCGATTGTTGTAAAACATTTATTTTGGAAAATAAACAAGAAAATCCAAAAAAGTAGAATATTTATTCATAAAGCAATGCTAACCTAGCAAATAACACGTAAACTGCTTATCATACTTATAACTAATATTTAAACATGATTATAAGTGTTGTGAACAGTCAAAATAGTAGAATTTTTTTTTCCAAATATGGTTAAATCTAACTTGGGACAACATAACAGAAATCAAGACAAAACATTGTATCATGGGACACTACATAAATTTTTAAAATTTAATGTTTTTTAAATCCTTAAAGATATGGCGGCCTCGAGTAATGGTAGGGTTAATTAGAATTCTGGCTACATCTTTGTTTTGGATAATCATTTCATCATCTATTGGAGGATAAATGAAAGTATGGTCTGTTTTCTGACTCTTTCTTAAAAATTTGCATAAAATCCCATCAGGTTGCATGGAAAGAATTTTTGCAACAAAATATTTTCTTACTGGTTTTTTTGTTTTCTCATTGTAAACAAGATTAACAAGCACAAAGTCATCAACTTTACAAATCTTATTCTTTTGTAGTTCAGACCTTGTAGCATTTTCTTTGTTTTCCTCATCATTGAGTTTTCGCGGTTCTTTTAATGTCTTTCTGTTATGTTGTAAATTCTCACTTTCGTGCACAATTTCATGACTAACTTCTACTGAATTAGTATCCATCATTTGTCTGTCTTCTGGCATACTACCCTCTTCTATGGATTGGGAACTCACAGTTTGATCATTTTCACCATGGTCACTTTGATTGTTATTTTCCGTTACAAATTCTATGGATTGGGAACTCACAGTTTGATCATTTTCACCATGGTCACTTTGATTGTTGTTTTCCATGTCAAAATAAATATCTCTTTCAATTCCCATTGTAAGAGGGTCATTTTCATCAACAGCATTCTCAGATGAAGTATTAATTTCATTATCACTTCCATAAAATACAAGTTCTATTTCATTGCGCGGTAATGACATTTGAGAATTTGACAGCACTTGATTAGAAGTTGATGGCATGTCAAAATCGCTCTCAGCTACACTTTTTCCTGGTGCAACATTTAATCTCGTCCTTCTTTGTCTTTGGACTAATGGTTTTTCTCTGCCTTTCTTTAAGTAGTCCAAAAATGCATCAGACCAATGCGCATCAGATGAATCATTTTGCCGGGGTTCTTCCGGCAATCTTTTTAATACAGCATTTCGGTCACACGGATAGATACCAGCTGCTTTAAATCCAGAGATAATATTGGTTCTGATGTTGTCTCCCATATTTATCAATGTATTCTTTAAAAGACGCGGGAAGATGTCCTTTGGTACTACACCTCTATTTTGCATCTTCCATTCCGTCAACTTATTCCTCCAGGATTGTTTTAGAGCTCTGAAAAATGCGACATCAAGAGGTTGACACAAGTGTGTTGCATTGGGGGGCATAAACACAAATCGTATGCCATGTTCCTCACATTTTTTGATAACTCTCAATGATACATGTGAGCTCAAATTGTCACCTATTATTAATTTTAGGCATTTTTCTCCTTTTTCTTTTTCAATGTCTTCAAAATATTTAATAATGACTGTCTCAAAAAAATCTTCGAAAAGCACACTATCGAACCATCCTGAGCGTGATCTGTTGTATCGTGTGCCTGGCGGTCCACCTTGTGCCCAGGTTGTATGCATGTGTTCTGCCTTGTAGACTACATATAAGGGTAAGAGCACTCCAGTTGCTGTGCCTGCAAACATAACAGAGGTGCTACTTTTAGAAAAGTCCATAATTCTATCTGCTCGTTTGCTTCCTCGTTTTATAAGAACTTTTTTTCTCCCCGGATCATCAGACATAATCGTTTCATCAAAGTTGATGATATTCTCAGGGTTAACGCCAATGAGAGATTCTTCGAGATTGACAAAATATTCTGTCAATTGTTCTCTTGAGAGCTCGGATCGGGCCCTCTTGATATTCGAGCATAACCTTGTAGTGAGATGATTTTTATGTCTTTCTAAAAATGAAACGCACCATTCTTCACCAGGCATATTTTCTTTAAATCTTAGGTTCATCGTTCCTGTAAAAAATGCATTAAAATAAATACAACGTTTAAAATAAAAATATACAACTTAATGTTCTTTATAAAAAAAATACCTACCTTTAGAATCCAAGTATGATTTCACTAACAGTCTTAGCTCGAGATGTGAGACAGGGTACCCCCAATCGGCTAAAACAATCAATCCATCAACCAGCTTAATCTCTTCCTCAGGATCTAATTCCGTAGGTCTACCAACTTTTTTCATATGCTTGTCATTTATTTTTCTTTGTAAGGTCGATTTAGGGATATTATATTTATCTTGCGCATCCCTGTAAGAAAGTGTTCCTGCTCGTATGTCTGCTAAAGCATTTTCTAAAGTTTCTTCAGACCAGTTAGCATACGGCCTGGAACCCAGGGCCTTTTTGTGTTTTCGGGGCATATTTTTTTCTAAAACAAAACAAATTATTAGGTAAACTTGGGACACTAACGATGGCTTAACCTTAATGACTAGAGTAAGTTGGGACGTGGTCCCAAGTAACCCCAAGACACGGTGCCAACGAAGTAAATTAATCGTAGTTTACAAAATGTTCACTTCCATCTTTGACAAAAACGTAAATTAGGCACTTCAATAACTACGCAACTTCACCAGCAAAAAAGAGTTTCACAAGTTTGTACAATTTCCAACTTACCTGCAGAAGTTTACAGCATAAAAACACATCAATTTCACTGATACTCCAAAGAAACGCTCGAAACAATCCGTTTGTGTAGACAAGTTAAATATTTTCAGCTACAGATACAACCGTTAGAAATGTAAGAACGCAGAAGTCATTGTCAACTAACCATAAACTATAGAATTTAGTGTTGCCAGACTGATTTCTAAACTGTCCCATGTTTGTCCCAAGTAATCATGTTGTCCCAAGTATCCACGTTTTACGGTATGAAATGTTGGTGGGATTTTTCAAAATGAAAAATGCTATAATTAGGTACCACTCTTGCTATAGAAAACCCTGATTTAAATAATTTCACAGCCAATGAGTGGGAGATTATAGCAAAATTTGTAAACATGTTACAAATATTTCAAGTTGTAATAGAATCTCTGTATTCTGAGAATATTTATCGAAAATTCCAATTTTCGTATCATCAATGTTAGATACATTAAATGGATATTTGATAAACGAAACAGATAATTGTATTAGCTGAACTAGGAGAAATTCTCTTCACATAAGTTCGTGGCAGGTTTGGTGACGTAGAGACTCATGAATTAATCGCTGAAGCAATATTATTAGACCCTAGGACATTGACTTTTCAGTCACATGTTTTTTTTTTACTACTAATAATGCGGAACGATCGATTAGCAGTTTAAAACAAGTATGCGCTCGAGTAAAAATAACTGATGGTAGTGTCGAGGACACGAATGTTGTTAGCGCGCAATGTACCCGTAATGATTCAAATACTAACTTTTTACTGTGGGGACAATTTGATAACAAAGTAAAAAACTTTGTGGGGTTGAATAATCCAACAGCTTCAGCAAATATTGACATCGACAAATATTTGAACGAGGTACTTCTTGGCAGGAAACAAGATCCTCTCACATGGTGGAAACAAAAAGAACTTGTTTATCCACGTCTTTATAAGGTAATGTTAAAAAGGCTCTGTACCACCGCTACATCCGTACTATGTGAGAGGATCTTCTCTAAAATGGGGCAAATAATAATGTCGAAATTATTTTTTGTCAGATTATTATTTATTTTATTTATTTATTTAACGATTTTTGTACACAGTAATATTATAAATAGCCAAAACATTGTTTACCGCTGAGTATCACGGCGGGGAGGTCTGATTTTTAATAAACCTACTTGACTATTTTACTAATATGTTTTTTTTTATCTATTGACATGACATGTTTTACTGTGTATTAAATGAATTTTCTGTAATAGTTAATTATTTATTGGTTTATTTTATTTTTATTGTTTTGACATTTCTGTATGGTGATTATAATATATATTTTTTTGTAAAATTTGACATATCGCACCGCTAGATGAAAACTCCGTTAATTCAAAAAGTAGGCATTTTGACTTAGGGGCATTTTCACGATCCTCATTTGAATATTTACACGGGAAAATAACTCGCGTAACTATACCTTGAACGGTTGCCAATAGATGGCGCCAAACGTGCCTTTATTTGAATGAACTTGACTCGGACAGCGCAAATACTAAGCCGCCATTTTGAGTTGTCTTGAGGTGGTCATAGGTGCAGGACGTTTGCAAAGTGGGTGATTTTGAGTTGCTGGAGTTTACGTTTTTTTTTTAGGTAAGTTGCATTTTTTATTTCGAGTTGATTGTGTTTTACTGAATTTTCCCTGATAACAATCGGTATTCATTTTGATTTGCGGGCGTTTTGATGAATTACTATCGTAATGTTTTTTTTTGTCATTTCGAATTACTGATATTTACATGAATTTAAATGTGTATTTCGATTGACGGTAGTTTTGTTTAATGAAAATTTAATCTCATTTATTACTGTCTGTTTAGTGAAATAAATACTTTTCTCACAAAAAATAGGTTGTCTAAGGCATTGTTTATTAGATTTTTTATACGGTTTAAAGTTTTGAAAAGCAGTAGATGGTATTTTTGTATTTTTTGAGTTGGTTGACTTTACTTGATTTGTTATTGAATATGAATCATTACTTATTTTTAGCACGATGAAAAGCCGAGGAAAACTCATGTTAGAGATTATACAAAAAAGGAAAAGCGAAGCAGAAAGCGCTGACCGGCCTGCTGTGGAAATGTTAAGTAAAGAAAAGGTTGACTTACAACCTGAAGGAAGGTTAGTCTCATCTTGTTTTATTCTCACTTCCATTAGCGCGGTCAAAATTTTAAAGTGATTTGAATCAAAATAATTTAATGTCCAACTGAGTTTCTAAGTGTAACTAAATTAATTAATTTTAATTTCAGTCCTGACCAGCCAGCAGCATTGGATACTTCAAGAACCGTTCTTAGCCCTGGTATGGAAGTGCAGAATGAAGTGAAAAGGCCTCAGTTACCAACTGAGGGACGGTTGGTTTCAACACCGAGCATTTTAGAAACTCCATTACATATTGATGAACATCCAACAAACATTCCAGGGAGACAAAGAGTTCCTAAACGTCAGTATGTTGTTTCACCGGTCCATAGCGGCGATGAAAGCTTTTTTGACGATTCCGATGCAGATCCACATTATGAAAACCCCTTGCCTAAAAGAAAAATTGTTTTCTCCCCTTTGCCAAAAACTTCCAGAGCTCGCTCTGGTTCATCTTCGTCTAGCAGTTCGTCAAGCAGCAGTAGCTCAAGCAGCAACTCAAGCAAGAGAAGTTCCACAAATGCTACTGATTCTAATCGCGAAAATTTGAATCTGGGCGAAAATGTTCTTGCACGGCAAAATGAAATTACTAATACTAACAACTCTAATAACGAAGATCACAACGTTGCTCAAAATACCACACCTAGTGAAACTCTAGCACAAGCAGAAGTAGTCCAGGGTAAGAAAAAGCCTAGGAAACCGGAAACATGGAAAGTGAATGTAGCCAAATCCCTCAAAAATGCAGGAAAGGCGTACAAATCGCGGGGTAAACTAAAAAAAGAAATTCCTGCTCGCAAAATACGACCACCATGTGGAGAAAAGTGTCGTTTGAAATGTAGCACCAAGCTTAACATAACAACTCGTCAAAAAATATTTGATATATTTTGGGGACTCGGCGATCTCCAGCGACAGAGAGAGTACATTGTACGGCATACCCATGAAATTAAACCCAAGTACCGATATACAAGCACAGAAAACTTCCGGGCTCTAAATACAGCTTTCTATTTTGAAAATAATAACTCTCGCATCCGTGTCTGTAAGAACTTTTTTAAGGCCACACTTGACTTGGGTGATCAAGTTATTAAAACATCAATAACCAAAAAGACTGAGACTGGATTTATAAAGGAAGAGCAAAGAGGAAAACACCTAAATCATCCTAAGGTAGACCCTGAAGTTAAAGAGAGCGTGGTTCAATTCATCAACTCCATTCCGCGGGTTGAATCGCACTATCTCCGAGCTCAAACAACTCGAGAGTACATTACAAGCGAAAGATCATTAGCAGATATTTACCGGGATTACAAAGACTCACGCCACGCCCAAGAGTTGCCATTTGCTTCTGAATCAACATTTCAACGCATATTTAACACTCAATTCAACATAGTCTTTTTTTGCCCAAAAAAAGACTTGTGTGATTTATGTGAGAGCTATAAAAATGCAGATGATAAAAACAAATTGAAAATACAGCAAACCTTTGAACAACATCTACTTGAAAAGGACCTAGCACGGCAGGAGAAAGAAAAAGACAAGAAAGAATCAGAGGCCATAGTAGTCGTTTACGATCTCCAGGCAGTAATGCCAATTCCTAAAGGGCAAGTGTCTTTGTTCTTTTACAAGTCCAGAATAAATTGTTTTAATTTTACAATAAGTGATTTACACGCAAAGAATGTGGACTGTTTTTTTTTTGGGATGAGACTGAAGGAAAGCGTGGTGCAGTGGAAATCGGAAGCTGTGTTTTAGCTTTCATAGAAATGCAGCTTAATAACCATCCTATTGGAGACATAGATCTGATATTTTATTCAGACAACTGTTGCGGGCAGCAAAAAAACAAGTATTTATTGTCTGCTTATGCCTACGCTGTGTCCAATATGAGAGTTAAGTCTATAACCCATAAGTTTTTGATACGAGGTCATTCTCAAAACGAAGGGGACAACGTTCACAGCGTTATAGAAAAGCAAGTGAAAAGACACATTAAGTCGGGACCTATTTACATACCACAGCAGTATGTAACATTAATTCGAACTGCCAAAAAATCTGGACCCCCATACAAAGTGCATGAAATGACCCATGACCGCTTTTATAACTTGAAAGTGTTGCAAGAAACTTGGGGCACAAATTTTAATATGGATGAAGATAACAACCAAGTTAAGTGGCATGACATAAAAATCCTCAAAGTTGAAAAGGAAAGTCCAATGGTCTTTTTCTATAAAACATCCTTTGCACAGACTGAATTTAAAAAATGTTGGGTAAACAAGAGAAAGACAAGACGAACTGTAGAATCTACACCTGATATCGCAATGAATTTGAGTAAAGCTTACACAGAAAAAAATCGTTTAGCGGAAGCAAAAAAGAAGGACATTAAGGAACTTGTCGACAAAAATGTTATTCCAAGACAGTACTATGACAGTTTTTACAAAAATGTTATATAATTAGGTCTAGAATAGTCTAGATTAAGAATTCAGTGCCTATATAAAACTAATTTTACTAGAGGTTACTTATTCATATTGACAGACCAAAATGTTATACTGTGATTTGCAACTTTGATTGTTAAGCTAAGTAAGTAGAAGTAACAATAAATAAAAATGAAAATTGAGACTGCCTTAAAATAATTGTTTTATAGTTTATTGAGAGTTTACTAGTTTATAATACTTAAAAAGGCTGTAACTAAGTTAAGACTTTTGTAATAGTATTTTAAAAATGAGAATACTTAAATTTATGTGATTTATAGAAGATACAACTAATTTTCCGAGACGTTTCTTGTAAAAGAACAATGATTACTATGGACATTTTGAATAATAAGTAAAAAATTGTAACTATTTTAATAAGTCTTGCACAATTTCACTATGCAAGTAATAAAAGTTATGTGATTGTAAGTGTTTTTTTTTTGTTTGTGTATTTTGTCATTTTGTTCTTTTTCATTTATTTGTTAAATTAATGTTGAATTCGTATTTAAATATACTTACTATAATTGTTTTATTTAAACCATAACTACCTTCCCCAGGTTTTGAGTTATGCTAAGAACTCGTCAAAAAGTTATCTATTTTTTGAGGTGAAAAGTAACGTAATTTTTTTTCATGTTAACTAAAGTAACACAAAATAGTGCACAAAAAAGTGGCTTATTCCCCCTACAAAACTAGGCTAACTAAAAAATACGGTTTTTTAAAGCTTGGTTATAGACAATTAAAAAATGAATGAATTAAACAAGGTTTAAAAAACGTTATCTTTCTGGAACAATAATAAGTTTTTTTTTATCTTATCTAGTTAGGCTTATATCACATTTTTGTAATTTCTGAAAAATTAGGTTTTTAGAGTTAATGGAGTTTTCATCTAGCGGTGCGATATATGTACCTTTTAATTTGATTTTAATCTGTTATGAAATCAATTAATATTGTAATAGAATAATTTTAATTTTGCTTTCTACTTCATTTTTATGTTTTTTTTTTTTTCAATTTTGTACGCCCATAGTGGCAGAATAAGAGCGACTGTCATAATATTATGTTATTATAATCCAACCGTGTAATGTAATTATTCGACAAATAAATTAATGATTGATTGATTGATTGATAAAGTAAGGAACATTAAATGAAATATGGTACAAAGGTACTGCTTATTCCAACAGAAGTTTCTTCCAGCAGTACTGTAACTGGAGAGCTGGATTGCAGTGGTTCAGTGTGTGTACGCAACCTAAATACTTAACCTAGAATATGGTATGAATAAGTACATATAATATAAATATATATTATAGTGTAGCGACCTTCCGCTACTCATCAAGAGATGGCGACACGGGTATTTCTGAATCACGCTATCGAAGTTTTCGGAATATCCTACCATATATACAAGCTCCGAATTGAGTCAGTTGGAGCGCGGCCGCTCCCCGGGCATGATCACCTCGCCCGGCGGGAGATCTCCCTTCGCCCAAACTGGTGACCCCGGACAAGAATACGTCCCTTCTGACCTTCATCAGTCGCACCTTCACTCCCTGGATGGACTGCAGCATCACTTCACCAGCTCGTCAGGGTCATCGCAGCGCATCATGACAACGCTTCCTAATCCTAATCCAACTACCTTCTGCGACGTCGTGGACGGCTCGAGTACCCACTCTACTCGCCTCTACATTCCAACCTACCCTCACATCTCGACTCACCGAAGATAGAGGGCATCTCCACACTTCGCTACACCCTCACATCCCGACTCACCGTGGACAGAGGGCGACACAAGGTCTGCACCCTCACATCTCGACTCACCGCAGATAGAGGGCATTCAAGGCGCTTGTAAGCGAAGATTACTCAAGCATGGATTGAAGATATCGACCTCCGGTCTGAGCATGGGGTGATGTAGCGACCTTCCGCTACTCATCAAGAGATGGCGACACGGGTATTTCTGAATCACGCTATCGAAGTTTTCGGAATATCCTACCATATATACAAGCTCCGAATTGAGTCAGTTGGAGCGCGGCCGCTCCCCGGGCATGATCACCTCGCCCGGCGGGAGATCTCCCTTCTCTCCTCCCCAAAATAGAATACATAGATACAAATAAATATTTATATATATATATATATAATACAATAAATAATAATATAAATACAATAAATACCAAACAAAAGAACATAAATACCATATAAAACTGTAGTAAATATGACATTCTATGTCAAGGAAATTGCAATCCGGCTGAACGAGAGTGCGCCGCATTACAATACAGCCCTGTTTTAGGAAATAGCTAGCCGGAATGTAATTCGGCGGAATATACAATCCGACATTTATACCGGGAAAGGCGACAACATGGACAATGAAGGGCTTGGGTATAACGTCGTGTGGAAGATGAGTCGAAATGTGAAAGCAAACACCCTATTGGCCTTTGACATTTTTGTTACTGATTGCAATTGCAACCTTTTAGAAGATTTATTCTCAAGAAAAATATACTCAGTAGGAACAGTTCACACTAACAGACTTGCCGGATATACTAAAAAAATCTGCCAAAGAATTTTAAGACTAGAAAAACATCAGTTTGTTTCACTTACCGCTGAACCAATAACTGCTTTCAAGTGGATGGATACAAGAGACGGCACAGTTTCATCGACAGCACACAAACCTCGCGACGTTATTTTTATCTATTAAATACAAAAGACTGGCTCGCGAAAATAAATACTTTGTCCCAGGGCGATAGCCGAATACTTTGACTATGGGAGGCTTAGATCACTTCGATCACTTTCGTTCGTCATATCCCATTAGCAGAAAGTCAAGAAAATTCTGGATGCAACTTTTCTTTTTCATGCTGGATTCGTCCATTATCAACGCATACATAACATATATCTTACAGTTTCATAGTGCCGGGAATCATAGTCACAGAGATTTTGTCTTAGATTGGCTCGTGGGCTGATCGATCATTTTTCAGCTAAACATAAGAAGAAACATAGTTTTCAAAAACAAAAAAGGAGGAAACTTCGGTGTCCCACCCGAAGTAAGGCTTCAGAATGTGAGAGTTCATTTGCCTGATAAAAATGTAACAGGCAAATGATATAAGAGGTGCCGTTACTGTAGTACCAACTACCAAGAAACAGGAAAAACGCACTAACATAATTTGCGTTACCTGTAATGTTGCGTTGTGTACTGCCAGCTGTTTTAGACAGTACCACACTCCTCCTCCATAAGTTTTTTTCTAGTTTCGTAAATAGGTACTTATATTGTTACTTAAGAAAACCTTATTTAACTTCATTACGAATTTTTAATAAACTTATTTTTCCAGTTATCTATTTGAAAAACCTGACATAAATTTTAATTTTATATAAATGACTTGAGGGCGCTTGGGTGCACGAGGCTGCAAGTAGTTTGCGGTATAGCTAATTGCCGTCGAATCTCACCAGGGTTTCCATATATAAAGTGAAATAAGTTTACGTCTTAGTGTTATAGTGTGGGCAGGCAGTATGGTGGCTTCCTGATGAGGAGTAGATTGCGAAGATCTGGAAGTATTCGCATACTTGCCATTACTCACTGATTCAACTCCCCATGCATCTCCAACAGCTCCTTCTGGGAGAACAGATAGCTATATTATACATTGTTATTTTAATTCGGTAAGTAAACACGTAGTACGTAACTAGTATAGCCAGAAATACTATACCTCATTGAACAAAGGGAACTATTTTCCCACTGGTACGATTATTATAAAACCTATTATAAAACCAAATCCAGCCAAAACAAAAAGGACTACACATCCTATTCTAAACTTTAAAAAAAATGCATGCTGCATTGCTGGAGTTCCGCTTTGGACATTCATGTCCTGTAACTAAGAGAAGGGTTATTTCGGACATAGCTAAATTATTTGACCCTCTTGGTTGGATCGCTCCGACAATCGTTTTCGCAAAAATATTTATCCAAAAATTATGGCTTACCGGTATTGGTTGGGACGAAGAACTTCCATCACAGTTGTTAGACGAATGGCTTGCGTATCGGACAGAGTTTGTTTCACTCACTGGATTCCAAATACCTAGATGGGTAAACACTAGTTAGGATGATGAACTTGTTGAACTGCATGGGTTCTGTGATGCGTCCAATGATGCATATGCCGTGTCGTGTACATACGGGTCGTTGACGCGGCTGGAAATGTTCACGTTCACCTTTTAACCTCAAGGACAAAGGTGGCACCAATAAAACAGGTCTCGATTCCTCGTCTTGAATTGTGTGGCGCGGTCCTATTGGCGAAATTGTTACGTGATGTGTCACACACCTTAAATATCTCGAAGTGTCATCTATATGCTTGGACGGATTCCTCGGTGGTGCTTGCATGGCTTAGCAGTCATCCAAGCCGATGGAAGACATTTGTAGCTAATCGGGTCTCCGAAATCCTTGACATATTAGATAGCAATCAATGGCACCACGTTCAGTCCAGGGACAACCCTGCGGATTGTGCATCAAGAGGAGCAAAACCTTTACAGTATCCAAGTAATTTGTCCACAGCTGGACAAAGGGTCCGCGTTGGTTGCTGAAAAATAAAATCGAATATAATAATAAAGATAGATTATTGAACATAAATAAAGAAGAAAGGTCTAAGAAGGTATGTTGTGTGGCTTTAAATGAAGAATTTGATTTATGGGAACGGTTTTCATCTCTCAGAAAGCTATTTAGAATAGTAGCATTATGTAGGAGATTTTTGTACCGTAGGAAGTCTAACAAAACAGTCTTTACTAAATGGATTTCAGCCAAGGAAATGTGTGATGCACTCACTGTTTGTATCAAGCAATGTCAAGCACAACATTTTGGGGAAGAATTAGATAGTGTAAATAAAACGGGTAAAGTTCATAAGAAAAGCAAGCTTACCTCTCTGAACCCTTTTGTAGATGGTGCAGGTATAATGCAAGTAGGCGGTCGTCTGCACTTATCGCATGAAAATGAAGATATGAAACATCCTGTATTAATACCGCGTAAATCACCTTTAACGCATCTTTTAATAGCTGAAGCTCACGAAAAGACTTTGCATGGAGGTCCTCAGCTAATGGTAAATTATTTGCGTACCAAATATTGGATTATTGATGTTAAATCGTTGGTGAAGTTCTACGTACGCAAATGTATCACTTGTATTCGCTATGCCTCCCGCACTACTCAGCAGTTAATGGGTCAGCTTCCGACATCGCGGGTAACAGCTAGTCGACCGTTTTTGCGAACTGGTGTCGACTATGCCGGCCCCATTAATATTCGTAGCTCAAAGGGCAGGGGCCATCACTCCTACAAGGGTTACATCTGCCTCTTCATATGCATGGTCACCAGAGCTGTTCATTTGGAAGCGGTGACAGATTTGACAGCTCAAGGGTTTCTCGCTGCATTTAGACGCTTTGTGGCCAGAAGAGGTCACTGTGCTGAGTTGTGGAGCGATAACGGCACCAACTTTGTAGGTGCTGCCAAGGAATTAAGGTCATTATTAACTGCAGAAGAGTCTGGGATAGTACCAGAGATTGCTGAAGCTTTAGCTTTGAGCGGTACAAATTGGCACTTTATCCCACCTCGTGCTCCTAATTTTGGAGGGCTGTGGGAGGCTGGGATAAAGTCTACGAAACATCACTTAAAAAGAGTTGTTGGGAATGCAACATTGACATTTGAAGAAATGTCAACTGTTCTGGCTCAAATTGAGGCTTGCCTCAATTCGCGGCCTATTTCACAGATCAATGATAATCCTGAGGATCCATTGCCCTTGACTCCTGGCCATTTCTTAGTCGGAGAGCCACTTGTTCTTGTACCTGATGATAATTACGAACGATCAAACATAAGTAGTCTTCGAAGATGGCAATTGACGCAGAAAATGGTACAACATTTTTGGCGACGTTGGTCAGCAGAGTATCTTACTCATTTTTTGCAACGACATAAATGGGCCTATCAAAATCCTGAACCAAAAATCGGTGATGTTGTATTAGTAAAGGAGGATGATTTACCTCCAGCTCGTTGGTTATACGGCATAGTAGAGCAGAAGCACCCGGGTGTGGACAATATTACACGCGTGGTTAGCTTACGTTGTAAAGGCCAAATTATTAAAAGACCCACATCCAAACTGTGTGTGTTACCTGTTGTAGATTAAGTAAATAATTGATAAGAATCTTTTTGGTAGAACCTGATGGTTACTTTCGGTAATTAAATAAATTATGTTGTGTTACGAAAATTTTAATGGATAAAGATTGTTATAATATTTAACTGTTTAAATTTAATTATTTCATGACGGGCGGTTGATGGACATTCTGTCCATGGTGGGCGGAATGTTCAGATAGCATTAATTAAATTCAACAGCAAGTCTTGGGGCATCAATTCATTTCTGATGTATTATTAAATTTAGTTACGAAGCGTCTCGCTAGATGGCGTTAGTGGATTAATGGCTGAATCACGTTGTTAAAAACCTTTCGTAGATTGCATAAGTAGGCAGAGTATAGTTTAAAATTTATCTTCGCATTTTCGATATCACTCTTATCAGTGTATTATTATCTTGTGATACATATACAGGGTGGCAGTGAATGAATCCCATATTTTTATACCACGAAGGTAGTTCGTGTAGTACAATGTTTTAAAACGGTCAAAGAGGATGAGAGCCGAAAGAAAAAAAAATACAATTTTCGAACAAAATTAGTGTACAAATAAATGTCACAAAAAGTAACACCCTTTAAATGCGAAGCGCAAAAAAGTCACTGACCTCAATGTAGTGAATGACTCGCCCGCTGTTGCCCGCGCTGGCGCTGCCGTATGCCGGCCGCCGGGCACCTTCACGGCAGTATCTCTTGTCCATTATCTTGATGAAGGAAATCACTACCACTAACATCCGTAAGTATCAAATGTTACGGATTGTAAATATTATTAACTGGGCATGAGTCTCTCCCCATTACTGGAAAAGTCTGGTGCATACTCCACCACCCTGCTCCAACGCGGATTGATGGAGATGCGAGTTACAAGCCAACCTGCTGTCGGATGTTTTCAAACCTCCCCATAAGGGCGCCTCTAAGGCGTCCGTCAAAGCTAACAACTATTATCAATCGATATCAACCGGGACACGGCTTAACATGTCCTCCGAAGCACGTAAATGCGCGAGAAATTTTGCCACAAGCGGTCACACATCTTAAACCTAACCGCGCCCGTTATGCTTAGCTGCATAGATCACTGCATCTTACTCCTTCTGCAGAGCCTTGCGGGCTTATAACTAAATGCTTGTTAGTTGCAAGAAGCAATACCTACATTAAATATCCACGGCACTGACTAACAAAACCCTGCACTGCTAACATTATATCGCAATAGTACACTTCACGTCTTCACACATACACTTCATCACATAGGTACTACCTACATACCTAATTAAATCAATAAATATTCAAAATGTAGGTTAGTAGGTCAGTAACCGTTTAAAAAAAACTAAAAACCATAAAATGTAACCAAAGAACTAAATAAAAATATCACTCAAATTACTAAAAACAAAAATGCGCGCGCGCTTTGCTAACATGCAAAATATCGAATTGCAAAGACAAGTGCCCTCGCAAAGATGTAACCTCACACTAAAATGAAAAAAACCAAAAAAAGTCATGGTCATAATTTCTACTAGTGATTGACCAAGACATAAAAATATTTTTAATACATAAAAGTATCGATTGTTTAAAATTATACACACAAATTATTGACACATTATTTCTATGGTACCTACTTTATACAAAGTAACAATCCATTAGTTGCAGTTTTAGCAAGGATTATTGCAAATAACTGCTTTCAGGAGATATTAATGAAAGAATAGCTGTAATTAGCCACGCGGGATAAACTTATTCTCCGTATTTATTTGATATTAGATATCGATTTTCTCGGCACAAGCTTTTATCGATAGACATTAGACATCAGTTTCAAAATGTTACTAAATTACTAAATTTTATTTTAATGGTTTAGTGTCAGAATTACCGCTTAATCATAACCTACTGTTTTGAAGACAGCATGGTATGATCGTTACGGGGAAATAGAGACACGTACGCGTATGCTACGAGTACCACATTCAATATTTTAAGATTTGGACGCATTTGGACACGTAAAAGTCATGCTTCTACTCGTAAAAACAGTAACTTCTAATCTGCATAGTCCATATTCTTGACCTACCCAGGTATGGTGTACGTTACAGGTCAAAAAATAAAAACTAAATAAAGTAGGCATTATTTAATACCGACCTTTTGTGGTATAATTTGCAGTATTTTTTTATTTAAATGGACTAAACGTAATTTTTATCGATTTATGTAAAATTGCAATCAAATTTTATGCATATTAATTACGATCAAGTTACATCACTACAGTAGCCGTGGATGGCCGTGACGCGGCTGCATCAAACGGTGTCCAGAACTGAAAATTTATGATTTAAAACGGCACGTGTAACTAGGGTTGCAAACTTTTTAAGAAATCTTAGCTCGTCCCACCGTAGTGGTATCATGCAGTGCTATCGTACCTTAACTCTAATTCCAAAAGTCCAGGTTCGATTCCAACTCGCACATTTACATAAAATGTGATATGTACTACGTTTATTTATCAATGAGTGATATCTGCAATTTGTGAAATCTGCAAGTTACTGAAATTTTTCAAGGACATCATGTAATGAGTACTAATGGCCCAGGTTGGCCAAGTCGATAACGGTCTATTTCCTTTCTTTTCCGTTAATAAATTCGAGGTAAAGACAAATAGACTGCTGATGAGAGATGATAATACTCGAAATTATTGTCAATTAAATCTAGTAGTGAGCTGTCCGGTAACTGTGTAAATCTAGTACTACCTGTCTCCATCAATCCCCGGGTTCGATTCCCGGCGAAATAGAAATTTGAATAATGAGTTTAAATTTCTGTTCTCGGTCTGGGTATTTGTTTTTTTTTTTTTTTTTGAAGTGAAAACTTCTTGCCGGCACTACCGGAGTGCAACTAGTTTTTTTTATTTGAATGGTGTAGCAGACGAACATGCAGGTAACGTGGTGTTAAGTGGTCGCTGCAGCTCATGGACCTCTACATACAACCTCAAGTAAGCATAGGTAAGTCTTGTCTGAGGTCGTATGCAGTTGCGCTGCTACTCCGGAGGCTGGTGGTTGCCTGTCGGTTGGTGGCGGTTCACGGCAGAAGTGGGTGCAGCGGTGGTACTTCCCCGGGCGAACCATCATAGTTCTACCACGTCTACAAAAACCTTACTTTGTGTTTCTGTCTTTGTGTGTGTCCATGGTACCTACGAGACAGCCGACACAGGGTATAATAATATCTACTGTACTGTGGGGCTATGAGTGTGAAGCGTCATTTAATGATGAAAAATTATAAAACGAATAATTACTCGGCATAATTTTGTTTTCAAGTATGGTTGGCAGCCCTACTTATGCGGGGTAGTAGGCATAGGCATTTAGTGGCCTTTCGGCGCGCGGCGCTGGCAGCGTGGCGGCACAGTGTAAAGAGGATGGCGGCGCGGAGCCGTTTGAGGGCACAGGCGCGAGCGCCTTTGCCCGGTACCGCTTTCCGTTTAGGCATAGTTCACACTGTAGTTAAAAAAGAGTTTCGTTGGCGTTTTTATGTCGTTGCGACACAAAGGTTCATATGAACGAACTGAATCTAGTCCTGCCTCTCGCTTAGAAGACGTAGAAATGGTGACTGCTGCATTATTAATTATTATTAATAATAGTGATTTGCATTTATGATTCAAAGAAAAATGAAAAAGGAAGCAAAGGCATTATGGGTACATCCTCGGGATGAAAATACCGTATCATATTTATGTTTTAGTGAGATAATAAAAACATATTCTACTTTTACTGGAGCGCGCTTTTAACAAACGCTTCACTTTTATAACGCCCATGGACCGTGTGAATTTACGCCTAAATAGAACACAGTTAGATAAAAAATCTTGGCGTTTTAAAAGCGTTAACGTTTGAATAGCTGAGACTGAGAGCGCATTTCTTTCATTTTAAAGCCTTTTAATGGTCGCTAAAAGAGCGAAGTGTGAAAGAGGCTTTATAGTATTTGTGCGTAGGCTACGTACAGGTTATCGACCTTACGATAAAATGCGAATCACATGGTTTTGTATTTAGAGACTGTTTAAAATAAGGAAATTGAAAATAATTTCCTGTGGTTTAACTATTCACCGTACTTCCTTGATTTTTGGTGTACGGATAGATGAAGTTGGACCCAATCTGTGGTCTCAAAAGAAGGGCTAAGGTCGTCTCCACCCTGTATAAGACAAGTAAAGTGTTGTAATAATTGCAACTTTGTGTGAGTGAGTGAGTGAATAAATCACTACAACCCTATCCGGAGTTTTACTTCAGTGAAGGACCCGGGATGGTGGTTTCTTTTGGGACCCGTCATCAATCTGCGAATTGTTTGTGGGACATTTTTCGAATAAAACTGCCAAAGAAAAGAATATTGAAGGTAAGTTTAATAAAATAATATAAAACCATATATTTATATTCTATTTTCTTGCCACGGTATTGCTCCTTCATTCATAAAATAATCTTTTAACGTATCTCTTGCAGTAGACGCTCGAGTTACTGGCCAGCCTGTATTTTGTATATTTTCGAGTCCCACTATTTTCAAAGTGTGCCGAAAATTGAAACCATCCCTTTTGCGAATAAAGTTGTGCAAAATGCAACAAGCTTTCACAATGTCTTCTGAGAAATGAACAGAAGTGTTTAATGGGCGATGTAATATTCTCCATTTGTTTGCTAGTACGCCGAAGGTACACTAAATGCAACGTCTGGCACGGCTTAACCTATAATTGAAAACTTTTTTGTCTAAGTCCAAATATTTTCCAGCATATGGCCTCATCATATTTTCACTGAGGCCAAATGCTTGATCACCAACAAATGTATAGTTCAATGGTTGTCGATTACCGACCTGTCGTGGTGAGGGGATATTTAATGTCTTTCTGTGTATTTTATTACACAGTTCACTTTCTCTAAATATTGTAGAATCGGATGCTTTACCATATGCCCCAACATACACGAACGTAAAAAGTAAATTCGAGTCGCAAGTTGCTAGAAGTACTATTGAAAAAAAAAATTTATAGTTAAAGTACAAGGAGCCGGTATCGAATGGAAGAATAATTCTTATATGTTTCCCATCTATGGCGCCTAAACAATTAGGAAAATTAGTATTTTGAAGAAATCTGCTGGCAATTTCTTTCCACATGTCTTGGGTCGGTTCTGGAATACAAAGGGCTTTTAAATAGTTCCAAATTAGTTGACATGTTTCTTGTACTATTTTCCTTGCTGTAGAGGCCCCACGGTGGTAAGAGAGTTCAAAATCCTCAAACGAGCATCCAGTTCCTAGATACCTGAAACAAATTATATATTTTTTTAAATAAATTAAATAAATTAAAATTATATTTTTTTGTTGTTACAGTAACTAAATTACAGAGGAAGTGGAAGAGTCTTCGTGACAGTTTTAATAGACAAAATGCAAAAAACAAGAACGTTGCGAATGGTTCGGCAGCGTTCTTGAATTCCTTAAAAGAAGTGAGACCGCCTACCGATGTTACTAATGCAACTAATGATGCGGAAACATCTCGCCCGAAAATAAACAGAAACATTAATATAAAAAGGGCCAAAAATTCAGAAAATGAAATTCTCAGAACACTTTCGGAAAATTTAAAACGTAAACATGATCAAATAAGCGACCAAAATGACCCCGATAAGCAATTTCTGATGTCGCTGCTTCCACATGTAAAAAAAATTGACGAAAATTGTAAACTTGATTTTCAATCAGAAATATTACAGTTAATTAGAAAGTACACGCATAATCAAAATTATGAAACCTATTCGGCACAATATTATGGTTATTCTTCAGGAAATGCCAACATACACTCGACACAAAAAGCTTATACATCTGCCCAGCCTTCTCCACTTCATTCACATTATTCCGACAAGTCTATGCTTGACATGTCATACTCTACACAAAACGCTTCTACATCTATCCCGTCTTCACCTATAATTCAGCCTTCTCCAACTCATTCATATTATTCTGACCAGTCTATGGACAACAGTTCTGTTATCGAAGACATGTTCCGTGATGATGACGAGTGATAGCAAATTATAATAAACACACAATAACTAAATACAAATACCTACGTGTTTTATTTGTTAACTAGCTATTCTCTAGTAGAAAAAACAATGCATAGTGATTATAAATAAAGTATAGATTATTTTATCATATTGTTCTGTGGAGTTTTATGCTAGTGATTATTTCCAATTACTTTAATGTGATAGCTAGTCTTTCCGCAGGTGCGATGCTTTTCCGCATGTTGGTATCGTGGTGCTTTAATCCAGCATATAATAGAGCATGTAGTTCCCAAAACGTACCTATGCTTAAACTAAAATGTTTAAAAAACTTTTTAGGATGGTTTAGAAGATTATCGAAATGTTCGTTGCATTTGTGTACATTCGTTAAAATTGGATGTATATAATAACTACGGTTTCGTCTTATACGACGACGTCTTTTTATCAAAAGTAGCGCAATTAAACCTTCTTCGTCAGAGTCCATTATGATACTGCACGCAAGGGTTAAAAAAAGTAGCAGCCACCGACCGCAAGTGTCGACCACCGGCCACAAGTGGCTGTCGCGCGCTTCAGCTACCTTTGTAGCCGCTTCTAGCTTCTCGTGGCGGCGTTTGTGGCTGTGGCGAGTGGCTCGTGTGCGGCGACACTAAGATTTCACAGATCAACAACATTATAAACATCTCCTTACCAAGTGTCTCTGTAAACTATACCTCTGATTTATCTCGTAACCATACCGCCCAGCTTCAAGATATTCAGAGAAATATCGAAATTATGAAAAATACCGAACCCTTAGCTGAAATATCCAATCACGATATCCACCACTACGCAGCGATATACATATTATTCGCTCTATTGGGATCCGGTGGAGCAGTGTGGCTCTGCAAGCACTTCCGGTGCAGTGTCAGGCGAGGGAGCGGGGCCGCGCCTCCATTTTCAACTCCGGCGCCGGAGCGAGGTCCAGAGGCGGCCCCGACGATTCCGGCGAACCCTGCTATTCAGCCCAGAACAAGTTCAGTGTAGTGAAGTGATGGATGTGTGTGATCAAAGTGCGTGTATATGTATTAGTGAAAGAGACACCAAGATTTAGTGTTCCAGATGGATATTTGACCACTTCTCCTGTATAATTATTTTTAATAAAAATGTGCAATCATCTTGTTATTCATCAGTATTCAGTACTGACCAAGGGGTGCATGTTAGTTTAAGCAAGTTTGTAACTATCACCTTGTAATCATTGTAGCATCTCATCTCTTCTACTAACCCTCATTTTTCCCGCCCGGGAATATGTACGAGCAAGCGCGTACATTTAGGTACTTAGGTTGCATTTTCGTTATGACCCAAAATACTTCACATTAATATTTTACTTGTAATAAGTAGTTAGTTCTTCGCTGTCGGTCATCAAGAGTACCGCACGTGACTCATCATTCTTAATTCACTTATTTCATCATAGTCGTAGATCTTTTATAATTATAATTAATACAGTTATACAAAATCTTTTTATTTATACACATTCGTACGGCCAACCTGTACACACTCAAAGGACCACTGTTTCACAACAAAATGAGGAGTAATGAGCCGTTAAAAGATGGCAAGGAATTTAAGCCAGGAGGCAGAAATAAAGTATCGGAAGAGGATACTGATTTCATCGTTAACATTATTGCGAAACTTCCAAAATAAGAGTCTCATTATAGACGGGAAAATATTGCGATGTCGTATTTACAACCGGGAATGACATTAGCCAAAATTTACGATATATATCGACAGGAAATTATCCAGAACTATGGCAATGAGCGCCTTCTTTCAATTATGTGAACAAGATTTTTTATTCTAAATTTAACCTGAAGTGTAAAACATTAATTAAAACACTTACAACACGAGCGATAAGTTAGAGGTAGAAATTCGTAATGCCAAAAATACCGAAGAAAAAGAAAAAGCTACAGAAAAAAGATAACATTTAGAAAGGGCTACTAAGCTGAGAAACCTAATGAAGCTGGATTTTGATCAAGCAAAAAATTCACCGTTACTCGAATGCTTAATATTTGATTGAGACGATATTACCTTTGCCCCGCATACCAACGAAAGTAGCATTTTATAAAAGGCAATTGTGGTTCTACAATAGTGGTATCCAATATCCATAGTGTATCTGATAACTGGGCACTATTATGTATGTACAAAGAGAAGCAGGTAGAGAGGCCCAGGAAGTAGGATCATGCCTTAAGAAATGTATAAACCAGAAAGTAAGTTCTACTGTCAAACACTTAATTCTATGGTCCGGCCTTATATTTTTACCGAACGACACAGATTTTTCTAAAATACAAACTGCTCTTTACACGACCAAAGCGTATACAGCTGAACAATACACCGATATTATTAAACGGAGTAAGAAAGTAAAACCACTTCAAGTATATAAAATGGAGAAGACTGATTTTATAGTACAAGCAAAATATATATATAAAAAAATCGCCAATCGAAAGAAATTTACAGACAAAAGCACAGTTAGTTGGTTACATTCATCACTGGAAGAAGATTTTAAAGAGTTTACTTTTTTTTAATACAGGGGAAACCAGGCACATAGGCGACTCTGATTTCTTTATGTTGTGGCCTAATGGCAGACCAATTGCTCCTGCAAAATTAGCAGACTTGCAATCAATGAACTAATACATATTTTGAAGATTGTCTTCAATTTTATAAAAGTCTACAGTGTTCTGAGGACATTCTCGATGATGTTGATGGATTCGGTGGAGTGCCAGACTTTGATCAAGCGGATCAATTGAAGGCACTACTCACGTAGCATAAATGATGATGCTCAACTAGTTTCGGACCTGAACGAGGTCCTTCCTCATGAGCCTTCGCGGGCGGTCGCTAGGAGGCGCGCGCGGTGACTGCGGGCGGCGGCGCGTGCGGTTCGGTCGCCCGGCCGCGGTCGCAAGGTATCTTGTATACACCCGGTACGCTTAGCGGATCCCTGTCTTTTGGTGAGCGTAGAAACTCCCGTATCTCTCATAGACATAGACACAACTACATATGTACAAAAGACATAAAGGTATCTACCGACTGCTCACAAAAAAACGCCTGTAATCAATTTAACTGTTGAAGTTCTCGATCCTATCGCTGAGACGGCCTAGTCCCGTGGTCTAAATTTCGCACCAGCTCCTCGAAGGATCCCGGTGGGTGGAAGCCATAATTACCAACATAGAGGACACCATATTTCGTAATAGAATTCCCCACCGGGACGCGGAATGCTTGAGACAAGACGTGTCGACTCTTTTGCGCAAGGCCAAACCACCCAAGCCTAATATGAGTCCCCATGAATTAGCTGCACTTCGGGACCTGCGCAACAATGAAAACCTGCTTATTCTGCCAGCGGACAAAGGAAACGCAATTTTAGTGGTTGAACTTCAACTTATGAGCACAAAATTACGGAACTTCTCAGCGACTCAACAACCTACAAGAAATTAGACTACAATCCAACGGCAAGAGTGACGTCTAAGGTTCTCAAGCTCCTCCAAGAGTACTACGAAGAAAACTTAATATACCGCCTGCGTCCACATAACCCCACTGCCCCATAAATATATGGTTTGCCTTTGAGACCCATAGTTAGTCCAATTGATTCTCCTACATATAAGCTGTCCAGACATCTGGCCATTAAGCTGCAGTCCCTCACAGGCAGAACATCTAGTCATGTGAGGGACTCTGGACACTTCGTTGACCTGCTGGGAAACGTGCAAATCTTGACAAGCGAAATTATGGTCAGTAGGGCGAGCACGAACAATTCGCGAAAAAGTATTCGTATAGTTAACGTAAGCAATTTGTAGGCGAATTTAACAGCGCCTCTGCCGGACGTAAAAGAAACTAAATTCCGTAGCACGAACACAAAGTATTACTTTCGTAACGTTATCGTATCGTGACCTTGATCGTGACATAAACGAAGTTTTGAAGATCTTTCCTGTATTTTGCGTAAATTGATAAGTAGTAGGTAAATAAATATAGTAGGTATAGATAGTTTGATTAAGCTTATGATTATGCTATTATGTGTCTATAGGATATACATTTGTCTACAGAAGAGATGCAAAATCTCTCTTTTGTTAATAAAATATATTTTTACCTCTTAAAAAGGACTGTCTTTTTTATTATTTGCCCTTGTTATAATAGTCTTAAAAACGACACTTTTTGATTGCAATTTTTTTGCTTTAGGCTTACCAAATTGAATTGATGATAAAATAATTTAGAACTTTCTGGCTCCACTTATACCCTCACTAACAATTGCATGATTATGCACTTTTAGAGTTTTTTTACATGGTTTCCCTGAAATTATGGGGCTACAGGAAAACAATTATGCTGTCTACAGAAAAATAAAAATAAGGTTCACTATCGTGTCGAATTTATGGAGGTAAATTTATTATTAATAATATTTATGGGACTGAAAGTTGGTAGAAAAAGCATCCCTGAAACTCTGTCAATTCAGCTGATGCATGTTAATTTATTATATGATTGTCACAGTCATCATGCCACGTTCCTGTAGAAGTAGGATTCAGCTTTCAGACGAAGAGAAAATAAAGCGTAAACGTGAACAGAAGAAGCTCAGTATTCGCCATGCACGCGCTAAAATGGATGAAGCAGCATTAGAAGAAAGAAGAAGGCAGGATAGAAAAAGATATCATCGCAAAACGGAACAGGTTGAAATTATAAAACTAGAAAAGACTACACACCTAGAGAACAACGAAATATAAGAAAAATTTGGAAGGAAAAGGCGAAATTGAGACGTCAGAAGACAAAAAATGACAAAAACGCTTTGCGTTTCATTGAACACAATACTCCACCATCCAGCCCCTCTTTTTTGCGTATGAATTTCGGCAATGCGACTTTAAACAGCAATGCGCAAAAATAACTGATGGAAATAAATGCCTAAAAAAAGTGTGATGTATCAGTATGTATAGGTATTAAAATGACACATTAAAGTATGAAAAGTTAGTAATAAATCATAATTGGAAGATAACGGTGGTTTTATTGTGTCACCCGAACCTCACGTATTACATGGCGACCCTGCCATATATGGCGGTCTGCCTGAGTTCAGTCGCGTCGCGAGCCGTGCGCGTGTCGTATTTCTAAAAATTGGACCATTTAAATAACATCAACGATGTGTAGATCCACCGTGGAAAAGGATGAAATAATTGTAAACCAAAACGCACAAGGAGGCTCCAATTCAGCGTCCGTAGATTAGAGCAAACAACATTTATCGGGCATCAGAATTGTCCTAATCATAATCTGTACACTTATGGGCCAAATGGGCATCGCGGGACTCTACGTTCTAAACAAGATCTACAAGAAATGCCATGTGAATTGAATGCACAATGAATTACTGAGGGAAAGTTTACGCCGTTCGTTCCTGTGAGCCCCAAGACCGGAACCACGAGTATATTATACTACGAGCATCATTCCGATTCGCGCCAAGAGCTACGAGACCTCGCCAAACGGATGCGTTGCGTTTGCGGCAGAATGTTTTTATTTTATATTAATACTGTTGTAACAAACTACCGATAGATGGCGTTGAGCAGTAACCTGAATCACGCTAACGAATGTACTGCCAAGATTATATAAGACATTTCGATGTAATTCTGTTAAGCATTCGGGACTCCACATTTGTTGAATTATAGCTTTGGTAACGCATTGGCTTACAGCCGAACACTACTGAACTATATTTTAGCACCTTGGTTTCCCTGCTTGTGCATCGTGCAACGCGCGAACACACGCTAAGCTAGGTCGAATAATACTCTGTACCGTCTGCTCTTCATAATAAAGTACGGAACTTAACCACGTCTTTATGTCCACGCCCCCCAACTCTACACCTGGCGCCCAACGGCAAGAACCTGCAACTCTGGACTCAAAGGAAAGGCGAAACAGCTCTACCTTGCAGCCGAAATTCGTTCCCAAGAGGGCCGGCCGTACGACCACTGCGCGTACTTCTAGTGCTACAAAGACGTCGAATATGCCGCTATCAGAAGAGCAGTTCAAAGCATTATTGGAAGCAGTTGGAGGAAACAGCAAAAAAGGTTCTTTCGCAACGGGCACGACGTTCTACGAGGGAGAAAGAGACAGCAACATCGTGGAAGCTTTTCTCGCTGCGGTGTCAGTATTCAAGGAAGTCGAAAGGGTTTCGGATGCTGACGCAATAAAGGGTCTTCCTCTGATATTAAAGAAAGATGCAGCAACCTGGTGGCAGGGTATTCGGGAAGGAGTATCAACTTGGGAAAATTTTAAAAAGAAACTCCGCCATGCTTTTGCACCTAAGAAACCAGCGTATATTATTTACCAAGAACTGATTGGCATTAAACAGCAACATAATGAACCAACAGAAAAATTTATCGCTCAGAAACGTATGTTGCTAGCTCAACTGCCAAAACCAGAGCATACAGAAGCGCAGCAAATCGACATGTTATTCGGACAGCTAAAAATTTCTTTTAGAGAAAAAGTACCTAGAACATCTTTCAACACATTTGATGAGTTACTGGACAAGGCTCGAGCAGTCGAAGAGGTTATTAAAGACAAGGAATTTGCAAGAATAGAAAAAGATATTCCCCAAAAGCGTGAAAAGAATGGCAACAAAAAAGAGCGCTGCAACTTTTGCAAGCTGCCTGGTCATAGGACAGAAGAATGCCGAAAGAGAGCAAGACTAAATGCTGAAATAAAACAATCCGCTTCTAATATTCCTACATCTACGAAAGCTGTTGCCAACATGTCTGCTCAAGCTCCTTCACCTACAGCTCCAAAATTCTCATGTTACGGTTGCGGTACACCTGGAGTTGTACGCAGTAACTGCGAAATCTGTACCAAACCGCAATCTCAGTCACAGGAAGATATTGGGTTCAGCTCCGTCAACATTCAAACAGATGCCCGATCTCGTCCAGTCATTAACATTGACGTCGAAGGCCTAAATGAAACAGCATTCTTAGATACCTGTGCAAAGAGCAGCATAGCATCCTATAAATTATACAGTCATCTAAAGAACAAAGGATACCAGTTTCATGGAGCCAATGTATGGATTACCTTAGCAGACGGTCATCGCAAGAGGCAAGATGTACTTACAGTCAGAGTTCCTGTTATTTTAAACGGTCGAACTGTATTAACTACATTTCTCGTACTGCCTAGTTCAACAGAAAATAGAACATTACTAGGGGTCGGATTTATACAAGATGCTAAAATCATATTGAATATGCCACAGTTTACTTATCAATTTTTGGACGATCCATATATTGAGCACGAATTGTTTAAAGAAGATTTTCTCATCTTTAGCCACGCTTACTGTCCAATGACTCCGATAAGCAGCAGAATTTCTAATGTTGACTCTGTGGTGGTACCAACAGAAGAAAATTTAATCCCATATCGATTACGACGCCTTGAGTCTCCAGTTAAGAAAAATAAGACGTTTGATGGTTACTCACCAAGATTTATTGATACGATGATGCGCGACGCCCAAATGAACGTAGATCGCATTTATGAAGAACTAGAACTCTCTCCGAAATCCGCGGCTCTGTTCCCAGATACTACTTCTAATATAGATATTGCAATGTTGGGAGTGGACTTCACAAACTCGTCGCTTAACAGCGAACAAAGAGAAAAACTCGAGAAATTATTGCTTACTTATAATGATGTCTTCACTACAAATGGACAACCTTCAACAATAACCGAACATTCTATCAATACCGGCAACGCCACTCCAATATCGGTACCACCGTACCGTCTCTCACCACTGCGTAGAGAAATATTACGTAAAGAAATTGAAGAAATGTTGAAAAACGGCATTATTGAAAAATGTAATTCGCCTTGGGCTGCACCTTTAATAATGTTACCAAAACCAAACGGAGAAATAAGAATATGCGTAGATTATCGAAGGTTGAACTCTATAACCGTACCAGACAGTTATCCAATGCCTCGTTTGGATGATTTACTCCATGAAGCCAAACCTACTGAATTTATGACAACGTTGGATCTCAAAGCCGGTTTCTGGCAAATCAAAGTTAGAGAAGAAGATCAAGACAAGACTGCGTTCATAACGCCGTTCGGAATCTTCAGGTTTAAGAGAATGCCATTTGGATTAAGGAATGCACCAGCAACCTTCCAAAGGTTAATAGACGGTTTTAAAGCCAATTTACAAGATGTGAAGATTCTAGCATACTTGGATGACATAATAGTCATGTCAACAACATTTGAATCACATCTGAAAGATTTGGAAAAAGTTTTCAACCAGTTGAGAAAATACAACTCGATAGTGAACATTAAAAAATGCCGATTCTGTTGCGCAACCGTGAAATACTTGGGACACTTGATTACCAAAGAAGGCTTGAAGATGGATCCATCAAAAACAGCCGCAATAACAGATATGCCAACACCCAGTAACCTCAAACATTTAACGTCATTCCTCCAAACTTGCTCATGGTACAGAAGATTTATTGAAGGGTTTGCGAAAATAGCAGAACCATTAACACGACTTACAAAAAAGTCAGCTCAATGGACATGGGGAGAAGAACAGCAAACTGCATATCAAGAGTTAAAAAGGCTATTAACCACGGCACCTATTCTCCGCCAAGCAGATGAAACAAAACCTTACATTATAAAAACCGATGCAAGTAGTTATGCTATTGGGGCAGTCCTACTGCAGGGGGAGGGAGAAGATGAACGCCCAGTAGAATATGCTAGCAGATTGCTATCACCCGCTGAAACAAACTACAACACAACTGAAAGAGAAGCCTTAGCAGTTGTCTGGGCCGTATTAAAATTTCGGGGATATATTGAAGGCCTCCCCGTTACGGTAGTCACAGACCATCAAGCGTTACGATGGTTGATGAATTTGAAATCGCCGACAGGACGCTTAGCACGATGGGCCTTACAGTTACAATCTTACAACCTAACCATAAAGTATAGTCCAGGAAAAACCAATGTAGTGGCAGATACACTCTCGCGCCCGTCATGTGCGAAAGAAAACGAAAACGATTGTGGAATATGTGTAGTCACAGTTGATATGCCGACGAAAAATCCAGCTGAAATAAGAAAAGAACAATTGAAGGATGAAAATATACAAAGAATAATTAAGGCATTAGAAGATGAAACAAATTTTGAGAACGCTAGATACTGGAGCGAAAAGGGATACATAATGAACAATGGGTTACTATATCGAAATAATCCAGACTTAGATTCCGATGATGCACAGCTCGTTGTTCCTCAGCATGAATGGATGAATATCGTTACAATATATCACGATGACCCTCTTGCAGGTCATGGTGGTAGTGAGAAAACATATGAAAGAATAGCGAAAAGATACTTTTGGTCTGGTATGAGAAAGTACATTGAGAGCAAAGTTAGAAACTGCCTTTCTTGCCAACGTTACAAGCCTGCAAATTGGAAACCAGCAGGTCTATTGCAAACCTCAGCGATGAATCAAAGGTTTGAGGTTATCGCCTTCGATTTATTTGGACCGCTACCACCATCAAAGAATAATAAGACATGGATATTAGTCGTGGAAGACGTAGCGTCACGGTGGGTGGAGTTGTTTGCATTAGAAAAAGCAACAGCGGAAAATTGTGCAGTAACTCTTATCAATGAAGTTTTCCTGAGATATGGTGTGCCAAGAAGAATACTGAGTGATAATGGTACTCAGTTTGTGAGCGCAGTGATGCAACAAGTAGCATATTGCTTTAAAATTAAACAATCTTTCACAGCTCTGTATCATCCTCAAGCCAACCCAGTCGAGAGAAAGAATCGAGACCTGAAGACGCAACTGGCAATACTTGTAGAGGGTGACCAACATGACTGGTGCGAACAGTTGCCAAGCATCCGCTTTGCATTAAACACGGCTGTTTGCACTTCAACAAGCTTCTCTCCAGCATATTTAACTTTCGGTAGAGAATTGAGAACACCACATGATAATTTAGAAGATTTTAGGAAAATATTAATAACAGAAAACTTTATACCAGAAATAACCCCAAAAATTAAATTAATGGCCCAAATTATGCTAAAGGCGAAGGAAGTCCAAGAAATGAAGGAAGAAACTAGGAAAATATATGCGGATAGAGCTAAAAGAATGAGTCCACAGTATAAAATTGGTGATTTGGTACTAGTAGATACACATCAAATTAGCAATGCTTCGAAAGGGTTTTCAGCAAAATTTGCGCCGCGACGAGATGGCCCATACGTCATACTCAAACAACTTGGTCAGAATTGTTACGAAGTAGCTTCAACACAAGAAACAGATAGACCAATGGGGGTGTACCACACATCAGCCCTTAGACCATTCCACGAAGTGAAAGATGCTCACGAGTTACCTCAACCCGTAAGGCCATTGCGAAGAAGGGGACGACCCCGTAAAAATGAAATACAGTTACCAAGTGCTCCTAAACCAAGATATCGACCAAATCAATCATCGTAACACTGTCCTATTCGCCGGGACGTCTTCGAGGACAGAGGGGGAGGATGTAACAAACTACCGATAGATGGCGTTGAGCAGTAACCTGAATCACGCTAACGAATGTACTGCCAAGATTATATAAGACATTTCGATGTAATTCTGTTAAGCATTCGGGACTCCACATTTGTTGAATTATAGCTTTGGTAACGCATTGGCTTACAGCCGAACACTACTGAACTATATTTTAGCACCTTGGTTTCCCTGCTTGTGCATCGTGCAACGCGCGAACACACGCTAAGCTAGGTCGAATAATACTCTGTACCGTCTGCTCTTCATAATAAAGTACGGAACTTAACCACGTCTTTATGTCCACGCCCCCCAACTCTACACTGTTTAATTTCACTTATACTGATTTAATTTAATGGTGTTATTAATAAGGTACTACATTTTTCACAGTTTTGATTGCTTTTTTTTTCTTTTTGAAGTTAATTATTAATAATAAGGTACTACATTTTTCACAGTTTTAATTGTTTTTTTTTTTTGAAGTTATACTTCTTTTGGCGCGATTGGGAAAAATGATGAGAATGAATTTCTTACGATGCACGCGCACACCGACAGAAAAAAGCAACAGTCTGAAGTTAGTTGCTATCACGGCCTACAATCTTCGTACAAAAAAATTTAAACCTTAATAATCTGTGGTTCACATAATGTAACTGTCAGTTACTCTTCCCCCTTCTCCCCTTTATCGCCGTCCGCCGGTGGTCCGCAATCTTGTCCCGCCAAGCTTTAAGTTTTTCATTGCTGTTTGAAAGTTAGCCGAGTGAAGTTTTGCGTTGATTTGATTCCGTAACTTATCCTCCTAGCTTTCAAAAGTGATACTTACTTGTTGTTTACAACTTTTCAAGATAAACAATAAGTGCTGTGTTGTGGTTTGTGATAGTAGGCGAAAGGACGTCAAATTTTATCGCTTTCCAAAAACTGAGATAGGACTCCAAAAGTGGTTAGAGTGTATTAATTGTGATGAATTACGAGTATTCAGCGTCTAAGACCTTCAGAAACGGTTTGTGTGTTAAAAACATTTTGAAGAAAGGTTTATGGCATGTACCAAGATGAGGTCTCGTTTACGAGTTGGAGCTTATCCAACATTGCTTTTGAAAGATTCTCCTGAAGCTACCCATGCGATGCTCAAACCCTGTAAGTAATTTTTCTTCAGATAATCATATGAATTTTGTACGGTCTTTGACCGCACATCATTTTACCACGCGTTTACCTAATTCGCTACTTGCGTTCAGTGCACATCGTACCGCGTAACACACAAGACAATTCCGCGAGTGTACTCACTATCATTCAAATCAATCACACATTTATATTAAGTTTTTATATCATTCATTAAATTTACTTTTACATTCAAATATCTTATCATTCACAACTATCAAAAGGTGTTCCCAACATCTTTATGGCCCTTCGAGCTTCGGAAAGCGGGACCTTTCGCGTGTGTCTGCAGTAAATTTTCCAAGTGACAAGCTCTCGTTCGTTCTGTGGATCTCGTGCCGGATCAGCACTACATCAGCATCATCAGTCATCGAGTCTAGGAAGACCTGGGTGAACCAATCATATACCTTTCCTGAAGAATTCAAGTAAGGTCTTTTTATTTTTTATAATTTAAACATGTCGCACACAATGGAAGACATCTATGATGCTACCCAAATCCAACTAAAGGGGGCCATGGAACAGCTCCTTACCAATTTCAAGAAGGACGGAGCGGAGCGCAAGACGCCTGAGAATATTAGGCGCCGGCTAGAGACTTAAGAATCTTATTGGCAGGAGTTCCAATCCAACCATATTAAGATGTGTGGTTTTGGTGACAGAAATCACTCATACTTTACTAACGGTCTTTATGAAAAGATAGGAGAATTTTATCACTCTGCTAAGGATTTCATACAAAAGCAAAGTAGGTCCGCAACACCGGTACAACCAGCAAAATTGACGATTCCATCCACGTCAAGCAGCAGGTCACAAGGAACAAACAGCAAGTCCGAAGACCTGCTGCGTAAGCAAGTTTCACAGTTCAGAGCATTTACACGCACAGTATCGAACATTGATATCAACTCACTCAGACATCAATGGGAATATGTAGATGCGCTAAGATCTATTCAATCCAGATGGTCTGTTATCGATTCCTTGCACTGAGAGATTGATAGTGAATTAGGAGGAGAAAATACTGACTATGAGGAGGCTTTCTCGAGTCATGAAAAAACATTCAACGACCTCAAAAAATCATTAAATGCTAAGATGTGGTCGGTTTCACACCGAGAAAAAACAACACCGCAGATAGAAATCCCTTTCTTTAGCGGCAACTACCAACAGTGGTCGTCGTTCAAAGACTTATTCATTGAAGCCATTCACGACAATCCTTCTCTTTCTAACGCCCAAAAAATGCAGTTCTTAAAGGGTAAAGTGAGAGGTGACGCCGAGAAACTCATTCAGCATCTTACGGTCAGTGCAGAAAACTATGACGCGTGCTGGGAAATCCTGAACAACAAACAAACCAACAAAAATGTCAACGTTATTACATATGACACAAAGAACAATTTCATTTAAGATTTAATTAACAAACATAGCTCGTTTATGCGTTTAGTAAGAATCGTTGCATGGGTCCGCCGTTATGCGTCACGTGCGCGAGTTACGTTGCCATACCTAACTACAGACGAATTAAAAGGCGCTAAATTACAACTCATCATTCATTTGCAAAAGATGTATTTTTCGGAGGAAATACTTCAATTACAGAAAAATGAGAAGGTGCACTCAAAAAGCTCTCTTATATGCCTTAACCCATTTTTAGACAAAGATAAAGCTATAAGAGTTGGAGGTCGTCTAAGGAATGCTTACATCAGCGAAGACACGAAACATCCATTGATCATTCCGGCTAATACCCATCTCACAGACATTTTAATTGATCATTCGCACAAATCAACCTTTCACGGTGGGTCACGCCTGAAACTTTCACACATTAGACAGAATTACTGGATATTGGGAGGAATCCGTGCAGTAAAGAAGCGATTACGCACGTGTACAACATGCAGACGACACAGCCCATCAAAACACGACCAAATTATGGGAGACCTGCCTTTCGCGAGATGCAACCCTTCGCAACCCTTTTTTCATACAGGAGTAGATTTCACTGGTTATGTTGAAGTTAAAATCAATAAAGGCAGAGGTGTAAAGACATCCAAGGGTTACATAGCAGTCTTCATATGCATGTCCACCAAAGCAATACATTTAGAGCTAGTTTCGGACTTGAGCTCCTCAGCATTTTTAGCAGCGTTACGGAGGATGGCATCAAGACGCGGAGCACCGCGTCACATTTACTCTGATAACGGAACGAACTTTGTTGGATCATCGAGAACACTCCAGAAAAGCTTTGTGGACTTACAACAGCTTCTGGACCCAGGATTGTTTCAAGAAATAAGTGACATGGACATAGAATGGTATTTCAATGCACCATCTTGGCCTAGTGCTGGAGGACTTTGGGGATCGGCAGTCAAGAGTATAAAATATCATTTGCGTCGTGTTATAGGGGAGCAAAAACTTACTTACGAGGAGTTTGCTACTCTACTCGCCCAACTGTAAGGCTGCCTTAAATCAAGACCGCTGTGTACACTGACAGAAAATCCCGAAGTTTTATCAGTTCTCACTCCATCTCACTTTCTCTTCAGTGGACCCACTTTAAACATCATAGAAACTGAGAGCGATGAAAGAAAAAGATGGCAACTTACACAAAAAATATTTACAGATGTATGGAAAAGGTGGAAAATGGAATATCTCACTCAATTAAATTCCAGAAGTAAGTGGCAAAACAAAAAAGAAAATCTGCAAATTGACGATATTGTTATCATCCACGATGCAAATTTACCAGCAGCAAAGTGGGCTCTCGGTAGAGTGATTGACCTTCACCCTGGAAAGGACGGCTATGTGCGTGTACACTTAAAACAAAATCAAGTGTAATGAAGCGTCCTATAACAAAAATATCACTTTTAACCAAAGGGACAGAACAAAGCCAGGAAAGCACACAAAAACCAGACAGTACCGAGCGAAGGGAGACAAGGTCAAGAAAAAGACGCAAACCATCGAACATCTTCTCTACATTCATATCTACATTATTATTTTTCGGTTTGATCATATCAGGACACTCTAGCAATGAATATAATAACACTCAATTCAGCAATACTCAGGCACTCTACTTCGAAAAACTATCAAATATGCAAATCATTAGAGACGATTGGAAACTGGTTGCTTATTATAATACTCGACCTTATTAGCAAGGTATAAAGGCGTTTACAAAATACGTTGACTACCTTGAAAAAAGTTGCAATAACGCCTTGCACGCAACCCATTGCAACGTGATCCTCACCCAGCTACGTCACGGAGGCACTGAACTTGAATACTATAATGACGTATTGATGGGTCAGCATCTCAGACGTCGTAAGCGTGGCTTTATCAATGGAGTCGGTTACATCGCTAACAGTCTATTCGGAGTATTAGATCAACATTTCGCAGAACAATATGAGAATGATATTACACTCATAAGGGACAATGAAAAACACCTGTTGCAATTATACAAAAATCAGACATCCATCATTGAAGCCGAAAACAATGTTTTAAAGAGGACAGAAGATGCAATCAATAGCCAATACAAAATAATTAATCAGCATATTGTCAATATACAGAAACAAACAAACGCAGTTAAACAGGAAATTGTGGACATGCAACAAATGACCAAACTTACCTTATCAGCGATAATAGCTAGCAATTTGTTAAACAACCTGCAAAACATACAAAATATCTTATTGGATACAGTCACAGATGTATATCATGGACAAATAAATACTAATATAGTCAATCCGAAACAGCTTCAAGATCAGCTAGGCATTATCTCCTCTCATCTGGATAAAGATTTATCTCTTCCAGTAGACATCCAGCATATTTATCAATTACTTGAAATTAGAACGAAAATGACACAGAAATTTTTAATATTAGAAATACGTATACCTCTCACTCTCAGGGATATATTTGAGTTGCATCATGTTTACGCTGTTCCAGTGCAAGTTGCTGATCTAATGAAAAGCGTAATTCCCATATCAGAATATCTAGCAGTCAGTCTGAAAAAGGATATCTATGTTCCTCTATCTGAATCGGAAATAAAAACCTGCCACTATCATCAACATTCATACCTGTCATGTACATACATCGTTTTAAAATATTAAATTTGAAGAAAATATGTGCATAAAAAATAATAAAAACAAGTGTGAATCAACAGAAACCAAATGCAAAAACAAGTGGATTAACTTACATACCGTTAATACCTACTTATATTTCTGCTGCAATGATTGTTCATTACGTTTGTTTTGCGAGCATCATATTTCGAATTTGAAACTTAATCGAGCAGGTGTATTGAGCTTAGGTCAGGGTTGCATGATAAAGGCCGTTGTGTGTATAAATAGTAAGTTATACACACAACCTGAGAAGTAGTAGTATCAACATTTCATCTGACATCCAATGGCCTGAACCTGCAGGAATAAATCGCATAATCAATATCTCCGTACCGTTAGATAAAGTAGATAACAGTATGAATATCAATAACACACAATTGGTTGAGATTGGGAAACAGATTGAGCATCTTAAATCTGAGATGTATTTGTCAGATAGAGTCTCTAGCTACGACATACATCATTACACGGCTATCTACGTGATCATCGGGTTGGCGTGCGTAGCATGCGCCGCTGCCGCGTTCAGAAGGCTGCGCCGCAATGTTAGTGTTAGAGCTAGTGACCAGTGCGCGAGTGCATGCGTGGGCATAACTAATTAAGACATTCACGTTGAATGGTCGACGTCACCCATAGCACAATACAAGGAGCGCCTGCCTTTCTAGACAGTAGCGTAACTCAGCCCGATTTTTAAAATTTGAACAAATGACTGCGCGTAGTGCTAGGGTTGGTACCTACAAAATGATGGGTTGCTTATTTTTATACAATATACACCCAACACCTATATCAATGAAAGCGACTAACTTGCAGAATACCATACGGTATGGTGTCAAATCTCTTACCTAGTAGATTACAACTAGCCATAAAAACAATTAAAATCCGATCAAGATCAATTACCACATGCCGTTACCACACAATGTCAGATAACTCTTTTTTATACAACACACCCAAAATGTGCGTCAAATGGAATAAAGGCCTATAACTTATAAAATAAAATACAATACACCATAAGAGGAAAAATAAAAATTCATATTTTTAAAAACACGCTTTTATTAAAGTGCACTAAACAAAACAAAAATTCATTAATATTTTTACTTTAAGCTTTAACATCTTTACACAATTTGTATAATTTAAAAACTGTGTAGATAAAAACGTTCTTTAACTGATTTTGAAATCTGATATTGAACTAATTTAATTTTTGAAAGTAATTAAATACGATAAAGATTTAAGTAAAGCTTTTAAATTATATAAATTGTGTAATGACGTTATAAGAAATAATCTATGAACATACGGTAGGTTATTGTGGAAAAAAATAGTAATTAACTAATTTAAGACGGTTACAAGCTTCACGCGCGGATAATAGAACTTTTTCACTCGACGCTTTCACTCGACTCGTCAGAGAGACGTTAACGGATCTTTTTTAAATCTAGTGCGGTCATAAGGATGGGTGTCAACAAAGCTAAGCAATGTCGAGTGCGGTCAAAAGTAGGATGGGTGACCAATAGTGGCCACTAAGCCACATCAAGTGCGGTCATAAGAAAGATGGGAGTCAACAAAGTAAAGCAATGTCGAGTGCGGTTGCTATAGTTGTAAGCCGCACTTCTTACAACTATAGCAAAAAGTGTCGTTACAACTTTTCGTCTTAATTTTTTCCGCCTAGCCCCCTTTCGCAACGCGCGATAAGGAACTTCGTTCCAAAAGATGAATTTATGAGACTCGATTTTCAATCCATAGCGCAATATGGCACTGCGTACTATTAGCTTACTTAGTTTACTTAGCGGTCGTGTAAATGACAGTTGTCTTTGTGCGTGTGTCAATTCGGCCGATAGTATGAAGTTACTTTACTGTATACTTATATCTACAGATAGCGCGCGAGTTGAATGCCGTCGGGGCCTGAGGTGAAGAGCGGGAGAACGTAGTGTTTAATTTCTCTATGAGCGGGAGCATCTCCCCCCGCCGTCCGCACGCCGCGTCTCGCGCGCCTTCAGTTTAGTGCTGTGCTGTCCTTGACAACTATCATACGCTTACTGTGTTATCGCGTTAAGATAAAGTTGCAGCCGCGTGTTATTTTTGTTTTTAATTATGTCTGATCCGTGTACGTCAAGTTCTGTTACAAAAAAACGAGTTTTTATTCATCGCCAAGCACGGGAAATGGCGAAAAATGTTCTAGACATGTGTGTTGAAGAAAGGCAGAAAAACAATTTAACATTCACATTAAATAATGCTTACGATCGCGCAAGCCGTTACACTGGACTTTCAAAGAGAACATTGTCTGCAATTCAAAATGAAGCCAAAAAAGGGCCTCTTTGTTCGCCTTCTAAAAAGAAAAGACAGTGTAACAAGAAGACAAATTTAAACGTCGATGATTTTGATCGAGATGTTATACACAGAATTATTGAAGAATTTTATTTAACTAAAAAAATTGTTCCGACCTGCATTAAACTCCTCGCAGCTATTCGAGAAAAAATCGAGTTTCCATGGGGAGTGACGAGTTTAAGAAAATTGTTAAAAGACATGGGATATAGATGGCTTAAATGTCATAATAAACTTAGAATTTTGGTGGAGAGGCCAGCTGTCGCATATGCACGGTCAATTTATTTGCGGAAAATTCGTCAATATAGGCAAGAAGATCGAAATATTTTTTTTCTCGATGAAACATGGGTAGACAACAACCTCACATTTAAAAAATGCTGGAGAAATGAAATGATCGACGCCGTGTTGACGGATACAAGCTCCACGAACAGGCTCATTCTTGTCCACGCAGGATCGAGAGGAGGGTTTTTAAATGGTGCAAAGTTACTTTTTAAAGCTGGTACTACGTCAGGTGATTATCACGGACAGATGAACAGTGTTAATTTTAAGAAGTGGGCCACTGATATGTTAATCCCAAATCTACCACAAACCAGCGTTGTTGTGATGGACAACGCACCGTATCACAGTGTACAAGAAAATAAAGTCCCAACAAAGTCCAGCACGAAATCAGTAATGTTGGAATGGTTAACCAAGAACAATATCGAAGCTTCACTTACTATGAGAAAAGATCAGCTCTTTCACTTGGTTCAGTTACATAAACCTACGGAAAAATCTTTCAAAATCGATGAATTCATCAGAAGTCAAGGCCATATCGTAGTAAGACTACCACCGTACATGTGCGACCTCAACCCTATTGAGTTGGCTTGGGCAAAAGTAAAAAGAATTGTAAGGCATCACAATGTTACTTCTGATTTCTCCCTAAAAAGGTTAAAAGAAGTTACGGAGCTGGCTCTCTCTCAGGTCACAGAGGAAGATTGGCGTGGCTTCGACGATCACGTCATAATTTTAGAAGAAAATTATTGGCAAAGAGATGGATTAATGGAAGATACCATAGATCGATTCGTAATTGAGGTCAGCGATGGTGAGGATAGTGACACCGATTCAAACATGTCTGCCATTTCAGAATCTGATGCTGCATAAATTATATTTTTTTTATTGATTTTAATGTGTAAAATAATAAAAAATGTGTGATATTATTACCTTGTTTTTTTCTAAACTTAAAACGCTAAACTTAAAACAATGTTGAAATTTATCGACATATTGTCATCATTAATTCTAATTAGGTCACAGCACTATCGCATTCCTGAGCTCTGCATTCAACTCGCGCGCTATCTGTATATTGTGCCCATAGTTAGGAAAACTGTTTTTAAAAGTGAACTGTTTAGGGACTGCTAAGTTCTATTAATTAATCATTGTTTGCTGATCACCATGTTTTAGGTTATACAGGGTGACTGGTTGAACACTTGAGATACTCGAGGACACAATTATTTACGACCAAACTAAACGTTTAAAAAAAGTTTTAAGAAAATATACGAATTATTTTCTAAGAAAACTTGAATTGAATTAATCCGAAAATATCCTGAAAGTGCGGACACATTATACGTAGGTATTAGGCGGGCGTTTGATCTCGACCGCCTGGCTACTACACTACTACTACTACACTACACACTACTACGTAATTGTACACCTATGTACATCGAAAGTTTGGTATTTTGTAGAGAATGTATGATCCATATTCACTTCGTACTTTACCTGGCTTAGGACTGACAAAAATACCAAGATAAGTAATGTAATAAAAGTCTTTTTGAAATCATTGTATTAAAGTGATTTTGAACGTTACGTCACAACAGCGACACAAGATGAAAACTGACTCCTTAAATGTACCTACCGAATTACTTTTGGCGTAATTGAAAATTGAATCATACCTATTTAAAACAATTGATTGATTGAATTATCTATTTACAGTGATCGTCAATTTTATCAAAATTGCACATATCGTAATAATTTTTCAAAATGCTCACCTCCTCGTGTAATATGTACACAGTCAGCACGTTTTTGCACTGTTGCTTTACACTGAGTATCACATCACACATGGTATCACATAGGGCGTTGGATTCTTCTTGGGGAAGGATTCGCGGTACAAACGTATAGCATCTCGGACACTGTCATTCTTACGAGCAATACGAGCATGCACGAACCATCTCCTACTAATCGTCATTAGAAAATGACCTATGAAAATGACATTATTGTTATTGAAATAACACCGCGCAATCGAGTGCCTATAAAAAAAATGACCGGCGCGTGCGCTTTGCAAAATAAAACTGTGTAAGGATAGCACCAAGGACAAACGAGGCGTGCGGGGGACGCCAGGAGAAAGTGCGTCGGCCGGCCGCGTCTATTGTTTTCGCTCGGGCCCGGCCGGCTAGCGCGGCGTTATTTACCTACCAATAAACGTGGGAACTGCGCAAACCGTATGCGTCCACAATTAATGAATTTACTGGATATTTATCTCAAATTTTAAGTACCTATTTTTTTTACATATTTAGAACGAGCATCGTTTACTGAGTGACCTCTATCAATATCTCAAGTGTTCAACCAGTCACCCTGTATATTTATAACATCCATTCCATTTCACCTCATTTCTCTTGCCCGGGAGTATGTACGGTCTTTGACCGCACATCATTTTACCACGCGTTTACAGTTCGCGAGGCGTAAGCTGAGCTTTGCATTTGTGTGAGTGTACATAGATAGTGTAGGTGTAACATTGGCCTAAAGCGCGGCGCGTCCCTTGCTTGGTATAAACCGGTTTTTACTGCTTTTTGACAATCGGCCTGAGGCGCGGTGCGTCCATCGCTTGACGCAACTTCTCCGCGCACCTTCCGCACTTCACCTCAGACCAGATTCGTTAGTGAAAAATGGCGGCTAACACAAGTAAACAAAGAATAAGAAAACCTTTAAATAGCCAAGTGAAAGAAATTTTGTGCAATCTAAATAAGTATTTTAAAGACGTGAACGGTAAAGACATGTCAAGTGTCACTACATCTGCCCAATTGGTAGCGACATCGACCGGGATTCCTCTGTCTACTGTCAAACGCGTTTTAGTGGAAGGTAAACGTGTTTCGGAAGATGGGAGCCGAAGAAGACCAGATGTAGAAAAAATATTATCAAGATTTTGATAAAGCGCTAATCTGAAGAACTATTCACAATTTTCACATTACCGATAAAGAAGTACCAACTATGAAGCGAATACACGAAAAGTTGAAGGCGGATATAAATTATCCCGGTTCAATTTGGTCATTACGTAAAGAAGTGTCTCTTTTAGGGTTTAAGTGGAAAAGGACAGAGGATAATAGGCAAATTCTAATGGAAAAACATGAGATTCGTTATCTTCGTATAATTTTTTTGATTAAAATAGCCGAATATCGCACTCAAGGACGGCCAATCGTTTACAGCGACGAAACATATATAGATACGACTCACACTTCTTCGAAATCTTATTCAGATGGTAGCACTGCTGGTTTGAAGAAACCAATTTCCAAAGGAAATCGTTTAATTATAGTCCATGCCGGCGGAGAGGACGGTTTCATACCAAATGCCCTTCTCATGTTCAAAGCAAACCAAAAAAGTGGTGATTACCAAAATAATATGAACGCAGAGAACTACGCGAGATGGTTAAGAATGCAACTAATTCCAAATCTAAAGCCCAATAGTATTGTGGTGGTAGACAATGCATCTTATCATAATTCATTAGAAAATCCCGCTGCCAACTCAAATAGTCGTAAACAAGACATGATTGACTGGCTCAAGAATCACAATATTGATCATTCTACATAGATGCTTAAACCACAACTGTATCAATTGATACTGCTAAACAAAGATTTATTGAATATAAAATTGATACATTACTCAGAGAACATGGACACAGCGTTCTTCGTCTGCCACCCTATCACCCGAATTTCAACCCAATCGAAAACATTTGGGCTATGATAAAAGGCTACGTTGCGAAAAAAAACGTGTCAATGAATATGGATGTAATAATGAGGTTAGTGACAGAAAAAGTTGGCAGTATCACTGCACAAGAATGGAAAAATGTATGCGAATCACGCAGTAAAAGAAGAAAATAAGTTTAAAGGCCACGACGCTGTTCTTGATGATTTATCGGAACGATTCATTATTAACACAGACGACACATCAGACGAGAGTGAAAATGATGATAAGGAAAATGATGAAGATGCAATGTCCGATGTAGAAGAATTTTAATATTTTTTCATATTTGAATTGTATTTATCTTTTACGAATAAAATTTATTTTTAAAAGTTTTTTGTCTGACTCTACTTTTAGTGATCACTCACACAAATGCAAAGCTCAGCTTACGCCTCGCGGACTGTACCTAATTCGCTACTTGCGTTCAGTGCACATCGTACCGCGTAACACACAAGACAATTCCGCGAGTGTACTCACTATCATTCAAATCAATCACACATTTATATTATTTTTTTATATCATTCACAACTGTCAAAAGGTGTTCCCAACAAATTTGATTTCATGACCATTAATTTTAAAAGTTTACCATTTTGTAATTTCAGCTAATGAACTTGTAGATCACAATTACACCAGGAAAAGACCACATGTAATAAGTTTTAAGCCCTGTGGTTTGGCTCAACCTAAAACTAAACTTCCAACTAGTGAAGGTAAACAATATAAATGTTTGTTACTATGATTTACAACAGTACTTATTTTTTCAATTTATGTACCTAAGAAAAATTAGTAATCTAAATATAAATCAAAAACAAAAGTTGAGTTTTTAGAATCGGTAGATAAGTAATTGGAATAATTGAAATGCATTTTTTCATTCTTTTGTTCTCAGAATCAAAATTTCCCGACATTTGCTGTACTCCAAAATCATCAAGACGACAGCGAGTTATCATTCGAAAACAATCACTTACACCTAACTGTGCAAGACTGTATAAAGAATTTGTCAAGTCTCGTCACCAACTAAAATTTAGTATAAGAGCCAGAAGGGCATTAAAGTTTTCAAAAGACACATCTTTTGAAAAACTCACAACGAAAATGAACCCTTTGGCAAAAAAGCTTTTGTGGAAGCAAATTCAACAATGCACAAAGAAACTAAAGGGAAGACGCTTCACCAAAGAAGAAAAATTAATATCATTGGCAATAATGAAGCAAAGCCCAAATTATACTTTGCTTCGTCCTCGAAATTAGATTACTTGTAGTAGACGTACTGTACTAGCCATTCATACACTAAAGTTGAGAAATACAACCTAAAAAATAAAAAGGTTGTAATAAAAAAACATAAAATCACTCAAAAGTCTGTACACTGACAACACCTGTCATTCGTCGCTATCTTCATTCGCGTTTTAGTGCCTAGCCGTTCAACACGTGAAAGTATTTTCTTATAAAGTGAAGTTGTTAAACAGGAAAAAATGTTAGAAACAAAATCAATAATGGATATCGAGTGAATCTTCTGAAAATAAAATTCTATTATGAAATTGTTACCACAGAAAGGTATGTATAGTATACAATAACTATTGCGTGACATGGTTGCAACATCACTATTCCCTCGGCACCGTTCCCTCCCCATTGGGGAGGCCTGCAGCTTTTTCCACCACGTATACAACTATTGTAAAAGATGGCTGCAACCCTATTTCCGTCCCACAGCTGGGCACGGGTGCCAATGCTGGTTGGGTGAGACATACAAGCGTTTTTTTAACGCGCTGTGTAAAGTATGTAGTAACAAAATAAATATGCGTTGGGTACATTTCCTTTTGAGAATGTTACGTTCGCAAGAAATTACATGAGGGTAGTTCATGGGACTATCGCCTTGTAATAAAAATCGTTAATATGAAATAACGAAAAATGTAATGAATGTATTAATCTACGAATTAAGTAGTATTCAAAATCTTTTGTGAAACATTCTTACAAGCAAATAAATATGCGTTGGGTACATTTCCTTTTGAGAATGTTACGTTCGCAAGAAATTACTTGAGGGTAGTTCATGGGACTATCGCCTTGTAAAATCGTTAATATGAAATAACGAAAATTGGAATTGATGTATTTATCTACGAATTAAGTAGTATTCAAAATCTTTTGTGAAACATTCCTACAAGCAAATACATATGCGTTGGGTACATTTCCTTTTGAGAATGTTACGTTCGCAAGAAATTACTTGAGTTCAAGGGAGTGTTGCCTTGTAAAACATTTTTGATATAATGAAATGATAAGTGATGTGATGAATAAATTCATCTACGATTTAAGGATAAGATTCATCTATTACGGATGATTCCTTCATTGCATGAATGCATGAGTATAGGTTATTTGCTATATGAGTATAGGCTTGTATCTATATGCAAAAAATTCATGCTTTCATAAGTATACTGCAAAACTTATATTTTGTACATTCTATCATTTCAGGCAATCAGATGTGTGAGTTGGCAGATTCAACAAACACTGACGAGATTAATTAATTTTATACACTTTAAATGTCGCCAACCGAATACCGAACCTTTTAATTCGGAATTACCTCATATTCCGACCCATTGACCCCACTATAGGTCTTTGGATTCGGCCTCACTGGCACCATCGACACCATCAGAACCTAGCGTCAAGCATTGGTGTTTCTCTTTCTAAAAATAAGAGAAAGACTTCACCTTTTCAGGATGAACTGGCTGTTTGTTGGGAACATATTACTATACCTACTTCTGGTCTTTCGAAAGAAATGAGTTTAAGATAATATTTAATTTTACAGAACTGTCCCGTCGTCCCGTCTATCGAACGACCATTGAAGCCGATGATAGATGAAACTAGAATTTTGTATGATTCACATTATGTAGAATCTTTGTCGCAACGAATTTTCTGTCGTCTACAATCAAATAAAGATACTTACCTAAGTATAAAATATCAGTTAATTTCTACCAAAACTAACAGTTATGCATTTGGGGAAAAATTGGCTGAAGGGTTAATCAGCAAAAGCTATAAAAGCTCCAGATTTATTCAGGATCAAGGTAAAAAATAATAATATAGGTACCTAATAATAAAGACGCTATAAAAAATATCAACAGAAGAAACTTCTACCACTATCAAGACTTTAAATTCGAGAGCCCGCTCATGTTAGCGAGACAAGCACGAGCGGGGAGAAGTCTACTATTTTTTGGTGCAGCAACCACGTTGCCACAACAAGCCTGCTGCGCACCCAATGCTTCCGACGCCGCTGCACCAGTGCGCACACAGACTCGCCGATAACAGAGGTACACCACGTTCCTGGAAGATTAGCGCTCTTTCACACCAGATGGAAGTACATCACTAATAATAGTGTCGTGTCATACTAAAAATATCTTTCAAAATCATAGCAATACAAAATTTTGTACCGCCTCTAAAAATTATTTGTATATTATCGTATATCCGTCGAAACAATCAATTTCAGGCGATATTAACATCATAGTTGAGTTTTTATACTCTGGTTCAATATCTAAATGCTATTCATTTGATTCACAGTATCAATGAATAAAGCAGATTCGTAAATCAAACTCATTATTACAAATTATTTTAAAATTGATATTTATAAACCATTTTAAATTTAATTTCAAAAAATATTGGCTTAAAAGATTGATGCGATCTTTTATTGTCAATTAATAATGAATTCAAAAATATTTACGCTTCACATTCAACAACAATTTACATATATGAATTTAACATTTTTCTTTTTGGATTCAATACAGCATCCCTAGTTTTTGTTTATTAATACAAATAAGGCTATTTAACATCATCAATTTGCTTAGATGATTAGTTTATCGCTCTTACTCATATAAAACAAATTAGAATATAACAAGTAAACATTTTTTTTTAAATACTAAAGCGTATTTACGATACGCCAGTTCGCTCATTTAGTTGGTCTCCTCGCCTCCTGTCCTGCCTGGCTGGTTGTATAATACTAGTATTGAGAGTTGTGCATATCTTGCTATAGAAACTGATGATTATGATGGTTTCATAATGATCTTAATAACCGACACATATTAGCTCGATAAGAGACGATAGCTTTTGCCTGAATATTTATTCGAATGCAAGTAAAACTGGACAGGGGGGGAGTGGAAGGCTGCATGCGGTGAGAATATGGAACGAGATCTTGACTGCATATTTCCGTTTAAAATTATTTGCCCGGCACATAATGAAGTGTTAAATTCTTCTTCGCAATCATTAGTTGTGTATCTATAACTTCCATTTCGTATATTAAGAAGGCTGGTATGCGTTTCCCATATGCCCACATCATATAAGAATCACCAAGATGACTTGGGAATGATGTGACAATAAAAATATTTATGTTTTTTGCCTCTTATTAGTTTCCAAGACAGTGAGTGGCATATATGAATCGCGATGTACATACCTATATGTCCTGATATAGAATGTGAACCAACCGACCATTGTGTTCAGTAAAATAGTCTAGCTTTTAAGAAATGGCTGACATAGACTTGTTTGCCACAAGATTCGAAATGTAAAAAGTTGCTACCTTGGCATAGCATAGCTTGATATTTCATGGAGACCCAGTCTCATTAGCTATCAATTTATTTACTTTTAATTAGAATAATCTATATATTTACGCCTTTCCAACGATTTTAGATACTTTAAAAATAAGATTTGAATCATACTATAAGATTTGAACTATTTTAACTGATTATAATTTGAGTTATGTTACAGACAAAGCTGAAGGTTCAGTGGTTGAGAATACCAAAGGCACTCTCAACCTTTGTTTTCTATTTTTGAAAGTCTAATTATTATGCCCGGAACAAAAACAAATGAATATTATATTCTGTTCCTAAGAGGAACCTCTGAAACAAGGTTATCAAAAGTTAAGTTAAAATAGTTGCCGCGAAGTCTTAGATATTTTGTGTACCTCCTTATCTGATAACTCGGTAAAACGAAATGGTGTTGCTTTCAAAAAATAGTTTTATTTTTTGCAACTTTCTTTAAATTAATAGTATGAAGCATTTTTTTCTCAGGGGTATATCCTTGCTAACACTATGCTTCTATGATAGATAATGCTCACTTAAGTTCATTAAATAGTTACAGGTTTGCATTGTCTCGGAGTGATTACACGTAAAAATTGTTCTGATATTAGAATTAGCCGTAGTAGTTAAAGTTTTTATTACCGGCTTTACGTTTTTTGTCTTTATCAAAATTAAAGTTACCTGAAATCCAACAACTGGGCTATTTTTTTAGAAAATTGGTTCCCACATATCAGCTTAGAATAATTATTGAGTATTAAAGCTGTCATTTTATTAGAACTAGTCACTGTTTATAGAGTTCAAACTACTACTTAAAGTAGTAGACTTGCGAGTACTAATAATATTGAGGTCATCAATGGAGGTAATAAAAATAATTACTAAATACCAGATTTAACTAAAACATATAGATAGTGACTATATCCAACCCACATTCATTCTCTCATTTTTTAAATAAAAAATTCAAATTAGCCCAGTAACTGTTTTATTGGATTTTCTTATTGAACGAATCGGGAGTGTACACTAACATTGTAGTTATATATATGACACGGCTGTATTCACGTAAATTTTATCGGATTTGCCGACATGTTTTGACGAGGACCTTCTTCAGGAGCTCCTGCCGGTCGCGGTGGCATCGCGGCGGAGATGGATATTGGATTACAAAAATAGAAACAGAAAATATAAGGTATACTGTAAAACTTTAGTTCTGTCTAAATATTTACAGTATTATATAAAAAAAAATTACAGTATTATATATTTAGCGGTATAGATACAAATATTTACTGCTCATTCCACCAGACTATACTTCCACGTCTTCTGCACGTAACAAGTACATAGTCAGTTTGGAACTTACACGAAAAGCCGACGTAACCGTCTATTATTGCAGACAAACGATATAATTATCTTCACGATATTTTACAATGCGTTTTTGTTTTTACAATCAAATTACATTTTACAATCAAATTCGTCATAAGTCATATCATAAGTGACAGTGACTGTATATATAACTGTTTAAGGAAAAAGTATATATTTACTTTTGTTGATATGTATATTTTATATAACAACTGGAGATTTTGTTTTAGAAAAATACCAAGTTGTGTTAAAAATGCATCCTATATTCTTTTGCTTGTTTTTACTACAAAAAAAAAAAAAACATTTTTAATATAATGATATTAATATAATTATATAGTGAATAATTTATTTACTAATAAATAAAATTATTTAATAATTGAATTTAAGAAGTAAATAAAATTACTTATTTACTATTTAAATTAATTTTTATTTACAAATTTTTCGACTCTCAAGATCTACAAGTAATCTAATTTCGAGGACGAAGCAAAGTATAATTAATGATTAAACGAACTTACCTTAAGTGAAGTTCTATCATAATTATACGATGGCTTCGTCTGAGAAATTAGGTCCCTCCCACCCTACCCCAGGGAAAAATTTGTCATAAAAATAAAATTCGTGCATTGCTCTCTAAACTAAATGAAGATAGCGACGAATGACAGGTGTTGTCAGTGTACAGACTTTTGAGTGATTTTATGTTTTTTTATTACAACCTTTTTATTTTTTAGGTTGTATTTCTCAACTTTAGTGTATGAATGGCTAGTACAGTACGTCTACTACAAGTAATCTAATTTCTCAGACGAAGCCATCGTATAATTATGATAGAACTTCACTTAAGGTAAGTTCGTTTAATCATTAAATGTTATTTTCTACAAAAAATATTTATTTTGCCATCGAAATATACATTGAATAAAATGATTGCAGGATTAAATATTGAATCTGGAATTAACAAAAAAATCTTTGAAGCTGTAAAAAAGGAGGTAATGTATATTTTCATTTCAATAATTAATTATTGTTACCAGTGACCAAGGTGTGTATAGTCCATTTATTTTGAATTGTCTTAAATAGTAAACAAACACTACCTGATACAAAAATCACAAATTTTCAAGTCAACCACACACATTGACTTTGGTATAAACATCAAGATTTGTTTATTAATCACTTAGATTTCGAAAGCAACAATTTAGGTATAATTTCCAGTCTTTGATTTAATTTTTTTACTAACATTGACTTTTTTCCAGGTTGACTCATGGCAAGACATCAAAAAATATTGCTCCATATTATTAGATGAACTATCTTTAGAAGCAGGTCTGACATACAAACATAAAGATGTAATTGATGGATTTGTAGAATTAAATGAAAGAAGTAACGAGTTTGCTGATCATGCACTGTTCATGTTAGAAGGTGCTGTATACAAATGGCAGCAACCAATAGTTTTTTACTTTTGTAAAGGAGCGACTTCCAGCCAAATACAGAAAAGTTTTATAAAAAATGTAGTTTGTGCTGTTGGGGAGTCAAGGCTAATACCAATTGCATTAGTATCCGATCAGGGATCAGCATTTCAGTCTGCGTTAAAAAGCCTGCAAGAAGACACTAGAAGAGAACAAATAAAGGCAGGTAAAAACATTGGTAAGTAAATATTATGTTTACCTAAAATGTTATTTGGAAATATTTAAATCATTAGTCCAAAATCACTTTAAAATGTTTAGCTAATTTGTACAATTTCTTGTATTATTTTTGAAATAGACAATAGTACAAAATACATTTTAATATGATCCTTTTTTTTAATTTCAGATGACGTCATTGCCATAAAGCAATATATACATTAAGTGTCTTCTATGACCCACCACACCTCATAAAGGGCATAAGAAATAATTTTTTGGCCAAAAATATTAAATTAGATAGCAACATGGAATGATATCATAGATGTATATAAAACAGACTGCAACAATTCGGAAATGAGACTGACGATAAATTAAATGAACTGACGCATAAATTAAACGATGAGCATGTGCTACCTGACAAAATTAAGAAAATGAAGGTATTTTATTTTTTTATTGCCTTCTTCACTTGCACTTGCTATCTGAGACGGCAAAAGCAAATGAGGAGCTCCGGATCAAATCGAAATATGTCCGTCTCGGGACGAAATTGAGTTAGACACGGTTTTCGACAGTCTAAGACAAGCAAAATATAATACCAAGGCTCAATTGTATCATATTCCGTTATATCCGATGTAAATGCTCATTCAAATGACATATTTGTATCAAACTACATTGTGTCCTGTGATACTTTCGTTTCTAAACGAATTTTGTCCTAGTCTATGGCTGGCTGTCAATTTGACGTTTTTGAGGTTAGTTTTAGCGGTTCAATTGTGAGCTTTAATATAACATGTTGAACTATTTTCTCGATTTTTTTTTGTGGAATATTGTAGAATGGATTGTGTATTAGTCGGTGATAGGTCCATAGGATCACGAAAAAGGCAGAAAGTTGCTATCACAAAACGAAAAATTGAAAAATCCAACAGGTACTTACTACTTCAACTTTTGATTACAAAAATCAAGACATTCATTGTTTATTAAAGAGTAATAACATTATTTTATGACTTTCTTACAGATATCGAGACAAAGATCCGTTGTTAGCAGAATTTCGGCCTCCTTGTAGCCATTGTTCTGGACGATTTAAGTGTGGATCATTGAAGAAATCCAGTCTCATTGAATTAAAGAAGAAAGTGTTTGAAATCCCTGATAAAACAGAACAAGACCGAAGATTGACGTTACTAATGAATTGTGGCACTGTACAAAGAGAAAGACCTCGACAACAGAGAAAGAGACAAGTTAAGAAGTTCAGCGTTAAATATTTTATGAAAGAAAATGGTAAACAAGTTCCAGTTTGCAGCAATTTTTTTCGGAAAGTGTTTGGTGTAGGCCAATGCCGGCTGAATAGAATTGCAAATTTTATGAGCAAATGTGAATCTGTATGTGAAAAACGTGGTGGTAATCGGAAAGAAAAAATGTATTGTGAAAAAAGACAAAGTGTCATTGATTTCATTTCCAGTTTAAGAGCTGTTGAAAGCCACTACTCCAGGAATAAAAGTAGAAGACTGTACTTGCCCAGTCATTTATCCATAGCAAAGTTATGGAGAATTTATAACAAAGATAAACCTGAAAACCTGAAAGTTAAGAAATGGTTCTTTTGGAATATTTTTGTAAACAAATTTAACTTGGGTTTTGGTACACCAGCAACAGACACTTGCAGTTACTGTGCTCGCTTGAGATATAAAATTAAATCTACTGTAGAACCATCACAAAAAAATTTAGCAATGACCGAGTTAACTGTACACAAGGCCAGAGCTAAGGCATTTTTCAAATTAATGAAAGAATCTTATGACAATGCTGAAACGTTTTGCTTTGATCTACAGCAGGTACAGAATCTACCGAAGCTGTCAATAGGTGAAGCATACTATTCTAGGCAGATGGGGTTCTATGTTTCTTGTATAACAGATGTTGCATGTGAGGATCCCCATTTTTATGTATGGACAGATGGGCAAGCAGGAAGGGGTTCTGTAGAAATTGCTTCTGCACTGTGTCATTTTTTAACTCAACATAAATTCAAAGATGAGACTACAATGTTAAGGTTGTTTTCAGATGGCTGTGGAGGCCAAAATAAAAATATGCACCTCGTCCACGCCTTAGCACTGTGGCTGTTACGCAAGGCCCCACAGTCACTGAAAGATATTCTGCTTGTTTTTCTTGTACGGGGGCACTCATTTCTCCCGTGTGACAGAGTGTTCGGGGTTATAGAAAAACAACTTCGGCGAGTTGAGGAAATATTAAATCCGGAGGAATATAAGATCTACTATAAAGATGTAGGAAAAGTCTTAGAGCTTGGTGGTGATTGGGAACTGCAAAACTTTAAAGAACTGTCTGAATATTTCAAGCCTATGGACGGAATCAGAGATATGAAAAGGATTTTTTTAAAAAGAAAGCAAGAGACAGTGTCTGTGAAAATGGAATCCACATTCAGATATTCTGATCCCACAATAAAATATGGCCCTATTTTAAAAAGGGGTAGAAGAATGAATAGTGTGCCAAATCCCTCACCAGTGCCGCTGACCTCACATATTTCAGCCGCCAAGAAAAAGGACGTAATCAATTTATTAACTGCTGGGTTTGGAGAGCAATGGTGTGAAAACCCATCGCTGTCATTCTATTCTAATATTTTAGAACTTGATAATATAGATGGAGAAGAGCCTGGTTGTGATAATGAAGGTTGCGACTGTCTGGAGGATGATGTCGGAATAAGAATTTAATTTTGCTACTTCAATTAAATTTACCTACCTACATTGGTTACTTTGTTACCTTTGAAAATAAAAAAAAACTAGTATGAAATCATTGTTTTATTAATCCTTTGTGTTGAATACATTATTAATGTACAAATAATTCCAATTTATTATAAATTTTAAGAAGTAGAACGCAACGTACTTTGATCCAAATCAGTGGACATAACTGAGTTTGTGGAACTTATTTGTAACAGACACAGTTATGTCCATGTGATTGGTGCAATACCAGTTATGTCATTTAGTTTTTTTGCTATAATTTTCAGAATTAAACCAATAAGATTATTTATTGCAACCTTTTAGTCTTGTATGACACTACAGTTAATGAAATTCGAACAATAGATATTATTGGTCCATACTGTTTAAAGAAAACTAAAAAAAGTCTTTTCTGAAAAATCATGTTTACTGGACATAAGACGATTTGAATCAGAGCTCCTCAAATAGTTTTAAGCCTTTGTATACGTAGCCATAAAATAGATAGTTTTGTAGTTTGTTTTGGGTTTTATGATTATTTTTGTTAAAAGTTTGAATGAGATAGCGGGATTCTGAACACCAAATGTTTTACAAGCTCAGGATGTTAAAAACCCGAAATTCTGACAATTGTTAACGTTGTCCATTGTAAAATTTATTTATTGTGTAAAAGGATCAGAAGAGCAATTCCGCGCCTTTGTAAATTCGTAGTAAAGGTCGCTCTATTATCTATAGATGTATTGTTTTAAGAAACTATTGTAGTATTAGAAAAGTAATTTTGCTCTATAGGAATTCATGTAAATGGTTGGCTATTATCCAATTATCATAAAGAAACAGTTGTCTATTGTGTGAGGTTCTGGGAAGTTTATTTAATTTTATTTAAAAACTTTATTGAACCATAACAATTTGTGGTACAATAGGCCAGCTTAATGCCTAATGGCATTATCTACTAGCTTACTTAAGGGAGTACAGAAAGATTTGAATATATAATATATAATTATGTATTTTAAGTTCCTGACTCCCCACCCATATTTTTACTATAAAAGCTGCGTAGTTTTGTTTTCGGTATTCAGTTCAGTTCAGCTTATAGTACGCTACAGTCAAGTCCAGCCACAGCAGCCATAGTAATAAAGGAGGAAAAATAGAAGCAAGAAGTCTCTCATTTATTCAGGCTCTCTAATCCCAGCAATAGCAAATGTACACCCGTACACTATCTGTACTATCCATATGCATAGGTACTAATATTATAAAATGTGAAAGTAACTCTGTCTGTTGCCTTTTAAGACCTTAACCACTGAGCCAATGTCGATGAAGTTTTGTATATGGATAGACCTAAAGCCAAAAAAGTACATAGGCTAATTTGTATCCCAATATTATTTTCCTGTGATATGATATAGAAAGCGCGAAATAACTGAATTCCACGCGGACGGAAAGCTAGTAATATAAATGCTAATTCTGTCTATCTGTCAGTGACCTTCTTAAGCAACTGAACAGTTTTTAATGAAATTTGGTATGCACATAGTTCTATAGCTAAGAAACGACATGGACAATATTATGTTTCTGTGGAAAATATGAAAAGCAATTTAGCTCTTTAGAATACAAATATATTTAAATTATTAATAAACTTTATTTTGATTTCAGGTCAAAATTGTGGCAGAGCAATGAGTAAAACAGTTGCTGCTACATTATTCTACACAGCTCAATTTTGTAAGTAAATTCAGCAGTACACTAGACCTAATTTAAAACAATTATTTTTTTATGTTTCCTAAAAGAATATAATATTATATATTTCCGTAGTCATGGTAGGTCGAAAGTTCGAGTCCCGGTCGGGCAAGGATCAATGAGATTTACGATAAAGGAAAACATCGTGAGGAAAGTAGCAAGTCCAAGAAACACGGAATGGGTGGGCAATCTCGTGTAGTGTAGACTTTTGGAAGGTTGTGGATGATAATATGTTTTGGTTTTAATTTCTTTTGAAAATATTCAGTTTCTAATTAATTTTGTATATTAAAGTACTTCTTGTAGTTTCACGTGGGCGAAACTACAAGAAGTAATTCACAAACTCTTTAAAGACAAGAATATCAAAATTATGCGCCCGAGATATTTTAATTCTGATCCAATTGAAAAAAAAATTCGGACAAGTGCGGGCGTGTAATTTTCGAAATAATGACCCCACCTGTCATGTTTTTAAGAACACTTTCCGTTCTTTACTTATAACTAGATTTATAAAATTTCATTCAGAAAGCTTTAACTATGAGGAGGACTCAGGTGACCAACTTTTAAAGTGGAAGTCACTGTTTGACAAAAACAATGAACTTGACAGTAATGCAACTTTGCATAAGTCACTCGAGTCCTTCAACATGCCATGTCAGAGCTAGGGATCTTCCGATTCAAGTAAATACGAGTATGTACTCGATACTTTTCTTTCGATACCAAGTACTTTTAGCATCGAATCAATCTAGCGAGTACCTACTTGGTATCGAAAGAAATGTACTTGAATCGAATCGAATCAAAATTCAAACTAATCTTGTTGTATGAACGGAACTATTTTTTTGAACGCATCTTATAATTATGATCTATGAACGGAACGCGCCGTAATCCCTCCCAACCAAGATTGAAAGCTACTGAATGAAGACTAGGCAGCATGGTCTATGACCTTAGCCTGTCCGTAATGGACGAACTGAAAGAAAAAAGCAATCTTTTTCGCTCTCTCTTGTTGTTGTTATTATTCTCTATCTCTCTCCAGCCTCGGCGGGTCATCTCCCGTCACCAGCCAGCCAATAGCAGCCATTTTTTGTTTGGTTGAGCAAGCCTTATTGGTTCGATTGGCAGGAAGCCAGATATTTCGCCATATTTTTATTTTCTGACGTTGTTTGGTGAGTGAACGAGTCGGCGTCAGTCACTGTTGTTTCTCACATACATGTGGCACTTTACTTACATCGTTTTGCTAGCGAAAAGTGAATGAAGAGGAGTAAAATGGCGCCCCCGAAATCCAAAGTGTGGACTTTTTTCACGAAGATAAATGATAAGGCGGCTAAGTGTAAACAATGTTTTAAAATGGTGAAATACTGTGGGAACACATCTAATTTGTTAAAACATGCGCAAACACATGGAATAGAAGTGCAAAAGCAAACAAACAAAAATACTACTGAAACAACTGAAAGGTAACTGCTATTGTTTTTTGGAACCCCATCCATTCACGTTCATGCTCACTATGCTCAGCGGATCTGTCCACGACAAGCATTTCATTGACGGACGACAAATCCGTTTCATTCAAGCACATTTTTTTCTGCGAGTGCGAGCGATCATAATGTCCATTCGTGGTTATAGAACAATAGTGATGGGAAACTGTCATCTGTCGATATTATCGATTTATTTGGTGGATAGTGTAATATTGATCTAAATTCTTATGGTATAATATCAATGTTTCAGTTCTAAAAATGCCACCACGACCACGACTACTGAGTCAGTGATGCCCGTGCTGCCCGTCAAGGATATCGACCCTCAGAAGGATATCGACCCTAAGAGCGATTGTCACCCAGGACCATCAACATCAAAAACTTCCGATCACAATACATTTAATAATCTGCATGAGGCTTTTGCTCGAGTTAAATCCAACCAAGGTATAAAATCAAATTTTCGGGTTCATATTCATAACTACATAGTAATAAAAATATATAATTCATAAACTTGAATTATCATTGGATTTTTCTTTTCAGCTGGTGGTGTAAAATACGGAAAGATTATTCAGGCACTGCTGTTTTTTATCTGTAAGGACATGCGGCCTTTCAATGTGGTTGAAGGTGAAGGATTCTTGTGCCTTATGAAGGAACTGGCACCGACCTTTAAGGTTCCCGGCGCAAAATTCTTGAAAAAACAAACTCAAGATAAGTACGACGCATGTGTGGCTGTTTTAAAACTAAGGTTGTCGAAAATAGAACATTTTTGTATCACGCTGGACATTTGGACCGAGACCATGAATGAAGTGGCATTCATGGGTGTCACATTACATTTTCAAGAAAATGGTAATATGTGTATGTATTACCTTGCGACACGTGCATTAAATGAAAGACACACTGCTGACTATATATCAGAAACACTGCTTGATATTCTGAACAAATGGGATATACCACTCACAAAAATACGTGCAGCTGTAACAGACAATGCTAGTTCTATGTTGGCTGCCATAAAAGCAGCTTTAGGCGAAACAAAACATCTTCCATGTTTTGCCCATACTATCAACTTGGTAGTTGAAGCAGCACTAAAATTACCCAGTGTAAAAGCAGCTGTATCTAAAGTCAGAGAAATTGTTAATTGGATAAAAAATAGTGTTGTGCAATCAGACAAATTACGAATGATTCAAATCCGCAATAACGTGGCCGAGGCATCAATTTTAAAACTTGTTGCCGATGTGAGAACGCGATGGAATTCCACATTTTATATGTTGGAGCGTTTCTTAAAATTGAGAAGAGTGGTGTCAGAAATTATAATTGAAAGTTTAACAGCACCAGATATGCCTGGTGCTGTAGAAATTGACACACTTAACCAGCTCACAGAGTTATTGAAACCTTTTGAGTATGTGACGCGAGAAGCATCTGGACAGAAGTATGTTACTATTTCCAAAATCATACCAATGCTTAGTTGCTTGAATACACAACTTAATAGTATGACACCAAACTCAACAGTCGTTAAAGAATGCAAGGAAGTTTTACAAAAAGAAATAAAAAAAAGATATGGGTTGATTGAATACAATGACCATGCAGCCCTGGCCACTCTACTGGACCCAAGGTTTAAAAATCTTCACTTTCAAGACCCAGCTGCATGCGGAAGAGCCATAAATAAACTTAAAAACATGGTCACCGATCAACAGAGTAGCCCAAATGAATCAGAGGATGATGCTACATCTATCGAACGCCCTGATTATGATTTCTGGCAGCATCACAAGGAATTAGCTCACGGTCACAAAAGAAAGAAGAAGACTCACCAAGGAGACGAGGTGTCACTTTACCTCTCAAACCCTGTGGTATCTCTAAAACAAAATCCATTTGCCGAATGGGATGAGATGAAGTTTGTGTTTCCCTGCCTGTATAAATATGCACTTCAATATTTACCTGTAGTAGCAACGTCGGTGCCGAGCGAAAGTCTTTTTTCCAAAGCGGGTTTTACGATGTGCAAAGCAAGGAACCGATTATCTCCTAAATATATTGAGCAACTGCTCTTTTTAGGAAATTTAAATAAGGAAGAATTTTTTATATAGCTTTCAATAATAAAACATAAAGAAAACCTGGTTTTATATTATTAAAAAAAAAATCCTGAAACCTATCGATATGAGTAGGTATCGATACTTTTTGGTTACTTATATGAGTAGTATCGCAAAATGATATGAGTACTATTTATATGAGTAGGTATCGATACCTTACAGGTATCGGAACATCCCTAGTCAGAGCACCAATTCAGGAAATGTAAATAGCTCAATTTCAGCACGTCAAGAAAGGCTCGCAGTGCAATCACGTGCATACACCACAGGATAGGTTTTAAGGAAAATAAGTACAAAAATAAAATGTAAGTAAGGATTGTCACAAGGATTTAATCAATGAAAAAGACAGTAATGAATCTTTAAGTGTATGGGTGTTTAAAGAATTTAAAAAAAGCAGTCCTAAATTGACCTATCCTTCGGAGTATGCCGTGAGAGCTTTTGGAATTATAAATTCGGAAGCAAACAAATTCCTGGAAGAGCATGCTCACCGTCCTGGAGTTACTTGAAAAATTATCTTGATTCCATAAATTTATTTGCTTTCATGAGCTGCGATACTCACAGAGACATAATCTCTGAACATTTTATAATCTTAACTCTTAAAATTGTGATATTTAATTGGTGCTCTAAGATAAACAAAATTTTGAAAGGAACAGATGTGTTCCGACTGCAAAATCTTACTTTGCCTTTAATGCAAAGCAAGGCATATGTTAAATATAAAACAAAATTGAAAAATAAAAAGCCTCGTAAGTAAATCGAATTTCATTTCATACACCTTTATTATTAATTTAATTAATAATATAAAACCCCTGAAATTCCTAGAAAGCCTTCTAATGGGGCGATTACATTTGCCAACATGCAGGGCCTGATTTGGCATACATTGCTGATTATTAAGACTGAGTGATTATATTCTCTTTGCGTACTGACTAACCTTCTGACAGGTGTCATAGTCATACCTGTTAATTTTAATACTCTAAGCTTTGCTGGTTATCTTGAATATATCATTACAATATACTCAGATAACCAGCAGTGTATGTCAAATCGGGCCCCATAAATAGGGCGTCTAATCGATCCTGTTAGCACAGATGTAATTAATAGGTATACTATAATCAAAGAGTTATTAATCTGTGTACTACATCTAGTACCACTTTTCATGCCACTGATATTTTTTCGTTTTGTTTTATTTTTTAATAAAGGTGGTAGTTTTTCTGCTATATTAATAAAAAAAATATTAATTTTATATGTATACTTGCTTATATTAACCTTAAATACTGAGTGTTCATTCTATCTTTGTACTTAACTATTTGTTAAAGTTTATTATTATATTTTAATTATATTTTATATTCTTATTATAACAAAAAAAATATCAAATAACTCTAAAATAGTGAGCACTAAGCTTAACAGTGGCGGGCGCAGTCGGGAGAATGTTCTTGTCCGGCGCACTATCACTCACTTCACTTTGGTTTTGCACTGCACTTCTGTTGTCTTTCAATGTTTTTGAGTCCGAGGCAAACGGAATGAAGCCGAAAATTACTTTTACAAATAGCCGCGACCGCGTCGTGTTCGCAGCGAGACGCTTTACGGCGGTGCGTACGCGGGACGCGGTAGGGTCGGCGACCGGCACCAACCGGCACGGGCTGGTTCTCAAAGCGGACTGATATTCATACTAATCTATGGCGGACTGGTGTTGCGCGGCGCGAGCAGGCGGGGTAAGGTCGGTGGGACGCAGTGTCTCCAATATATGTAAATTGAGAAGTACCGTGTTGCAAGGGTAAAAATACGGTGTTTCTAGAAAAAATACGGTGAATCTACTAAAAGTGTACCGTGTAATTTTTGAAAGGAAAAAAACAACATTAAGAACCAAATTGTCTGAATATATTTAATTAACAAAGAAAATTGAAAGAGGTAACATATGGAACATAATATTATTCTGAATCAGACTCTCCTAGCACGACAGTGTCTTTTTCGTAAATAGATTTATTCATTTTTGACAACATGTCGTTAGTTGGCCTGAAATCCACACAGGTTTTGCCATTTCTTTTAATCGATTGCTGGGTGAAAATATTCCCTTTTATTGTTTTAGTTAGAAGTTTGTTGGAAAATTTCTCCATTCGTCATCTAATATTTGTTGTTTATCCAGTGTTTTAGGACTAACGCGTGGCAAAATGTTAAATAACGTCGATAATGTAGATAGCCTTGCATCAGCCGACGCCGACATACACAATTCTGGGCGCAATTTAGCCAAAGCAGTCAGCACTGGGTCGTTGAGACTGTACCTCTTTCTGATACCCACACAGGCAACGACGATAAATTTTCTGCAGTTGATTTTGAACTCTTGCAAAATATCTTGTTTGTCTAAAATTTCTGGCAACTCCAACTGCCTACTAACTCCCAGTCCCAGATACATATCTTCCAAATCCAGGTAATGAGTGGTATTTGTTGGATCAATATCGTCGAGTTTTGTTACTTGCACATAAGATCGCAGCATGAACGAGGAGAGCAGTTCTCTGTAAACTTGCGCCATCTTATCGTGCATGTCAATTATTACCGTCGATTCACTTTGAAAGTATTTATTGACGTCTGTAAATTTCGGTAGTATCCATGCCAAAAAATAATAATAAGCTTTCGTGATAGGGTCCTGCAATCTTTTATGAATGTCTAAACATTCGCTATCCTCGAGCCATTTTCCATCAAAATAAAGCCGCAGCGCGTCCCATTGCTCTAAGATTCTATTTACAACTGAAACCAGAGAGAGCCATCGGGTCTGCGCAGGCCTTAATATTTTATGTACTTCCGTTTCCGTAAACAGCTGGAAGTCTTTAAATTCTGCTTGGCGTTTGCTACTCAGTTTAAAATAATTATATATTGCTCGAGCGAACTTTTCAGTGTCTGGTGGTAATTTCTTCGAGGCATCGCTTGCACATAAATGCAAGGAACTTAAGTATTACATGCACTTAAGTACTATATGCACTTAAGTACCGTGATGCCGGGGCACTTCTCACGAAATAGACTCGATACAGAATTTCTACAACCCATCATCGTATTGCATCCATCTGATCCGAAGCCTACGATGTTATCCAGAGGGATTGAATACTTTTCAAATGACTGAATTACCAAGTTAAAGAGATGATGTGCATTAGCAGAATAATCATTTTGGCTGTATTCAAAAAGTTGTATTAAGTCCCAGAAGCGGCTTAAAATCTTACCGTGGCTACAATCGTAATATCGTACTGTAACACTTTTTTTTGGGAAGCTGAAAGTAACACTTACTTACTGTTAAAATTTATCCTGTTTTCATTCTAAATGCCTTCTAACTCGTATGTTGAGGCCTCGCATTCATATTTACATTCTTATTACGTTGCATTTACAACAAACTTAACCTTTTCTGTCTTAATTCACTTAAATACAAACTAAATATTGGAAGTAAAAACAATCAAATGTAGGTTATATGGACCCGGCTGACGTTGACGTTTCTGTAGAATTGACAATTGACAGATCAACTAACTTATCGGAAACTTCGTTCCGTTTCGCACTCGCGAGTGTTGTAATCTATGGCTTGCTGAACTTTCGATGTTTAAGTAAACAAATCTTTTGGTATATTGTTCTTTTTAGGTTTCTGGAGTGGTATTATTCAGCCACTTAACTTATTAGAGTCTGTAGAATTGTTTCAGCTGGATTTATAAAATATTTAAATTAGGTATATTTTCTTAATTTGTTGTGGAGTAAATTCTAAACGGTAGAATGGAATGGTTTGTACTTGAAGGGTGCGTTCTGAATGAATGTAGCTGCATCTTGTATTTAATGTAAATTATGATTTCATAATTGTTTTCAAAATAAATGAGATATTAAAGTCAAAAAATATTGGACTAACTGCTTGTTGAATATCTGTAAGTTGCTGGCCCCTGAGTTTTATTGGAAGAGTTTATTTGATTGAAATCGTTGGGAAGTTTGGAAGGTCTCGGATATTATGTATGGTTTCCGAACACTGATTCCGGAAGCTATTCTGTGTGTGAACCCTGTTCCGTTTTCTGGTGACCTGCGACTTTGGTAGCTTGGAAGAGGCCATTTTGATGGCTGGGCGTTCATCGACCGAACCCGGTCGGTGACCTGTTGTTATTTTTTTGCTGTCTGATACTGTGTCTGGATATCCTGGTGGTCCAAAGGATTCATTTGGGCGTTTCTGGAAGTTTTCTGCAGACCACGCGTTGGTCGCGTGTGCTGTTTGTCCTTGCCTGGGTTTGAGGCTCGATTGGCGTGCTGGCCGATTGTGGTTTTGTGCTGTGGCTGTGCGCTTGATTTGCAACACCTCCCTTACAAGGAGGTGTTCTGTCCTGAGGGGACAGTGGGTGTTTTTTCTCCTTACTGGGAGACGCTGCAAGTTTTTATCCTGAGGGGACTGTGGCTGTTCTGTCCTAAGGGGACTGTGGCTGTTTTGTCTCTACGTGGAGACGCTGCAAGTTTTGGTGTGGAGGCGCGTGAGGAGCGTCCGGTTTATTTAATTAATTATTATTTTTCTGTTTTGACTACCGTTCAGGTTATATTTTAGGACCGGTCCAACAAGCCAACAACCCCCCCCCCATATTTCTTTTTCTTTTCCTTTATAGATTAACCCAAATTTTTGTTGTGTTAATAAATAAATGCTTCAACTTTCTTCATTCTAGGATATTATCCCTTCTGTACTCTATTTTGAATGATCCTTCATCTCCAACTTATCTAAAACACAATTTTCATTATCGCTACACATCACTGAATAGAGTACTTCGTTCTTCTGAAAACTTAAACTTGGATATTCCATCTATCAAATCCTGTTTCTATCAAAATTCTTTTACATGTCAGGCAATATCACTCTGGAACGCCCTGCCACTCGAAATTAAAAAAGCGCCTTCTAAAAACGTCTTCAAAAGATTGGTCAGAGAATTTTATTTGAAGTCAGTCATCAACTAATTTCGTTTCTGTCTATCACCTCTCAACATAATAAGTGTATTTTATGTATTATATTTGTATTTGTATGTATATATTATTATTATATTTATACTTATATTTTTATTATATTTATAATTATATGTAAGATATTGTATTTTTGTAGTTTACAATATATTTTATGTGTGAATTATGTATATCTTATTATATTTATATGTACAGTACCTAGTCCTAGTTGTTAAGAATTTCTTTAAAAGTTTATACGCACGCTTTAGATACAGTTCGCGTTAAAATTTTGTTACGAAAATATAATATTGTTGCCACCTACTAAAAATTCTCACCATCAGCCAGGGTTGACTGGTAGAGAATGCCTCCAGGCATTAAGTCCGCCCTTTGTACAACTTTTATGTTGTAACAATAAAGTATAAATAAATAAATAAATAAACTTTAAAACTTTTTTTTATTTTCTCTACTCTCTCTCCCGGGAAACCGGCTACATGGCGCCCAACGTGGGGCAAATTGTTGGCTTGTGGAGGTTCTCCCTGTCACTGGTCTCTCGCTCAGTGATGGATTGATCGGTCGCTTTCTTAAAAATGTTTTTTTGAACTTTTTCTTGTATGATGTTCGTTGTTCTGAATACTGTTTCTGTACTGTGTTAACAACTATTACTTAATTTTGTTTTTGTATACAGCCATAGTTATATAGTTTAAACTATAATCTTAGTGGCCTAAGTTATTTTGTTGTATTATAACATTTAGGATTAACCGTATTATTAATAATGTCTGAGGAACGCCCCATTCGGTTTAATTTGTTAAACAAAGATGAGTTGATCTATGAGGTGACTATTCGTAATGCTGTGCCTGAGACCACGGTGGGACGCTTGCGGGCACAAATATCACGCCTGGCGAAGGAGCTTCCTAGCGATGAGGTGAATGAGTTTGAGGGAGACGTGGAAGCTGAGTTAAAAATAATTTCACATAAGGTAACTGAACTGGAGGAGCTTCTTGAAACTAAACCTCTTCTTCTCAAGAAGGTCAATAGAATTCAAGCGCTGGGTAATCACCTTTTTCATCGTTTGAGTCGCGTTGAACCGGACACTGAAGAGTCACAGCTTCTTAAGGTTCGATTGGATAGTCTTCTTCTCAGTTTGTTACAACGGGTTGATCGGATGACATTTACTTTTCGTAGTAGTTTTGATTTTAAACCGGCTGTGGAGTCTGCTTCTGCTGAAAAAGAATCTGTTTCTGCTGAAAAGGAGTCTGTTGGGGCTGTGCCTATTGTAACTTGCAGTAGGTTATCTTCTGTTTTATCACTTAATCTTAAGTTTAGTGGTAAGGATAGTGTTCAGGAATTCACTGTACGGGTTGAGGAGTTGTGCAGGTCTCGGGATATATCCAGGGAAAAATTATTTAATTCTGCATCTGAGTTGTTCTTAGGTGAAGCTTTGTTTTGGTATCGTAGTGTCTGTAGTGAGGTAAGGAACTGGGAGGAGCTGAAGGCCTTGCTGTTGGAGGAATTTCTGCCCTGTAATTATGATCATAGGTTGCTCTAGGAGATCCGGTCTAGGACTCAGGGTCCTGATGAATCTATTTCTAGTTATTTATGTATTATGCATAATTACTTTTCTCGTTTGCGGAAGCCTTTAGATGAAGCTGAAAAGTTAAATATAGTTAGGTATAATATTAGACCCTCTTATTTCATTCCTTTGGCGAACCTGGATATTCAATCTTGGGCGGAACTGAAGAAGCATGGTCGACAGCTGGAGGCAGCGCGGCAGATGGCGGATTGTTTCTGCGAGCCACCGAGAAATCTGCAGAATGTTGTAGCCCCTGACCTTGCTTACAAATGGAAAACTACTCGTCCTCGTTGTGAAGCCGTTGCTAAGGATGTGGAGAAGTTCTGCGTGAGGTGTCGTGTGAATGACCACACACTTTTGAACTGTACTGCGCCGCGTATTGTTGTTTGCTTCAAATGTGGTGAAAAGGGAGTTACTGTTCTGAATTGTCCTAAGTGTGCTGTTAAGAAAACTGTTCCTGCGGATTCAAAAAACGCATAAGGAGGGGTCGTCGTTGTGATGCTAAGTCTGACCGGGAGTGGCGAGATTGGTGTGCATATGTACGGGATTTCTTTCAATCTAGCCGGACTAAGGTATCTACGGTTGGCCCCCTGGACAAACAGGATGCTCGTCCTTATTTGAAAGTTGAAATTGGTGGTGTTCCGTTTTATGGGTTGATGGATTCTGGTTCTGAAATTTCTATTATTGGTGGTTCTGCTGTTGATTATTTTACTCATCTGGCTGACCTGCACAAGTCTGATTCTATAGATTCTGTAGTGACTGCGAATGGTTCTACTTCTCCTGTCACTGGTTATATGTTTTTGCCTGTTGTTGTGAATGGTGTTCTGCGTGTGATTAAGTTTTTTGTGATTCCTGGTGTGTCGTCTTCTTTGTTATTTGGTATTAATTTTTGGAAAGCTTTTGAGGTGGCGCCTGATGTCTTGCAACTTGTAGCCCGCACTGACCTGGTAGATTTTCGCAATCCTACTGATGCTGAAGTGTCGCAGGTGAATCGTTTACATCCGTTCGATGATTTATCGGAGGAGCAGAAGAAGCTAGCGGCGGACGCGTGTAAGATGTTTGAGGAAATTTCTGCTGAAAAGAAAGGTCTTGGTAGAACTCATTTGATTTCTCATCATATTGACACTGGAGATGCTGTCCCGATAAAGCAACGCTATTATGTGATGTCTCCCGATAAGCTTCGTGAACTGAACAAACAGCTAGATGAGATGATTGCGTTGGATGTGGTCGAGCCAAGTTGTAGTCCGTGGAATAATCCTATCACCATGGCCCCTAAGGCTGATGGGACGTTGCGTTTCTGTCTGGATAGTAGGAAACTTAATGAGGTTTCTAAACATGATGCTTATCCTTTACCGTATATAAATAATATTTTAGATCAACTTCGTGATTCTCGTTTTCTTTCTTCTATTGATTTGAAGGCGGCTTTTTGGCAGATACCTTTAACTCCTTCCTCTAAGGAGAAGACTGCGTTTACTGTCCCTGGGCGAGGATTGTTTCAATTTAAGGTTATGTGTTTTGGTCTGACGTCTGCGCCGGCGACGCAGCAGCGCCTGATGGATAAGTTGTTTGGTCCAGAATTTGATGGGCGTGTGTTTATTTATTTAGATGATATTGTTGTAGTGAGTAAAACTTTCGAGGAGCATATTGAACTCCTCAAGGAGGTTTTTGAGCGTCTGAGGTCTGCAAATCTTACTGTTAGTCTGTCGAAGTGTTGTCTGTTTAGGAAGCAGCTGAAATATTTAGGTTATGTTGTGGATGAATTGGGGTTGAGGACTGATCCTGAAAAGGTTAAAGCCATTACGGACTTTCCGATTCCTACATGTGCAAAGGACGTGAAAAGATTTCTGGGTACTGCATCTTATTATAGGCGATTTATTCGGGGTTTTAGTACTATCGCTGCACCTTTAAACGCTTTAACATCTACTCGAAAAAATCGGCCTCCTTTTGTATGGTCTCCTGAAGCTGAGCTTGCGTTTCTGCAGTTGAAAAGTGCTTTGACGTCTGCACCAGTGTTGGCTTGTCCGGATTTTTCTCTTCCTTTTATTGTGCATGCTGATGCCTCGGATGTAGGTATAGGTGGGATGTTAACTCAGATTTTTGATGGGGAGGAGCACCCTATCGCGTATTATAGTCGTTCTTTGAATAGGCCTGAGCGAAACTATTCCGCTACGGAGCGGGAGGCTTTGGCTGTCGTGCAGGTTGTTGAGCATTTTCGGCCGTATCTGGAAGGCCCTAAACCTTTTAAGATAATTACCGATCATGCAAGTTTGAAGTGGTTTCTGAATTTACGGAATCCTACTGGGCGTCTGGAACGTTGGGGTTGTAGGCTTTCTCCGTACAACTTTATTATTGAGCATCGGCGTGGAAAGGAACATTTGATTCCAGATTCTTTGTCTCGAGCTGTACCTGTGTCTGCTGTGAATATTTCCTCGATGGATCCTTGGTTTAAGAATCTTTACTGTCGCTGTAGGGAAAGGCCCCAAACCTGTCCTAATTACCAGATCATAGACGGCAAACTCTATCGCTACACCAAGAGTAGAACAAAGTTGACTGGGGATTTTGATTGGAAGGAGGTTGTTCCCTTGGAGGAAAGGCAGCGTCTGATTTCTGAATATCATGATTCTCCTTTGGGTGCGCATTTAGGAGTGGAGAAGACTTTTAAACGGCTGCGTCTGCATTTTTACTGGCCTGCTATGTATAAGGATGTTGAGGAGTACATCTCGAAGTGCTCAACTTGTAAGGCTTACAAACACCCTAACCAAACTACTCCAGGTCTGTTTGGTAGTCCTAAGGTTTGTCGCAGACCTTTTCAGTGTATCAGCGTAGACTTAGTTGGTCCACTGCCCAGGTCGCGACAGCAGAATGAGTATCTCCTTGTTGTTGTGTGCTGTTTCTCGAAGTATGTTCTGATGTTCCCTCTGAGGCGTGCGACTAGCAAGGTGGTGGCGCAACGCTTAGAGGATAATGTTTTCTTGGTTCACGGGGTTCCCCAAACTGTTATTGTAGATAATGGGCCGCAATTTATAGGTCGTGAAGTGAAGGCGTTATTCTTAAAATACCGCATTCCGCAAATACATTATACTCCGACTTATTGCCCGCAGGTTAATACAGTGGAGCGGTATAACCGTACTATTGTCACTGCTATAGCTGCACTTGTAGGTTCTGATCAGCGAAGTTGGGATTCTCATCTCTGTGAAATTCAGTTTGCTATGAATACTGCTGTTAATGATACTACTACCTTCACACCTTTTCTTTTGGTGCATGGACGTGAGGCTGTTGTTAGTGGAAATGTCTATGGAGACAGTGAAGATCTGGACGATATCGTGATTGGTTCCCGAGCTGACTACGTCGATAAGCTGGGTGAGCTGAAGGATTTGTTTCTGAAGGTGGATAGGGAACTGAAGAAGTCCCATTTTCGGAACGCTCGGTATTACAATAGGCGTAGGAGGGATGTGAACTTTGAAGAGGGAGATGTAGTTTGGCGTCGCACCCACGTGCGAAGTGACGCTGCTAAACACTTTTCGTACAAACTGGCACCTCGGTTTGAAAAGTGTAGGATAATTAAAAAGTTATCCAGGCTTGTGTATTTGCTGGAGGATGAGAGTGGGAAGAGGAGTGACTGTCATGTGAAGGATATTAAAAGCCTGGATTAATTTTTATTAGGTAGAGGTAGGCTTTGTTGTGTTCTGTTAGGTAATTGTAAGGGTTGTTGGCTAGTGTTAGGTATGTTTAGTAATTATAGGTGTTGCTGGTTATATTCGAGTAGGTGGCTGTAGGTATGCTGTTGTATTATTGTGTTAAGATAGGTGTTTAAACGCTGGAGGGCCAGCGTGAATTTCTCTCGTTTTCTCCTCGCGAAATTCTGGTGGGTGACGGGGTACTGTAACACTTTTTTTTGGGAAGCTGAAAGTAACACTTACTTACTGTTAAAATTTATCCTGTTTTCATTCTAAATGCCTTCTAACTCGTATGTTGAGGACTCGCATTCATATTTACATTCTTATTACGTTGCATTTACAACAAACTTAACCTTTTCTGTCTTAATTCACTTAAATACAAACTAAATATTGGAAGTAAAAACCATAAGAATAAATAATAATTACATAGAACGGAAACTCCCGCTCAAAACGGGCTCAAGGTCACGATATTAGCCTACACTTTAATTTCGGCTAAGCCGACTACTGAAGACGGGCTGTCTCGGACGGGCGCGTCAATTACAATAACGGCGCCAAGTTAATGTGGTGTGTTTGGTTGTACAAACAATTCTAAAACAATGCCAAACTTAAGTTTTTTTAGTTTGCCCAAAGATGATGCAAGATAAGTTATATTTTTTAAATATTATTCCTTTTCCGTACCTAATTTATCAAAAGGATGTGACCAGTTCTTTTTGTGTAGCCAATTGTTTCACTTTCACTCAATTATAAAAAAAATGTTAGATAACTACAGCATTTTAACATGTCGCCAAAATATTTTTTAATAGCCCCCGCCATCGGTCATTGAAACTTTCTCGATTGTTTTGTCTCGCGATTGCGGCGCCGCGGCACTGGCGCACGCACGTTATACTTAATATGTAATTCGTTTATTTTAAACCTACACTACGTAAGTACTTACACCTATGTAGGTAAGTAATACTTACTTAAATGGCTTCATTTGGTATGGTACTCATAATAATTTATTATTCATGAGCAGGTATTTATAGTGTAGGTAAGTATTTATAATTCTCATACTTTGTAATACTAAACTAAAATAATGATTTTTAAGTAAAGGAAAACTTATATTTTAGCTACCTATATTATCTATAAAAAAGCAGTATTAACAGTTGACAACCCTGTCAACACGCCTGGGCGACAGAGGGGCGTAACGAGGTGAAGCGGGAAGTAGGTATAAAAATAGCGGCGTTTTCCACCCGGTCAAAGGAGATTCCGTTCTATGTAATTATTATTTATTCTTATGGTAAAAACAATCAAATGTAGGTTATATGGACCCGGCTGACGTTGACGTTTCTGTAGAATTGACAATTGACAGATCAACTAACTTATCGGAAACTTCGTTCGGTTTCGCACTCGCGAGTGTTGTAATCTATGGCTTGCTGAACTTTCGATGTTTAAGTAAACAAATCTTTTGGTATATTGTTCTTTTTAGGTTTCTGGAGTGGTATTTAGGGCATGCAATTCGGATATCCGGATATCCATATTATTCGGATATTCGCCACATTTACTATTCGAATAATATCTATAGAATTATTCGGTTTTTTCGAACATTTCGAATACTTAATTTTTAATTTTGTTTGGTAAAAATATCCGAACTCAAACTTTACTAAATGGCGATTAGAACACGCATAACCGATCTTGTGTCTTCGTAAGGTTAAACTCAACAAGGTTAAGTCGACCCCATTCCGAGACCCGCTCCAGAGAGTTCTCGACTTCAGACACAAGTTTGATTCTGCTTTCCTCTACTTGTGACTGAGAGGCATTGGCTCGACAGGTGTATAGTGCGTCCACCGTACCATCATCCGCATAACAATGAATACTGCGTGACAGTTGCAGCATGTCATTGATATGCAGAATGAATAGTGTTGGAGACAGCACTGAGCCTTGGGGAACACCGGCGTTAATGGGCTTTATATCTGAGCAGCATCCGTCAACTACGAACTTAATCTGCCGCTCAGACAAAAAGCTTGCCACCCAGTTGCATAGCCTCACGGGAAGACCGTAAGATGGAAGCTTCGCGAGAAGGGCCCTGTGCCAGACCCGGTCAAAGGCCTTTGCGATATCCAGGCTGACTGCCAGAGCCTCCCCATTGCCCTCGACGGCTTCAGCCCAGCGGTGTGTGAGGTACACCAAGAGATCACCGGCCGACTCTCGAGACACTTAGGGAGCTGCATGTTTATAACACGCTCCATCAATTTAGGGAGCAGGGAGGTTATCGCAATGGGCCTGTAATTGGACGGGTCACTGCGGTCACCTTTTTTCGGAATTGGGTGTACTAGGGCTACCTTCCACGAAGACGGTACTTTACTAGTGGTGTAGGAAAGCGAGAATAAGCGCGTTAAGACGGGAGCACACCTCTTTAATACGATCGCGGGGATATCATCCGGCCCGCTCGACTTCTTGACATCGAGGGCTTGCAGAGCTCGTCTGACGGCCTTTTGAGTGAAGCGCACGTCCTTCATCGAGCTCTCACACTGCCTGATGGTCGGCGGTGTGGCACCTCCGTCGTCCAGAATCGAGTTTGAGGCAAACAGGGTGCCCAGGAGATCGGCGTTCCCTTTTGCCGTGTGAGCCAGAGTATCGTCCGGTTTGCGTAGAGATGGAAATGACGGCCGACAGAAGTTTCCTTCGACATCCTTGGCCAGCGACCAAAAAGCTCGACTCCCGCACGGGTAGCTTGATAGACGCTGGCCAATTCTGCCGACGTGCCTAAACTTCGCCTTGGCTATGTGCTTCTTTGCTGAACGGGAGGCAGCGTTGAATTTTTTCCGGAGCTTAGACGTTTCGGGGTCCTTACGCGTGTGCGCATCAGCCCAAGTTTTGAAAGCCTCTTGCTTAAGGTTTGAGGCCTTAGCGCAAGACCCATTAAACCAGGGCTTGTTTCGTCCGCCAATGGATACTACAGAGCTGGGAATAAAACCAATCATGCCCTGTCATATGACATCGGCTATCGATTCCGCACACGTGACAGGATCACTCGAGGTGAAGCACAGCTGCCTCCAGGGGTAGGAGGCCAGGAATTCCCGGAGTACGTCCCAGTGCGCTGACTCGTAATGCCAGACTTGACGCTTCCCATTGGGTCGAGAACCTTCTGGGGGCGTCAAGGGTACGGCAGAACTTACCAGGCAATGGTCAGAGGTCCCAAGTGGAGCCCCGACCGTCACCTGGTAGTCGGATGGATGGGTGGTCAGCAGAAGGTCCAGCAGAGAGGCAGTATGGGTTTCAATATCCGGTACTCTGGTGAAAGTATGTACCACCTGCGTCAACCCATATGCCAAGGAGAAGTTGAAAGCGGCCCTGCCAACAAAGTCAGTGGTTCTGGATCCCAACCATTCGGTGTGGTGCGCGTTGAAGTCACCCAAAACCAGCAGCTCAGCCGAGGGACACTGCTCCAGCACTCTTTAGGACGTGCTCAAATAATCGAGTCGTCTCTGCTTACCAATTTAACGAAAATTTGACTACATGTGACCTTGTGACCCCTATATCTCCGGTCCCTTTTGTTTGACCCACGGAGCTGAAATTCAAACTTGATCGAGGTACTAAACTAAGGTATCTACTGATCAAATTTGAAGTCAATCGGTCCAGTAGGTCCGAAGATATCCTGTCGACAGACTAACATACAGACAGACATCCTACCAAAACCATTTATCTCCTAATGTTACGCAGGAGGAAGTTAATGAAGTAGTATTCGAAAAATTCGTATTATTCGAAGTATTCGAATAATATTTTTTTTTTCTATTCGAAATATCCGAATACCTTTTTCGAACGAATAATTGCATGCCCTAGTGGTATTATTCAGCCACTTAACTTATTAGAGTCTGTAGAATTGTTTCAGCTGGATTTATAAAATATTTAAATTAGGTATATTTTCTTAATTTGTTGTGGAGTAAATTCTAAACGGTAGAATGGAATGGTTTGTACTTGAAGGGTGCGTTCTGAATGAATGTAGCTGCATCTTGTATTTAATGTAAATTATGATTTCATAATTGTTTTCAAAATAAATGAGATATTAAAGTCAAAAAATATTGGACTAACTGCTTGTTGAATATCTGTAAGTTGCTGGCCCCTGAGTTTTATTGGAAGAGTTTATTTGATTGAAATCGTTGGGAAGTTTGGAAGGTCTCGGATATTATGTATGGTTTCCGAACACTGATTCCGGAAGCTATTCTGTGTGTGAACCCTGTTCCGTTTTCTGGTGACCTGCGACTTTGGTAGCTTGGAAGAGGCCATTTTGATGGCTGGGCGTTCATCGACCGAACCCGGTCGGTGACCTGTTGTTATTTTTTTGCTGTCTGATACTGTGTCTGGATATCCTGGTGGTCCAAAGGATTCATTTGGGCGTTTCTGGAAGTTTTCTGCAGACCACGCGTTGGTCGCGTGTGCTGTTTGTCCTTGCCTGGGTTTGAGGCTCGATTGGCGTGCTGGCCGATTGTGGTTTTGTGCTGTGGCTGTGCGCTTGATTTGCAACACCTCCCTTACAAGGAGGTGTTCTGTCCTGAGGGGACAGTGGGTGTTTTTTCTCCTTACTGGGAGACGCTGCAAGTTTTTATCCTGAGGGGACTGTGGCTGTTCTGTCCTAAGGGGACTGTGGCTGTTTTGTCTCTACGTGGAGACGCTGCAAGTTTTGGTGTGGAGGCGCGTGAGGAGCGTCCGGTTTATTTAATTAATTATTATTTTTCTGTTTTGACTACCGTTCAGGTTATATTTTAGGACCGGTCCAACAAGCCAACAACCCCCCCCATATTTCTTTTTCTTTTCCTTTATAGATTAACCCAAATTTTTGTTGTGTTAATAAATAAATGCTTCAACTTTAAAACTTTTTTTATTTTCTCTACTCTCTCTCCCGGGAAACCGGCTACAGTACTACTACGCACATAGTTTTCACCACTGCAATGTCGGTGCTTTCATCTATGAGCACTGAAAACTTACAATTTTGTAGATCACGAGCCAATGTATCCTTTTCGCTTCTTCCAACTACATTGTTAATGACTGCTTGAGCTTTCGTATGTTTCAGCTTAAATTTTTTTGCAACTTCTGGATCAATAAAAGTAACCGATATAAGATCACATAAATGGTCTGCCACTTGTTGAGATATTTTGTGTTCAGCTATAAAAGCTGCAAATTTTATTTCAGCTACTTTACATTTTTCATCAAGCGTCGTCGGCGCCTTTTTGAACGCACTTTCTATGGTAGGTTGAATAGAGGATTTTGAAGTAGAACTCAATAATAACTTCTCTTTTTGTTCATGTTTTGTGCTACAACCATGTCTTTTAAGAACACTCATTTCTGCGCTGATACTTGAGTCACAAATTGAACAAATTGCTTTATATTCATCTTTGGGATGTTTTTTTAACCACGTAGAAAATTCTTTCAGTTTACACCATTCAACTTTAAACTTTTGTTTGTAATGCTTCCTTTTTATTCCAACTCTGGATGTTTTTGTAGAACAAGTTGGTCTTGTGTTGCTGTCATAACTTTCAGAACCACTCTCCATTGTGAAACTTAACAGTACTACCTACTACCTCACTAAATAAAAATACTATAACAACTATTGAATGAACTTAAAACCACAAAATCTCTCTCTATTACTTTAAAATTACATTGAAGTTGAAACAGTTTTTAGATTTAAATGCTTACTACGTACGTATTCGTCACTCGCTGTAGTTAGATCTAATTAGAAGTAAAACAGTGTAGGTGGGTCTAGGCAGCCAATTTAAAGTCATTCATCCATCACACATACAAATTACTTTCTTTCCTTTATTTAAATAAGGACGAGAATGGATTGCGTGGTGCAGGCATACTTTTAGATATTGGGGATTCCCCTGGCAACCAGGAGCAGTGTTGCCACTACAAAATTTATTAAATTGACTGACTGGAGATTCGTTTTACGCAATACATGATGAAATATTTACAACAACGTAATTACGGTGATATGTGACACGGTAATACACTATTACCTTGACGGTAGATAGAGACCAGATTACGGTGCATCTACGGTAATTACCGTGTATATGGAGACACTGGTGGGACGTCACGTTTCGCGTGAACAATTAAGGGGCATGCAGTGCCCAACGACCTTGGACATTTCACCTTTGCTCAAATTTAGTGCCATATAGTGGTAAATTATTGTACTGCAGTAAATGGTTGAAAGATTAATAAGAACACAGGTGTTATAAATCAATTTAACTTATTTTGCTTACTTTTAAATTGCCTCTGAGAGACAGTTTTGTAAAGCAGTATAAGTCCGCTATATGTAGATACGATATAATTGGAAGAAATAATAATATATAAATAAATAGTTAGAAAGACGTAGTTTTGAAAGTAGATTCATTTTAGGTCGGGTGCTGCAATGTGAGTGTGACTCGTTCTGAAGGTGTAAAGATGATCAGGTAAGTACCAACTAGTTCACAGAAAGGGTTATAGTCAGAAAGACGTAGTTTTGAAAGTAGATTCATTTTAGGTCGGGTACTGCAACGTGACACGTTCTGAAGATCTGAAGATGACCAGGTAAGTACCAACTAGTTCTCAGGAAGGGTTAAAGTGAGAAAGACGTAGTTTTGAAAGTAGATTCATTTTAGTTCGGGTGCTGCAACGTGACACGTTCTGAAGATCTGAAGATGACCAGGTAAGTACCAACTAGTTCACAGGAAGGGTTATAGTCAGTAAGACGTAGTTTTGAAAGTAGATTCATTTTAGGTCGGGTGCTGCAACGTGACACTTTCTGAAGGTCTGAAGATGACTAGGTAAGTACCAACTAGTTCTCAGGAAGGTTTAAAGTCAGAAAGACGTAATTTTGAAAGTAGATTTAAAGTATGAGTTTCATGTAACGACTTTATATTCTGGTTTAGAGATTGGAACATTTTCTGTTTTTTTTTTTTGCCTAAAACGAAAAAAAAAAATTAGAGTCCATTATAAGGTAGGTAAAATCATCATAGCCACGAAGGTCTCCATGAGCCCTTTGAAATGAGCACAAACATGGTAGTTCTACATAGCGCCATCAATAAGATGCCATACCCACCTTCGGAGTCCATCATCAGGAAAATGAAATCATCATAGCCACAAAGGTCTCAAGGAGCCCTTTGAAATGAGTACAAACACGGTAGTTCTACATAGCGCCATCACTAAGATGCCATACCCACCTTCGAAGTCCATCATCAGGTAGGTGAAATCATCATAGCCACAAAGGTATCAAGGAGCCCTTTGAAATGAGTACAAACACGGTAGTTCTACATAGCGCCATCACTAAGATGCCATACCCACCTTCGGAGTCCATCATCAGGTAGGTGAAATCATCATAGCCACAAAGGTCTCAAGGAGCCCTTTGAAATTAGTACAAACACGGTAGTTCTACATAGCGCCATCACTAAGATGCCATACCCACCTTTGGAGTTCAATGTAAGGGAGTGATGAAAAATAAAAATAAAAACATCTTAACAAAAATTTTGAAGGGCTCGGCCACGCTTCACTTTAGATTTATTTTTATATTTTGGCATCGTCAATTTCGTTTGGCATTTTGTTTTACATCTATGACATGAATGTAAAACAAAACTCAAAATATCATACGATATTAACGAGATATTCATCTTCAGCTCCGCAAATTCTAATGTTGACTATGTCTAAAATAAGTTTTCATTTATAAATGTCTGAAATTAATCACTTTTTGATATTATTTTGTGAAAATAACGCAAACGCAGTCCTCTCGTCGTAAAAGCCGAAGAGGCACTAAGGATAAGGAGCTTTGTTCCGCCTATGAAAAACGGGCATTGCGGGGGTGCTTCTTGCGGGGAGCTAGTGTATAATTGCGTTTTTCTTAATTTTCTTAAAATATGCGACGAAAATTAAAATTTTAATCAATACGATTTTGTAATTACAATGTAACAATTATTTCGATATGAAATTTGTGATAATCTATTGAGCCAATACAGAGAGAATTTTCAATTTAACTTCGAAAAAGAACAATTTTGTTTATTTATTTACAAAAATCCATCAAGTCTACAGAAAAATGAATCAATACGAAATGATGTTGATGAATTGAAATATAACTCGTATTTTTTTTACGTGAAGTGAACGAAAGGGTTCTCCAACAATCTTCTTTGAATGTAGGTGTTTTTTAGGATTTGAGCATTGCATTGGCCTTAATATAAGGCCACGCTCACTTTGAATGCGTTTTCGTACGAATTTCACTCGTACGTACACGTATGAACACGCACGAACAATCCCGACATTAGAAGTACTATGTAAGCGCTCAGACTGCGCACGACTAATTCGTACGTTAACGTACGTTTAGTTCCGACGTCCGAAACCAATCCGAACTTGCTCGGATTTTGAAATCTATTCGTACGTTTATCAAAGGCAAAAATGATGGATGTAGAAAAATTTATTAATTTAGTTTACGGTAATTAATGTTTGAGGGATCAAAGTGGCCGCACTTACCACTTACGTGACGTTCAACGTAAAGCATGGCAAGAAATAGCTGAAGAAATCAACATATCTGGTAAAATTAAATAAAATTTGTTTATTAACCTTTGAGGTTAAGTTACACTAACAAAACAGTTCTTAATTGTTATCGCGACTAAAATAGTTTTTAAGTATATCCCTGATATTGTGGGCTCTTGTTGAGCTTCTGTTCTCTCCTGCATTCATGAATCTATTTCTGTTTCTATTTTGTTGTTGTAATGTTTCTGTGGGCAATTCCTGAATACCTTCCTTATCAATTATTATGTTATGAAGTAAACATACACACTTTATTATGTTGTCAGCACGGTCGGGGTTTACTTCAATTGCTTTTAATAACAATCTCCACTTGCTACTCAAAATACCGAACGTACACTCAACAGTTTGCCGTGCATTTTTTAAACGTTTATTAAATATTTCTTCTTCGAGCCCTAAATTTCTTTGAGGATAAGGACGCATGAGATATGTCTTCAAAGGGTAAGCTTCATCACCAACTAAAAAATGAGGCAAAGCTATGTCAGTGCCTGGTAAAACTTTTTCCTGGCTTGCGTTGAACGCACCGTTTTCCAATTGCCTTGAGATATTTGAATGTGAAAATATTCCACCGCCACTCTCTTTGCCATATGCAAACTCTGCTCCTACATCTATAGCAATAAATCTATAGTTTGCATCTACAATAGCTTGCAGAACAATGGAGAAAAATGACTTGTAATTACGGAACATTCTGCCAGAGTGCATCGGGGCTTTTATTCTTATATGTTTACCGTCGATGCTGCCAGAACAATTAGGAAATCTCCATTTTTTCCAAAAATCATGAGTTATATTGACCATATCATTACTTGATGGAAACTTCATATGAATTTCTGATAGATTTTCCCAAACAGCATTACATGAACAGCATTCATGTACAATCAAACCAATCGCATTATTCGAAATCCTGAATGAATATTCAAGTGATCTGAACGATATACCAGTTGCCAGGTACCTGTAAATAAATACATTCTTTTTTCAGTTGAGGAGTTAAAAAATAAATGGCGAGGGCTACGAGATATTTTTGGTAAAGAACTGAAAAAAATCGTCAACAAAAAATCTGGTCAAGCAGCTGAAGGAGAACTGGACTCTAAATGGCCTTATTTTCAACAATTGTTATTTCTTCGAAGTACAATGTCTCGAAGTGACCTTAAAAGTAGTGTGCTAGACACAGATATTTCTGATGGAGAGAATAGCGAAAACACGAGTACAAATTCGGACGATGTTCCCTCTTCGCACTCCTTTGGTCAATGTTCGATGCCAAATGAGGAATAAATTCAAAGAAAAATGTTTAAATCTTCAAGAAAAGTGAAAAGACGTCAGACAGATGAAATCGATTCAAGATTATTGCAGATTGAAGAGGAGAAGTTAAGATACTTTAAAGAAAGTGCAAACGATCCTGATGCCCAGTTTCTAATGAGCCTTCTACCATTTTTAAAAGACATACCAAAACACGATAAATTAATGGTATGGTCAAAATTACAACAAGTTCTTATAAATGAACAAAATTCTATGTCCTCGGTATTGTTTGATAATAGTAATGTGAGTCAGTACAGTCAGTTCAGTGAGCCACAAAATAATTTAACAGAAGGACAATCTCTTCCACAACAATTATCAGATGGTGCTCTGACACAATATGTCATGCAATTCAATCCCACAGAATATTTTTTTTAATAAAGAGATCTACTTAAATTTTAAAATAAAGTTTATTTTACTCCCTTACCTTAAAGTTACAATTAATCGTTCTTCAGGTGATATTGTGTCGCGAAAGTTGCTGTATTTGGTTAGGTTAGGTCGTATAATGTTCACAATATATTCAAAAGTTTCTTTTGTCATTCGTACATAACCATGAAACATTTCAGCGTTACTATATAAGTCTTCCATAATATGGTGAAATTCACCGAAGAGATTTCTTTTTAAATATATTTCCCGCACCCATTCCGATCTACGAGGTCGCCGTCGAAGCCTTCTAGCAATAGAAGAATTTTCTAGAAGGTAACAATTATTCATGCTTAATGCTTATGCTCCTCTTCCGCCAAAGAGAACTTCACGAATGCAATATCACTATACGAACGTGACGGAGAAAAACGTATTTAGTGTGAGCGATCGAATCGTGCGACTTCTTACGTACTTTTACGTACGATTGAAATTAGTACAGATATAGAAATAGGAATTTATTCCAAACTGAGCGCAGCTTTAACATATATTTTCAATTCATTAATAAAGTAGTTAAAATAAACGAAAAACTTCTCATTCCCACGGGAAAATCTAAAAAGCGCGATATAACCGAATTCCACGCGGGCGAAGCCGCGGGCGGAAAGCTAGTTATCCTATAAACCTTAAACTAGATGAAACAATATAAATATTTTTTTTCACTAATTCATATCTGTCTAGCTATAATCTTTTGAAGGTTTCTCTTAAACTGATATTACTACATAATTAAATTTTATTTTAACTCTTCAGACCAGTTAATAATTAATCATTCTGGTGAACAAATTGATATGGATTTAGATCAATTTGAACGAGCTCACCGGGAATTTAAAATAAATTTATCTTACAATTCATTCGGACATCCATGTTCAGTATGTGACAGGTTGTGGTATAAAAATGATTTAAAAAACCATCTGATGAACATAAGGATATTCTCACAAAAATTATACCTAATTTACCTAAGGAAAATACTCAGCTTTGTAATACATGCGTCCAAGCTTTAAATAAAAATAATATACGTATGGATGTCAACGTACAATCTGGCAATGCCTGAAATTTTACCAACATTGGATTTAATTTCAGAAAGGCTTATATCACCAAGTATTACTTTCATGCAAATTAGAAGATTGAGGCATATAAGTGGCCAATATGGCATTTACGGTCAAATGATAAACGTGCCCGTTTCAATTAATAATATGGTTAAATCACTTCCAAGAAATGTTGATAACTATTATTGTATAAATGTCCATATTAAACGTAAAAAAATTCATCGATCTAGTTATTTACACGGTGTTATCAACAAACGTACAACCAAAACAATCAAAACTTGGCTGCAATTTTTAATTTCAACTCCCACAATGTACGATATTAAAATTGATGATTAATTTTTACTGATAACCAAATTCATGACCAAATTCAACAAGCTGATATCAGCTAACATATACCGATAGAAGAAAGTTTGACAGCACAACAACAGACATCAATTTGGGATGAAGAACAATATTTACGCATTGCACCTGGTGAAGAAAATGTACCTCACAGTTTATTATTCGATGAACACGCTGAAGAACTTTCTTTTCCAGCTTTCTTTTCTTTAGTTGGGTCAGTTCCATAATTTTAAAGATGATGTCAAAGTAACACCATTCATGATGGCTTCTAGTGAACTTAAAAGATCTGATCGTCGTGCGGAGATACCATATCATTTATTGTATATGGCAATGAAAATTATGAGAATTCGAGTTCGTGTCTCTCTTACAGTAGCTTTCAAACACGTTGGTATATATACTAAAATCACTAGACAGCAAAATGTTATTGAAAGAACATTAATTGCACCAAGAACTTATATAAAATATTTAGGAATTATCCTTGATTCCAAATCATCAGGTGATATGCATTGTGAACATGTTTCGAATAAATGAGAAAAATTATTAAATATTCACAAATATCTTACTGGTGTTTGGTGGGGCTCCCATCCACTTTCTTTAAAATTATTATATGACTCGATTGTTAGAAGCGTTTTGGATTACGCGACTCTTTTGTTAGGGCCATGTAATAAAACTGGTCTTAAAAAACTTGAGAGCATACAATCAAAACCGTTACGAATTATAGCTATGAAATCTAGCCCTATAAGTAAACGCATTACAAGTAGAATGTTGCGAACCATCTCTTCAGCTAAGATGACAAATGTTGTCTGATCGATATTTATTACATGCTCCAATTTTCAAATCATCCAATATTTCCTACTACATATTTGAAATATTAAACACTTCTTCATATTGGTCTCATAGAACCCCAACATGTCTACTCAATAGTTATCAGAAGTACTAGTCTCTTTTATTTCCTGTCTATAGATCTTCAACACTTCCATTGTTTGAATACAGCTTTGAATCAGTTACTAATCCTGTTAATGTTATTTATGATTTAAGTGTTTAAAAGAACAACCCCTATGCTAATGCCAAGTTTTACTTTTTTTAATTCCGGAACCAGTTCCAGAATTCCGGAGTCGACCCAGTAGTATCGTAACTTAGTTCCGGAATCGAAACTCATCCAATATTACATGCCCTACACACAACAAATGGCTGAAAAGTCAGTGGCCTGTCTACAGAAGAGAGTTTAAAAGTTATAGTGTTTAATCCACTATCGAAAATTAATAGAGCTTATATTATTATGAGGTTCTACATACATGACCCTCGCAAAAGGGTCATATTTAAACAGCCCTAACTCTCGAGTTATGCAATTAAGAACAATAAATTTTAACGTCTATTTGTAAGTAATATCCTTAAGTATTAGGAGAGTATTAAAAAAAAAAATATCAATGTGCTAGGTTTTGAAGTATGTTGAGAAAAATTAAAAAAAAAGAGTTATTTTTTTAATTTAAATTAGCATTATAATTTTTTCAGGAGGGGTAGACCCCCATATATTTTATTAAATGTCCAATATAATCATTTGGTTTCAAAGATGATCGCTTATATTTTAAATCAAAAACGAAGCTTAGAAACAAAGCTGGTAATGTCTACAGATGTTGAGTTTCAATTCCCGTAAAGTCCGCATCCTCCAGTAGTAAGATTCCATTTGAATAACTAAAATAGTCTTTTCTAAACCAGTCTTCAGTCCATAAATTTGCAAATAAATATATCAACACTGTCTAGGGATATTTCGTTTAGAGTTGTTTAATTCAAAAAATACTGGCTGGATTTTAAATCTTTTTTACAAGCATATATTTTAGGTCATTTTGAATGATTCCAAATTTGAATTTACGAAAATTAATTTAAAACAAAAGATATGCGCGGCAAACCTAGTGCAAGAGTCGAAAGGTTAAATTTATTAATCATGGTTTTTGATCGTTTTTTGTGGAAAATTAAAGTTTTATCACGAAAAAGTGATTAATTTTAAATTTATTAGCACTGTATGCATAATGAAGCGCCACCTTTTGACGAGAGACGAAATGTTAAGGGCAGTAGGCATGCTCTAAGCTGGAGCAACTCAACAGAGAACTGCTGATGAGATTGGGACAAAGCAAAACGTCATATCGAGGTATCACGATATCGTTCTACCGGTGAAGTGGCCGAAAGACACCCAGGCGGTAAGCGCAAAACCACCCAACGACAAGACCGATTTTTGCAAGTTGCTGCAAGAAGGCAACCAAATGTTACGGCCATGCAGTTGGTTCAAAGGCTTCAGTCTGAACACCAGTTGCTGGTGAGTGATCAAACTATGAGGAAAAGACTGCATGAAGCAAACCTTTATGCTCGCAGACCACTTCGTACTCCAACACTACGCCGAGGAAATCGCGGAATAAGATTGCAGTGGGCTCGTGAACATTTGTTGTGGGAAGATAACCAGTGGTTTGAACTGCTGTTTACTGATGAGTCCAGATTCGGTTTCCATCCTGATTCACGAAGAGTACGCGTATGGCGAGTTCCTGGTCGTGAAAGCCGTCTGCAACACCCTCAGGAAGTCCATCCATACCATGGCGGCACAATTATGGTCTAGGCGGGAATACGTGCTGGTGGACGAACGGATCTCGTTTGGATCAGAAACACCACGACGGCTGAAAAATACCGTGACCAGGTGCTAGCACCAATGATCTACCCCCATCGAGTGCAAATGGGCCAAGGATTCACGCTCATGCATGATAACGCCCGTCCGCATACAGCGCAAATGGTGACCAGGTGGCTGCAGCAGCACGACATATCGGTTTTAGAATCGCCGGACCTAAACCCCATAGAGCATGCGTGGGGCATGCTCCAAAGAAGGGCTATGAAGAATTTTCCTGCAAACCTTGCTACTGAAGAGCAACTTTTTTTGCATCTTAGCAGGACCTGGGACATTATCCCACAGCATGACTTTGACAACCCCATTCATAGCATGAAAAACCGTTGCAGGACGGTTTTTAATGTCATGGGTGGTTTTACTAACTAGTGATTTTTCTGCATAATTGCAAAAAGAATGGAAAAACACATTTATCAACACTTTTGCTCTTAATTCACTTTTTGTATTTATATGAATAAAATTTTATTTTCACATAAAAAATCTTTTTGTTGTATTCTAAACTATAGTCTGATAAATTGGCTTCATAAAAATGTATATACATGTTGCAGGCTATTCACAAAGAATTTTGATAAAATTGAGAAAATTCGAAATATCCCTAGATAGTGTTGATGTGTGTACATTATTTTTGTCCATGTCGATTTTGAACTTCCCTCTACAATAGTAAAGTTAAACGGATAAAGCTGCCTGCTATAATAACAAGATTGGTCAGGGAGTTTAGGTAGAGGCATATTCTTTTGGCAGTCAAATCCCATGATTTTTATACCAGCTTCTGCTATTTTTAACAGAGGAAAAAACGCCTTAGCCCTTAGTTTATGTACTCTTTTTTTTTTTTTTTTTTAATTTTTTTTCTTTTTCAAACATGAGATTTTTCTTTTTGTTTTCATCCTTCTCTAATTTAATTTTTCATTAAATTGAAAACAGGATGAGCAAATATCTGTCTGTCGACTACGGAAACCCAAATTATATTGTCTATTAAATATTGTTCTAAAGTATGTTGTCTTTCGCATGGGGCCCTGGACTTCATTCCTATACAATATATTATACACTTTATACAGTTTCCGAATGTTCATATCGCTACACAGGTATTTCCGTGCAGATGTTTGACTGCGGCATTAATGCGGCTCAGAACATTGTTATTTTTGAATAAATGTGTGTACTGATTGTTGAATTTCGACATATTTGAGATTTTTATGATCCCCACCCCTTTTGTCAACAGGAAACTCTCCAGACTTAAACGATTTTGCAACCAATGTCAATAATAATATTCGCCCATTTTTATCCACTTTAGAAGGATGACTTTCCATCTTCCCCTGGTTCTATAAAACTTCTACCAAAACACAAGTTTAAAGCTTTAAAACCGAAATTATTTCCGCTGCGTCAAGATAGTTCGCACAGAAAAAATGTACTGGCGGCCGTTAGTGCCATTACTGCCCATTACAGTTGTTACACTATCAGTTCTGCTGTGTATTACCGACTTAATACTGCTGACCTGAACGGCATCCACACCATCAGGCTAATCACTGTTGGCTGCGGAGGCCACAATAAAAATAAAACGATGATAACCATGTGCTGAAAGTGGCTTTTGGAACAGCAACCTACCGTCAAAAACGTAGAACTCGTATTTCCAGTCACAAGTCACTCATATTTACCAGCAGACCACGTATTTGGCAACAAAGAAAAATAATTTCGTAAAATAGACACGATTACCTCGACAAATCACTATGTTAACATTTTTCAAAGCAACCCATGTTTGTCAAAGTTGGAGATGATTTTCCAGTATATGATTTTAAATCAGCTGCGGAAATTATTATAAAGTCATTAACCTCAACGAATCAATATGTTCACATTATTTCAAAGCAACCCACGATTGTCAAAGTTGGAGATGATTTTCCAGTATATGATTTTAAATCAGCTGCGGAAATTATTATAAAGCCACCTGGTAAATGGAAGATTAATTTTTCGCAATACAAGCGATTTTTCATAACACGTTCAAAACGTGAAGGGAATGTATTAGTAAACAGTGAACTATTTTATAAAACCAAAACTGGGCAATTTGAAAATATTTGTAAAAAAGATAAAACTATAAGTATGTTCCCAATAGACAGTCTTATCATAATGAAAGGTGTTCCGATTAAAAAATTTAAAAAAATTGTTCGGTTTTGGGTGGCTACTAAACTTACAGCATGTGGAAACAGTAAAAAAAGTGATAAGTTACAATTCATGGCGAGAGTACCTTTGTGGTGGCATCAAAGTCCCTGGCGTTGCGTGGCGTGCTTTTTAGGATATTATCAAAATGATTATCCTTCTAATGATATCAGTCAGAAAAATATTTATAACTATTGACACCACGCACCCCACGCTTTTTTTACAATAAAATGAATTTTTTTACACTATTTTTAATTCAAATTTATTAAAATTTACTTTCTATTTTTTAGTAGGATTTCTTACAAAAGTGTGCTTTTTTAGTTTTTTAAAATATTACTTATTTTCTACTTTTTAGTTAGATTTTTTAACAAATTACATTTTTTTCTTATTTATACCATTATTAATTTATGCTTATGGCTAAAGATAATGGTTGGAATTTAATTTTAACATTAATTCCTGTAATGCCTAACGACTTAAGATTTTTTTGTTTTTTTTTAGGGTGGTAGGCGAAAAAAAAAGTAACTGTGCTCTCTTCGAAATTATTTAATTTTTATGTAATTAAGTGCATAAATTTCTAATAACTTAGTTGCATTTTGTACCAAATTAAACCATAATTACTTACAAGTGTTAGTAGCTCCTTACACGCAGTAAAAACAGTTCTATACTGCACAGTCCCAGTTCTTTGTTTTGACACTTCTGCAGCCGCTATATCACATCACTTATTTACTACAATGGCCAACTATTCAGCAGTCATGGAGACACAACAGGCTTTGGAACACACTATTCTGAAGAAATTCACTGAATTTGAGACTCAGATAAAGGCTTCAGCTCCACGCAGCAATACACTTCAACGCTTGCAGGAGGAATTCACAGATTTCAAAACTTGTGTCTGGTCCATCCTTAATCTTCTACGACAACAGATCTCTAATCTCACACGGACTGTTGAAGCTAGTGAAATCAAACATCGCAGGAAATATCTCCTTATTAGTGGTGTTTCTGAAGAAATTGTTGATAATCTGCCAGAATACATTGCCGGGCTTTTCAAAGATAAGCTAGGTTTAAGTAACATGGCCAGCGATAAACTTAGGGCCTGTCATCGTCTCGGCACCATCAAGGAAGGTAAATCTCGTCCAACACTTGTGCATTTTGCTGATCACTCAGATAAGCAGTCAGTTTGGAAAAAAAGACTGCTTTCAAAGGAACTTCATTTGTGCTGTCCGAGTTCCTTACTCGCAATCGACAGGCGTTATTCATGAAAGCACGTCAGCAATTTGGAATGAGAAGTTGTTAGACCTCTGATGGTGTTATCATGGTGAAGCTGTCCGATGGCACCAGGCATCGCATTGTCTCACAGGAGGATTTTGATGCTATCCCTTCATCAGCTAAGGAAGTCAAGACGATAGTGATCGCTCCAGTGCCAGCTCCCGGCATGATCATGCCGATCATCAATCCATATCTAAGCGCGCTGCAAGGTGCAAGAAGTAACACATTCCTTAGACTTCATTGTTTACTTTTTATCACTGTTTACATATGAATAAATAAGTATTATTTATTCTTATGCTGTTTGTTATATATTTCGAGGGTAGAAAAAATATTTTCTCATTTCATTTCACGTATTTTTAATTAATTTAATAATTATAATATTACCAGTCAACTTTGTTTTCACGTAAGTTTTTTTTTTTTTTTTTTTTTAATTTCATTTTACGGCATTGGATAAAAATCCTTTCTGCCATTCAATATTTACTTTTCAATTTTAATAATGGCGTCGCAAACTCTGTGCATTGCCAGCGTCAAGTAAACTTTTTGCATCACTGTAGTCATAGAAAAAAGTCAGTTAGTCGTCAGGTATCAGTCAGTCTAGTCAGTCAAATGTTCAAGTAAAGTGATGGCTACTTTACCAGAACATGCCCGATGGAATTTTGGAGGCAAGCCGAAAAAACATGTTTTCGCACTGTTATTTTATTTCACAACACTCGTGCACTGTCATTAACCTATATCGAGCAAAATGCCATCAACTTTATTCGATATAACTCAAAAATACACCAAGAAAATGAAAACAAAACAAGAGCACAACTTGCTCCTTCAGACTTCCCGCCAAAACTCTCTTTTCACGTAAGTGTCACTCACTAATCTATGACAGTTTGACAATTCGACTCATGCTATCTAATGCGACTTGGATTCTTTTGTTTTGGCCTGAATGAACAAACTAGCTCTAGCTAGATTAACGTGTTTTGCAAAGACGAAAAGTTAATGTATATATGATACCCTTATTACCATGAGTTGATATCGAAAACTTTTCTTACGTTACTACAGTCGATAGCGCTTTCACGAGCGTCGAATAGTTCTCGGTTTAACTGGTATCGATCCCGTAGATAAAGAAACTTATCCAGATAACAACGATCGAATCTTCGACGAGCGGAGCCATAGACTTAGCATATACTCATATAGCGGAACTATAACCAAACATAGATAATCTTAATCTTATTATATACCTATATAAAAAGTAAAGGGTTTTCTTGTACGTAAAGACACGTTTTTCTCTATTATCATTAACTCCAAGCAACTTCTCGTTGGGGTGGTAAATAGTAAAAACCCCATAGTACGTAGATAATAGTAAGGGAGTTTGATCGCGGTGGGTGGAAAAATCTGAAAAATAGTATATTGTGTGGCAAGGGGTGAAACAAGACGATTTCTGACGAGGCGATCGCCCTGGTCTGAAATCGTCTTTGTTTCATCCCGTGCAGAGCTTCATAACGTTATAAAAAATATCAAAATATAATGTTATATAACGTTATACGTATTTCGTTTCGTTATTATTTTGACATTACTAACGAAAAGACGAATAGCGGTATTAAAAGAATAACGTTATGAAATATCAAAATCGAAATAAAATAACGTTATAATATCGTTATTGCTAAGCGATATTGCCGCGTTGTTAGCTCGATGCATATGATAATAAAATTATTATTCCCCGTAAATACATATAACGTTATTTATGTCGTTATTTTCTAAATAGCGTTTACTGATATAGCGTTATTTTGATGTGTAAATAACGTTTAGTTGTAAAACGTTATGTTTTTTATAACGATATGGGCACAAGTAGATAATGACGTTATGATTTTATAGCGGTATTTGAAGCTCTGATCCCGTGCCACATACTGTATTTTTCATATCACATGTACTGAAACAACGCGTTTTGATTTCTGTAGCCAGTTGAAGTAAGACTATTTCAGACAGAAATAGCGCATTTTAATCATAGAATAATTCAGAAATCAGATAATAAAAAAGCATTAAAATCTTTGACAACGATTTGACGAGAGCTGTCAGACGATTATGATTTTTCATATCACATGCATTGAAACTGCGAGTTTTGATCTCCTTTTTTTTATAACAAATGAATGTGCCGGGTAGAAACAACATTATTTCTCCCCTAGGGCAGAAACAAACAACGTTGTTTCTGACTGACACATTCGTATGGGTTTGAAATAAATTGTCTTATTTCGACTGGCAAAACAGAAATCAAAACTCGTTGTTTCATTACATGTGATCTGAGGTGATATGAAAAAATATATCCATCCTTTTCTAACCAATAGGAACTTCTGGGTGGATCTCAAAATTTCTGGTATGATCTAGCAAACTATTTTAATTTTAATTTTATTGAGAATGTTCGAGAAAGCTTCTCAAATGATCTGGATTTTTTTTTTTAATAATTTAATCTTTTTTCGAATTATCTGGAGATTTTAATTAGGCATGATGACACTATTAAAGAATCAGAGAATAAATGGTTTTACAGAAAAATATATGCTAAAAAAGTTCTAAAATATGATCCCGTTTTAATATAAACATTAAGATTAATAAGATTTTCAATAAAATAAAAGTATTAAATACAGCAATCGGCCATGTTATCTGAAACGCCAATCAAAAGGAATGACGTCACGTCTCAGTTAATGCCATCGTGTTGCTTGGAGTTTGACGAGCAAGCCGACACCATGACACCTACGAGCGTTTTCGCGCTTAATTCAAATTACATAGCAGAAAATACATTAATTTACGTTAAAAGTTAAGTTTATTGCTGAAATAAACTTTTTTTCGAAACTAGGAGACGTGTACCTACAATTAGGAAAGGTATTTAAAAATCTGTCATCATGCCCATTGCAAACTGTTTTAATTAATTGAGAATGTTCGAGAAAGTTCCAGAAACTTCTCAAATGATCTGGAAAATTCTACTAATATTATAAACGCAAAAGTTTGTAAGTATGGATGTTTGTTACTCTTTCACGTAAAAACTACTGAATGGATTTAAATGAAATTTTACAATAATACAACTTATACTTCAGAATAACACATATTCTACAATTTATAAAGATATTGTGTGAATTGTCCAAAATGTGACGATAAGTGTCAAGTAAGTAGGAAAAAATCTACCATTTGCGAGCTATTCTGGCGTGCGCTACCAAAACCGCAAAACATGTGGACCGGGCTGAATGCAAAAAGCACGAGATAGGAAAGTATGGAAGGATTTAGGGGAGGCCTACGCCATAGAGACGACTACTACTAATTAAGATATAGACGAAACATTAAGAGCCTGTGTATCCAAAATTTTAAATTTAAATTTCGATGATTGCGCTTGGAGACAGGCTTGCCTTCCTATAAAATTTGGAGGGCTAGGTATCCGCACTAGTGCAAGTGTGGCACTCCCGGCCTTTTTGGCTTCTACCCATAGTTCGTTATCCCTCATCAGTAGTATATTAAAGATAAATGTAGCTGATGTTCGGGTGACGAACTTGGATGAGGCTGTGGAGGTCTGGAGGGCTACATTTACTAGTTAAAATATTATCCCAGAGCAGATATCAAATCAATGTTTTTGGGATTTGCCTGGCGTTAAGGATACTTTTGCTTGTCTCCTTGCCGTGTCTGATGCGGACTCTGGACACTGGCTGCACGCATTGCCCTCCCGAAACTTAGGTACTCTGCTGGAGGCATCAACCTTGAGAATTGCGGCAGGCCTTTTAGGTTTAGGTAAGTTTGTGAGCCTCATCATTGCTCCTGCGGCCGAGGTATGGATGGGTTTGGTCGCCATGGCCTTTTATCAATCTACATTACCTACAAAAAAGTATTTTTAAGCCAAATTTCATCAGCTGTAGGTACCATATTTTTGAATGAAACTCCTCATAACTTGTAATAACGAAGTAATAACAACAAAAGTCGGAAATAATAGACCAATGTGTTCTGTGATTAACCTTTGTAAATAAAAGATTGGCATGATTGACATTGGCATTATCCCAGATTTATACACACAAACTTAGGGTAATTGTGTGGACTAATAGCAGTTATTGTTAATAGAGTCATTAATAAACAAAAATTTTCACGTCCGCTGAATTCATTGTCTTCAAACAATCGCTCAGTCAATAACATATTCTGTTGTTAAGAACAGCTAGGAAAGACTACTTGGAGTAAGTGAATACAATTTTTTTTCAATATCGTACTGACCTTTTTTCAATATCGACTTGTCCGTAAATATCTATGTTAGGTACATATTATATTAAAGTTATGATTATGATCTTTTAACCTGTAACTTAATTCCAAACTATTGGGAATTAGTACTATTTTCGGTCACAAGTCACAACCGAATATAATAGTACTAATTCCCAATAATAAAATAAATTACTTGATATTTAGTGCAGTATGCTTAAATGCAAAATTTAGGCACCAAAGTCCCTTTACGCGTCGGGGCTAAACTACCTATCATTCTACCTATAATTATACCTACCTATCATGATTATTTATATCTATTGTACTAATATATAAAGCAGAAGAATTTGTTTGTTTGTTTGAACGCGCTGATCTCAGGAACTATGTTGGATAGTCCATGTTGTATCCATGAAGGCTGTAGGCTACATAACATTACGCTGTGATCAATAGGAGCGAAGCAACAGTGAAAAATGTTGCAAAAACGGGGAAAATCTATACTTACTAAATAAAGCTGAAGAGTTTGTTTGAACGCGCTAATCTTACCTACGGTACGAATTGAAAAATTATTTTTGTGTTGGATAGTTCATTTATCAAGGAGGGCTTTAGGCTATAGGATAACATTACGCTGCGACCAATAGGAGCGAAGAATCAGTGAAAAATGTTGCTAAAACTGGGAAAAGTTAAAGAGTTTGTTTGTTTGAACGCGCTTATCTCAGGAACTACTGGTTCGAATTGAAAAATTATTTTTGTGTTAAATAGTCAATTTTTTGGGGAAGGCTATAGGCTATAACATCATGATATGACAAATACCAAAGTCCACGCGGACAACGACGCGGTTAGGCCGCTAATTTATAATAAACTTTTATATTTTTTTTTACGTTCGGACAGCTCGTTAAAAGTATCTCAATTGATTTGCTAGTCCAAGACCGGATTCATAATAGGGGATGGAACAATTTTGAATAAGTTCTGTACTTATCCATTTTATCAACCACCTGGATCTGTTTTTTCTCGACGTTGCAATGTTAAAGGAATGCAAGACGTATCACGGAGCCAGTATATATGGATTCAGGGGGCTTGACATAATACGTATCGCGACAAATTTTGAAATCCACGCGCCACCCGGATGCGTTCAAAGCATATGCGGATATCTATAAAAAAGTCGCACACTGTTGCCAGCAATGTTTTTTTTTTTCTTCTTTTCAAATATGGCATCGCAAACTCTGTGCATACTGCCAGCATCAAGTATAATTTTTGCATCAATTTTTTGCCAGTTTCAATGAAACTGGACGAAGTAATAACAAAGTCAAGTCAGTAAGTAAGTCGTCAGTAATCAGTCAGTCTAGTCAGTCCAGCATTCAAGTAAAGCGCTGGCTACTTTACTAGAACGTGTCCGATGGAATTTTGAGGCAAGCAGAAAAAACATATTTTAGCACTGTTATTCTATTTCACAAACACTCGTGCACTGTAATTAACCTATATCAAACAAAATGCCATCAACTTTATCCGATACAACTCAAAAATACACCAAGAAAATGAAAATAAAACAAGAGCACAATATGTCTTTTTCGACTTCCCGCCAAACAACTTACTGACTTTGTTATTACTTCGTCCAGTTTCATTGAAACTGGCAAAAAATTGATGCAAAAATTATACTTGACGCTGGCAGTATGCACAGAGTTTGCGATGCCATAATTAAAAAAAAACAAATATTCTTCTGAGTTGTTCATAGAATAGAAACCATACGTAAGACCAAGTTAGATAATTACCACAGATAATTACTCTATTTACAAAGTTGGTAGCTATGAAATTGTTATGTTAGGAGAGAGGTTTGGTACTCATATAAATAAGTTTCCATAATTATGAGTTATATTGGATAAAATTTATCGCATTTTGTTTGATATCCATACTAATATTATAAATGTGAAAGTGTGTTTGTTTGTTTGTTTGTCCGTCTTTCACGTCGCAACGAAGCTATTATATTATATGGTATGGTTTTTTTGTGTGGAGATAGTGAGGAGGGTGGAGAGTAACTTAGGCTACTTTTTATCGCGATAAAACATCCCCATGGGAAGATCGATGTTTTGTAATTGCTAGATATTTAGTTTCGGATGTTGTTAATAGATGACGTTAGTAAAATTCATTTGCAAGTTCTGAGTTCCTATTATGCTTAGTTTCGCTATGACCATTAACAAAGCACAAGGGCAAACATTAAAGGTAGCGGGGGTGAACTTAGAAAAACCGTATTTCTCCCATGGGGCCATGGAGAACTATATGTAGCATGTTCGCGTGTATCCAATGCCCAGATTCTTTACATTATATCACCAAATGGAAAGACATATAATGTCGTCTACAGTAGCGTAGTAAAATAGTGCTTTGTTCTGTTTCCCACGCCGTGTATGGCTGAAAACAAATCACACTTATAATTATGTGCTCTCAATGTTAGTATTGTCTGTACACGTAAGCAGGATCGGTGGATCCTGCATCAATTTTCACCAGCACACTTCTATTGAAGTTAGCTTAAAGCTCCAGTATGTCAGTGTACGTACACTTTATCTGCGGTCAGCATTACCTCTGGCATAAGAATAAACAATTTATTCTTATGCCTCTGGTTTCTCTAAGTATCTTTTAATCGTGGAAATGTCACTATTTAAGCACCACAAATGTGTCATGTATGATAAACAACTCATTGTTAATTCCCTTTGACCACGCGGGCGAAGCTGCGCGTGCGGTTTAAAACTAGTTGGTTATATTAAAAATTCGCGAGTGTTGTGAAATAAAATAACAGTGCGGGAACATGTTTTTTTCTGCTTGTCTTCAAAACTCCCTTAAACACGTTCTAGTAAAGTAGCCATCACTTTACTTGGACGTCTGACTGACTAGACTGACTGATTACTGACGACTTACGGATTTTACCGATTTCTACTTCGCGCGTCGTCGTCCAGTTTCCACGTAACTGGCAAAGTGAGTGATGCAAAAATTATACTTGACGCTGGCAAAATGCATAGAGTTTGCGATGCTATTATTGAAAGAAAAAAATCGTTATGAGAGAGAGAGAGAGAGAGAGAAAAGCGCGGGAAACCTTCAAATAGGCGGGAGTGTTTTGGTGTCCCTCAAAGTGTCCCTGGCTATTTTTATTCAATTTAGTGATAATATACTTAGATCGGATTTGTAGCGTATTGTGTAAAACTTCTCCGTACTTTATTGTTTATATTTAAAGTGTATATAAAACATCTAGGTAAGTGTTTGAATTAAGCGCGAAAACGCTCGTAGGTGTCATGGCATCGGCTTGCTCGTCAAACTTCAAGCAACACGATGACATTTACTGAGACGTGACGTCATTCCTTTTGATTGGCGTTTCAGATATAGCATATATTTTTCTGTAAAACCGTTAATTCTCTGATTCTATAATAGTGTCATCATGCCTATTCATGTGGTTTTGTCCGTTTGAGCCTTCTAGTTTAGTCCGTGATGTCGAGGAGCTGGATGGCCTCGACGTTCACGTGATGATGAAGTCGGCTTTGGTGAGCTTCTGCGTAGTTTTTTATAATATTTTTAACAAAGTCTACTTTAAGGCCGATGTAGATCTTTCGTAGTCTACATGTAGGTACTGTTGTTTTCGTTAAGTGTCATACGCCACTTTTTCTGGCTCTGGTCCGAAGGGGGAAGGAAATTTGTAACATATTAGTATTGTATAGTGTTCTCTGGTCCGAAGGGGGAAGGAAATTTGTAACATATTAGTATTGTATAGTGTTAAACCCTTACCCGCCCCCCCCCCCCCCCCCCCCCCCGACCCCCCTTGTATTAGCCCGAAGAACTCAGTGGCAGTGGATTTGGCAAAATTTGGCTCAAGCTGTGGCAGATTCGCCGATGATTCGCCACTTTTGAGACGGTCACACTGGCCAAAATACATGCTTATACAGACAGACAAGTGAGTGGACAGTTGGACACCGATACGTCAAATTGCGTGATTATAAAGTTCATAATAGGTTATCAAAACTGATAAAACAATAATGTATTTACGCAAACAAATCTGTTTCGTCTTTCATTTTCAGTAAATACCGCACCAAGGGGCTATAAAACATGAGTAATATTATAGTTAAGACATGTATTTGTGATGTATCGCGGCAGCTAAACTTCTATCGCCCACAAATATTCAGATCTTCAAAACGTGTAGTGCAAGCTAATATCCACTTTAACGTAAGTACTAAACAAATTACAAGTAATATTATGTATACAAAAAGTTAAAGGCACACTTGTTTTAAGTTTTAACAAAATTAATTTGGTCCGGAGCCCTCTTTGATTTCTCATTAATATTAGGTAGGTAAATTTTGTATTTCCATATCAGTGTAAATTATTTTTTATTAATAATTTGTTAGGTATCATTTGAATGTAAACTTTAATGTAATTTTGAGGTTACAATATTGCATTGCATTCAATCGAAATAGATGAACTGAATTTGTTGCAACACCTCCAATATTTTATCAGCCAGTGGTCACATGAAGTCATAGAAAGGCCTTATTGTACTCTGATTGGCTAATCAAAAACTATTATGCCATAACTATTTTGTTATTGCAGTAGAGTGGTATCTACTGAGCTAAGGTCAGTATTTCATGGACCTTACAATATTAACTGTTACAAATGTTTACTAGTTTGCTCTTCAATAAATTTTGTGATTAAAAAATAGGTAATTTTAAATATTTCCTTTAGATTTTGCAACTGAGACGACTTCATTTAACAAATACCATGAATAAATTGTTGAATGGAAATCTGTGGGATACTGACCCTGAGTTGTTTGGGATTATCCAAAAAGAAAAAGAGCGTCAGAAGAGTGGACTGGAGATGATAGCATCAGAGAACTTCACATCAATACCAGTCCTACAGTGTCTCAGCTCTTGCCTTCATAATAAGTATTCAGAGGGAATGCCACACCAGAGGTAATTTTTTCTCATATATGCATATTTTAAAAATATATCTTTGTACAAGGTTTTAGTTTCACCTGTCCTGTTGTATGTCTGTCGGTCTGTAATAAAATCTTGCAAGTTCTTGATCCACTTCCCGGTTTCCGATTGTGCTGAAATTTTGCATGCATGTATAAATCTGATGACAATGCAATATTATTATTACATAGAGCTGATCTGATGATGGAGCTGTAAAGTGGCCATAGGAACTCGTAGTTAAACAATGCAACTCCATCAAGTTTGGACTCATTTGATCTGTCTTGACAAGTACTTTGGTAGGACATTGTAACCAAGATCTGATGATGTAGCCATAGAATATGGCCATAGGAACTCTGTAATTAAACAACACAATCCTGTAGTCAAAATAAAATTAAAAGAAATAAAATCTTTTTAAAAACAAGCTTTTATTAACAAGTTAGCAGCCGCCCGCAACTTCGTCCGCGAAGACTTTATTAATAGAATTTTTCGAAAATAAAAGTAGCCTTAGTTACTCCTTATTACATCAGCTTCCTGCCAGTGAAAGTCCCATCAAAATCGGTACAGCCGTTTCAGAGAATAGCTTTAAAAAAAACAGACAGACAGACAAAAATTGTAAAAAAATGTTATTTGGGTATAAGTATCGTACATTCATATCCATGTGGTAAAGAGAGGTTATTTTAGTATTACAAACAGACACTCCAATTTTATTTATTTGTATAGAAGATCTAAAAAAAATTAAAAATAATTATGACCTGATAATTTTGTAAATAAATGTGATTGCAAAAGAAAAACTAAACATTCTTTATTGTTCCATGAAAATGTAACACACGTTTATAAAATTATCTGTCGGTCTGGGTGTTTGTGTTTCTGTCTTTGTGTGTATCCATGGCACCCACGACACAGAGTATATCTACCTTTCTGAGGGGCTATGCATGTGAAACTTCTATTTATTATTATATTTATTTATTTATAGGATAAATTGCTTTCATTTATAGTAATACTATTGTTTTTCTCTTGTTAAATGATTATTGCTTGTAAACTTTGTTTCAATGGCCCAGTGGCTAGCATGTGGTCTACTCAACTAAGCTATAAGGTGACTGCTGGTGGCTAGATTATCAATAGATAGCAGTCATGGAACCTTGTTGAAAGCCTTATGGGCAGTTTGAAAATATCCAACAGCGGTTTGCCCACGAACTCGTTCTCCAACAACAAGCATTTGTGTTGTATGTTGGAGTGAGGTCATGGCCCCTGTGACAACCCCCCCCCCCCCCCTGGGACCGCGCCTGCCCTGAGCTTCATCAATACAAAACAGATATTGCATTTAAGTTACATCATTATCATGTCTGAACCTTGTGACCTTAATGTGGCGTTATTACACTCAGTGTGATTCAAAATAGCTTATTTACTTATCATAAGCAATTTTATAAATAGATTGTTGTTATGCAACATATCCAATTAGTCGATATCATAACAATCACTTAGTAAAATGATTGTTAAAGTTAAATACTATAAGCATAATATTTTAGTGCATATTTTTAGTAACTTTAATTATAAAGTAGTAAAGAAATCTGAGACGAGTCAGATTGTGACACACAAATTAATCCAGAACTACAAAACTTCATTGAATTGAAGTGAATTGAACTGCAGTAAAGAAATTAAAAAATATATACATCACAACATAACCACACTTAAATGGTTTTTAAAATTACCACATAAATTGTGCTATATCTGTCCATCCTTCAGCCTCTAGGTAAAGTTAGAGGAGGCTGAAGGCTATTTCCACTGCTGGAATAACTTGTCTTGCCCAACTTTATTGAAATAGTGTCTCTGTCCTTACTTCCCACACTTCCCACTCAGTTCTTACAATAAAACCAGCCCATTGCTACTTCAGGTTGGAAGTTTTGATTAGTATGTCAGTAACACTAATCTATGTATGGATTTCATCAATTCTGATTTTGTCACTACAACGTAGAAATACGAAACATATCCATTGCTTCTTGAAGGAGTTAGTTTTGTCATTGCTTGTTGTACCACATTAATTTAACCATGTTAAATGGTATGCTACTTTGGTAGCAGGCGTGGTCGCAGCCTTTAATTTTGAGGGGTTTACCAAGAAATTTGGGGGGAAGAGATGTCTCAAATTGATTTGTTACGCCTTCGATCGACTTGACTTGTCTACATGACTGATGGATTTTAGGGGGTCATGTCCCCTGGGACCTGCGCCTGTCAGGTAGATTCTACTGTCCATTTCAATTTGTCCCTCTGATGATTTCCATGGAAAAGATGGGAAGTATCTACTATTATAATGCCAGCAATCCCACAGGAAATGTGTACATACCTTGTGCTATAACACATTAGTTTAGGCCACTTTCATGAACTTTTCATGATGATTCCAATGATAGATAGTCTATTAGATAATATGGATATTTTCCGTTTTTTTTACCTGTATAAAAACTACAGTTTCTTTGACTGTATGACTGTAACTGTTTTCATAACACTTACCCATAGCGAGAAAAACAAATGTTGTAATAAAGATCCCTTAATGATTCAATCTTGTGAATTTATAGATACTATGGGGGCAATGAATTTATAGATGAAATTGAAATAATGGCTCAACAAAGATCCTTAGAAGCATACAGGCTGAAATCCGAAGAATGGGGAGTCAATGTTCAACCATATTCAGGTATTAATTTTATTGTTTTCTGTTATTGTTTTTGTCTGTTATTGTAGTGAATACCAATTTGAATTTCGTATGGTGAACATCAGCCTCTGAAGTGGCAACACGACTAACTGCACTCAACCTTAGATTAGTAGAAAAGCTTGGGATTGAGCTGTAGCCGACAGGATGTTTCTTTAACCAATGTAATAAAATTCAAATAGTTTTGTAGCTACCTTCCGCTACTTATCAAGAGATGGCGCCACGGGTATTCCTGAATCACGCTATCGAAGTTTTCTGAATATCCGACTATATATACAAGCTCCGAATTGAGTCAGTTGGAGCGCAGCCGCTATACCACCTCGCCCGGCGGGAGATCTCCCTCCCTTTGCCAAAGTTTAAATTACTTAATAAAGCAGATGGTAGTGTGTAGCTATAAAATATTCTTATATCCTTTTCGGTCCATTAATTGTAAATAAAATGACTATTGTTTACAATACGGACAATACCAATATTTGAAAACAGAGCTGAAGGTTTTCTCCATCTGCTCTTTTCATCAGCTCAGCTTTGCCGAAGCATACCCAGAGCAAACCAATAAATAACATAACAGTTTGTAAAACAAAAGCGCCGTGATTAAAATATTTTTATTTTCGTAAGATTAGAGCCTTATTTGTGTTTGCGCGCTGTCGATGAACTGCTGCAACAAAATAACATAAAGTTGATAATAAAGTGACCTCTGTGCTACTTTACTACTCTATTGTAATAAAATAACGTCTAAAGTAAGGCCAACGAGACGAGATAAAGAATGTAAACAAAGTTTAAGGGGTTCAAAACATTTTTATTTGAATAAATTATATACAAATTTTGGATTTCACATTCTAATCGCTGTCGTCTTCTGTATTTGACAAAGATATCTCGTCAGAAGAGTTTTAATTAGCCGTATTTATGACAAAACTATCTGTTGTACTATCCTTATCATTGCAAATCGCAATGTAACTTGGTAACGGCACAGTAAGGGTCCGTTTGTTTACATTCTTTATCTCGTCTCGTTGGACTTACTTTAACTAAATATTCTTTTTTTTTTCATACCTTTTTGTGTCACACTGCCAACTTTCTCTGGCCAAGGCCAAGATTGGTGGACATTATACCTACCTTCGCGAAATTATGAGTAACGGTCATAGATAGTGATTGAAAACATCGTAATTAAATATCACCATGTTTCCCCTCACGGTGAAGAAGCGGTAAATACTGACCCTACCATACTACCCACAACTGATTTTTTTGTCAGAATTGCGCGCCGGGGTTTGAACTCTCTCTTTGAACTGTATCTCAGTGTTGGAAATAGCAGTCTTTACCGCTCGGCCATCACTGCTCTCTCGGATTTTTTATACTGGCAATATAATTTTGATTTGTGCTTCAACCCTTAATAGGTTCTCCGGCAAATTTTGCTGTATACACTGGAATTGTGGAGCCTCATGGCCGCATAATGGGCCTTGACTTGCCGGACGGCGGACATCTCACACATGGATTCTTCACTTCTACTAAGAAAATATCAGCTACCTCAATCTTCTTTGAGAGCATGCCTTATAAGGTAAGCTTTCTGCCCGTGGCTTCGCCTGCGTGGAGTTCTGTTATCATACCATACGAATTTTGATCTTCTATTTCTGTCCCATGTAGGTCGAAATGTCAATAACGCTAATACAAATATTTATTTACTTTTTATCCATAATGTGCCTAAATACAAAGTTCCATGTTTTTATCTTCGACGATAAGCCTATTTTTAGCAATAAAGACTATACTAGGCCCTTTCTCAATGTACACTACATATATGTGTACGAAATTTCATTAATATTGACTTAGTAGTTTAGGCGTGAAAACGTAACAGGCACACATGCAGACAGTACCTAATAATAATATTATAAAGAGCAAAGATTTGTATTTTTGTATGTTTGTAATGAATACTTTAAAACTACTGTTCCGATATCAAAAAATCTTTCACCATTAGAAAGCTACATTCACCCTGAGAAACATAAGCTACGTTTTACCGCGGGAAAATGCTTCATTCCAGCGTGAAAACGGATAATAGGGTCAACGCGGTTGAAGCAACTGGCTAAACGCCTATGATTTTAATATAGCAATGAAGCCTGGAATTGTATTGTAAAAGTTACAAGTTAAAATTAAATTTAAATTATAAACTAATTATTAACAATAAACACTAAAATACGCAAGCACGCACTGAAATACAGTAGACTTAAAAAATTCTACATTATTATCACTTTAGTTACTTAAATTAAATTTAACCCAATTTTGTGCTTTTTGTACAAATTTATTTTATTTTATTTGAACCGTACGTGCTTCTCCGTTATCAGCTTTGGGCACCCACCATTGTACGCACGCCATTTTTGTACGCTGAGTGGAAAAAAAGCTGGCGGAAAAAAACCTCCCAGGTTTTTATCCCGCGAAATATCTTATTAATGTTATTTATTTTAGTTTATTATTTATTTTGTAATGTATTTTATTATATATTTTTGTTTATCGTTTAGAAACTCAGTGACCGAATAGTATGCTTATTTAACCCTTAAATGCATGGTGTTGCCATTTGTCTACGTACCACAAAATGTCGATTTATTCGAGTTATGCTGTAAGTATGTGTATCCGAACGTAATAAAACCATAGACTGAAAACTCAACTGTCATAAAAATAATAGTCAAAAGTGACATGGCGGGTATTTTTTAAATAATTTGACATCTTGCTTTGAATGGTGGATAAAGTTTGCGTGTTAACTGAAGCAAGTTTTTGATTTTTGTTTTCTTAGTGAAATCGTATAAGATTTGTTTTATAAAAATAGTTATTATACTGCAATAAAGGTAAGTTTTATAAATTGAAGGTTATTTTCTTGAATTTTGTTCCAAGTCTTCTATTTTTTTACCAAAATATGAATGTTGCCAAATGTCTACGCTATGCGTTTACCGTTTATGAAATGACGGCTTGGGCGGTACTTAGTTGTGAGTTTTGTTGCATGATTTTTAGCTTATTTTCCTTTATCTTTAGAATATCGCGATCAATGCGGGAAAGAGATATTGAGGTTATGCTTGCAGCGTTAGAAAATGGTGATATCTCCGAAGATGAGGAAGATATCGGTGACGAAAATGACATAGATTATTACCCTAATCTTCATGAGTTGTCGCAAGAATTAAACGGTGAGCATGATGGAGAAAATTTGATTGAAGAAAATCCACCACTGCTGAAGAGGCGGAAATTTCAAATAGGGCACAGTCTTCGGAAACAGCAGCAGGTCATTCGCCTGGTCAGCCGTTGTCAAGTTGTATGGGTATAGCAGAGTGGAAGTCAAGAAACTGCGGTGTAGACATTTCAGTTACGTGTTGGAAAGACAACAAAGTAGTCACTTTGGCTTGACATAATATGTTGGCTCTGAACCGGCAAGTTCAGTCACTAGATTTGACAAGAAACACAAACGTAAAATCGATATAAGCTGCCCAAAAATTATCAAAGATTACAACGCTCACATGGGTGGTGTTGACCTTATGGACAGCTTTTTGGGCAGGTATAAAATCAGGATCAAAAGCCGCAATTGGTACATACGCCTGTTCTATCACATGATTGATATGTCTGTAATAAACTCATGGGTTCTCTATAAAAAAAAGAATCCAAACATCGCAAACATGACATTGGCTGATTACAGAGGAGAGCTGGCAGAAGTATTGTGTAACTATAAAAAAACAGTTGAGAATAAAAGAGGGCGGCCCTCAAATTCAAATTTAGAAAAAGAGTTGAAAGCAAAAAGAAGCCGAGGAAATATGAAGCCTGTTCCATCAAAAGATGTAAGGACAGATGGTGTAGACCGTAATGAGCGAAGATGTGTGTCAAAAAATAGATGTAAACTCCCCGGCTGCAAGGGATTTTCTCGCACATAATGTACGAAATACAAGGTGGCTTTATGTCACACAAAAGACAGAAATTGTTTCGCGACATTTCATGGCATAAAACCCTAATGTTCAAATACATTTCAGTAATAAATTATATCTGAGTCAACAATTTGTTTCACTTGTACACGCATGTTGTTGCCAAATGGCAACAAACAGTTTTTATTCAATAAAAAAATAAAATAAAAAACTAGATTTTTTTTATTATTTTTCCCTTATTATATGATTGAAAAACTACAAGAAACAATTTTTTTCAAATTAAAATAGAAAATCATGCATTTAAGGGTTAAGTAGATACATTTTAAGTTCTTTTTTAAATTCATTAATAGTTTTAGTTTATAGGGTTGCTGGTAGATTATTGTATATTTTTGGTCCCATGCAAAATACACTATTATGATATAGATTAGTTTTGGAAAGTATTGAGCACAACTTATTGTTGTGTCTTTTAGAGTTTAAGGTATCATACTTAGTGATGTCGCATTTCACCATTACAGATAGTTCATAGATATATAGCGAAGGGAGTGTCATTATATGAGTGTCATATTAAGATTTTGAAAGTGTGGTTTACATGTATCCATCTGCCGTAGTTGACAGATTGGCCGTATGCATTTCTTCTGCGCTTCAAAAACTGTTTGTATTTCCGTCGCATTACCCCATAATATGAGTCCGTATCTTAAGGTTGCGCCAACATACGCATGATAGGCGCTTAATACCGCCGATATATTTACCACTTTTGATAATTTATAGAGAGCGAAAAAAATTTACTCAGCTTTTTACATACGTGCTCAATATGTGTTCTCCATGTTAATTTGTGATCTATGTATAAACCTAAAAAATTTGTTATTTCAGTTTCACTTATGGTTTTCCCTCTATAGTTTATATTTATTGATTTTCCGTAAGATACTCGATTTTTAAAAGTCATTATATTTGTCTTATCAAGGTTAATCAATCTACTAATGATTCAATGGAATTATTTATATTAGCTTCATAAGTATCAGGATTGTCATTTCTAAATATTACCGTGCTATCATCTGTTGTGTGTGGTAATCATAGCAACGGACCAAAAATACTTCCTTGAGGTACTCCGCAATTGACTTCTTTGGGATGAGATACGTGTTTCTCCTCTATTTTCGTTTTTTCATTAACTTTTGTTATTTCAGTTACCTGTGTTCTATTACATAAATATAAATATAAACCTATTCAAACGTTTTTAAGTAACAAATTGCACAGTAGGTAAGTAGTAACATATATAATTTCCTGTACAAATAGTTTCTTAAAATAACCAATCAATACTTCAAGGTTTCTTACATACATTTTTTATTACCTACGTTATTTTCAATTACATTACAATGGTCTTGAAATTTTCCTTATCTATCTAGAACAGTACTAGTAAGTACTACAAGAACAGTACTAGTAATTTATTTATGTGGTTACGAAAAAGGAAAAACATACTTTTTATTTCCACGTGTACGCGACTATATGAATATACCTACGGGTGGGATTACGAAAAATGACATTTTTGTTTTGTTGTATAGATAAATGTTAAATACTAAAATTTTCAAAATAATATGTTTTATTTTAGTCTATGATATAGCTAGGCATTTGTGTATATAATCAAAGATATAAGATTACCTATATTGTATTGCGTTGCGAACTATATAACTATAATCTTTATATCGCGTAACTTTGGTCTCAAAAACTGTAAAACTCTTGTTTTAAGGATTCGACTGGCTTTCGGCTTTTTTTTTTGACGTCATAGTCGCTGTTATGAAAGAAAATTTATGACATTAGGTTTTTTTTAATGTTCACCAGTGCTTTTCTTAGGAGATCCCGGGGTCCTCCATAAGCGCTGAGGAGTGTCACCAAGGGGGTTTTAGTGAGGTCAAATCCCACATAACTCTCCCACACACATAGTCTCCCAAAATGCTCGGGTATCTGTAGTATAGAAGGTTTCTTCCCCCGGTTAAAAAAAATAATTTTAATGTGTTTTAAAATTGTATGAATAAAGTTAATTATTATAAATCTGAGAAGTGAGCAGCGATGGCCGATTGAAAGGTCTGCGGTCTCCAACACTGAGATCTTGGGTTCAAATCCTCGGCGCGCACCTCTGACAAAAAAAAAATAGTTTGCGCATTTTATCGCTGCTCCACGGTAAGTTTTTCTTAGGCATGCACAGCGATGGAAAATACTGTGATATTTAATTGATTAAAATGTTTTCCATCGCCGTGCATGCCTGAGAGAAACTCATAATTTCTCGAGGATATGATGTCCACCAATTGGCACTTGGCGTGGTGGACTGTGGCCTAAAACCCTCTTACTTGTGAGAGGAGACATGTGCCCAGCAGTGGGACATAAAAAAGTTATTTTTTTAACAATGTATGTATTTTGCAAACATTACTTTTCAGGTAACCACATTTATTTCAAGATCATTGAAATTCCAATTCTTAGTCTGATCGCATAGTAACCTACCTGTTATCTTTTTTATCCCACTCTAGTACCTACCTGTTATCTTTTTTATCCCACTCTAAATTTGTTCACAGGTGAACCCAGAAACAGGGCTGATTGACTACGACAAGCTAGCGGAGACGGCGAAGCTGTTCAAGCCGAAGCTCATCATCGCCGGCATTAGCTGCTACTCGCGCTGCCTCGACTACAAGCGGTTCCGGCAGATCGCCGACGAGAACGGCGCGTACCTCATGGGCGATATGGCGCACATATCTGGACTTGTCGCTGCAGGTAACCATCCATCAGTCTTCCATAACGTCTCACACTCTTAGCCCCACAGTGGGATAGATATATCCTGTGTCGTGGGTACCATAGACTCGCACAATTTGTGCGATGGTCTTTAAGACCCAGGCCAAGAACAGAAATTTCAAGTCATCATTTAAATTTCCGTCTCACATTGTAATCTTGCGCCACACCGGTCGTCCTCTTCATCTTACATAGTCCACTGCAGGACATAGGCCTCCCCTAACGTTCGTCCAAACCTTGGCAAAAATGCCTACCGCCTAACGGCAGAGTAAAATCACCATGAGACAGTGATCCTCACGAGTCTGCCTGGGCAAAGAGGTTGTTCCTCGCTCCCGTAGTCCCATACGTTTGAGTACTCAATATCTCGCGTAAGTCCCTGTCTGTCTAACGTTCGTCACTCCATCCAGTCCTGCACCCTTTGAATCCAGCGTCTTCCCGCTGTCTTCATTAGGCCATCAGTCCACCTGGTTGGAGCGCGGCCTGTGTTTCTTTTGCTGAGAATGCAGGGATTTTTCTTTAGTATAATAGCAAACTAACATACATACATGCCACGTTAGACCACTGCAAGTTGGAAAGTTGGAGGATGGTGAAGCTTTCAAGTCGAAGCTCATCATCAGCTGCTACTCGCGCTGCTTCGACTGCAAGCGGTTCCGGCAGCTGACTAGAACTGCGCGTACCTCATGGGGGATATGGTGCATATACATACATACATATTAGTTTTATCTGTTGAATGAATGTACATAAGAATATGTATTTATATAACAGAATCTGAAATTTTGTGGGTGGTATAACTTTAATGGTCGAAGTAAAATGAAATATGCTTTATTCACTGTATGGTTCCTTTACAAACTTTAAGTGAACACATATTTTTTGTTCTGTCTGCTCTGGGTACACTTGCATCAGGGAAGTACCACTGCTACACCCACTTCTGTGGTGATGCAATTCTATTGTGTTTTGGCAGAAAGTAACAGTTGCCTGTCAGACTGCATACAACCACAAACAAGATTTTGGCTTGTTTGAGGTTATGTGTCCATGGGTTTCAGCGACTACTTGACATCACGTGGCCTGCATGCTCGTCTTCTACTCGTTAATATGTATGATGAAAAATGCAATAATAAAATATGTGCTGAATGCCGCTGTTAGTTTCTAACCTGTAAGCCCCTGAATTATTTAAATATAAAAAAAAATTATTCCAGGCATAATCCCGAGTCCGTTCGAGTTCTGCGACATAGTTACGACGACGACCCACAAGACGCTGAGGGGGCCACGCGCGGGCGTCATCTTCTATCGGAAGGGAGTTCGCTCCGTCACCGCCAAGGGGGAGAAGGTGATGTACGACCTGGAGGCGAGGATCAACCAGGCCGTGTTCCCAGGGCTGCAGGGCGGGCCGCACAACCATGCGATCGCCGCCATCGCTACTGCCATGAAGCAGGCCACCTCGCCGGAGTTTGTGGAGTATCAGAAACAGGTGAATGTGAAACAGCGTCATCTAGACGACATAGTAAGATATTTGTTCTGGGATGTGCCACCACTGTATCTACTTCTACTGCGAAGCAATTCTATTATTTCATTGAATTTAATTATTATTTGAGATTCTCATTGTTTACTAAAGCAAACAACTTTTAAAAAATCCCATAATAATAAATAAAAACTTTTTAACCACTCAAAGACTTGTAACTGGCAATTGAATGCCTACATTTAAATAACGTGCTAGCTTTTTCATCGAGTGGCTGATTTAACCAGATGGCTGCAACATGTCCTCAGATTGCAGCTAACACTCAACAGCACGTGGTTTTCGCGCTCGTCCGCGCCTCCATTCGAAATTTAAAAAATGTGTTCTTTTCCCAGGTGGTGAAGAACGCCAAACGACTGTGCGAGGGCCTGGTGTCGCGCGGGTACGCCATCGCGACGGGCGGCACCGACGTGCACCTCGCGCTGGTGGACGTGCGCGGCGTGGGGCTCAGCGGCGCCCGGGCGGAGCGCATCCTGGAGCTCTGCAGCATCGCCTGCAACAAGAACACCGTGCCCGGCGACAAGAGCGCCCTCAACCCCAGCGGCATCCGCTTAGGTATACCTTTTTTTATAGATATAGCTTTTTTATAGATAAGATATCCGATCATTTTGGTAGAGACGCCGGTTTATGGGGAAATTGACCTCACTAAAATTTGCCTTCCTTAGTTCTTACAAAAGAATATATGTACCAGGGCATTTCTTAGGAATCGCTCTGATGCGCTTCTACACATCGTCCAATACGGACCCAACATGGGGGCATACTTATTATGGTTTTCTTATGTCTCTCGAGATCACGACAGTAGAGTCCACACCTACCGTGGTCCTTAACAGGGTTCGAGATCCGACTCTAACTGTCCACAATCGCGAGAGCCTCTTTTAGCCTTCGCCTTTCGCCTCTTACGACAGGCAGAAGATACCATAGATAATATTGTAATCCCAAGGACATGTATACCAATACATGTACTTGTAGTTAGATCTCTTTGGAATCTCCAGTAGAAAGCACTGTTGCGTGCCTTCCATAGCTCTCCAGACCCATCATGGTAAAGCTGTTACTCTTTGTTACCTACTTCAATTACCACAGATGCTGGCCATCGCACCTTATCACCTTTGTCGTGGCAAATGAGACGAGTAAAACTCGTCTTTTTCTGTAAGCAACCAGATGATACTGTATTGTGGTTAAGTGGTACAGCTTCATCAGTATAGTCCTATCCAAAACAGGGGGAACAAAAGTTGGGCTGAGTCTCTAGCGTTTCATAGTTACAAATCCTATCCAACCTGCTGATTGTCAAAAATCTGGATGCTTTCTATAACAAAAATATAAATGTTAGACGTAAATATATTGACGTGAGAATTATAACAACACTATTTTAATTTCAGGTACTCCTGCACTCACAACCAGAGGGCTAAAAGAAAAAGACATTGACAGGGTTGTGGACTGTATCGATAAAGTGTTGAAGCTTGCTCAAGAAGTGACCAAACTGTCAGGACCTAAGTTGGTTGACTTCAATAAAACTATTGAGGAGAACGCCGACATTGCAGCTAAGGTGAAGAATCTCAGAGAAGAAGTAGAAAGCTTCAGCCGCACTTTCCCTCTACCCGGGCTGGAGAAATACTAATTTATATAGCATTTATATACAACGTTCCTATATTTCGACTAAATGTTAATTTTGTTCCATTACTTTTAAGGAAAATTATGATCCATGATATTTTTTTATCAATTTTAAAGTGCCTTTGCTAATAATTATAAGTGAAATAAATAAAATATAAGAAATATGTGTTTTTGTCTTATCACAATTCACATAGATACATTTATTTGATTTTGAAATCTATAATTGTCTATAAAATTGGAAAAAGGGATGGTAAAAGGAACCGAGGAAGACAAACTAAGAGATGGGAGGATGAGTTAAAATTGACAGCAGGTCCAAAGTGGAGAAGAGTTGTAAAAGACAGAGAGCAGTGGAAGTTGTTAGAGGAGGCCTTTGCCAAGAGGGACACTGAACTTTAGTCTATGCACTGAACTTAGAGACATCTTATAAATAAAGTAACAAGTTAGAAGAGAATGGAATAGTGCAGGATAGGAGGCGTATTATTATTATAATTGTCTATAAAATTAATATAATATATTGATTGTTTGAAAGCGCTAATCCCGGGAGCTAGTAATTTGAATTGAAAAATTCTTATTATTGTTAGTTTTTGTCATAGGTTTTTGTTGATAATCCACTTATCGAGGGAGGTTTTCGCTTTATATATCAGATGTAAAACGCGGAGCATTACTCAGATACATTAATGAAATTTGAAGGGTGTGAATACCTTTAAAGCGCCCAGTCCAAGGCAATTTTATGCTAAATGTTTTTTTTTTTGTTATTTAAAAGGAAATACGAGCAAAATTTCTTGTTGATGCTGGCAATACGTATATAGCATGCAATGCAATTAGTCTAAAGAAAAAAATAAAATGTCATTATTTGACAGTTGTATAAATATTGACTTGAGTTGAGTGAGCTATTTTTGTCATCTGTGCCCAATTCGTCGATATTTTGTTGTAATGATTTTGACCATTTATTTTCTTGATCTTTGTATTGTTTTTATTTGAAAGCTTTTATTGTATCAGTGAAGGATATCCGCGTCTAATTACACAATCAAATCAAGATTTGTGGAGTGATAGAGCCGTGAACGTCGTTGGATTACTATGTGACGACCTTGTGTACACTATTGTCGTATGTGTATTTTGGACGGGTTCACGGGCAATAATTTTGCTAATCTGAAGTCAGTTTCGAAAATTTGCAAACTGTGTGAGTAGAAAACGGAATTCGTTACATGGCTACAACAAAACAATAAGTTTGGACGGTATTATGTATACAATTGTGTGTGGCGAAGACCACCTGGAAGTCAGGCGAGTTATTTCGAAAGTATGTTCACCACTGGAATGGTAGCAGCACCCCAGCAGGCGACTGGCCAGGTCGCGCAGAGTGGCAGCACGACTCTGCCACGATCCCACCACCAGAGAACTGGTAAGACATTCGGACTTTGCTTTAATGCGTTTTTATCCTTAAATGACAGTCATATGTAGTCTATACATATAAAGTAAATATTATGACTAATAACAACATCCAGTCATAATTTTTGTGTTGTGCCATGTAACAGCTATGGATACTAAAATCAATATACTGCAAGTTCTAAGTACATACAGTAAAAGAACTGGTTAGTTAAATGTAACATAGAAGACTATTGTATTCATTTCCAATGAAAAATGCTCTAATAGCCTATGGTCATAATATATGATTAACATAAATTAAGATTTTAAGTAACAGCTGATTACTAAAAATTCAATAACTTTCTCTGATATACTACTTTCAATTATACAAATTTACAATATTAACATGTTTATTCAGTAATGTTGCTTAGCATATAAAATTAATTAAGTTATATAAGTTCATATTAAATGTATATCTGTTTTTTTAGAGTTAGGTGTAGTAACAATCTTATAGTGTGCCACAATAAGTATTTTGCAGAGTAACTTTGCAGTAGAAGACTATTTCTTCAGTATTTAGGCCGATTAAGATAAACAACTTTATATGATCCACAAGACATCTTTATTCGTACAAGGGAAGAGGAAGAAGTGAGAATGACAACTGTCTGTCTTACTGTACTACTTATAAAATAGACATTGCATAGAGTTTTACATACATTAAATACTTTAACACCCCCTCTCAATGTCTATTTTCAAACTCCTACAGCTCACATTATTCAGGAACTAATTTTAATAAATAATCACAATAAAATATATACAGACAGACATATATACATAACACACCAGTTATGTTACTTAACTAACATATACACATTTTAAATTCTGTTTCAACTACAATCTAAGTTATTATAAAACATTTAAATTATTTGTAAAGTTCACATGTTTTAACACACACAATGGTTTCGTTAAAACATCTGATACATTTTTATCAGTAGATATATACTCTATATGAATATTAAACTTTTTCACTGAATCCTTTATAAAATGAAATTTAATATCAATGTGTTTTGTCCTTTTACTATTTTCATTACAGTTTATCATTCTGATAGCACTTTGATTATCAACAAATAAAATGGTCTCAACTTCAAATGAATAAAAGTTTGTTAGTATACCTTTTAAATATAGTATTTCCGCTGTTGACATTGATGCTGCTACATATTCCGCTTCAGCTGATGACAGTGAAACAGTGGACTGCTTCTTCGAAAACCATGAAATTAAATTATTACAATAAAATATAGTACCACCACTTACACTTTTTCTATCTTCTTTGTCAGTGGCCCAATCTGCATCAGAATATCGCACACTGATAACCAAACCGTCACTAAACGAAAAACACGATTTTTCAGAAAATGATGTTAAAGTTACTAATTAAAGAAACAGTTGCATATTGTGCAAAATGTAAAAAAAAAACATTTTTTTTAAGTGAATAATATTTGTGTCTAGCCTAGTGCTCCTTGTTATTAATTATAGCTGTTATTTATATTTATTTTATGAAATATTTTAATTTTTCTCCAGAAATAGTGTCACTTTTCCACAAAATTTTTGAAAGTGTCACTTTTTCATTAGATTCATTCATATGTTATCTAAAACATTTAGGTTAAAATGTCTCTATATTCTTAGTAATTTAAGGAACAAAAATTAAAATAATGATTTTTTAATTAAAACTACCACTGCAGAAATCAACCATCTTTATTAACTATAATTACTTATTAATTTAACATCCTCGCCTCACACATAATGATAAAAATGTACTTGTTTGTAAATCACACTGACAGAAAAACTTATAACATTACTTAATAATTGGCCCAAATATTAAGACTATGTTAATAATTACTTAAATCAACCAGTCTTCAGTGAGTTCTAATTAAATTAATCCTATCTCTAAGAGATAATGCTTATTTATTAAAGTTACAAAACAATGAAAATAAATTGTCAGAAAATCTTTCTTAAATTCTCATAGAACTAATAACATTAGGTACTTAATAATATTTTGGCACTGTTAATAATAATATCACTTAAAAGCAAACAGTCTTCTGTGAGTCCTAATTAAATTACTCATCCATCTCTATTGAGATACAGCTTTTTTCTAAATTTAACAATAAATCTCTCACAAAACAAAACATAAAAAACTTTCTAAAGTAAAATGACAAAAAAAAACATTTTATAAAATATTATTGTAAAAAGACGATACATAGTAAGGCAAAATTGCGTTCTTTTTAATAAGATCTTTCAGATCCTTCTTTTTATTTTCAGCTAATGGCAATTTATTATTATACAAAGGCACTAATTGAGGTTGTATCCGTCGAAGCTTGAGTAAGTTAATTTCTTTAAAAGTTTCATCAGAATATGAAGTTTTGTAAAAAACTCTAACGTTATGGTTAGAATCAGACTTTTCAACTTTTAGAACTTTTATGTCACCTACTTTTATGGCCCCCCCTTCCGTATTTTTAGTTAGTTTGAATTCTTGCAGCTTTTTGATGTCATAAAACTCATGGTGTGCCATTTCCACTACATTGTATTTATTGCCCCTTTTTTTTGCGTCTCGAATAGCACTTATATATTGATCAGGAACATATATTGGTCCTGACCTAAGCTTCTTCTTTATCTGGCGCTCAATCATAGAATGGACGGAATCCCCTTCGTTTTGGGTATGACCCTTGATCAAAAATTTGTGGGTAATAGAGGCAATGTTTGGCAAATTTGCCACTGCATATAAATACATGGAAAAAACAAATTGATTTTTTTGTTGTCCGCAACAGTTATCTGAATAAAAAATTATGTTGAGGTCAGACGATGCTGTTGCCGATTTTTTTTGTAAGAATTTAAATACACAAGAACCTATTTCGTTAGCACCTTTTTGCCCTTCTACTTCAGTCCAGAAATAGCAATGAGTACAATCAGCTTTGAGCTCACAAATTGTAAAGTTCAAGCAGTTCAGTCTTGACTTATAATAAAAAGATGAAACATTCCCTTTAGGAACTTGCAGGATAGCTTGCAAATCATAACATGCTACTATGTTATTGTCATCAATTAATTCTTTGTCTCGTTTTTTTTCTTCTCGGCTTAACTCTTTTTCTTTTAAATGTAATGTATATTCTTCATTCATTTTTTCTTTCTCTTCAAGGTTCGCATTTTCATAAGTCACACAGTCTTCACACTGATCCTTTTTAGGGACAAAAAAACTTATATTAAAATCTTCTTTAAAAACTTTACGATATATATGTAGCTTCACGTAGTCAAGTCCTTCAATTTCGCAGTCTTTTTTGTAATCTCTATATAAATCGGTTAATGTTTTCCCACCTTCTATAAATTCCCTTGTCGTCTGTTTGCGTAAATAATGACTTTCAATTCGAGGTATGCTCGCAATATGTTTTCTAACCCTGTCCAATAATTCGCTTGATGTTTTGGTCCCATGGTTGTCATGTTTACCTCGCAGGTCTGGTTCAACAATACCACATAAATTTAATTTTGCGATGACTGTTCGAATTGGGCGATCGTTAATGCCTAAAGTGTTTTTGAAAAATATTTTGCATACTCTTTTTTTTTCATTACTTGCTGTTAAATAAAATGCGTGCTTAGCTTTTCTATTATTGAATATTTTTTTGTATTGATATTTCGGTTTGATTTCTGTCATGTGTTTAGAAATGAAATCTCTTTGTTTTGATAGGGAACTCATTTGCCAGTAATTATTGAATATGTAGCGACGGGATTCTTCGGTAAATTTTTCCGAACATTTTAATCGACAACTCATACCACAAGGAATCCCTATTTTTCTTTCAGGAATTACTTTTTTTTGCTTTGAGGACGACGAATATTGTAATCCCTTATTTCTCAGTAACTTTGCCAGTTTTTTTTTGTTACCACGCTTTCTTTTTCGTGTTTGTGTTGCAGAGTGAGTATCAGAGATAGTTTCAGGTGTGATATTATTTAAATGTGTTGTATTGTTTATTTGTTCTATTGCTAAACTTTTTAAAGAGGATGGGTTATAAATGGGTATGTTATTAATTATTTTGCCATCACTATCAGAAAAAGATTCACTCCCATATTCCATAGCTATTATTTGTAAAGCAGAGGCAGATTTATTCAATTTACAAGACGTTATTTCAGGAGACAAGACTTTTGGAGAAATACAGTTTCGTTTCGATGGCGTGGCAGAGTTAGAGTTCACACTCATTGAATCATTTCGTGAAGAAGTTGAAGATGATCTGGATGACGACGAGGAAGATGCCGATGAAGTGGATGATCCTGATGAACTAGAAGACGATGAATTAGATGACTTTGCAGAAGAAGACCTTGATTTTCTTGATAACGAAGGAGAAGTGTTAAGTGTTGACACATTATGTACTTCTGCGACTGTTTTTTGTTTTTGCTTAATCTTAGGAAGGTGTGTTTTAGTTGTGTCTGATTCAGAAGATATATGATCATTAGGGCTGAGTTTATACTCTGGATCATCATCTGATGCAGGCGAAAAATCTCTACCTGATCTGTTGCTATTGCCAGAATCTGTAGAATTATTCCTATTTCGACTTTGTTGTGTGACGACAGTGCTGAAGTTTAGAGAATCTACACTTGACTGGTCCGCAGCATTTAACTTAGTTTTGTTAGCAGAATCCTCGGTTATTACTTTATTGTCGGAATCATTTTCCATTGGTGTATCGCTAGTAGTACCTGTATTAATTTTCTTTATTATTTCTTTAAATTTAGTAGTTCTTGGATTGAGACGTGGCATATTGATAACTGTAAAAAATAAAAGATATTATTGAAAACAACGTCCAATGTATACTGTCCTGTATAGCACAAATATTTACGTAAACGTAATTCAATCGTAACGAGTGCACGCGCAGTAGAGCGTTGTCAGATTTTCATACAATTTTTTGACGTTACGTCATGTTACATTACGTATTACGTAAAGATTCGTGCTAGGGGAACTGTTCACAGTATTAACCATTGTTGTCAAAAGCCATTTAAATCAAATAAAAGATCATCTTAAAATAAAAATTCTCGTTTAAAATTATTTTTATTTTATTTATTTGTATTATTATGTACCTACTTACGAATCGCTAAATTATAACTAACTAGCTCTTTAAAACGCAAAGTTACATTGTACAGGGGGTTGAACAAAATTTTGACTCACTGATCGTAGTCACGGATTTTTAAATTTTCGACCTTATTGTATAGCGAATACCTAATAAAATTTTCATGAAATGATCAAGAAATCGAATTTCTTAACTGTACTTAGTAGGTACCTACACTTCTCAAGTCAAAAAAACTTCTATCAAACAAAAATAAGGAACATACGATAGAATCAAAACGCACGTTTTATTCAAATTATAATGCTTATTTGAATACAAAAAGTGCAAAAAACCGACACTTTTTATTTAGAGTCACTTTTCGTAAAAACAAATAATTGAAGTTCAATTCGCAAATAACGAAATCCTGACATGTTTAGTTTAAGGTCAGTATTCAGGTAAGTGATTGACTGTTTTAAACACAAAAATAACAGAAAAACTGATTCTTTTTGTTTAGAGACACTATGCGGGTAAAAATTACAACAAATTATGCACAAAAATATTGACAAAGTGACACTTTTTATGTAAAGACGTTATTCTCGTAATTGTTAGTTCAACTTACCTTATAATTTTGAAGAAAGGTGTCCTTAAGCAAAAAATGACCGTTTTCCGCACAGAGTCCACGTGAACATTACGCCGTCCGCGTCACTAATGGAAATATGTCAGTGTTGCGGTAAGCTACCCGCCCTCCCCGCGCCTGGGGGCAAAGCGACACTAACGACATCTACTATTCTATGTAACTTTTTAATGTCGGTGCTTTTGCAAACTATAGTTTTTGGGGAGCGTTAATAGATGGCACTTTTAACTCATTTTTGTCGAATTTTGTTTAGTGACGGTTTGATTATCAGTGTGCGATATGTAATTAGACTCTTAGGTTCATTGGACTTTGTATAAGTTAAACACTTGTGTATAGTTTGCTTTAAATACCTTAAAATATGTTTACCTGCTTTCCAGAGTCGACTTGTTGGTCTATCTAAAAATTTACTTAAGTATGAAGTAGCAAAAGTAATATCTGGTCTTGTCGTTACTGATATATAATTTAAACTGCCAATTAATTCTCTATACGGTACATTTATTATTTCTTCTTCTTCTGATATATCTAATATTTCTTTTTCCATAGGTGTTAGAACTCCTTTACAATCCTCCATACCAAATTTATTTAAAACTTTCTTTATTAATTTCTATATATTTCCATACCTAGATATTCTTTTATTTCACCTAAATCCTTCATATTGAATTCCTTTTTAAGTTTACTTATTATATTTTCTCCTGATCCTAATACTAATATATCATCCACAAAAATTAATACCCATGTTTCTTTATTATAGTATAAGCAAAAATCATGTTTTGATTGCTTGAGATTATTGTCCAAAAAGAATTATGTATCTTTTCATTCCAGCATCGTGGTGCTTCTTTCAGACCATATAAAGCTTTTCTTAATCTTAGAACTTTACCTTCTTCAATTCTTACTCCTTGTGGACATTTAATATATAGGTACTTCATTATTAAGATCTCCATTCAAAAAAGCTGTGGGCACATCTAACTGTCTTAATGGTTTATTCTCTTGAACTGATATGCTCAATAATAGTCTTACCGTTGCTAAACGAGCTACTGGTGCATACACATCATAAACATTTTCTTCTTGAAATCCTTTAGCTACGAGTCTAGCTTTCTTTGTCCCATCTGTTTTTGTTTTGAATATCCATTTAGTATCTATTGCCTTCTTATTCTCAGGCAAGTAAGCTGATTCCCATGTTTTTAATTTATTGAGTGAATCTATTTCACTATTTATAGCTTTCTTCCACTCTTCATCTTTCATAGCTTCATTAAAACTGTTTGGAGTTGGTCCATGTAATGTATTTAGACAATATACTATATTACAGTCTTCAAATTCTTCATAATCTTCTAGATATGCAGGTTTTCTTCTGTTTCTCCTTGGTCTAGTATAAACATTATCTTCACTGTTACATTCTCTTATATTTTCAATTTCTACTTCACTTTCTCTGACTTTTTCTTTATCTTCTTCTTTGCTATAAACCTCTTCTACCTCTTCATTTTCATACCTACATTGATTCATGTATTTTGTATCATCTTTATCCTCAATATCTGTTTACATTATATCAGTCTCATCAAATCTGACATCCCTCGATATTATAATCTCGTTCTTCTGTGGATCCCATAAACGATATCCATTCGGAGAATAACCAACCATACGAGTTTCTTTAGCTCTTTGGTCAAATTTTCCTCCTCTAGGTAGTATAATAGCCCAACACTTTGCACCAAAACATCTTAACTTACTTAAGTCTCTTTTTCCAATAAAAATCTCTTCAGGTGTTTTGAAATTAATGCATGAAGATGGACATCTATTTAATTGATATGCTGAACACCTTATAGCTTCACTCCATAAATGAGTAGGAAGGTTTGTTTCAATTAATTGAGTACGTGCTTTATTATATAATGTTCTATTCATTCTCTCTGATACTCCATTACTTTGAGGTGAGTATGATGTTGTATATTCTATTTTTATACCTTTATTTTCACAATATGACTCAAAATTTCTATTCTTTAACTCTGTTCCGTTATCACATCTAATTCTTTTAACTCTTACGTCTTTTTCATTTTCTAATTGCTTAATATGGTTAATTAATTTTTCACTTGCCTCACTTAAAGTAAAAACTTTTAAGTTAAGTTTTTTAAGTTTTTACTTTTTTTAAAGTAAAAAAAGTAAAAACTTTTTAACAAATTAACTACTACAAAATGAGAATAATCATCAATTATTACCTGATAATATAAATCTCCATGTATTCCTTTCGTTCTAGCTGGTCCAGAGATATCTGTATGCAGTAATTCACCTATAGCTTGAGATCGGGGTTGCCTTACCGATTTAAATGGTAGTCTTGTCGCTTTACCCAGCATACACGGTTCACACGTTCTTGTACTAACTGGAAGTTTTAAAATGTTTAAATGACCTAGTCTTCTGTGCCATAAATTATTAGTGCTTACATCAGGATGACAATGTAATGATTTATTTTTTATTGAAGCTTCTGTAACCAAAATAAATAAGTTTCCATTACGTTCACCAGTTATATAGGACTTAGAATTATTCTTAAGAACTTTTACAGAATTTCTTATCATTATTTCTTAAAAATTTCTGAACTGAAAGTAGGTTATAAGATAAGTTTTTAACAATAAGTGCTTCTATTACAATTTCTTTTCCCTTGCAAAACAAATTTAAAGTTCCCCTTTTGTTACTTGTAATAAAGTCCCCATTAGCAACATAAATCTTAATATAAAGATACAATATTTTCCATACAATCAATATAATCCTGTTTTATTAAATGTTCAGTACAGCCCGAGTCAATTACCCATTCAATTCTACATAAATTATTAGTTTTATTACATACCATACTATGCTGTTCTAAATTAGCACGAGTATCTGTGTAAAACATACATTCTTTCTCTGTTTTCGCTGTTCCTGAATAATTTCCTGAAGATTGCCTGGATTGATAATGCATAGGTCGCCTTTGAAATGAACCTCGCCTTTGTCCGCGTCCTTGACCTTGACCTCTATATGTGAACTGAGACTTGCAGTTAACAGCAATGTGGCCTTTTCGTTGACACATAGAGCATGTTATAAAAGCTGTCTTATTCTCCGGTACATCTCTTGACTTTAGCTTGAGCTCTTCATCTAATAGTCTCGCCATTACATCAGACATTTTTAAATCTTCTTTATTTAATGTTTCGATAGCCGTGATTACAGTTTCATACTTAGATGATAATCCAATAAGTAAATAACAGATTTTATCGATTTCAGTAAGTTTTTCATTATTGTTTTCCAAATCTTCTACAATTGCATTAAATTTTTGAAAATAATCTTCTAGTTTATCGGTTTCACCGCATTTGATACTTAATAGTTTACGCCGTAAATAGATTTTCGATAATACTGACTTTCTTTGAAATTGATCCCTTAATTTTTCTATCATAGCTTTACTAGTTAGGCATTCTTTAATAATATTTAAATGAGTATCGGTTAAGCATGCAATAATAATGGACTTCGCGATTGCATCTTGTTTCGTAAAATTCTTTTCGACTGTATTATCCGATATTTCACATTTTTCTGTATTTATACAATACAAAACCCCTTTTTCTTCTAAAATAGCTTTTCTTCTAAATAGCCAATTGTTAAAGTTATCCGCTTTCAATACAGGTAAGTTTTGTAAATGAGACGCCATTATGGTATTTTCAAAATTAATACGTTAAAATTACTAACAATTATTTTTCTTTAATTCTTCAAAATACTGCTTCCAAACATTTCCTTTCTCTGGGCCCATAACCTTTTGCAGAGTAACTTTGCAGTAGAAGACTATTTCTTCAGTATTTAGGCCGATTAAGATAAACAACTTTATATGATCCACAAGACATCTTTATTCGTACAAGGGAAGAGGAAGAAGTGAGAATGACAACTGTCTGTCTTACTGTACTACTTATAAAATAGACATTGCATAGAGTTTTACATACATTAAATACTTTAACAAAGTATGTAGTGTTATTTGTGATTAGTAAAGATGGAATTCTTGGTTGTGATTCTGCACATGTCCTAAAATCAACATAAATTATTTTGTGTAATGAAAGTGACAATAAATTAACCAAACTAAATGTGTTCTACAATAAGTTCTTTTCAAATTATGTGTACTCAATTATTAATACAACATTCATTAAATTATACTTTTTGATATCCTACTATTGGCTGCCCGCAACTTCATCTGCGTGGTCTATAGTTTTAGATTTTTTCTTAAATAAAAGTAGCCTTAATTACTCCTTATTACATCAGCCAGTGAAAGTGTCGTCAAAATCGGTCCAGCTGTTTCAGAGTTTAGCCAGAACAAGAAACAGACAAAGCTTGTACTTTTTTTATTTTATCTGAGGCTGCCTGCATGTTCTTCAGCTCTCTACTGTGATTCTGTATACAATATTTTGCCAATTTTGCTGATTTTACATAAGAGATTTTTCAGTTAAAGTACAGTATTTCCATAAATTTTAATTGCACAAAATCACTGATCATTTCAATAATAAACTATTAAATTGCCCACTTTTTCATTTTTAATAAGTTATTTTGATTAACAGAACTGAAGACAGTGATAGTATTATGAATTTTACTGTAATAACTATAGAATATAACATATTTCCGGATCATTTTAAAATCTAAACAGATTTTAAAAAAATGCCATGTATTGCTGTAAAAATCGCATACATAGTCACTTTTTGGACTATCTAACAAAAAATATTAGTAAAAAAACATTGAACTTAGTCAATTTATAGAGAAAATGGGTCAGAATTTGCATTTGATTTCAACAAATTGGAATAATCTTTCATTAAATTTATTTGATATGAATAAACTTTAGTTCATAATCAATCCATTTCCTGAAAAAAAATCAAATACTTAATACATTGAAAATTTGGTATTAAAAATGTTTTAAAGTAACCTAAAACTTGTATTATAAGATTTATAAATCTTGATGCAAGCTAAAAAAAGTGGCTAATGTCTTATATTATTATTGAAATGCAATGAAACTTATTGAATACCAACTGTATTTTAAGTGCAAATCTCATGTGTTAAAATCAGGCTTAATCAGTGAAATCAGCAAAATTTCGTATACTGCCTTTGAAATAAATAAAATAAATAATATTATTGTAAATTAATAGGACGGCCGCCAGCAGCTCCGAAATCATATGACTACCTTTTGAAGGTCCTACTAGTTGGAGACTCTGATGTTGGCAAGCAAGAGATTTTGCAGGATTTGGAAGATGGGTCTGCAGACTCACCTTTCTGTAGTGGTAGTGGTGAGTTACCATTTCTAATTATCGCTTAATATTATTTTAGTGTCAAGACAACAAAGAAAGAAAGTTAGGACATTTTCACATAAAACATTAGAATTACCAGTGACATTATAAGTATATTATAAAATTAAAATAAAATCCTGTATCTTTTTCCATGTTAAATTGTCATAATTTGGTATTGTTCCACTGTTGGACAAGTGTCTCACCCTTATTTGGGTGAAGATTGACCTTGACCTCTTTTCATATCCAACACTCTCCTCCATTGCAGTCTACTGAAGATATGGGTTAGTGCCTAACCTTCTTTCAGATTATATCAAACTGAATAGCAACTCAATTGATGATGTATGTAAATGTAACCACTGTTTTGGAAATATTATTTGTTACAACCTATTGTTTGTTATTTCCAATAGGATACAAGACAACAACCATTTTATTAGATGGCAAGCGAGTGAAGCTGCAACTATGGGACACATCAGGACAAGGCAGATTCTGCACAATTATCAGATCTTACTCCAGGGGCGCACAGGGAATCTTGCTTGTTTATGACATCACTAACAAATGGTCATTTGACAGCATTGACAGGTGGTTGGAGGAAGTAGAAAAGGTACGAGTTATATAAAATGATATAATAAATAATAATGCATTTTTTATTTATAACTGTATAGATTTTTATCAATGATTCAAGGGACCTACAGAAGTAGGACAGATTTAGGCACATACAAGTCTTACATTTACTATGACTTATGCCAAAACATTAATTCTGGACAAATAATTTTTTTAAAATCTCGCGCCTAATTTAGAGACGTCGCTCGGTGACTCAGTCTTTATGTTGAATTCACAGTTAACATATTTTTGTTTACATAGCAGTATGACGTCACATCATGGCGGTCACTTTTCGGCTCAAAAATGCATTGAAAAAGTGATTGTAAAATAAAAGTTATTGTGTTAGAAACTTAAACTAACATTTTCCTACTGCTTATGCCTATGCTACCTTAATTGTATATTTTTAGTTTTTGTGTTGCTCAGATAAAATCAATTTATTTTCTTGGTTTAATTTCAAACGAAACACTAATTTGCTTGCTTAGTGTTACTTAACAACGCCATCTGAAGTAGCTCCCAATAAAACAAACACAAAAAAAAAACAATATAGTTTTGGTTTGAACCCGGTTCTCTAGTTCCGCAGTTAGCCCACGTAACCATTCGGCCAAGGAAGCTTTTATTCAATTAACGAAATTTTTCTAGAGCTCTTTCAAATTGACATTGTTATTTCTTTGAACGTCTGATTAAAGATAAAAAATTAAAGGTTTAAAGGTAAAATACCCTATTGAAATTATTTTAAATCAAAAGTCTATGTAAAAATGATGTACCTCCTAGTTAAACTTTTAAATCATTTCAGCATGCCCCAGGGGTGCCAAAAGTATTGGTGGGAAACCGTCTTCACCTCGCATTCAAAAGACAAGTCCAAGAGAGAGATGCAGAGTTATATGCGGCCAAGAACCACATGGCCTTCTTTGAAGTTAGTCCCCTGTGTGATTTCAACATCAGGGAGAGCTTCTGTGAACTTTCGCGGATGGCTCTCCATCGGAATGGCATGGAAAGGCTGTGGAGGAGTAATAAAGGTAAATTTTATGATATTACGAGTATTTATAGCGCCTGTGTTGGTAGACAAAATTTATCATTTGATGTTTTAGAATTTCTAATGTTAGGAAAAGCTGATACGTAATAATGGCGTGGAGAATTAGTAGTGTTGTTGCATGTCTCTTAGAATACATATGTAAATGTGCCAAAAGGGTTTAAAATCTCACTTCATCTGCACCTTTTCGGATAAATTAATTTTGAGCGTTGATTAAAAATAAAGACGTCTTTGGTGATAACCATGATCAAAATATATTGGCAACCATGATCACAGTAATGGTTCGTGGTTAACGTTGAAAATGTGGGTTAATGACCATTTTGAAAGTTATAAGCGTTTTGTGATATGTAGCTTTAGTAGGTTTATATGTAGCCTTTGTGTGTCTTATTTTTATTGCGTCGCGTCGCTATATTGTGCATTGCTGTAACTGACGTATTTGATGTTTAGCAAGAAAATGTTCTGTGAACATGGGCCTCCAAGTCTTGTACGGGCTGGTGTGGCTGCTGCCGTTGAGTTTTATTATAACGTTATAAAGCCGATATAAAAATGACGTCACTATATTGTATTGCTTGTTCTGTATATTGTTAAATCATATATATCAGCAGCATATTTTTAAGTTATTCATTAATCAGATTCTGGTCTATGGTGACCTCCTGCAACTCATCAAGAGGTACTCATAATAAATACCTCTTGCATACATACATCACGCTATCGAAGTTTCCTAAATATCCAACTATTATACAAGTCCTGAAACGAGTCAGTTGGCACGGCTGCTCCCCAGATACGACCACTTCAACTGACGGGAGATCTACCCTTGCCAATGTCTTAATTATCCCATAAAAATGTTTTGATTGAACTGAAATACTATTGCTTGTGAACAGTGCTGAGCCTCCAAGAGCTGTGCTGTCGCGCGATAGTGGCGCGCACGTCAGTGTACGGGCTGGAGCGGCTGCCGCTGCCGGGCGCGCTCAAGTCGCACCTCAAGTCGTACGCCATCTCCGCCGCGCCGAGACGCTCGCGCGCGCGCGCCGCCAAGCACGCGCCCCACGCGCGCCTCAACTGCGCCGGCCGGAACTCCTGTACCATCGCGTGAACGGGCGGCCACTCGCGTTCACGAGCCTCCACTCGCGGTCACGATTCTACATCTTTCTATCATTAAACCCCAATTGCCCCGAAAGATAAACAAAAAAAATAGTAAGAAAGAAAATGTTTATGTAACAAAAGGCTTGACCCTTCCCAGGAATAACATGGCCACCCCCGAAATCAGAAAATCAGCCTTTTACTACCTAAGAAATATGTAAACCAGCCACATATTGATAGAGAGAGGAGCGTTCTTAAAAGTTTTGTCCTGGTTCAAAAGATCAGTACTACTTTTCAGACCATTTTAAGCATATTTGGACCTTTCTCTTCTGAGTTACATAGCTGTCAATTGTAAAGTAATCAAAGATATGGATTTACTTTTATTTTTGTTCAGACTAACAAAATGTGCGCCCAAAATACATAATACTACGGACGGGTGCGCTTAGAACAATTTTTTTAGACAAAATCAGACTGTGTAGTGGAGGTACGTCACATAATTTTGTAAATGATTTTTGATTAATGACAAGGACAGTTGAATGCAGTCTTAAATATATGACTAATAACCTAAATTAATTCAAATGTATGCCAATATGGCAACGAAGCAAAGTTTAACAAAAAAAAAAATTAAAGCTACAGTATCTTAAGATTTTGACAAAAAGATTCAACATCTTTGCTTTACGATAAATTACTGTTCCAACGTTGAATACAAATAAAATATCCTAAAATATTGCAGGCTGTTACAGACAACGGATTTGTGATTAAATATAAGTGCTTAGTGTAAGGTATTGTTACTTAACAAAACATGTGAATATTAAGTGTTATTTAATTATAACAGTATGTGAATATTTTGTAGTATGGCTAATCGCCTCTTTGTTAGTCCATTTATTCGTATAAAATTATACTAACTTTGTACTTTAAAGATATTGTTGTATGCATAGTGATACGAGATTTCCATTCAAGATAGCCAGGTAACGTTTACAGAACGTTATAGTTTCGGATAGGTATTTTATCAGTCTGAAAGTAGTACCAAAATATTGAAATGTTCGTTCTAATGTACTTTGTTTTTTTTTTCGTACATAGTTTTGACAAGCAAAGTTACATACGTGTCGTTTGTTAAATTTTTATTTGAAAAGTTGCTGAGTCAGTAACGTCCATATCGCCTTTAAATGTTTGGGTCGACCACCATTGTGTTGTGACTCATAATCTAATGCTAATCTTATAATCTAAGGCTTTGAAAAATAGATTCCGACCGATTCTCAGACCAACCGAACATACATATAAAATTGGTCAAGTCGTTTCGCAAGAGTGTGGGAACACTGTATAAGATTTTATATACTCACTTATCTAGATATTATGGCAAGAAAAACAGTCAAACAGTTTTAGAGGATAATTTAAAAATCTGTTTGCTTTAAAATTCACATTTTAATTTTAGAAAAATGATGTCATATTTGCTTATCAAAACTATTTTCCGAAAAAAAAATCATCTTCTATAAAACGTAAATTTTTTTTGGAGATCCATGACGGTAACTATAATGATTCTATTCTAAATATTTGAAGGTTGACATTAATGAATATTGAAACGAATTATCGTTCCAAAACAAAACATATCTGCAAATGATATAAATATACGCGCATTAAGTTAATGTTTCAAAAAAATTGAAATAATAGATTGCGGGTAGTTTGATACTCAGAAATATTGTCATTGTATCAAAAAAGTATCTCTACCCACAAATTCTAAAGTTGAAATCAGGAAACAAAAAAAATATTATGCACTTCAAACACCGTATTTAACCATTTTATCAATTTGACTACACTGAAAGTTTAATCAGATATTTGAAAATCACATAAGCACAAAATATTTTTAATTGCTATATGGCCAGTTTTTACTGTTTTAACATGGGTTTTGATCAATATCCAGCTTAGAGCATCAAAGTTACTGACTCACCCTTCAGTAAAGAGCTTCTCGTTAGCTTCTCATAAGAAGCGTCTCGCTTCGATCGATACATAATTTTTGTGCCAAAACTGGTGCGGGGGAAGAACGCATACATTTTAATTTTGTCACACTATCAGAAACATTATTTCATCGCTACAGACGCATACATATCGAAATATGTCAATTTCAATAAACAACGTCATTTTCTATGCACCGTCAACACTGACACCGACACACTAGTTGTATAGAACTAGAAGGCACATTGTGCATGCACGTTGGGACGAGGGGTTCGCCCGTAAAGGCCACTCCTCTGACAGGTGTCATACCTTGATGCTCTAAGATATCCAGAGTTTTAATTAATAGACATGACTTTATTCACTAATATAAAGGACAGCTTAAAATCAGACATAGTAATCAATAACGATTTGACTTTCTAGTAGATGCTGTTATAAACTTATAATACACGTCAAAAAAAATCTGTATTATTATATTGTACAAATACATTTAATTTTTCTCGTTTTCATAAATAATTACTAATAAAATAACCGTGCATCCATTCTAATTGTCTTACATGCGTTACGTTACGTCTCGAATTAATTAGTCACTGTCCACTACTTTATATTAGATTTAAACTAATTATTCATAGTCTTTCGACAACTTGTAAAAATTTTGTCTAAATTCTTAACAAAAACTTGGCTATTTTCAGAAAAAATGTTTACATCTACATATTATTGATTACTTAAGACAAAACTTGACTTTGTGAATGAATATATTTTGAAATGGTTGTTTTATCGGGTAATTTTAATGTTTATTTTGCATTTATTAATTTTCATTAACAGTTATAGATATTAATGGATTGTAAATACGAAATCAGATGTCAAAACTGAAACGGTCAGTCAGTACACGATGGTTTCAATCCGTCCCTAGAAGGTAATTCTTTTGTTTATCTCGATAACCCCCGTTTTTATGTTAATTTCTTACGCTAACGACCTTTTGTGTATTCAATTTTCAAACTCATATTTCATCCATTATTCTAAACCCTATATAAGTGCTGTAAGTAAGTATTTCCCCATTATTATAATTAAGGCATTTAGTATATAACAGTCGTACGTACGATTGCTGTTTAGCTCGCCATTTAATTTATGAATTGATATTGAAAGTTTATATTTTTGTAACGTGCTATGTACTTTGAATATAATAATATTATTATGTATTTTTGACCGCCTAGCATGAGCATGTGACGGACGCGACTAGATTGCAGTGTCATATCCTCCAATAGACGATAAGCAAAGTGTATTTTCATCTTAGCAATCTGTGTTATTGCCCCTAATACTATTGGAACCTGTATTCTATTTATGCCGCTATTGTTTGTTTAACCCTACTGTACTCTTAAATACACCTAAAATCTAATGGATTTCAGAAGCCTTAAAAAGACAGAAAGGTTTATAAAAATCGTTCATGGAGACGGTTCGGTTTTTACCTACCCAATTAAAGAATCATATTTTTAAAAAGGCGTAAATTTTTTGAGATGAGTAATTTACGCCTGTATTCTTTTACAATATAATTAAGTTAGTTACCTGTGAAAAAAAATGCTATAAGTATGTATTATTACATTTTTTTATTAACGAGTGGATACCACACCGTTTAGCTATGTGCAAGATTGTACTGAATCAATAAAGGTATCTAATAAAATCAAGTACAAATTAACGCATTATTATTAAAACGCCTAAATTTATAAATTATAAACTTCGTCTTCTTTATTTAGATCCGTATTATTGTAAATATTATTTCTATTATTCAGCATGTTTTTTTATCGGAGCATTAGGCAAAATCACTTTTGTATATAATATCCATTATTATTATTAATTTCTTACATGTATAATTTGTGATAGTGAATTATAATATAATCCAAATAAACTTATGCCAGCTAAAAGTTCGGTCAATAGTCATAATTTTATCACTACTATTGTAAGTTGTGAAATAAAACTAATTTATAATATACATGTTTTTATTTGAAACCTTTTATAATCCAAAATGAACTATCATATTCATCACTTTCATCAAAAGAAGGTTTAACTTTCGAGTGGCAGATTGTGTAACTTGGCAAGAACGAGACAAACACATATTTTAAGTAGTTTTTTTGTACTATATGAACCGTTGCTTTGTTCAGGACATCAAGCTATTTAGCTTGATGTCCTGAACAAAGCTATTTATTTAGCTTGATGTCCTGCTTAGCTTATTTAGCTTAGTCATTTGGAGTAGGTATAAATCCAAATAGGATCCGGATACCCGATACTTTACTTCTTACTCATAACGTTAACTCCCATAATGCCGGCACTCGTACCGGTGGTAATAAAGCGCCCTAACCTGGAACTGAAAATTAGGAGCTATAAAAATGTTTTTTTTTTTGTGAGAGTTTACAAAGGATAACCCGTATATTCAAGCCATTAAAATTCATGCGTTATAGCAAAATTTGTGGAAAAACTAGACGTGATTTTTTTTTTTCATTTTTTTCAACATTTTCATAGTTTTTTTGTACCTTTTTGAGTTTAACATGTCTGCTTACATAAAATATTTTTGATACATAAATGAGAAATGTCCCTAAACTCAACATGATATCGTTAATTTTGCGTTGAGAGGCACCGGAAATTATAAATATAATAAATAAATTGACTAAAATTTGCGAATACAACTTTGTACCATATATAGATGAAGAAGTAATCTAAGTATCTGTGGTAATTATTAGTTACATTTCGTTTACTTTCATTTTGCCGCAAAATGTACCGACAAACTGCTTATTTTTGAAAGTTTTAGTGTTGATTTGGAAACGCGTCCTTATGTCCTGTCTGGATCAGAGGGCCCACTCTGTACGCATCCCTCCGTAAGATCTAACATTTTCGGAATCCTTTTGGCATACTCAGATCGGTTTTTTCAAGAATTAATAAGATAAGCGTTATCATTGATGACATTAAGCTACTGAATGAATAATATTGCTAGAATTTCTTCAGTCTTATCCAAAAATTATGCCCGAAAATTCATTAAGATTTGGATACGGGCGAACAGAGTGGGCCTGACCATATATAACACCCGTGTTCTGCCACAACTGGTAAAATCAGAAAAGGTAAGTTCTTTCTAAGTGTTAGAGAATAAAATAGGTTGGCACAAAATACATGCGCGACCCTATGCCATCAAAATCTGATCGATAGAAAATAGCATGCGCGGCTAGACTCGTCTTCTCGGTGTTCAAACAATGTTTCTCTAAATAGGAATGGCGTAAAAAACACAAAATGTTTGCAAGAACAAAGCAATGTAAACTTTCGAAAATGCTTCGCCTTCAAAACTTTATGTTCGTTTTTAGTTTACGACAAGGCACAATACTTATTGCGGCGCATCAAATCGTAAGTAGTACCGTTTTTCTACTACTAAGTACTTATTTTGTTTTTCTTCACCCTGTTTTAATTTAAATTTCATTCATAAAAAATATTAAACCATTTAGCTGCATATAAGTCCACAAAAGAAAAAATGTATTTTGTCTTCTTTTAGCACAGACTACATTAGTCAAAACCTATTTTCGTTATAATACTATATTTTATTTGTACCTACTATATTTTTTTTATAAATTAAGAGGTAACAATGTATGACGTTTTCCAGACGCTTTTTGCTTTCGTGCTGATAATACTCTTGATTTGTTTAACCCATGTTGGTAAAGTGCTGACAATGCTACACGATGATATGGAGGATGATGCTGAAAGACGCGGATTTTATGGAATGACCTACGGCCATCATTTCTCGTTTCATGAAGGAGATGTTATTAGCACCAACAATCAACGTAGATTTGCGAAAGCACAGCATCTCGCTTCTGGTAGGTTTTAAAATTTATATCTATCTACAATTTAAGGTAACATTTTTAGCCTATGTGTGTAGACTAGAAAAGGCATAAAAACCAACATTTCCTTCGTCAAGGTATCAAAAAATTAAAACTGTGTAGAAAAAAGTACAAAAGACAAGTTATTAAGAATAAATTGATACGTTTTTAATTCAGAATCTTTAACAATTGACAAACTTATGGCTCTGGCCATGAATACTTATAACCACATATAAATATGTACCTATATCCAGCGCAGAGCGGTCCTGGTTCAAATCCTGGCGCGTATACCTCACATGTCTACCTAATTTTGTTATGAGCGTATTTATCGCAGCTTCACGCGATATTTGTAGTCACAAAAAATACCTTAGATTTATATAATATTCTCAACGGCATGTCGAGTACAACCAGCACTACCTACGCCCAACATTACCTTACCTATTCCATTTATTGCTTATTTCAGTGACTGTGATTTTGCTGTATACTAGCACAATACTGGCATCTATCTACCTTATGTGTTGCATCTCTCTACTCCACGGCGCCGTCAAGTACAAGCGTGAGTACATGATGCCGTGGATCATCGCCGCTTGTGTCTCCATAGTGCCTTTTATGATCGCCCTGGTCGTGGGTGACAGTTACCCAAACATCGTAGATATTTACGGCGGACACTATTACTACCGTAAGTAATTTAATTATTTTTTATTTGAATATAAGTATTGCCGACTATTGGCTGCAGCCCTTTTTGCGTCCCACTGCACGGATTGCACGGATGCTCCAATGCGGGTTAGGGGAGATGCGTGCGGGTTAGTTTAGTGGCCAACCCGCTGTCGGATGTTTCGAACCGCCCATACGGCCTCCGACAAGGTTAAACAACTCTTCTATAGACATCAACCGGGACCAACGGCTTAACGTGACCTCCGAAGAACTGAAACGCGCATGAAATTTTTGTCACTAACGGTTACCCATTTCTAACCCGACCGCGACCCTTTGGTTTAGCTTCATAGATCGCTTAAACCACCGCACGGGCCGGGCCATGCCATAGGCGGATACTGAATCGTGAGTGAGTACCGACCGAACCGAGAGAGTTATATATAAACGTCTCAGACGAACTAAAAAAAAACGTAGCGTAATTTTAAAAATATATTTGAACGAAGAAGCAGACTGTTAAGATCACAGGTACCTAACCTGTGTGTTACCTAGAAACAGTATTTTTAAAGTAAACTCAATGTCACCTAATCTATTCAACATTTAATTTTGTCTCTTCCAGGTCTAGTTTCTGTGTTCTTCGCGCTAACATTCATTTACACTGTTTGGGCGGTGTGTAGTTTCGCAATAGAAACCAATGAGAGTAGGTGCGCCCGCGCCATGCTGGCTAACGACGAGCGGGGCGAGCGTCTCCTGTTGCTGGACCACGCCGCGCACTCCAGCCTGCTGTCGGCAGCCCAGCTTAACAAGTTGTCGCACGGCACGCGGACACACTTTGTCTAATATACCTAGTACAAGTCAATTATTATGGTGACAACTGGCTCGTCATTTGGCATTCGTGTGCGCTACTGACTGTTGCATTAAGCAAAATATATCTATTGCAGCAAACATGCAAAAACAGGTAAATAGGACCATTGGCAGTGATACCTTGCCAATTAAATACCACTAACCTTGCCAATCAAATACCTACTACGCAAATAACGGTTTATTCAAGTATTGGCCTTTTAGTGTTTGTTAAATAGGAAAATACGGACGATACTTTGTTCAATATACTGTCCCATCCATGGTAGTTGTTTGCCAAATATGCAAATAGAAATAGCCACGTGAAGTGCCAGAGTTACATAGTAGTTACCCGAGTATTAGTTGTCATAGCTGTCGTCGAGACCTGAGACATAATTGATAAACGGCGTGTCTTTTTTGGTCGACATAATGATAGATACCTCCTCCTAACGTTGCAAACGTCTTATAAGACCCGTAAAAGTAAAAGAAACCTAGGTATCATATACCTAATTGAACTTAAAATTAAAGAAAGACGGAAGACCTGCCAATATCCATATAAATGCAACCAAAAGATGCTTTTGAGTAAGGTTTATTCACGGCTACAGAAAGGGATTTTAATAAATCCTTTACCTTTTTATTTACTTTTGCTAAGGTTGCTACAAAACAAGTGAAACGTACTTTATTCTAAGGAAACGTATTATAGCCCTATATAGTCAACCAAGTATAATCAAGCATAGCTTGGTTATACTCGTATTTGTCCAGGAAAAGTCTAATATTACACGTGTAGCGTTAGCCTTTCGCACATTCTATGCTATTGCAAATTGTTATTAAATTGTGCGAGTTAATTAATATGGTATGTATGTATAAAGTGACATTTGCTTAAACTATCTATTCGTCCAGTATTGGTACTAAGAATTTGTGAATTTTATATTTTATTTCGAAATTGAAAACTGCTGTCAATGATCTCTATTTAAATATGATTATTATAGTATAATTAATTAATAATAATATACAGAATCATATGCCGTTTATTTTTTTTATGTGAATAGTACAAAAGCGCAGTTCATTTTGAAACTATAGCTGGATCTAGTCGTTATGAACCTTTAAAATTTATTAGTTGTTGATTATATGGTAGGTATATAAGCGTATATAATTTTAAGTCGTCAAAGTATAGTATAATTTTGTGTTGTAAAATTATGTTAGTTAAAGTATTATTATTATTAGAATTTAATTTATAATGTAAATTAAATAGGCCGTGTGCCATAAAAAAAACAACGCAGCATTGGCGGTTTTTTCAAATTCAAATGAAAAAATATATATTTTACAGAACATTTTTGTGATATTTTTAATACAATCAGCTAAAATTACATTATATTGGAAAGTATTTTGGTACAGGTATGATTAAATGAGCAATAGATTTATTTGTTATAGGTGGCTTTGGTACAATTGTGTAATAGATACACAGAAATATGTATAAGTTTTTTTTGATGCGACAAATTTTATGCTATGATATTAAAAATGTCAAATAACTTTTTTGTCTTTTATTATACCAATTCCTTTTATATTTTTTTGGTCCTATTGTTTCTTAAAGCATCACAGGTACTGACAGGTATGACACCCGTCAGAGGAGTGGCCTTTATGGGCGAACCCCTCGTCCCAACGTGCATGCACAATGTGCCTTCTAGTTATATGCACCAAGTGTGTGTGTGTGTGTGTGTGTCGGTGTCAGAGTTGTCGATGCATAGAAAATGACGTTGTTAATTGAAATTGACATATTTAGAAATGTATGTGTCTGTAGCGATGAAAGAATATCTGTGAATGTGTGACAAAATTAAAATGTGTGCGTTCTTCCCCCTGCACCAGATTTGGCACAAAAATTATGTATTGAAGCGAGGCGCAATGCCCTCTCCACTGACGGTTGTCAGTGCCTTTGATGCTTTAAGTACTGTTTGTATGAAGTTACTAAAGCACTGAATGGCAATGATAATTTAGTGATGCATGATGCATGAGAAAAAATATTGAATTCCATCTTCCACATTTTGTAAAAATGAAATTATGCAAAAATGAACATAAATTATTTCATACATACAATGACATGGTTTTTATGACATTCTGTTTGATCTTCCATTACATTTAAATGAATCCCTTATTAAATCTAAGAAAATTTTCGAAAAATGTGATTCAAAATTAATTTATTATGCTATTTCTACAAACTATTATTTACTTAAGCACTAATATTTATACAATGTTTGTTTAGGTATTAACTAACACAATTTACCTAGTAATATACATAATACACACATACTTTATACACATAATACATATGTATTACTAATATGGAAGACATGATTTATTATAGCAGATACCATATTTTGTTCTAAGTACAAAGTGTACTACTATATTATTTTGTAACATAACTGAGAATAAATATTGTTAGGTCAATTTTAAAATAGTTGGTGGATGATAATATAAAAATCTAGTAGAAGAATTAAAAGAAAATATTTGAAAAAGTGTGACAAATCATATAAAGTATTAAGTGTATAAGTTTATAACTGAAGAACAACTTGGATAACTGATATGGCACCAGTACTAAGTAAAAATCATTATAATCTCTTCATTACTTATTACATATTCATTTGCCTGTTCTGTTAGTCTTCTCTTCTTATCTCAGTACAACTAGAAGGTTGGCAAATGTGATTTGTACTTTTTACCATCACTTCTTTACTGTAATAAAGGTGAGGTGAAAAGTGCTGTAATATAAATACTAAACCAAAATATGAATATTCCACAGCCAGTCTATTCATTAAACAAAGTTTAACCCCATCGGCCATTTGCCAAAGGCCTCTGGATACCTTTAAATCCTTTAGCAAGTAGAAACTTTTCTGAAGATTCAGATCTGCTCGCCTGTGGTTTTAGAATCTTAATGGTTTTATAAAACCTTTCTAGGTCCATCTCTAGAATAGGTACTTCTTTTCCATCCCACACTTTGATAAGAAGGTTTCCATCTATCTTACTGACTAGAGCTGCAAATCTTATGGCCATGTAACATAATCCAATAATTCTATCTTTGTCCAATTCTTTTACTCCAGTTGCACTAGGAGCCATGTCGGAGAGGACTACATCGACTTTTGTACCATTTAGAGCCTCTACCACTTTATCATGCGCTTCAATAGTTGAGAAGTCCATATTGCTCATGATAGTTGCGCCCTGTTAAAGGAAAGCATACTTAATTATTGTATTTAAAAATTATAAAAAAAACAGGGTTAATAGAACATTTTGTATGATGTTTATGGTTGCCTCTATATGACTGTTAAGTGTTTATATTCACAGCAACAAATCACCTGGGTCCTTAAAACATAATAATACTTAAATAAAATATTGTGGATATACCATGTTGATACAATAAAATGGGGTGATAGTAATAAGTACCACCGCTGCACCCACTTCTGCTGTGAACCAATTCTATTGTGTTTCGGTGGAAAGGTGCAGTTGCCGGCTACACTTACATGTGGCGACCACCAGCCCTACGGAGTAGCAGCGCAACTGCATACGACCTCAGACAAGACTTATCTATGCTTGCTTGAGGTTATAATATGTAGATGTCCATGGGCTGCAGCGACCACTTAACACCACGTGGCCTGCATGCTCGTCTGCTACTCCATTCAAATAAAATAAAAAATTGTATATATAGTGAATTACTGAAATTAAACATTACCTGTATAGGAAATATTTGTAGCTTGTCTATTGAAAGCACAGTTCCCCTAGGTTTTGTTTTGTCAGCCCCGTCTGAATTTGTTTTCTGAACTGCTACTTGTGTCCAGGAGCCAGGTGACGCCCCCAGGTCGACTACAGTGAGACCAGGAGTAAGAATATTGGTCTTTTCATTCATTTCTAGCAGTTTAAATGCACTTCTGCATCTGAAATATAAAAAATGTCCTATGTGAGATAATATCAAAATAAGTAACTTTCCCATGAAATAGTTACTTTAGACATCTCAGGACAGATATTATATCTACAATTTCGGCAATTAACAGCAGAGCCGAAATATTGTGGAAATCTACCACTTTAGACTAGAAAATCACAATTTTATTTACATAATAAAGGAAACCCAAGTCCTAATTGCACATTCCATGTGTTGATGGGAATGATAATGATGCTTATATAAACGTTTGTTTTTTAGAAGTATCTACCTACTATATTTACTGTAAATAGGTGCTTCTAAAGTCTCAAATGCCATATGTAGTCATTCATAAATAGTGTTGATTTTTTTAGATAAATCTCAAGTTATTTCACAATATTTTTAAGTGGTTAGAAGCAACAAAGTCTTCTCAAAATGATGATTGACTACGAAAAATATTTAATTGCATTAACCTGTAGTTATAAATTCTTGCTTTCTCTACATACGGATCAGCGTTTTGACGAATAAGCCATTGTTGCGAGCTTTTCCACCTCTTGAGACAATTAACTAAAAAACACATTTTTGTAATATTAAATTCTTTTAGAACAAAGGACCGTGAATTCAACATTATAGGAATTGCTAGTTTGTCACTTTTTTTATTAATCTTAGGAATTCAACTAGGTATAAACATAATGTTAGGAAAACAACATCGGATAAATCTAAAATACACTAAATATTTTCGTTTTTTATCGTCATTTCAAGAGACACAATCAAGGAACATAGTACTCTGTACCAGACACAATCAACTAAAAACAATTGATATCAAAGAGTATATAATCACTACGTTTTAATTGATATTTGATATTTTTTACAATTCATTCATCAAATCAAAATAGGGATGGACGATATACATCGATGTATTTTAAACACTCGATGTTTATTGACGATGTATCGTATGGAACCGATGTATTGTTACTACCTCAACATCGAATAAATATCGATGTTTTTTAATCGATGCATCGAACATGTAAACTCTTGCCAAATACGGCCAAGTTTCGTGAACTCCGACTATAAAACTAAAAAACTCTACTGCGTTTCTGTGTGATTTGGAAATGTAAAAATCCTAAAACAAGAAAGTCATCACAACCGATTTTTTTTTTAAATAAATTAACCGAATAAAAAGGTAGACGAGCCGCGTGTTGTTAAGCGATCACCGTCGCCTATGGATACGGGCAAACCCAGGGGAGCCACCCGAGCATTGCCGGCTTTGGAGGAGAGCTTTTTTTACAGCTTTCTTTTAGAACCCCATGTCATAGTCCACTGAAAATGCCTCAGCTGGAAGGTTGTCCCATAACCTACACGTCCGTCTGTGGTAAAAAGGAGCGTGCATAGCGGTGTGGAAGACCGCCGCGAGTCCAGATGGTGGCGGTGGAACTTAACCTTTTAGATTTTCACTTATGATACTCTTCTTGCTAGTGGTAATGACTCTTAAGACTAGTTTTGTAGTCGGACCCTTTGTAAAATGGTGTACCTTTCGTTCTGAATCAATGGGCACCGACTCCAATAGTATATTTCGTTACAAGTGCGGAAAGGCTGTCATTGCAAGGAGTTCCGACAAATGTCTACCCGAGCCGAGGCGCAGCCGAAGGTGAGGTGAGGGTGACTTTCTTTCTTTAAAAGTTAGAGGTGGGGGACCATTATTTTACCACTTTGGAAGTGGTAAAATAAAGGTCTTTTCAAACGATTAACTTTGAGAAAAAATGGTTTGAGGAACCTCAATGTCATTTTAAAAGACCTATCAATAGATACCCTACACGAATAGGTTTGATGAAAAATTTTTTTTTGTTTGAGTTCCATGTATGGAAAGCCCCCCTTAATAATAATTCTTTTTTATTTTTGTATAAAAATCGTAAAGCGGTTCAGAGATTACATCTACCTACCAAGTTTCAACTTTGAAGTCCCAATAGTTTTGGAATGAAGTGGCTGTGACACACGGACGGACAGACAGACAGACATGCCGAATCTATGAGGGTTCCGTTTTTTTACCATTTTGGCTACGGAACCCTAAAAATCACCTTCTAAGAACAAAAAAAACCTTAAACATGTCTATTGAAAAAACAATCGATGTATGGAAAACATCGATACAACATCGATGCTACTTTCCGTTGCATTGCATCGAAAAAAAAATCGATGTTTTTTTTAAATGTCCATCCCTAAATCAAAATAGCTATGATTGATTTGATTTGATTCATAAAAATTAAAAATGTGATTTGACAGTTGACATGACAGCTTTTTTTTTCATTTTTAATAATGGCTTCGCAAACTCTGTGCATATTTCCAGCGTCAAGTATAATTTTTGCATCACTTACCAATCAAAGAAAAAATCAGATATTCATTCAAGTAAAATGATGGCTACTTTATTGGCGGGAAGTCTAAAAAGTTCAGTGTCACCAAAAACGTGATGCAAAAATTATACTTGACGCTGCAATATGCAGAGTTTGCGACTTTGCGATGCCATAATTGAAGAAAAAAAAGTCTGAAGGACAAGTTAGTTATACTCTTGTGTTACTTTCATTCTCTTGGTGTATTTTTGAGTTATATCGGATAAAGTTGATGGCATTTTGTTCGATATAGGTTAATGACAGTGCGCGAGTGTTGTGAAATAAAATAACAGTCCGAAAACATGTTTATTCGGCTTGCCTCCAAAAATCCATCGGACACGTTCTGGTATAGTAGTAGTCATCACTTTACTTGAACATTTGACTGACTAGACTGACTGATATCTGACGTGACGACTTACTGCCTTTTTCATCTTTTTCTTTAATTACTATTGATTATTGATTGACTGTTGAATACTACGTGATGCAAAAAATATACTTGATGCTGGCAATATGCACAGAGTTTGTGATGCCATTATTAAAAATGAAATTAATTATTGACAATATTTGACTTTGACAACTGACAAATTAATAAGGGCGCGACTGGCGCGAGCGAAATTGAAGGAAATTAGGTTGTTGATCTCATAAAATTAATAAAATACTTATTTTACTTATTTACTTCTATAATATTGCGAAAATTGAATACCTAGTTAAAATCTGTATCGGGTTAACGACTGTTGCCTGAATAATTTGGATTAATTCATTTACTATTTTGAACAGTGAAACACTTAACAAACACAAACTTTACTTATTCATTAAATAATCAAGGGGTATACCGGTTACTTAATATTATTTGCAACTATTATTGTAAACAAGTGTTCTGTCTAAAATGTGACTAAAATAAAAATAATATGAACATTTTTCTTCGAAATTTCCTCACCTATGGGAGAAGCCCAAGTTCTTACTTAAAGTTTTATGCATTCCCAATATATTCAAGTGTTCGCTTTAAGACTGTTACAATGAAATATTTAAATGTTGCTGAGAAAAATGATGCTGCAAAAAATATAGCACTGCACTTATCGCGAGGAAACTCTAGGAGAGTAAGTATATTTTGTAATGTTATATTATTGATTGCTGTATTGTTGTAGCATATCAGTGATCGGGTGTGTTGACTATATTATTATATCATTGCTATGTGTTTATTTGAAAGAACTCAATTTTGCAAACAAACACTTGGTATTTAGCAAGCAAACTCCACAGACTTAACATAGTTTTAGTAGCAATTAAAATTTTCCTTTAAAATTTCATTTTTCTAAAAGTTATAGGTAATCAAAATCTTGAATATAAAAAAAAGACCTTTATTGCTCTACAAGCATAAAATAACTGTACAACTAACTTTATACAGCATTAAAACACATTTTTTGTTTCAGCGTGAAGGTTTATCCCCATACAACAAAATATATGAATTTGAGACAGAAGTAATGGGTCAGAAGAGTCAAATGGTGATGACATCTGTGTCTGGGCATTTGTTAGCACTAGAATTTGTTGGCACTTACAAAAACTGGCAGTCTTGTAACCCTCTCACACTATTTGATGCCCAAGTATATAAGTATTGCCCGGAAAACTATGACAAAATTAAGGTATAATTACATGTGTAATTTGTATAGTGTTGTATATACTGCATCATCCCCTACCCCTATGGCATGAATACAGGTTGGTGTAGATGCTGGGTAGTGGATAAAAAGCAATCTGATTTTTTCAAACCAGATAATGCTTTTCTATTTTGAATTTATAGATAATTCTAAAGAATTTTTGTGTATAGAGTTTGTGTAGAAAGGCTCATTATTATAATATGTATAACACAAATAAATGTTAAGTTAGATTTCCTACAAAAATCCACCAACAGTAAGTGTGTTTGTATTCTGTGTATTAGTATACACTTTGAGAACTGCTGATAAGATATAGTACCTGGACAACAGATCGTTGCCTGTATAAAAACAATTTATTTTCTTGGTATAATTTAAAAAATAACGATATCTAAAATAGCTCTGAATAAAAAAAAACATGAAAAATAATAAACACATTATGCTTTCATTGAGGTTTGACCCGGGCCTCTAGTTCTGCAATCAGCCCACGTAATCATTCGGCCAAGGAAGCTTTAATTCAATGAACGAAATTTTTATAGAGCTCTTTCTAATCGACAGTGTCATCTCTTTGAATGTCGGATTGACGGATGGCATTTGACTGTGTTCTACGCCACAATATTATTGTACTCTCCAATAGATGTCAGGAAGAGTCGTATTTTTCATTGATTATCGCTGAAAATTATTTTTTTATAATTTAAAATATCTAAAAATAAAACCTAGCTGGATCGATTTATCAGCCCCAAAACCAGGGTACTAAATTTCATCAAAATCTTTGGAGCTGTTTCTGAGAATCAAAAAATATGTTTAGGCATTAATTGCTTGTTTAAAGATATTAGATTAGTGTGGCTTATACCCAGCTAAAAATTATCAATGATAAAAAAGTCACTTAGTTTTTAGTAATATGCCTTGTTAAAGTGTAAAAGCATTGTTCTAGAAAACTTTGGAGAGGGAAGTTCGCAGTTGTCAAGGTCTCATAATTTGGACAGATTGTGATAGAGAAGGAGAAAACATTGGCTTTGAAATCATAGATGTGTGTACAGCCGTGAAGAGTAATTTAGCTATATACAGGGCAAAGTTCTCAGAGATTACATCAGCATCTGTGCAGAGAGCCCTGAGGAATCTTGAGCAACCCAATAAGAATATCAGTGACGCTGTGGATGTCAGGCAAGAATTAGATTTAAGGATAGGTAATTTTAGCAAATAAATTACAAATACATTAATTCTAAATTCATAAATTCATAATAGTTGGTCTAGTTTCATAATACATAATTAACATTTTGCTTTGTGTAGCTGATATCCAAATTAATTAATTAACTAAATGATTGTCTCTTAATTGGTTGTTATAAATATCCCCCCTGTAACCTAAACCACAAAAGCTTCATAGCTGAAATGGTTGATATATTAATCCTTATCAGGTACAAGACTTAGTATATTTATTATCTATACTAATATTATAAAGAGGAAAGATTTGTATTTTTGTATGTTTGTAATAAATAAACTTTAAAACTATTGTTCCCATTTCAAACATTCTTTCACAATTATAAAGCTACATTCACCCTGAGTAACATAGGCTACTTTTACCGCGGGAAAATGCTTCATTCCTACGTGAAAACTGGTAATAGGGTCAAGGCGGTTGAAGCAACTGGCTAAACGCCTATGATTTTAATATAGCAATGAAGCCTGGAATACCACATAGGCTATTTTTTATCCTACGGGGACCAATTAAACAGGTCCATGCGGGAGAAGCAGCTGACGGAAGGCTAGTTATTATTATTCAGGTACAGTTCCATGGTCCCCCAAAAACAAAATTCCTGGTAATTTATGTACAAAACCATAGTCCTTAGTTGAATTTCATTAGAATAATTATTGGACGAATCCAGGATTATGAACCAACCTGTTTTAACATACCAATTCTATTGTTTTATTTTAGGTATAAGGATAACTTTTAAAAAGTCCAAAAACGCCTTGATTTTAGGTTGTTAAATTAAAAGCAACTTTTGTTTTCTTTTTATTATTGAAATGACAATGTCTTGTAAATAAATGAATGCCGACTGCACACATGAAAACAGATGACTCATTATAACGTTATGCCCATTTTAACATTATGTTGAGGTTTGAGCAATCGGCTTGCGCCGTTCACCGACTGTTTAAAAAGTGAAGTGTTAAGTTAATGTGGTTTTCATTGTTTTGTTATGACGTCATATTAAACTATCGTCCATAAACCGACTACAGACAACCATTATTTTAATGATTTTTTGTTAATTTTCAGGTGCAGCATTTACAAGACTACAAACATTGAGACTGCAGAAAGTGTTTCCCTCGAAGCTAGCAGATAGCCTTGTGAGCTACGGCTCTTGCCAGTTCCCTACATTGGGCTTTGTGGTAGAGCGATACAGGGCTATAGAAAACTTTGTTGCAGAACCGTTTTGGAAATTAACAGGTATTAAAATTTGAAAGTAAAAATTAAACATGTTGTTAAATTAAAATTAGTTGTGTATGTGGAAATGGAGACGAAACACTAATTGCAGTAAATTGTATCAATGTACACTACCAAGACTTTTTGGAGCAACATAGTGGAGTAAGCTCCTGTTTTCTCCAATAATGGGGAGTCAGTACCCAGCTGTGGAGTTCAAAATGGGTAAAAGAAAAGAAAGAAATTATTTCATATTAGGAATACAAAATATTCACTTAATGAATGTCATTTTTTCCCAGTCATCGCCTTTAGGTGTCTGTTTGGGCTAGATGTTGAGCTGAGAGAAACAAGGCGGCGGAGAAACTCCCAGCAGCACTCTTTAAAAAAAACACATTATATATTTGAGAAAACAGAATGGCTATGGGTTGACAATGGGCACACATGACAGCTGATTGTGCAGTCAAATAGTATTGATAATGAAATTGGTGAAAGATCTTGCCAAAATCAGTTTTCAACTTCATTTTTATTACAATAAAGTCCATAATAAATTGTATTTTTTGTTGTTATGGTATTGTTTTTGTGTTATTTCAGTAATTCATACATTGAACAATTTGAGCGTACAATTTACATGGGAAAGAGGGAGACTGTTCGACAATCACGCCTGTCGAGTACTACACTCCATCGTAACTGAAAACCCACAGGCCAAGGTTGTCAAAGTTAGCACCCAACCCAAGTCTAAATGGAGGCCACTGCCCTTGGACACTGTGGTATGTTAAGTGTAAAATTAATATTTTTAACTTTGGCTGATGCCATAATAGTTGTTATACAACAGAATTAATACTCATAATATAAGAAATGTTATTAAAACAGACTACTCACATATTATCTCTTATTGTAGTTGTTATAGATTAGAGATTGATTGATTTTATAGATTAGAGATAAGAGAATTGTTATAGATAGTAAACAAATTATAATATATTTACACTCAAATTAAGAATGGTCACTCAGCCATATTAAAATGTAGTTTTTTTGTGGATATTTAACATTATTGTTTAATTATGAATCTATTATCTTTGAAAATTTGGGACTTTTGTATTGGTTTACTACTCATGAGCAGCGATGGCCGAGTGGTATAAGTCCCGCGGCCTCCGACGCGACCGATACCGGGTTCAAATCCTCGGCGCGCACCTCGGACAAAGAAATTTGTAATGTGCGCATTTATCGCTGCTCCACGGTGGTGGAAAATATCGTGAAATTTAATTGAATACGATGTTCCCCATCGCCGTGCATGCCTGAGAGAAATTCGTAAGTTCTCGAAAGCATGACGTCCACCAATCCGAACTTGGCCAGCGTGGTGGACTATGGCCTACGTCCCTCTCACTTGTGAGAGGAGACCTGTGCCCAGCATTGGGACATAAAAAAGGTTGTTACTACTCATTTTACTTCTTCATTTTACTTTATTTAACTAGTACTAGCCTATTTCATATTAATTTAATAGGCATAACACATTTAATTTTCAAGTATACATTATAAATATAAATAATATCAGTAACCACAAACATAATCCCTTTAATTTCAGGAACTGGAAAAACTAGCGTCAAGAAAACTGAAAATAAATGCTAAGGAAACAATGCGGTTAGCAGAAAAGCTTTACACCCAGGGGTACATAAGTTATCCCCGTACTGAGACCAACCAGTTTCCCAAGGAGATGAACCTGAGGAACCTCGTGCAACTCCACACGGGGGACAGAAATTGGGGGACTTTCGCACAACGCATTTTGGACGACGGGGGACCTATGCCGAGGCAAGGGAAGAAAACTGATATGGCCCACCCTCCCATACATCCTACTAAACATGCTGATTGTAAGTTGATAGAATCGTAAGTAATCAATAAGTTTATGAATTAAACGCACATTTTTAGCGCGCGCAATTTTTATCCCTCCTTAGTTTTTTTTTTTCATTTTAAATCTCCCCCTTATTGGGGAGGCCTGGAGCTTACTCCACCACACTGCTACAATGCGGGTTGGTGGAGATGCCGTCAGTGGCCAACCCGCTGTCGGATGTTTTCAAACCACCCACAATGCCTCCGACAAGGTTTAACGACTGTTATCTATCGACAACAACCGGGACCGACATAACATGCCCTCCGAAGCACAGAAACGTACATGATTTTTTTTTGCTACTAGCGGTCACCCATCTCACACCCATCGCGCCCGTTTGGCTTAGTTGCATAGATCGTTTGCGTTCTACGCTAACCGCCGGGCCATGCGCGCTTCATCTGTATATATGCAGCAGTGAAAAAATGTGTATATTGTTTTTTTTTCAACATTTTTTTATGTCCCCCTGCTGGGCACAGGTCTCCTCACAAGTGAGAGGGATTTAATCCATAGTCCACCACGCTCGCCAATTGCGGATTGGTGGACGTCATGCTATCGAGAAATTATGAATTTCTCTCAGGCATGCATGGTGATGGAGAACATCGTTATCAATTAAATATCACGATATTATCCATCATCGTGGAGCAGCGATAAATGCGCACATTACAAATTTCTTTGTCAGAGGTGCGCGCCGAGGATTTGAACCCGGGCTCGGTCGCGTCGAAAACCGCGGTTATTTACCACTCGGCCATCGCTGCTCTATGTTATTATTTAAATCAATTTCCAATTTGAGTTATATTTTGTATGCGACGGGTCTGTGTTCTTTTTCAAAGTTAATAATCATTGTCCTTCCCCTCCTTCACCAGCACTATCGGGCAACGAGTTCCGCCTGTACGAGTTCATCGTGCGCTCGTTCCTGGCGTGCTGCTCGCGGGACGCGCAGGGCCAGGAGACCACCGTCACCGTCCACATCGCCGGCGAGCTGTTCACGGCCAACGGGCTGCTCATCATCGCTCGCAACTACCTCGACGTGTACCCCTACGACAAGTGGTCGTCCAAGGAGATTCATAATTATGAGGTAAATAAAAAAATAAAAAAAAACAAAAGGAACGCTTCTCACTCGTAGCAGGATATCCGATGTCATGAGGCCATAGACACACACGACGATAAAGAAACAAACACCCAAAACAGGAAATTACCTTTAAATCGGTCAATTAGATATCTCCCCTGGGAGAACTCTCACTGGGAATTGAACCCAGAACCTCTGGCATGACACACTGGTGTGGTTTAACTTGCTGTAGCGTTATTGAAGGTGGTAGAACATTTAGCAAAAGAAGATCCTTCCCAACCAGGGGAGGTCGTCATTGGAGAGCGGCCATGCTTCAAATATTTCGATTAAAAGCTTTTATTTAGAAAACTTCGATAGCGTGATTCAGGATATTGTATAAATAAATATCTTTTGCCAATTCACACAACGCCATCTGATTCAAAACTAAGTAGAGCTTGTTCCATGGTAGTCAAATAAATACTTAAATTGATAAATAATTAACACCCAGACACAAAACAAATTGCAATGTTCATGACACAAATATCTGTCTTGGGTGGGAATAGACCTCACGCTTCGCCTGATACCACCCACTACGGAGTCGTCAAATAAAATAAAAGTATGTGATTATATCTTGGCGCGTTGCGAAAGGTCGCACGAAAAACGTCATCACTTCGTTTTTATATTTTATTTAAATTTAAATGGAGTAGACAATCACACCAACCCGCATTGGAGCAGCGTGGCCAATAATGGGGAGAGACCAGTGCACAGCAGTAGGACGATTGCAGCTAGACAATCACACAACGTAATAAGAGCAAAGGGACAACCCTTTGTGGGTATCCCACTCTTCAAAAGTAGAATGAACGCCATAAGCCCCAAAGCCATTATACAGAAAAAAGCGTTGGACACTGGTTTACTTGCATCATAACGATAGATTGACCTAAAGCTTAGTACATTTGTCGCAACAGATCTTTATCTCTCTTTGAGGTCGGCTGAAAGCAGCTGCGTAAAACACAAAAATGTTCTAAACCAATCAAAATAAAGATTAAAGAAATTTTTATATGAGTTTTGGCGGGAAGTCTGACGGAACAAGTTGTGCTCTTGTTTTATTTTCATTTTCTTGGTGCATTTTTGAGTTATATCGGAAAAAGTTGATGGCATTTTGTTCGATATAGGTCAATGACATGACAGTGCACGAGTGTTGTGAAATAAAAAACTGTGCGAAAACATGATTTTTCGGCTTGCCTCTAAAACTCCATCGGACACGTTCTGGTAAAGTAGCCATCACTTTACTTGAAAATCTGACTATCTAGACTGACTGACGACTTATTGATTTTTTCTATGACTACTAAGTGATGCAAAAATATTACTTGACGCTGGAAATATAAACAGAGTTTGAAATGCCATTATTAAAAATTAAATTAAAATTCTTACACAATAGCACCTGCGACATTATCGAGGTTTGGCTTACCTCTGTGAAGTTGGCTGTAAGTAGCTGTGCAGTGCAGAACACGAAATTGTTCTAAGCCAATCAAAATAAATATTAAAGAAATTCTTACACAATAATACCTGCGCTATTGTCTAGGCGTATCTCTGTGAACTGTTTCACATTGTTCTGCAGGTGTTATTGTGTGAAGAAATATATTTCAATTGTTACACCTAATTTCAGAGGGCAGATCTGTTGTGAAAACTATAGTCACTCATTTATGCTGTGAAGAAATTTGATTATTATTTGTAAATTTCAGATGGGTCAAACATTTACTCCAACAAGCATTGATATGGTGGAAGGAGCTACGTCGCCCCCGAATTTATTAACGGAAGCCGATCTTATAGCCCTCATGGAAAAACATGGCATTGGTACGATATTCTTGAATAAGACAGAAGTTGATTACAGACAGATCAGATCTAAAATACTGTTGTGGGATTATAGAATAGAGTGATCCAGCCTGGCTAGAGTTTATAGGCATATCCCACTCTGGAACAGTGCATTTTTTCCGGGATGGAAACTGTCCTAAGCAGATGTCATTAAAACATGACATGAAAACGTAACAAACACACACACACACACACACACACATACGCACGCACACACACACACACTCATACACTCTAACACAGTTACTATTATTAGTATGGTTACTATTATTAATCTTAGTATGGAAGTATAAGGATGTATTATGTTGATAATGTCATTATTTTTTGTCTCACACACAATAAACCTTTGTAAATAGGTATGAATGTGTTGCACGAGGCAGCTTTCATGTCCTATACCTTTCATAAAGGCATTAAATAATCACATTAACATTTAAAATTAGATACATTGTACAAATAAAAACTTTAAAAATAAAATCAAAATCACTGTTATTCTAGGCACGGACGCAACCCACGCCGAGCACATAGAGACGATCAAGAGTCGGTCGTACGTCGCTCTGACGGACAACGTGCACTTCGTGCCCGGAGTGCTTGGCATGGGGCTGGTGGAGGGGTACGACGCCATGGGCCTGCACATGTCCAAGCCTCACCTTCGAGCGGCGCTGGAGGCCGACCTGAAGGCCATCAGCGAGGGCAGGAAGCTTCCGGCAGAGGTGTTGGCTGATCAGGTAAGAAGCTTGAAAGACATGTAGTCCGTATCGTGGCGAGGCGAGCTTCCGGAACTCTGGAGACGGCGTCACGGACGTCCTGAATCATGCTCAAGAAGTTTTCTTAATATCCTTAATACATACAACCTTGGAAATGAAAATATCGCAGCTCGGATGGTCCAGCCTAGCAGGAGATCTGCCTTTTTTTGCAGGCCACGTGGGTTAAGTGGTCAAGCAAGCATAGGTAAGTCTTGTCTGTGGTCGCCTCATGTAGGTACCTAAGTGTGGCCGGCAACTGCACCTTTCCACCGAAACAATAGAATTGCTCATGGCAGAAGTGGGTGCAGCGGTGGTACTTCCCCGGCGAACCATAATAGTTCTACCACCTACCAAACCTACCTGCCTTTGCCATAGTACCATTTTTCACTAGTCTTGGAGATGATTACGAAGCCAAAATGCACCTTCTAGCTCAGTTAGAGGCTCGTCAGTGGACCAGAGGCGGGGGAGGAAACAACAGGCAGAGATATTGGCTGATCAGGTAAAAAGTTGTGAGGTCTATATTTCATGTGTTCCTTATACACCATGGTCATGAGGATATAAAAGTCAAAGAATGTATTTGTTATAAGAGCTTAATTCTGAAGTTATTGACTAGGCGAAGTAGACTCAAGGTCAGTTGTTTGGTCAATTTAGTGGTCAAATCAGTTATGAAAGTATAGCAACCAAGTTAATTTAACTGGTATTTGAACTCAAGCTGTTTTAATTGAACTTTACAGAAATATAAAATTTCAGATAGAAAAGTACAGAGAAGCATTTATAACAGTAATGGAGCAAGCCAACAAGATCGACAGTGCGTTGGCTCTGCGGTTCAACGAGCAACCCAGTGCGTACAACCCTAGCGTTGAGACTTTGCCTGTCAGCTCTCCCTCAGGTAAGGAAGTTTTTTGTACTCACTATTTTACTAACGACCAAAGCGAATATTCTGTCCGTATTAGTATTTGACTGTATTTCTGTACCTTGTACGCGTGTTCTCTCTTATTTAATTTAAACTTTTCTACTGTACAAAAACATCGGATAGAAGGCGGACTTAATGCTTAGAACATTTTGTACCAGTCAACCTTAAGGTAGTGGGAGATCATTGAAGGCGGTAACAAAGAAACAGTAATGAAATTTTAATTTTACAAGGAGGAAAATTATTTTTAATACAGTTGCTCAAAAAGTGACGTATTGCAGGGACGTTTAGCATGCCGGAAGTGGGCTATTACACACTCGTGCTTTTTCTTTACCTTTTCCGCACTCGTGCGTTCTCTTTCCCAACTGTCAAAATAATGTCTATTAAAAAGAAGAAAAAAAAACCAACCACGAAGTTTTACAAGTTTTGATGATTCATGCAAATATTTCTAAAAAGCAGCTACTAATTTGTTTCAATATCAGATTTAATGATTTGATTCAACGAGTTAGGTTAGGTTTCATTTCATTTCATCTCATTAACATTTTCATTTCATATCAATAAAAAAAATGTACTGAAGACTTGGCTGTATGGGCATAGTTCCCTTTGCCAGAATTTGTTTCAATATCAGATTTAATGATTTGATTCAATGAGTTAGGTCAGGTTTCATTTCATTTCATCTCATTAACATTTTCATTTCATATCAATAAAAAAAATGTACTGAAGACTTGGCTGTATGGGCATAGTTCCCTTTGCCTCTACCAGAATGGGTGTGAAATGTTGGTGGCCGTGAGTATAAATAAAAGACGAGTACTTCACTCTAAGTTCCTTTAATGAATGTAATATAATGTTAAAAATGGACAATCGGGTAAAAGCCTAGTCAGCAGTCATAATAGTTCGTACACACTTAACGTTTTAATATAAAGGAGAATATGCACGTACTAATAAGTTACTACACATACTTCACCTTCGGGGGTGAACAAAAAAAAATGTGAAAAGCATTTTTTTTCAAAATTACAATAAGCTACGTTGTACTCTGTAAATTGTTAAAATAACATTACAATCATATTTTATAAAAAATAATAATAAACTAAGTAACTAAATCAATCGCACACAGAAACACACAAATTACTTATGAAATAGTGTTAACTTATATTTTAATGACAAAAAAGTTTTGTTCTATTTTTATGAATTATATCTACCTTATCTTTAATCTTAACTTTTACATTACAACCTAAATCTTCTAAAACTACATAAGGACCATTGTATATAGGATCTAATTTTCCACCTGTTTCATTCTTTATTAATATCAAATCATTCTCATTATACGTAACTGAGTTTACAGATTTGTCATAATGTAATTTTCTTTTATATTTATTTTTTAACAAATTTTTCTTGGCATCTGAATGAGCTAGTTGTAATCTATATTTCAAGGTTAAAGGATAATCATCAATATTATATAGTGGTTCAATTTTATCAGTAATTCTAGAAGGTATGCGGCAAAGTTTACCAAAAACTAGTTCGAAGGGCGTGTAATTTGTTTCGGAATGCACTGTGTTATTAAAACTAAAACACCAGAACGGTAACCAATAACTCCAAGTATCTGTGTAAGATTCGCACTGTATTCTTAAAAATGCACCCAGCGTCTTGTGTGCATTTTCAAGAGCACCTATTGATTGGTGATGGTAAGCGGTTGAAGACAGTTTATCAATTTTCAAAAGTTTACAAACCTGTTCCATCGTTTTAGAGATGAATTCCGTCCCCCTGTCTGTTGCTATTACCTTTGGGATACCAAATATTAAAATAAAATTTCTTACGAATGCATCAGCTATAGACATTGTTTCTTTATTTTTTAAAGGAAAAGCTTGAACAAATTTGGTTAACTCGCATTGTATGGTCAATATATAGCAGTTATTTTCTATATCCCTTTCCAAAGGTCCTACTACATCTAAATAAACCTTATCAAATGCCCCAGAAGCTGTGGTTGTTATCTCCATTGGCTCCTTAGTATAACGAAAAAATTTCATTTTCTGACATTTGCTACATTTTCTTACAAAATCTTGCACATCCTTTTCGATACTTGGCCAATAGTATCGTCTTTTGATCGTATTAACCATCCTACGCACTCCAGCATGACCACTAGAGGGTAGTAAATGAAAGTCGTTCATTATTATAGTTTTTTCGTCATTTTCCGTTATTCTTTTTACTCCTCGTAATATACATATACGTGGTCCGGACCAGTCCTTTAGTGATTTAACTTCATCACAGACATTTCTAATGAAATCAATATTTTCTTCTTTTTTTATAATACAAACTTCATCGATACGCATCGATTTACAAAATAAGCTTAATTTCTGCACAAATTCGGCTCGCGAGAAATGCGCCTTGAAATTAAGATTAATATATAACATCTTCTTACTTGAACTAAATGCAAAACATTCAGATTCGTTACTTATAGTATTGTTCTTTCTTAGTATATCTATCTTTCTCCCTTCCATTAAAACCATTTCTATCGAGTCATACGGCTTCCTTAATATATCTACAACTTTTGGTTGTACAGGCCAATTGTCAGTAAATTTACTAAGGTCCGCATTCTCGCCATTCTTAACAACCTTGGGAGAAGCTAAATCATTCATTCTTTTCCTCTGTCCTCTTGTCATCACATTCACTACTTGATCATGCATACCTTTCAATTCATCAGACGTTATAGTAACTCTAGATAAAGCGTCTGCAGTCACATTATTTTTACCTTTCACATAAACTATCCTAAAATTATATTCTTCCAGCGTCAATCTAAATTTTAGTAACCTGCTTGACGGATCTCGCATTCCAAAAAGATATAGTAAGGGTTTGTGATCTGTCATAATTGTAAAACTTCTACCATAAAGATACGGTCTAAAATATTTGACTGACCAAACTATTGCAAGAAGTTCCTTCTGAATTGTGGGATAATTCTTTTCGGCCTTATTTAAAGGTCTACTGGCGTATGCTACTGGCCTTAAATCTTTATTACATAGGACAGCACCTAAAGCGATACCTGATGCATCTGTCTGCACAACAACGTCATTGCCTTCTGAGAAATCAGGATATTGCAAAACTGGTGAGGTCATTAATGCATTCTTAAGGAAAGTAAAAGCTTTTTGACATTCATTATTCCAAATAAAAGGTTCATTTTTTCTACATAGTTTGTTCAAAGGCATGGATATTTCTGCAAATGATTTTATAAACTTCCGATAATAGTTGCAAAATGCTACAAAACGTTTTACTTCATCGGCATTTTTTGGGGTGGGATAATTTTTTAAAACACTAGTTTTTTCTGGATCCGGTAAAACTCCTTTCTCTGAAACTACATGTCCTAAATACAAAATTTCTTTCTTTAAAAATTCACATTTTTGAGCATTTAATTTAAGGTTAACTTTTCGTAGCCTCTCTAAAACGTTAATTAAATTTTGATTGTGACTGTCTAAATTTCTACCAAATACAATGAGATCGTCTAAGTAAACAAAACATTTTTCAAATGTCAGACCAGATAGTGCAACAGACATCATACGACTGAATGCGCTTGGGCTTGTTTTAAGTCCCATGGGTAATCGCTTCATTTGGTATTGACCCGTATTAGTTGTGAATGCTGTTAATTTACGACTTTGTGGATCTAAACTAACCTGATAATAGCCTTGATGAAGGTCAAGGTGACTGAAGTAAATAGCGCCAGAAAGAGAATCTAAGATTTCATTCATGTTTGGTAAAGGAAATCTATCGTCACATACTATTTCATTCAATTTCCGAAAATCAACTACCAATCGCCATTTCTTCTCCGTATTTCTTATATTTTTCTTGGGTACTAACAAAATTGGACTTGACCATTCACTGTTACATTCTTCTATGATGTCATCCTGTATCATTTGATCTATTTGCTTGGCTATTTCTGGCTTTAAAGCTTGAGGTAATCTATATGGCTTAGTATAAATGGGAGTGGAATTAGGTTTTACTGTAATTGATTGCTCATATATATTTGTCGTTGTTAATTTATCACCAGTGTGGTAAAAAACATCAGAATATTTTGCACAAATTGACTCAATTGATTCCCGTTCTTCTGTGTTTAAATGATTTAATTGCAACTGTGATAATAAATTGCGAACTCTATTAACATCTATATTGTTGTTATTAAATTCACAAATGTCGTAATCATTCAAAGCATACAAAACAGGCTTAAAGATTGGTAACAAAACTTCCTTCTCACTAACATTCAATATCTTCAGAGGAATCCTATTATTTTTTATCGTTCCAATCGAATTAGCTAAGAATATATCTTTCATTAATTCCCTTCCGCATACAATCACATCTTTATTAATGCTCTCTTCTACATATAAGAAATGTATTGATTCGGATCGTGCTGGAATAATCAACACATCGTTACTTCTCTCGTGTATATCAACTAATCTTAAAATATTTTCACGACCATCATTATGTAATCTTAAAATGTTAGTTTTTAAATCAATATTACTCTCGTATTTATTTAAAAAATCTAAACCTAATATACCATCTGCTTGTAATGGCAATGCATCTAAAATAATAAAATTATGTAGAAACGATTGTTTTTTATCGGAGCATAATGTTAAATTTACGGAACCTAAAGATTGTTTCTGTCCTCCTATTCCATTCACTAAAGTGTTATCTCTATATGTAGGGATGTTATATGGCAACGCTTCTCGTTTTATGACGGATAGTGTAGCGCCGGTGTCAATAAGAAAATAGTTCTTAATGTTATTAACATAAAAGAAAACATATTTTGCATTACCGCTACACGATAAAACGAAATTCTTAAGATCGAAAAACTGATTTGTATTATTAGCTAAAACATTGTCATTCTCATTTGTTTCTACGGTATTATTGCCTGACAAATTGCTTGCCGTATATACCTGCCGTACATTCCTGTTCTTACTATTTGTGACATATCTAGAACCACGGCTACCTCGAAAATTGTACTGCGATATGGCAGGCCTCTTTCCCCTATAGTCCATAAAGTTATGCCGGTTATCCTGTCCACGATAATAATTGCTACGATATTGACCATGATTGCGATTATTTAAATTACGTTGCGGATATTGGTGACCTCCTCCGCGCCTTAAATAGTTATTTCCCTGTCCTTGCTTAAATGCATTCATAATGTTACCTGAAGATCGTTCCGATGACACTTCTTCATCTTTCGCCGCTTGGACAGCCTCTTGTAGCGTGCTGTAGTTGCGCGCTGCAATGATTGTAGACAGCCTAGAGTTCCGCAGACCATCTGAAAACCGTTTTATTGCATATTTTTCATTAATCGGCTTTAAAACAGACATTGCTTCAGACTGACCGTCCGCCTGCGAAATAGTTAGGGCAGTAAATAATTTTTCGATTTCAGTCCCATACTCGTCTATAGATTTAGAACCTTGTTTACTGTTTTGTAATTGAGTCTGTATAACCATAAAAGATTTTTTCGGTAATAGAAATTTCTTTAAATCTACTAGAAGTGTCTCAATGGACTTATATGTTTTTGATAGACGTAATTTTGCATTTTCTGATAGTCTACTTTTCAGAACAAACATAATCAATAAGGGCTTACCAGCTTCATTAACCATGTCTCCATACATCTCGATGGCATCTATCATCCGTTTGGTGGTTTCTTCAACACCGTCCATTGCTGGAATCAAACTACACGCAACCTTTAAATCAAATTCCATTTTGTTAATATTAGTTTCGGGCAAAACGCATAAAATTTTTACTTCGTCGTATACCTTCTGTATATTCTGATAAATCTCTAAAGACAATAAAATAATATCAGAATTTTTACTTAATTTTATATTAGAAATAATTTCCCTACATTTATAAAATTCATGTGCTTCATCTTACTTTGCCTGCGTAATTTTACATGTGTACCTACTTTGACCCTTTTTTTATTAAATCTTTTCGAATGCCTATCAGTATTATCATAATAATTATTTGAAGTTATATTTTACTTAAAACATGGAAATAACATTTTACTTAGTACAGTCTATTCATTCTTAACTCTACATATTTCTAAAGCAAATAATTATCCAGTTCTTTAAAATCACTAAAACGGTGCACAATCACTCAGCGAACACGATACCCCGAGCGTATAACGCTGACTTGCGATATTTGACTTCGATGCATTTCCGCCGCGTTCTAGGTATGCTTATTAATCACTCTACGTTTTATAAAATTATTTTACATACCACTTTAAAGATTTACGAATTCTCAAAAATTAAGCAGATTCGCCATCCCTTCTTTCACGTCCACGAAGCGATCGTCGAATGCGCTCCAGCGCATTTTGGGCGAATTCCCTCTGGTACCACTGTTGATGGCAGCTCTTGTAGACTCGACCAGCGAAGTATAGGAATATAACGATGCCGAATGCCATCATTACAAACATAGCGATGCTCATGCGGTCCACGTGGCCTCCAATGTCTTTTAGCAGGCCGTCGTTGTTTCCTCCGGCCGCATTTTGGTTTAAAAATACCTCTTCTTTTTCGACGGTTGAGCGACACATGGTTTTTACTATTTAGGTATTATAACTGGTGAAACTTTAAACTATAGGCCCCTTGGCAGAGCCCTTTGGCAGGGTCGCCATGAAATGTTGGTGGCCGTGAGTATAAATAAAAGACGAGTACTTCACTCTAAGTTCCTTTAATGAATGTAATATAATGTTAAAAATGGACAATCGGGTAAAAGCCTAGTCAGCAGTCATAATAGTTCGTACACACTTAACGTTTTAATATAAAGGAGAATATGCACGTACTAATAAGTTACTACACATACTTCAGGTGAAGAAAACCAAAAAAAATCTCTGCACATAGGTATTCTTTTACGGTTGGCGCCATTTTTCAAAAATGTTCTTTGAGAGTTTATTATTTTATTAAATTGCTTCATTTTTTCGCAACTGTATTAAAAATAGTTCTTTGTTCAGTACACGTGCGGAACCGTCGTTGGAAGGAGTTCCGACTGTCAACCCTCACCTTCGGCTACGTCTCGGCTCGGGTAAACATTTGTCGGAACTCCTTGCAATGACAGCTTTTCGGCACTTGTAATGAAATATACTATTTTGTGTTGAATAGTCCATTTATTGGGGAAGGCTATAGGCTATATAACATCATGCTATGACTAATACCAATATATGGGCATTAGGACGATTGTGGGAGTATAGTGAACCTACAGGCATAAAGCACTTCATGTTTTTTGGGTAGAAATCCCGTAAAAAATTACTTCAACCGGGAGCAAACGCACGACCCTATCATACGACGAGAGCTACCAAATGAGGCACTTAGCCACAATAAGGTGATGCGACTGATGCGTTGGCACAAATGCGGATTTCAGTTCACAATCGTTTTCGTTACCTCTTCTCCTGTCTTTCTCTGTGCATTGTCTGCTCTTTTCTTCAGCTCAGCATTGCCTAAGCGCACCCAGAGCGGACAGAACAAAAAAAATGACGTTCACTTAACCAAAAACACGTTTGCAAATAACCGTACAGTGAATAAAGAATATTTCATTTCATTTCATATGATCGTTTGTGTGCTGTCCACATTTCCATTTTCACATGCCTAAATAAATATATATTATATATATTATAAATAGTATAAATTTGATTTAATGAGAGTTTTGCTAGACACGTAACTATAACTTGGAATTATTAGAGTGATTTGAATTATCAAGATTGTATTATAAAATTAAGTACCATTTATAATTACAGCATTCAAATGCCCTCAATGTAAGGGCGACATGGTAGTGCGGTCGAAGAAAAACAACGACGAACTATACATCGGGTGTGCCTCGTTCCCCGCCTGCAGGAACGCGGTGTGGCTGCCCAGTGTGGTCAAAAAAGTCGACGTTTTGCCCGAAACCTGTCCCACGGTAAGTTATACAATATTACTGTAACTTGTTTCTCTAATCACTCAGTCACTAGTAGCTCCAGCCCCCCCCCTCCCTCCTCCCCTCAATTCCTTCACAAGACACACACTGATGTCAAAAATGTTTGGAGTTTGTGAAAATACAGCTTGGTTAAGTCATGCCCCCCTCCCCCAAACCAGGCGCGGTCTGAGTACGGGTACGTCATGCGTCAGCCCCGCATCCGCATAATGTATGGTATTAACAGTATCAAATAAAATGCCTTTCACTTGTGAGAGGAGACCTGTGCCCAGCAGTGGGACATAAAAAAAAGGTTGAAAAAAGAAAAAAAAAATGCTAACCCCATTACTAATAAACGTTGTAGCTATACAACATGGTTATACCACAGAACACATGTATCGAAAGAGGAAGAATGGCAATAATGCGCCGTACGTATAAAAACAGGTGTCGTCGATCCAGCCCCATCATACACCTCCATTACATCTGTACTTAAATAAATATGAAGCTTACGCATATATTTACAATTTCAAATGTAGCCAATCTTAGCGCCGCACAGTCACGCGATTTTAAATGAACGAATCACACCCAAGCACGCATACCGATGTACCGATCGCGTGTTTCTGTAGAGATATGAGCGTTGCTCATATCGTTGGCGCGTCTGCCCCGCCCACAACTCCATTCTAACCGCTTCTAATATGTTCTGTGGGTTATACTGTGTTTTGTCTTGCATCTTAGCATACGTCATTTGTGTGCGTCAGAGTAACACGAAATAGTCAATAACTCTTATTACAAGCGTATACACCAGTTATTAGTGAGGCGGTATGAATGTAACATTTTCTTTTGCTATTCTCATTATGATGTTACTATCACATTTTATATTTTGTTTTTCTATATATTGCCTTTAATTTCATTTGTTACGATTCATTTTCAGTGCGGACCAAACTACCACAAATTAAAATTCGAATGGCGAAATAATTCAATCAGTCACTTGTACCCGCCACCCTATATAGCATGCATTGGTGGCTGTGACGTCACAATACTGGAGCACCTCACCATCAACCTTTCAAGCGTTAAAAAAGTACCAGGATCTGCTAACTGCACAACAGGGAACAGTACAAGTCGAAACAACTCAACAACCCAAGCAACTAGTAGTTCAAATAGAAACACAGCTAGTAGATCAAATAGCTTGGAATCTGATAGAAGTGCATGGTCGAATTCTAGACCACCTGACACTTCTAATAGAAGTACTTGGCCTATTAATTCGAATCCACAACCAAGACAGAACACACCTCCGAACATCAATAGAAGCACATGGCAACCCCCACAGCCAAGGCAAAATACACCTCCGTCCACTATACCTAGAGCCCAGAATCCAGTGACGACAAGAATGCCAACTCCTAACGGCTTGCCTACTCCCAGTGCCAGCGATGGTGGGGACAACGTAATAGTGTGTCTGTGCAACAAACCTGCCGTGTTACTTACTGTACGGAAACAGAATCATAATTTTGGTAAGAATGTTTTTTTTATAAATACTTTTTTTCCTCGCTTTCCAAAATTAAAATATTCCTTTAATTACATATGATATAGTAATATACCCTCACATATCCCAAAATCTCACAAAGCGGTTTTGTAAGTTAACTAATTATTCCTATTAGTAATCATTTAATAAGAAAGAAAAATTTATGGATTTATTTATTATTTTTTGCACTTGGCCAGCATGGTGGACTATGGTCTAAATCCCTCTCACTTGTGAAATTGAGACCTGCGCCCAGCTGTGGGACATAAAAAGGTTGAATAAAAAATACAAAAAAAAAATACAAAAAAAGTGTCATTTTTTGTAAATTTTAAGGTTTCGTCAATTTTAAGCTGGCTTTTGTAATCTTGAAGTTGTTTTAGTTACTTATTATTTGCTCTTAATTGATATTCATAATAAACGTTGTAGTAAATATAAATATTTCATTTTATTCTGCAAATGTCAGCTGTAAAGTTTCAACGGCTACAACGGCACAATAATATGTAACTCGATTCAGGTAGACAATTCTACAAATGTCCAGTCGGCAAGGACAATGGCGGATGCGACTTCTTCTCGTGGGCGTCGCAGTCCAGCGAGGCACAAGCATTGGACACTCCGTCGAACTCCAACTCCTCTTGGGGAATGGCTTCGAACAGCTCTACCAACAGTAGTAGCCAACAGGGCTGGGGTCTACCCAGGAGAGACGTGCCTCGCAATGATGGTGACGGCGGAGTAGTCTGTAACTGTGGTCTGCCTTGTAAACAGTGAGTATTTATTATTTATTTTTTAAAAGAATTACAAATGTGTACAATACAAATGGTGGTCTTATGGCTAAACAGGTATTTCGTACAAACAGACAACCATAGGTTATATCTATAATTATTATGAAACTAGCGGCCGCCCGTCACTTCGTCCGCGTGGACGTTTGTTTGTTTGTTTGAACGCGCTAATCTGAGGAACTACTGGTTCAAATTGAAAAAATCATTTTGTGTTGAATAGTCCATTTATTGAGTTAGGCTATAGGGCTATACATCATGCTAGGACTAATACCATAAGAATAAATAATAATTATACATAGAACGGAATCTTCTTTGACCGCCATTTCTTCATTAGTGTAGATAACAGCTAATATTAGATCTTCAAGGCACCTACATTATATTACACCAAGAGAATTTTTCATGTAATTTTGGATGACACATTCATAAAAATCTATTTTTCTCTAATCTCCCTTGTCTACAAGAGAGAAATTCTAAAAGCAATCACAAAGCTGTCTTAAGCAATAAATATAACTTTTTATATTTTCTTCAGAATCTGATGTTAGTATTTATCAACAAAGTCAACTCTAAAGGCACAAGCTTCAGGCTCATAAAAACTTTTATATTTTTGAAGCAAGTAGAAAAAAGTCTTAATATAATACTTTTTAGTATTGACAAATTACATACATGTTTAATAATACTTAGTTGTAGTACTTGTATCACATAGTTATACAACCTCTTGTCAATTTCAGAATAACTGTGCGTAAAGAAGGACCAAACATAGGCCGGCTATTTTACGCGTGTTCCAAAGATTTCAACGATCGATGCAATTTCTTCGAATGGGCTGATGGCGGCGGCAGTAACGTCAATAGCAGTAAGTATTTTTTTAGAGCATCAAAGTTACTGACTCACCCTTCAGTAGAGACGGCGTAGCGCCTCGCTTCGATACATAATTTTTGTGCCAAATCTGGTGTGGGGGGAAGAACGCACACATTTTAATTTTGTCACACATTCACAAATATTCTTTATTGCTACAGACGCATACATTTCTAAATATGTCAATTTCAATTCACAACGTCAATTTCTATGCACCTACAATACTGACACACTAGTTGTATAACTAGAAGGCACATTGTGCATGGACGTTGGGACGAGGGTTTCGCCCGTAAAGGCCACTCCTCTGTCGAGTGACATACCTGTTATACCTTAATGCTCTAAGAGTATTTATGACTTTGAGTCAACGCAACGAATTCGTTTTTAAGTACCTATGAATAATGTAGTGATTTTATGAAACATTGTACACAGTTAAGCTGTTACAATTATGGATTTAAATCATATTCAAACATTATTCTTGAAAGGTTCCACTAATATTCCACTCCTAGGATATTTTGCCGGGAAGCTTCGATTTCTTTTTCAAAATTTTTGCTACTTATATGCTTCTGTCCTTAAAGTGAAACATTTTGAGATGTTTGTTTTTGCTGAGGAATTTCATAATTGTAAATAAAATATTATAAAGCGTGTTTTTTAGTTTTTTAAACTATATTATTTTTTTACTTGTTAAGGTTACAGAAGTAGTTATTAACAAAATGTAAGGTCATTGTTTAATTGACTTAGCAATTTGATAGAACTTTTGTTCTATCGAACGATAATGCAACTTTGTCAGCTCAGATAAAGGCTAGTACATGTTAGGTAAATCGTAACAAGCATTTATAGTCCGTACGTTATAGCTCCAGGATTTCGGCAGATCGTTTAAGAGATGTGACACGTACACTGTTATATCACAGATATACCGAGGATAACTAATTATCATCAAATAATTTATTACAAAACTCACAACCAATTCTCAGCACACACAGTGAGCGCAATTTTCTTTGCCGTCTTAGGCATACTAAGAAATCCAACAACAAGACAGCACAAAATACAAATAATAAGATCCAGCCATCCAGATAATAAGAGCCAGATCGGTCACAGAATAAAGAAGTTATTGTTATTTTGACAATACAGATTTATATTTCTTAAATATTTTATGATTTAGTTTCGTCAGTTTGTAATAATATTTGTAGTTTATAGACATGAATAAAATTTTGTAATCTGATTAGGTATTTCCTTTTATTTTTATGTGGAGTTAAATTGAATTAGAGATCGAATTTTTAAAGTGAATCGAAATGTTTGTTGAATTGTCAGCGATGCATTTTTGATTACCGGGTACCTAATTAAAATTTGTATTGTTCCTGTTAGTAAGAGAAATCATTTCCTTTTAGCAATTTAAATTTAGAAAACTATTTTGTCCAAGTCTCTAATACAAACAATAGTTACCATCCTGGTATTTATGTCGCAAACTAAACATTCACTAAATAGGCCATCACGTATAACCTTGACGAACGGCGTTCACTGTCACACGTGTGGTTTTATGGTTGTTAAATTCTAGGCCGACAAATCTAAAAAAAGATTGAAGTGTCTATTGATATTATAATTCATGAAAACATAATCAAATAAAATTATATCTTTTATGTTCATAAATTATAATCTTTTATGTTTTAGTGGATTTTTAACATAGTTATATTGACATTATTTAGTCGCCGCGTCAAAGTTACGTCATCCGACTGTATCTAAAGTCTAAAATGTAAAGTCTAAAGTCGATATCTGCCAAAATCCTGCAGCTATGATGTACGGACTATAGTTTGTTTGAAAATAAAATGAAATTATTATCATGAATAATAATTTAGTTTAAACATTCATAGTGAAAAATGACCACTTTCATAGTGTCACGAACCCCTTGTTTAAGATTTTCCTTCTTCCAGCATGGGGCACGGGTACGGAGAGCAGAGGCAGCGGGGGAAGCAGGGGAGGCCGGGGGGCCTCGAGGGGCCCGCGCGGGGCGGGGGGGACGCGGGGGGCGCCGGGCGCGCGGCCGCGGGGGCCCCGCCTGTGCGGCGCGTGCCGCCAGGAGGGACACACCATCACGCGCTGTCCTAACCGGGAATCCTATCCCGAGTAGCCAGTCTTTAACTCGGATGTTATTGATGTCAATCTAATACGGCGGGTTACACCGATTTTCGAAGTGGCGTCGTGCCTGTCAAGCTGCTTGTACGTGCAACCGTGACATCGTTAGCGTGATTGAGGAACCTGTCCAGTTCCATATAAAAAGAATATCGATGAATGACGATAATAATGATATAGCGTCAGAGAACCGCTAAATAAATGAATTAAATATACCGACCATTGAGCAATTATAAATCCGTAGTACTACGACGCTACAGATCTACAAATATCTACGTTATATTTTATAACATCTTTGTGCTTGTAGGGGCTTAAATATCACACTTACAAAAATAATCTTCACTTGTACTGTAAATTGGTTAAAACAAAAAAAGAGAAGTTTATATGTGGATTAGTAAGTAGTAGTAAAATAAAATGTATTCTATTTATAAAGGCCAAAACTCGATTTCTATATACAGGAAAAATTATAAATTGTGCCTTAAATTTTGTGATATTGATCATAGTAAGTATAACAGCTATGACTGGAATCCAGGAAGCATTTACACTTGGCTAGCTTATTTAGCTACGTCTTTCCTCCACGATGGCTAGCGCCTGACTGCCGATGGTTTGGTTTGTAGGCAGCCATCTGTGGGTAGTAAACAATAAATATGGCTGCCATTGAACGTGTAATCTAATCTGAAGTTATCAATTTTAATCAAAAATTCTAAATATTAAATAATTTAATGTAAAAATTGAAAGGCCTCGTTATTATTTAATTAATAACAAGCAAACTTTTCTTGATAGTACCATAAAATATTGATGAAAACAATTTCTACATAAAGTCAAATAAATATTGACAACATAATATTTATGTAGTATTATTACTGTAAGTTGTTTATAGAACTGTAAATACTGTTAATAAAACGTTTAAGTTATTATCAGCTGTTTTATTTTTACATTATCCTTAAGGTAATTATTACCACTTTTCCTTTTTCTTCCTAACTTTCAGAGAGCCTAGACTCTGCGCCCTTTGCACCTCTGCCTGCTGTTCGGCCTCAACAGTTTTGTCTGTCATCATGTCCAATAATATTTCAAACTTTAGCCGCAGCATATTGTTTTCCTCTTCTAGTCTTTCTAGTTCTTTCTTTAACCGGATTACTTCCTTATGAGCCGCTCCAGCTCGCCCAGAAGCTAAAATTAGGTATCTGTATAGGTAAGTTGTTGAAAGCGGGTAAGTGTAACACATATTTGAAAGTGTTTTAACTTGGGTGTGTTTCCACCAGAAATGTGCTGGACTGCTGAGCAATGCGAGGATGCGTAGCGACGCTGTGAAGCGGTGCGCAGATGAGCGATGCGTCTCTGAACAAACACCATCTAATTACTGTTAGCAGTATCTCGCTCGCATCCATCCCTCGCACACATCTTTCACTCCTTTCATCGGTTTTGTACATAGAGAAACCTTGCTCCGCTAAGTCTTTTCCACAAAAGCTGTACTGAGCGAGGCTAGGTATACAAAGGGATTATATTGGTTCTTAACAAACACATTCGCTACGCATCTTCGCACGCCAATCGTGGAAACGCAGCCCACACAAACACACAAAGGTGGCTTATATTGATGTACCTAGGTACTTGGTTTTTCTATGAGATAATTTTGGCAAACAAGATTATACAAATATATCTAAAGGGGATGTTGAAATTGATTTAAAAAAGAAGCAAAAATGAGAGAATTTGAGTTTTTAATTAAATTGTCATTTTATACTAAAACTTCTTTGCGTCCACTATAGTACCTTTTAAAATCGGAGTGACTATTCTGTCAGTGAACGGATAAACTATAAGTATATGTAATTATATGTCCAGGTATTTAAAATTTGTTCTTATAATTAGCCCATTGTTAAAATGAAAATTGCCTGAACTGTACTTTAAAATCGGTTTTATATATAAAAGATAAAAGTATAATTAACACCAAATATGAAAGTTCAAACAATTTTTATAATAATCAAGTATTCCAAAAAAAATATTGTTTATTCATAGTGTAGGTGAAGGGGGGTTTCGGGAACTGGGGGAGATGGGGGGCGCAGCTCCCCGCCAAAAATATACAAAAAGAATTCGTTATTTAAAACTAATAGGATCGGTTAGTTTAGGCTTTTTTAAGTAACACAAAAAAAGAAAAAGGTTTAGTACTGGAAAAAAAATGTATTTTTATGTAGCCAGTTACTGGCAGAATAGACAGCCTTTTAAAATTCAGGCGGCGAAAAACTTACATCGTTGTTGAACGTAACAAGATCAAAATAATATGTTTACCTGGAATCCATTGTCCATCTTCAAAAACGACCTCAAAATCTCCTAATTTTAATTTTAAAGGCCCCACTTCTATTGAGAGCTCTTTGGAAGCGTAATCACTTCCAAATTCATTCTTTATTACTGAAGTGTCTTGCCTTCTAACTGGTATAGTTTTAGGAGTGAACTTATTACTAAATAGTGGCATTTTCTTTAAAATATACAGCAAAACCCTTTGCAGTTTATAAGCACTGTTTACGTCAGTAGAATTTCAAAACAAACTGTTGCCATGGTAACCAACCAGCATCATGGTTGTTGCCACATATGGTTGCCACAAAAAAGTGTATTGTATCGTTGCTGAAAATTATAAGCTTAATCATATACTTATAATATAAGACTATGAACGCCAACTCTTTCGATCTGCCAATCCAGGGTCCCGTGTTCGATTTCCGGCGAGTAAGAATGAAATGACTGGTTTTTTTTAATGGAATTTTTGAAACTGGGTACCGCGTAACATCCGTACCGGGTAAAACGTTACACGAAGACACGCACACAAAATATTAAATATACAAAGGAAACAGCAGGAGGTAGCATATCTAGCTTATTCTTTATAGGAATCTGGACCTTGATCCAGGATACGCCCGTGAACTTGTACACTCTTTAAAACAGGGCTATAAAATACTCATTTTTGCACGCCTCATAACGCGAAGCGCTTGATGTACTTCAGTAAATAAAAAGTAGTATCGATTTTGGTTAAAAAATAATTGCGATAGGTGTAGAGCAAGGCTGTGCAAACCCAGGCCCGCGGGCCACGATGTAGACCGCCAACGCATTTGTATCGCTAAGAGTAACCCGCTGGTAGTCGTCAATGGCATGAGTGGCTGATTCCAGCTCATTGTAAACATCAGAGCGAAAATGACCAGTGGCTGTGTTGGCTACAACCCTTTTTACGTCCCACTGCAAGTCTCTCCCCATTATTGGGAAGGCCTGGAGCTTCTCTACCACGCTGCTCCAATGCGGGTTAGTGGAGATGCCGGTTAGTGGCCAACACCCTATCGGATGTTTTGAAACCGCCCATAAGGCCTCCGACAAGGTATAACGACTGTTATCTATCTACAATAACCGGGACCGTTTCCGTGTTCCCCGAAGCACGGAAACGCGCATGAAATTTTTTGCCACTAGCGGTCACCCATCTCACACCCGACCGCGCCCATTTGGCTTAGTCGCATAGATCGCTTGCGTTCTGCGCTAACTGCCGGGCCATACGCGCTTCCATGTGATGTAATCAAGCTGTGTGTGATAAAGCCACGGAATTTTAAATAACACCCCCCAGCCCCCCCTGATAAAACTTATAAAATTTGTAACATATTTTTATTTATTGGTCTGCAAAAGTTTTTGGGTTCAAAATTTGTGCCCTCTCCCAATAACGGTTAGACAGCCTTGGTGTAGAGGGTTGGAAAAAAAGGTGCTCGCGTGTGGAATATAACCAAGGAAATAAAACAAATATTAGTGTAAACGATAAAATTGTAATACTGTTAATTCGAGATACAATATCGTTGAAAAAGAAGTAATATAAAAATTATAAAAGTTGACTATAAACATAGAAACTATTAAATAAGAAGTTTGCTTTAATAAATAATGTGTATAAGTTATTGCTTTTATGGTAAGTACCAAGTTGTAGAAATGTAAATATTGTTCACGTTTTCAGTCTAAATAACATCACAGCTGGAATAACTAGAATAACGGAGCCGATTGTGTACGTCACCATTGCGCCGGAATACCAATATACTGAAACAATATGCATTCATATTATTTATATTACAATGTACACAGAAAAATATGGTATTATAATAAATAAAATTCTGCAAATTCAGTGTTTACAATTCATGAATTCTTATTGTAACAGCTACGAGTATACTGAATAAAATGCCATATTATTTTTGCTGAGACGAATTACTCAGGAAATTAAAGTTAACAAGATACGAATCGCCTCCCTCAGTTTCCCACTAAAACTCATGACCGTTACTTTACCGGAACGTGTCTAATATCTTTGGATGCAACCAGATACGCTAATTTTCACTTTGGTTGTTTTATCTCCTTAGAGCATCAAAGTTACTGATTCACCCTTCAGAAGAGACGGCATAGCGCCTCGCTTCGATACATAATTTTTGTGCCAAATCTGGTGCGGGGGAAGAACGCACACATTTTAATTCACAGTCACACATTCACAAATATTCTTTCATCGCTACAGACGCATACATTTCTAAATATGTCAATTTCAATTAACAACGTCATTTTCTATGCACCGTTAACACTGACATCGACACACACAGACACAGTTGTATAACTAGAAGGCACATTGTGCATGGACGTTGGGACGAGGGGTTCGCCCGTAAAGGCCACTCATCTGTGACGGGTGTCACACCTTGATGTTCTAAGTTTATCTCACAATACTCTGGCTGGCACTTTAAACCTCTTTACTGTAATTCAAATATACACAAAGCAAAGTGAAAACGAAGTGAGACAAGTTTTTTCATGGAAGTTTTGGCTGGAAGTTTGAAGAGTTATGTCAAAGTGTTCACTTTCTTAATGCACTTTTGAGTTTTTTTGCAGATAAAATTGATAGCACTAATCATCATGGCGGTAACATCAATATTGAAAAAAAGTGAAAACATTAACGTTGTGCATTTTTGATGTCTTGGAATCGTTAGGGAATAATTCCGCACGAATTGCTTGAATTATCAGTACATATTAATTTCTATCTAGTATTTTTACAAAGTACTCTCTCATTTTCTTTCACTATCTCTTCGTCACTTTTTTCATTAATAGATGCACTTTGTTCAATGTCCATATTTTAAATACTTGATATAAACGAATTTTAAGATAAAATTATACTTGACGCTGGCAATATGCAGAGTTTGCGATGCCATAATTGAAGAAAAAAGTATAGACAGCCGTCAGATGAGCCGTCATCAGCTGTCACCCCTCCGTCTTGGTCTAAGAGCCGGTGAAGATATTCACTCGTTCGGTTGTTACAAGAGTGAAAGTGATATGAAAGAAAATTGATTAAAATTAATTAAATTAAAAATAGCTATGAACACTTTTCGATAGTCAAGTTATCATAGGCATATATGTTTATAAATTATATTTGGTAAACAATATGTCTCATCGAATTATCAGATTGGTGAAGGTCGATCTTCCTCGTCTCCTCTATCTTACGAAATTTTGCGATCAGCACACGTGACCTCGCGCGAGTTTCATAGTTTTTACTCATCCCACAAAAAGTGCTCAACGCCGCTAAAGAAGTTTTCACTTCAAAAACAAAGTGAAGAGTTACCCGCGGAGGCGAGCAGCGGGCCGAGCGCACGGGCCAGCGCGCCGAGCGAGCGCAGCACGCCCAGCGCCGCGCCGCGCGAGCTGGCCGGCGCCGCGCTCGCCGCCGCCGCCGTCATGCACGACACCGCGAACGCCGTCGCTGCAAACAAATACACTTAGTATAAATCCGTATAGAACACAGAACATATTTAAAGAGTAGAATGGAAATGTGGGCGGGGTAGACGTGCCAAGGAATTTTGAGCAAATGCTCAAAATTCCAAAATCTCTACAGAAACGCGATCGTGCTATGATATGCGTGCTTGTGTGCGTGCTTGGGTGTGATTCGTTCATTTGAAATCACGTGATTGTGCGTCGCTAAGATGGGCTAGATTTGAAATTGCAAATATGTGCGTAAGCTTCGTATTTATTTAAGTACAGATGTAATGGAGGTGAAAGGCGACACCAGTCTTCATACGAACGGCGCATTATTGCCTTTCTACCTCTCTTAATAATGTTCTGTGGTATAGAATGAGTGTCTTCTGAACATATTATGAACATTTTATTATAAGTGATTTCACTACAATATGTAAGAATAATCTACCTACTACTTATTCAATGCAAATAAATAATATAATCTTTAATCAATCCCTTTTATACAAGTCTTTATTCACGCGGACGACGTCGCGGGCACAGCTAGTTCAAAATAAAGCCATAACGTCAGCTGTAATACAAAAGTAATAGAGATTGAAACTGCTTATTGTGGTACATTTTCGCTACTATCTGGCTTATGTGTTGGCTGGGATCAATCTCACACCGGACCGCGCCCGTTTAGCTTAGTCGCACAGATCGTTTACGTTCTACGCTACCGCCGGGCCATGCGCGCTTCACCTGTAGATGTTCCTGACGACCTGTAAATGTACCTAAATGATTGCTAAGACGTGGGCCTTTATCCATCGAGCTGTGAATTATAACTAGCTGAAGCCTGAAGATACTCACACAAGGCGAAGAGCACAAGCCCCGCCCAAAGCCACGCATGAGGCGTGAAGAGCGGCACACGCGCGCGCGGCGCTGCGGCGAGGGCCACGCACAGGAAGGACAGCGGGGTAAGCGCCAGCGCGCCACGCGCCGCGCGCTCCGCCCCTCGCGCGCCCAGCCGCCGCGCCGCGCCGCCTTGCAGCACCGCCATTATTACACCTGGACAAAATGCAAAATAATTAAATAAATAACGTTTCACACTCATCGCCCCACAGTAGGGTAGATATATTCCCCTTTGTCGTGGGCACCATGGACACACACAATAACAGAAACACAAACACCCAGACCGAGAACAGAAATTTAAACTCATTATTCGAATTTCTGTTTCGCCTGGAATCGAACCCAGGACCCTTCGATTGGCAGTCCGGCATGGTAAACATTGCGCAGTCGTTAGCAGTCCTTACTGTTTTTGGTTTGAAGGATTTAGAAAGGAACAATAAATTAGGTGTCTTCTGAACATATTATGAACATTGTATTATAAGTGATTTCACTACATGTAAGAATAATCTACCTACTACTTATTCAATGCAAATAAATAATATTTTATCTTTAATCAATCCCTTTTATGCAAGTCTTTATTCAAGCGGACGACGTCGCGGGCACAGCTAGTGTTGAATATAGATAACTGGTAGAGGATTATTCATAATTCATTCTTCATTTGTTATTCATGGAAGTTGTTTTGGTTTGTTGTTTATGATGGCTGCTTGGTTTGTTGTTTATGATGGAGTTAAGGATCGGCCACAGCCAGGGTGAAATCAGCAAGTCGAGACATCACTTATGAAATACTTTTATTAACTCCATGTTAGAGTTACATTACTTATCCTAACTTAAACATACTTTTTACTTTAATTATTTAAATCTAGCCTACATCTAAGGTGGGTGAGACCCGTCCAAAGTTAGATACGGGAATGCACGTTCGTGGGAACGATGCGCGACACCTGCACGGCATCAGATGTCGCCAACGTCAGCACTTTAACATATGTATATTCACAGAGTCACTTTGTCCGTACGTAACAATGGCTGCATTTGTTGTATTTGCCTTATCTTTATTATGATTTTATGATGTATTTTGATGATAAATAATTTTATTATACTAACTGGTGATGAGATCATAGCCCAATTTTCGCAAGAGACTGACGAGTCTGGCAATGACAAAAAACCCCTGTAAACGTCAAGAAAATTCGTCATTCACAACTAGGTATATCAGCACTGAATACTTGTTTGAATTGGGCTGATGAAATAGTATATTGTGTGGCAAGGGGTGAAACAAGACGATTTGTGACGAGGGCGCGAGTTGACAGCCCGAGCGAAGCGATTCATTTGCTAACTTCGTTGAAAAACAATAATTGTTATTCAAAGCGAAAGTCATTTTCATATCACATGTAATGTAATAACATAATTATTTTGTGACTTAAAATTGTATGTTATAGTAGGTACCTGAATAAATAAACATATTATTCTGTCAATGTCTTCCATTTTTTTAACATACTATAATCCAAACGCCCTGCGAATCCGAATAGGGGTTGTTTTTGGTAGTTCGGATTATCAAAGCTCTACTGTTTATACTTACGTTTTATTTGACATCTGTAGCGATGAACGAATATTTGTGAATGTGTGACAAAATTAATATGTGTGCGTTCTTCCCCCGCACCAGATTTGGCACAAAAATTATGTATCGAACCAAGGCGCTATGCCGTCTCTCTACTGAAGGGTGAGTAACTACATAACAACAAGTAAGTTGATGCTCTAAGACATCACTGCCCAAAATTGATGGATCACAAATAGGTGCAGTCAGTACAAATGATGTTCTTATCAGTAAACAGCGACTTCTCCAGACAACACAGGTTAGGAGTTAAAGATTTAAATTTTTTCACTGGTCCGTACATCTGCACGCTAAAAGTCGGGCGAATCAACTGTACAGGTTTATTGATACTTTAATAAAAGAACTCAACACGCGCGCATCAAGTTACCTCCGATGAAGCAGCACCAATCGCGCGTAGATGCGCGTTCATGTAAACGTTCTGGTATATTTATTTAGAAGTTGCTTACGCGTGCGTGCGAATGAACGCACGTTAACGCGCTACTGTCTGAACTTAGCCTAAATTTTAATTTTCCTGAAACAGTTAATATTATTCAAATCCTATTACAAATCGTGTGTTGCCATTACTGAAATAAAAGAAAAAGCCTTTACAGTACTCTACGGGATCATTTTTTAAACCGTGCTAATGGCACGTATACGAAAATGTATTAAAAAAATAAGTGGTATATGAAATACTTGCTACATTGCTTACTTATCAACAAAACCGGAAAATGGGTTAATTAATTAGTTGCAGTAAAACCAAACATTAAATTGGTAGCAGGTTACATAAACGGAAGACTTCATGTAATAAGTTAAGATAATAAAACCAGGCCAATAACATTTCAATCGACTTCGTTTTTATATTTAAAAAACAAAAAAAAACAAACATAAACACGAATAACGATGATCACCAATAGCCCGTTTAAAGTCTCATTTCCGGGTATCAAGCGGTTCTAACCGTCTCATAGCGTCAAGTTTTCAGCTTAAACTTTCCTCAATATATGGACTAGTCAACACAAAAATATTTTTTCAATTCGGACCAGTAGATCCAAAGATTAGCGCTTTCAAACAAACCCTTCAGCTTAACAATATTAAGTATAGATACAGAGAGTCCACCCACATTCAAGAAACTTTGTTGTTTTTGTCAGAAAATGTTGGTGCTTGTATGTACTATCAATGTAGAACTCTAAAAACTTGGTCCGACCCGGGAAAACCACAGATGATCCTCTAGACTGACATGAGGCGACTAAAACCCTCCAGAGTAGCAACAACAGGACTCGAGCCATGTTTAAGTTGGCTGCAACCCTTTTTGCGTCCCACTGCTGGGCACGGGTCTCTCCATTAATGGGGAGGCCTGAAGCTTACTCCACCACGCTGCTCCAATGCGGGTTGGTGGAGGTTGTGGTGGTTGGATGTTTAAGTTAGTGTGTAGAAATTTATGGGATGCAAAAACCATTTTAATAGCTTGTACTTGTTTGGTTAATAAAGGATGTCCAAATGTCCACCAATTCGCACTTGGCCAGTGTGGTGGACCTGTCACTGCACTTCCGAGATATATGTGCCCAGCAAATGGACAAAGACAAAGACTTTTATTTGCACAAATATGGGTGTTTACACCGCCGTGTGGTTGCCGGCGTTAGAATAGCACCACTCCGATTCTTCCCAGGAGGTCGTAGGAGGCGACCAAGGGACATATTCCAGGAGACGGGCAGCAGCGTCTTCCTGTGTATAACAACATCCACTGCGGTCACCAACCCGCAATGCCAAGCGTGGTGACTATGGCAATAAACCCCCTTATGGCAGTCACAAGTAAACCTCGGCCCCCAGTCCCCGGCGGCCCCGCTATCCCTGGTTACGACAGCGGCCATGGTAACGGCGGGGCAGGGGGTGCTAAGAATCTCCGGCAGAGATTCGGCTGTCACAAAAGAAAACGACCTCTGCACCTGGCAACATACAACACCAGGACACTGAGAACCGACGAGAAGATACATGAGCTGGAAGCAGAGATAGATAAGTTACGCTGGAGTATCATAGGATTATCCGAAGTCCGAAGAGAGGGGGAGGACACGGTAATCCTTAAATCCGGTAACTTATTCTATCACCGGGAGGGCGAACATCTGTCCCAAGGTGGTGTCGGGTTTCTCGTCCACAAGTCCCTCGTCAACAACGTGACGAAAGTCGAAAGTGTGTCAGCAAGGGTAGCGTACCTTATACTCAGAATATCAAAACGGTATTCGCTGAAGGTCATACAGGTATACGCACCGACCGCGACACACCCAGACGATGAGGTTGAGGCTATGTATGAGGACGTCAGTAGAGCCATACATGCCTCTAAGACTCATTTCACGGTGGTGATGGGGGATTTCAATGCAAGACTGGGCACGCGAGACGGCGACGAGCAGAGAGTAGGGCCCTTTGGGTTTGGACAACGGAACCACCGAGGCCACTTGCTTGCTAACTTCTTGGAGAAGGAGAGCCTCTTTATGATGAACTCCTTCTTCAAGAAGAAGCCACAGCGCAAGTGGACTTGGATAAGCCCTAATGGTTCCACGAAAAGCGAGATAGACTTCATTTTGGCAGACAAACGGCACATATTTAATGATGTCTCCGTGATCAACAGGTTCAAAACCGGAAGTGATCACCGAATGGTACGAGGCACATTAAATATCAACATCAAGCTGGAACGGTCACGCCTGATGAAGTCTACGCTCCGACCAACACCTGTCCAAATTGAGGGCTCCGAGAACTTTCAGCTCGAATTGCGAAATCGTTTCGCGGGCCTGGAAGAATGCGAGTCTGTGGACGAATACAACACCAGGATGGTACAAACCGTCCACGAGATAGGGTCCAAGTTCTTTAAGGCCCCCTCCAGTGGTAGACCTCAAGTGCTCTCTGAACACACCCTCGGTCTTATAAAGGAAAGGCGTGAACTATGCATCCGGTCTCCGTCTTCAATGTTGAAATACAGGCAGCTTAATAAACAGATCTCTTGCAGCAGACGACGCGATCTGCGTGCTCATAACACAAAGCGCGTCAAAAACACTATAGAGCGGAACCAAGGCACTAAAGTGTTCTCAAGGGATCTGAGTATTGGGCAAAGCCAGTTGACAATATTGAAGACGGAGTCTGGCGCTATAGTTTCGTCTAAGCCTGAAGTTCAGAGAGAAATTGAGGGGTACTACGGACGGTTGTACAGCTCCTCAAATGCTCCCGTCACCAATGTGGTGAACGATAAGAGAGCCAAATTGACCCGACACTATACCGAAGATATCCCGGACGTCAGCCTGTACGAAATTAGAAGGGCCCTAAATCAGCTTAAAAACAACAAAGCACCGGGCGATGACGGTATCACATCTGAGCTGCTGAAAGCTGGAGGGAAACCCCTCCTAGTGGCGCTCCAAAAACTGTTCGATACCGTCATCAGTAGCGGAACTGTCCCGGAGGCGTGGAGCAGAAGCGTGGTGGTACTGTTCTACAAAAAGGGCGACAAAGCTCTTTTAAAGAACTAAAGACCCATTGCGCTACTGAGCCACGTCTATAAGCTGTTCTCAAGGGTTCTTACTAATCGCATTGCGCGCAGGCTAGACGACTTCCAGCCTCCCGAACAAGCCGGATTCCGAAAAGGCTATAGTACCATGGACCACATACACACGCTGCGACAGGTTATACAAAAGACCGAGGAGTATAATCTGCCGCTATGTATTGCGTATGTGGACTATGAGAAAGCCTTCGATTCTATCGAGACCTGGGCAGTGCTAGAGTCTCTCCAGCGATGCCAGATTGACTATCGGTACATCGAGGTGTTGAAGTGTTTGTACAAAGCCGCAACCATGACAGTCCGAGTCCACGACGGAAGCACTGGACCTATTCCAGTGCAGCGCGGAGTACGACAAGGGGATGTTATATCCCCGAAGCTGTTTACCGCTGCACTGAAAGACGTGTTCAAGCTGATGGAGTGGAACGGGCTGGGTATTAACATCAATGGCGAACACCTCACACACCTTCGATTTGCCGATGACATAGTAATCTTGGCGGAGAACCTGGAAGAGCTCAGCACTATGCTAGGTGACCTCCATAGCGCCTCACAAAGGGTGGGTTTTAAGATGAACATGGACAAGACGAAGATCATGTCTAACGTCCATGTCACACCTATACCGGTTGTTGTTGATGGCGCTACTCTCGAAGTTGTCGACGAGTACATCTACCTGGGACAAGCGATCCGTATGGGTAAGTCCAACTTCGAGAGAGAGGTAACTCGTAGAATCCAACTCGGTTGGGCAGCGTTCGGGAAATTACAAAGTGTCTTCTCGTCCAGAATACCTCAGTGCCTGAAGTCGAAAGTTTTCGAGCAGTGTGTGTTGCCAGTGATGACCTACGGCGCTGAGACGTGGTCTCTTACAGTTAGCCTTTTCCACAAGCTCAAGGTCGCTCAGCGAGCGATGGAGAGGGCTATGCTTGGTATTTCTCTACGCGACAGAATTCGTAATGATGAAATCCGTAGAAGAACTAAGGTTACCGACATAGCTCTCAAAATCTGCAAGCTGAAGTGGCAATGGGCAGGCCATATAGTTAGGAGGACCGACAACCGATGGGGAAGAAAGGTCCTTGAATGGAGACCACGTCTCGGCAAAAGGAGTACAGGCCGCCCTCCAACCAGGTGGACTGACGACCTGAAGAAGACAGCGGGTAGTCGCTGGATTCAGAAGGCCCAGGACCGGGAGGAGTGGCGAACGTTAGGGGAGGCCTATGTCCAGCAGTGGACAGTAAAAGGCTGATGGATGGATGGATGGATGGGTGTTTACAAAGTTGTTACACGCTTTTTATTAGCTTCACCTGTATGTTTGTATGTTTGTATATTTGTATGTTTGTATGTTTGTAACCGACTTCTTTGGGCGCGATTTTGACCCACTTTAAACGGCCAGATTTCGTTCAAACTTTGTAGATTTATTGAGGACCGATGACAATACAATAATCTCATAACTTTATGTTAAAGTCGTAACTAGGATCATCAGGATAAAATAAAATATACGAGGGGCGGCTGATAAGTTCGTGGCCTAAGGTACTTTAACACGTCTAAGCGTCTGGTTAACTTGAAAATTTGCATAGGGGTCAAGGGCCGATGATAATGCAATAATTTGAGAATAAAAATCCAACTAAAAAAATTAAAAAATAAATAATGTAGTTTAAAAAACTAAAAACACGCTTTTGTGAAAATACGAACTAAAAAGTAAAAAAATAAGAAGAAAATGTATTTTACTGTAAAAAAAAGCGGGGGGTGGTTTTTACCACTGTTACTGTTGACACCATGCACCCCACGCTTTTTTTTACAGTAAAATACATTTTCTTCTTATTTTTTTACTTTTTAGTTCGTATTTTCACAAAAGCGTGTTTTTAGTTTTTTAAACTACATTATTTATTTTATACATTTGGTTCGTCATATTTACCTTCACGAGGTATGCAAATATTACAATAGGTAATTGAAAACTTAACTAATTACAAATATAAAAATGTACATTAAAAGTTTTATTCATCATATTATTTTTATCATGATTTGTACCCATATTGCGCCTTTTAATTGATTAATTTTATTTATTTATTTTTATTTTTGGATCGGATCCGATCGTCGGCTTTGGGTACCCACATTGCAGGGTTTTTGTACACTGAGAAGAAAAAAAGCCGGCGGAAAAAAGCCTCTTAGGTTTTTATGGAATTCCTTTATGCCGCTTTATCGTTTAAAAAATCAGTGACCGAGTAATACGCCTTTTCCAGTAAATACGTTTTAAGTTCCTTTTTAAACTCATTGCCCGCTTTTATTTTGAGGAATGAACATAAATAATATTGAAAAGTAATTTAATGAATCGCAGTGATTGTTTTGGCTTTGGTTTAAGAGCTTTAAATATATATAATATCAACTCACCTATAACTAAGAACATCTTTCCCTGTTGCATGGCATTGAAGCCAAACGTGTGATGCGTTAGGAATGTGATAGTGAACTCCAGGCCGGAGTAAATGAACAAATATAAAAAGTAGATCAATCCTAGTTTGGACAGCACTCGCTTCTGCTGCTCGGAGAGGTTCGGCACTGCGGTGAACTTCAGCAAATGCCACGGACAAACGTAGTCTAACGCTTTTGATAACGTAAGACGCAGTGGAGTTCTTTTACTCTGAAAAAAAAAAGATTTGCGATGAAAAAGTAAAAAATTACGGGTTGCACTCCGGGAGTGCCGGCAGAAGTGAAAACTTGATTATTAACGTTGTGCATTTTTGATTTATTGGAATAGTTAGGGAATAATTTTGAACGAATTGCTTTTATTATCAATATAAAAGTACTATTATTTATGTCGTAGAATACAATATTTATTTATTGCGCTATCGTACACAAACATTACAATTTATATTTCATTTTCTAATTCTTTTCAATTTTTTTTTCATACTTTGAAAAAAATTTTTTTTTGAATCCATTTTTTATGAAAATAGATTTTTTTTAAATCGTTTTTTTTTATTAATCGAAACCCTTACAATCGATTAAAAAATAAACAATCGATTTCGATCTTACAACACTACTCTCCAACCGTCTTACGGTTTTTCGATCAGCACACGTGACCTGACGCGAGTTTCACAGTTTTCACCCATCCCACAAAAGTGCTCAACGCAGAAAAGAAGTTTTTAATGTAAAAAAACGTGCGAATGTGTTTTTCTAAATGAGACACTTAGCATAGCACACTTACACATGTTACTGTACAGTTGGTACAACGGGATCTTTGTCCTTCTGAAGTTTGCAACAATCGACTGCGCAAGTTATGCTATGCGGAGAAGTGTTTTGATTAGTTTAGAACATTTTTTAAACAGCTACTTGTACGAAGTTCCGAGAGATAATAATACGTTGTGAATATTGTTTGTACGTTAATTAATTTTGCGCGTGTCGCAACGGATAGGTACCAATATAGCGCCAGCATCGGCGACATAATCAAATCATAAGTATAAACAAAATTTTAGTTTCTAACATGTTTTGAGATGTCGTAGATATTATTTCTCCACAACATTCTTTTTAACCTATGGATACTTGGAATGGATAGAAAGGATAGAAAAAGACAGAGCCATCATTTACTGTTGGTGATATAAAAAAACACAACTATTGGGTACCAAATTAAGAATTACTGCTACTATATGCTGTAATAATTAGTTATTTAAGTGGTCTTTAAACAATCAAATTATACTACATTTTCCTTTAAAGCATATAAAATACATCTATTTACAAAGATAAGAACTAAACCGAAGCATTCACAAACCTTAGGCAGAGTCTCAGGCAGGCAGAACATAACGAGGGCTATATTAGCTGTGGCAAGAGTCAGTGCATAGAGGGCGGGTTTCTCGCCCCAGGAGCCATGTGTCCGGTCCTGGGACATAGCGAACCAGGCGCCGGCCAGGGGACCCACTATAAATCCTATAGAGAATGCTAGTCCTATTAAAGCCTGAAAAGAAAAGTGTGCGCTTCAAGAAACTAATTTACAAACAGTTTTTCTATATACAATTTAAAAATCAATGAATGCAATTGATAGAAAAGTGTATTGGCAAGGAATATAACATGTACTTAATTACATAATTATAGTTTTACATCTATACAAATAAATAAAATTGGAGTGTCTGTTTGTAATATTAAAATAATCGCTTTTTACTACATGCATATGAATGCACACACGCACATTAGGTACATATACCAAAATAGCAACAGATTATTTTTTTAACAATTTCTGTCTGTCTGTCTGTTTGTTCCAGCTAATCTCTGAAATGGCTGGACCGATTTTAACGGGACTTTTACTATTGATGATCTAATAAGGAGTAACTTACGCTACTTTTATCTTAGAAAGATTCTAAATCTAAATTCCACGCAGACGGTGTCGCGGACGGCCGGTAGTAGTAAATAAGGGTGTTTTTACAAAACTATTTACAGAATTTTATTACAAATGAATTATTAAAGTTACACTTTGTAAATGCCATAATTACAAACTATGTAATTATTTACAGATTTTTTTTTATTTCAATAGAGTAGCAGATGAGCACGCAGGCCACGTGGTGTTAAGTGGTTGCTGCAGACCAGTCAATACGCAACCTCAAGCAAGCTTAAGTCTTTAAAACGCAATAGGATTGTTTCATAGCGAACCATTAAAGTACTACCACCTCTAAATTAGGTACAATTTGATGAAAGCAGCCTATGAGCTAAACATTAGAGATAAATAGTTACATAGTTACCATTCCTCTAGCCCTCGTCCTCTCGTCAGAGGCATCGGAGACTACAGCCATGCTGAGGCTGACATTTGCCTTGCTCAGACCGCCGATGAACCTTGCCAGCACGAAAACGCTGAAAGAGCTAGCGCAACTCCATAGCGCGTGGGACGATGCTATGCCAATCTGAAGAAGAAGAAAGAATGGTTTTTGAAACATATTCAGATCATTTCGCAAACATATCAGACCATTGCAACGTATACGTGTTTAAATCGCGCGACAAGCTTTTATGATCATATATAAATTGTGTATAATGAGGTTACAAGTTGATAGTTAAAGTTTTAAAGGAAATTTCTTTTCTTTATAATTCATAATTCATTTATTGCGATCATGCTAATAAAACTAGGTGTTACATTTTTTGTTTGCGCTAGCATGAACACTGTAAGGACATAGCAATGTATTGGTAGGTTAGTGGCAATTATTTAATACAAGTTATAACGTAGTGTTTAATTTCTCTATGATACAAGTCATATTTTATGCATACAATGACATTGTCAACATTAATATATTAAATTAGTTAAATTTAAATTTAAACTCCACCAATAATTAGATTAATGTCAAAATAATTACACAAATCAAGATTCAATAAAATTAAAATAGAGTTAAGAATAATAATTAATAAAATTAAATTACGGTAAAATTTATTAAAATTATATTTACAATAAAAGCTTCTTTTTAGAGCATTTAAATAAAACCTTTTTTTTAAAAGGTTCTTTTGTTTTTAATTTATTTTTCACTTTATTCGTTATTCTATTTTTTCTCGGCAAGCCCTTTCATTTGATACCCATATTGTAGAAGTGCATAAAAAATAACTAATCTGCCATATCGGATGGTCCGCCATATTAGATTTAGAATGACATGACGCAGCTTATCGTGTATTGTCATCCAAACTAAATGTTTATACAAAATTTCAGCTCAATCGGTTGAAGATATCTGCTTCAAAATTGTATAGCAAGAACAAACACATACACATTGCAAGTTCAATAAAAGCTTTTAAAATATGTACGTGTTTAATGTAGGTACATGTATAAAATATGTTTCGCAAGTAAATATACATACTACTCATTCTGTAAAAAATAAACACCATGTCATAGGCAATTACCGTCAAAAGATACCCCAAACAATTACTATACCAACAATACAAGTAAACTGCAAAATTGATATTTTAATTTATTTAGGTACAATAAAAGTGCATCAAAGTGGTCCAGATTATTTTTTTATTTAATTCACATATTTAAATTTTTATAGGAGTTTCAAGTTTTATCAAGCAGCAAAAGCGGAGTGGTTAAGACACTGATCTCCTATGTTACTCGGATTTGGGTTGGATTGGATTTGGTCTCATTACGCTCCTCTGGTTAAGAAATTTCTAGCATTCGTACATATTTATCTCTACTCCACATTGTAATACTTCATTACAACGTTAACAATCTCTGTGCATGTCTGAGATGGATATTATTTTTTTACATTCAATAAACTTAATTTTACAAAAACTTTGTTTCTTAGCTTTCTAGGCACTAAAAAAATTGCAATTTATTGTGTTTTTGGACAAAAAAATATTCTGTAAGGCCTCTTAGTCACTGGTATTTTTTTTTTATAACTTATTATAATTTTTATGAAAACTGAATAATGATTTGGTAGATCTTGCAAATCAGAAAAAATTTATAGCAAAAATTATGTTTCCCATATAGTAATTAATACGAAAATTACATAAATATCCCTCAATAGGTTACACTATAGAGGGAAAATTGTATTGAATGATTTTTATAAAAAGTATGAAGTTACACAAAAAAAAAACATTGAATTTAAAAACAAAATTTCACAAGCTATTATGATTTCACTTCCAGTGAAATATAATAACATCCTCAAACATTAAACTTGGAAATATGTGAATTTATAACAACATAATTATATCAAATAACTAGCTGTGCCTCATGGTTTTATTTAAATATTATAAAGATATAAGTAAATTTAATAAACATTTTATGGGGTATATTTAATTACTTCTTTTGATAATGTTTTGGTTGCCTGTTCAATAAGCAAACAAATGAAAAACAAGAAAAAAAAATCTTCTTTATAGTATAAGTACCTATAAATATCTCTCATTCTTCTGTGTCATTCACTTTATAAGATTATTATTACTATATTATAAGATTTAAAAAGTTGGATTTTTTTAATTTTCTATCACAATATACTTTTCCTGGCATTAACACCCAAATAAAAATTATCAAAGATTATTTCCAAATATCCTCAATGTACCAAATTTTTTTAAGGTTTAATTAAATTAAATTATCAAAATAAAATTTTACAAAAAGAAATTAAAATTACAATTAGCCACTAATTAGAAAACAAGTGATTATTACAAATAAGCAATTATGAAGGAAATAGTTATTTACAAGTAATTATTGTGATAAACATCCTTCAAGGTTTGTGTCTACTTAGAGAAGGTCTCACTAAGCCATATTTTGAAACTTATCAGATATAGTGTTATGAACGGCTGATTGTATTATCTTATATTGTAAGACCAGATAACATCTTGCAACTAAATTTTTCTTAAGCCTATCATGACCACATACTACACATATTTGCCTCACAGAAGTTTCACTATAACAATAATCAAATTATATACAATTCAGCCACAGTTCTGGGTTCTGGGGCGCCGCACGTGGAGGGCACAGGTGCATTCTACTGGAGATCCCGGAATCCTCCCCAAGCGCAGAGGCAGGCCACCAGGGGGGTTTTAGTGCGTAGTGCAGTGCAAATCCCACATAACTCAGTATCCTCTCCCAAGGTGCAGGGTACCTTTTGAAGGTTCCCTCCCCCCCAATACAAAAAAGTGCCCATAGTGAACTATAAAAACATGGATGGATTATACTCTAATCAAATCCAAAAAGTATTATGTACTTACCAAACAAATCAGAAGCATTGGTTTTCTTCCATAAGCATCAGAGAGGCTTCCAACAATTGGGCTTGTTAAGAATTGTAAAAAACTGTACATAGACCCAAGTGCCCCTCCAAACAATACTGATGCAAACTTATCCGGAGCACCTGTTAGCTTACGGAAACTTTCTACTGCATGCAATAGTGACGAATAAAGAGTATTTTTATTCCCCTCCTCTTTATTATAATAATCCAGGAGAGATGGAAGCAGTGGCAGTATCATTGTAAATGCTAAAAGGTCTAATAGTAATGATATAAATATTAAAGTAATTGTTTTCAAATTAGTTTTTTTAGCCGTTTTATTTGCGTCATCCTGGATATTATCATCGTTTTTTATCACATCAAAATTATTTTTCCTTTTTCTTAGATCTCCATTAGTTTCTTCTAAGTTATCCTGAATAAAATAAGATATATATTGGTAAATTAATTTACATTTTATAAATGTTCTCTTAATATTGTTACAATTTTAAATTATACATTATTTCTATGTTCCAACTCAGCGGAAAAGTTTGTCAATAAATTTAATAATCTTAAACGAATGAAAATAATACTTTAAGAAAGTTTTTAACGTACAACGTGAATGACAAATACGGACTACCCATTAACTACAAATACATACCATTATTTAAGATATTCTACAAACACTTGTGATACCAGTTCCGATCGGCAAGCATCTGGAGCCATTTAATTTGAAATTGAGCAAATATGTATAACTTTCACTTCTTAAATTTATTTCCTTCCCTTCCTCTCCTTCTATGGCTTCAATTCAAACTTCATTGATGATTTTATTTTTTAATCTGTCACTTCTGTCAGATGATTATCAAATTCAATGTGACATATAATTTTTTTTTCAATTAGGGCATCGCAATCTCTGTGCATATTACCAGCGTCAAGTATTATGTTTGCATCACTTAGTAGTCTATGAAGGGCTCGATTTGCAGCCTAATAGTGGCTAATAGTAGTTATTAAAATATTAAGATTAATACGATTTTTTGATTTCTAAATTTTAAAATTTAGTGCCCAAAATCGGGGATTTTCAGCGAATCGGTTGGGGTATTTATATTTAGGGCGATTATCAAAAACATCTAGGGTAAAATCAAAACCCGTTAGTGGAAGCCAGCAGCCCTCTACGCTCAGCAGCAGAGCATCAAAGTTACTGACTCACACTTCCAGGTCATACTTTGACGCTTTAAGCTCAGCAGGCAGCAGTCACCCAGCCAGCCCAGCACTCCATAGAGAAATTAAACACTACTACGTAGCACTCTAGGACCGATTACATTTACCAACATGCAGGGTCCAGCACGCAGGGCGCCCTTAGTGCAGGGTCGATAGCTTATTACACTACGATAAAAATCGAGCCCAACTAGTGATGGGCAGAAGGTAAAAACCCATTCAATCCACCCGGGTTAAAACCCGGTGAATTGGGTTTTAACCCGATTTTAACCCATTATCATCGAAATTGATGGGTGAAAACGGCTTATTTGTTAAAAATACTTTTAAGGTTATTTTTACAGTTTCTTTTCAGTAAAATGATTCGAAAACCTTAAAGCTAGTTCTTACTTCGACTAAGAGATCTAACATGTGCACAATTATTTTTAGGGAAAGTAAAATAAAACTCAAATAAAAATCAACATTCTGTATTGTAATAACCTAGTAAATAAATAACTTAATACTATAATAAAATAACTAATAATAAAATAACTAACACGTTTCATAATTTTTTTCATAACAATCAACAATGAACAATTTTTTATTTATTTTTTTATATTAAACGTTATTGACGTCATCTAAAGTATTGTCGTGTATAAACTGCATTTTTTTTCTTGTCTCTCTAGTCCTCATCGCTAAAGCCGGATAAGTATTCGCAGTCGAGAAATTCGACATCATTTACATTAGAGTAGCTAGTAGATGGTTGTGGACTGTAAGGCCGTGATGGGGAAAGAGTATCTCCTCGGGAAATTTGTGAATTTTCAAACTCGCATTGTAATGCTGATTCACACTAGTCAATATTAATGCCGGGTCGAAAATGAAAATCACAAAAACTTCACGAGGACGTATAACGCACTCCAAACGACGTGTTCAAAGTAGCAAACGATACCGATAGTGTAATAAGAGACTAATAAGTAAAAATTACCGATTGCTAGGGGTTGCTAGGGGTAAAGGGCGGGGCGGGAGCGGAACTTGCTATTGTCTTACAGATAACACTTAGACAAAAGGGACCTTTTAACTAGCCCTGCAGTTGTCTCTCTTTAACTCGTACCGAATTGTTCCACGCGTCGTGTAATAAAATAACTGAATACATTAATTTACATTACGAATTTACCATCATAGGAGTAGAAATTATAAAAATTATCAGATTTGACTTTTTATAGTGCAGACATAGGTAACTAAATTTACATTTTCCATATAATATGTTTATTTTTCACTTTATTTATTCGCTATTTAATCACTCAAATACATTTAACAGATACTTTTTCTTAACAATATGTTTTTAACCGGTCAATTAATGGTTTCGGTCAATTAAAATGGATGTAAACCGTGTCCGTTGTACCCCGTTGGTTAATAATACATTTAACAGTCAATACGTCATACATAAATAGCAATAATTATTACAGTATGTTTTCACCCGATCAATGGGTCATTTGGGTGGATTGAAATGGGTGATAACTGGGTTTTAACCCAGAGGCGGGTTTTAACCCGGGTGTTTACCCATCACTAAGCCCAACCTACCTTTTTTTTTTATTTCATTTTACGGCATTGGATAAAGATCCTTTCAGCCATTCAATATTTACTTTTCAATTTTAATAATGCCGTCGCAAACTCTGTGCATATTGCCAGCTTCAAGTAAAATTTTTGCATCACTGTAGTCGTAGAAAAAAGTCAGTTAGTCGTCAGGTATCAGTCAGTCTAGTCAGTCAAATGTTCAAGTAAAGTGATGGCTACTTTACCAGAACATGTCCGATGGAATTTTGGAGGCAAGCCGAAAAAACATGTTTTCGCACTGTTATTTTATTTCACAACACTCGTGCACTATCATTAACTTATATCGAGCAAAATGCCATCAACTTTATCCGGTATAACTCAAAAATACACTAAGAAAATGAAAATAAAACAAGAGCACAACTTGTTCCTTCAGACTTCCCGCCAAAACTCCAGCCCAACCTAAACCTAAACCTACCTGGCAACCATAGAGTACATTTTATACATATGATTTATACATAGGGGAACGGGCAACACTCGGAACAACGACGCCATTTTGAGTTTTGATTGTAATTTTGTGAGTGATGCTCATAGTTTTGGTGTTTGCCGTTTTTATTCCCAAATAATTATAAAGAAACTTATAACCAAATATGGGTGAAGATAAAGGTAAATTATTGAAGAATTTGGGTATACAGTTTCAATATTGTTTTTAGAATTGCTAAATAATGTGTCTTGAAATTCTGCAGAAAGCCGTCGACGTCGGTCCCGCTCTAGAGGAGAAAGACGACGCTCGAGATCACGTTCTAGGGAACGCAGAGAAAAGAGAAGAAGCAAGTCAAGGGAAGGCGACAAACGTTCTCGTAGACGCAAGCCTTCTTTGTATTGGGATGTACCTCCGCCGGGCTTTGAGCACATCACCCCATTGCAGTATAAGGCCATGCAGGCGGCGGGCCAGATTCCGGCGAATATCGTCGCCGACACACCCCAGGCAGCAGTGCCAGTAGTAGGGTCTACAATAACGAGACAGGCCCGCCGTTTGTACGTCGGTAACATACCATTCGGTGTAACGGAGGAAGAAACAATGGAGTTCTTTAACCAACAGATGCACTTGTCCGGCTTAGCGCAGGCCGCCGGAAACCCAGTGCTGGCGTGTCAAATTAATTTGGACAAAAATTTTGCTTTCCTGGAATTTAGATCTATCGACGAAACCACGCAAGCCATGGCTTTCGATGGAATTAACTTCAAGGGGCAGAGTTTGAAGATTCGAAGACCTCATGATTACCAACCAATGCCTGGTACAGAAAACCCGGCTATTAATGTGCCTGGTGAGTACTATCAATTTTATTTTCAAAATATTAAATTACTTAAAAAGTAGCGTGCAAAGATTATATATAATTCTTATCAATAGTGGTTTGTTCAGAAAAAAGGATTAGTTAGTTTTATAAATTATCATATAGTCTGGTCGTGAAGCTGGAAGAATTTCCTACATTGACCTCTCGGCCTAATGACAGCAATAACATTTTTTACAAATGCGAATTTATGAAATATTAAAAAGAAAAACAAAAGAGTTTACTTAGATAATGGTGTTATTGTATTTGGCAAAACAATAGTAACTTTTAAAATGAATTTGTACAATGTCCAAAACTGACATAAAGTCACTCAATTAGTCACTAGCGCATTCCCAAATAACATTATTTATTTTGTTAATTAGTTCATTATTTAAAAGTTAGTAAAAAATGGTCAACAAAAACACATGTAAAAGATTCAACTTTACTATCCTAGGTAAAAGGTTTTGCAAACCCCTATGATGGCTATCTCTGAAACTGTGCGTGTGTGACACACTATAGGTACATATTTACTTGGGAGTGCTAGAAACAGGTAATAAGAGGTTGATGTAAGAAATTCTTCCTGCTTCGGGACCGTACTTTAGTTGTTAATAGTAGGTAAGAAATATTATATGCTCTGCTGGAAGTTTATAATGTAACTTTTTACATTTAACTTCAATTTATAATCATATATTTTGTTACTACATTAACAATATTCATTAATTATTATGATATTGTATTTTTAATATTTAGAAGCAGTATGCAATATTTTTTTATTCTGTTCCAGCTGGTGTGATAAGTACCGTAGTTCCAGATTCCCCACATAAAATATTTATTGGAGGTCTGCCTAATTACTTAAATGAAGACCAAGTAAGTCATATTGATATATTTATTCATACCATATTGTATTGTGTAGAAAATAAAATTTGATATACCATAACACAGTCCCTCAAATGAATGGAGCACTGAAGTTTAATCATGCCATAACAGTTGCAAAAATATTATACAGTAGAAAGAAGGATACAGTAAATTAAGGAAGATTTTATATAAAAAATGTTTTCAGAAGTAGACTAAATTTTATGCTAGATTAACCAAAACTTCAAAAATTAACAAATAGAGGTACAATAAAAGGTAAATGGTGCAACTTTATATAGCTGCCTAATGTTTAAGAATGATCTTTTGTAGTTGTTATTTAAAACTTACTACACTCAGCTAATAAATTGCTAGAGTATCCCTTAGTGCTTTAAGGCAGTATAAATGGCTTTTGATTTAGCAAAGATGTCCATACAGTGGTGAACCATAACTAATTTCTCTCTCAAAAGTCATTTATATTAAAGTTTTATATTTGACAAGTCTTGAGTAATGTGTTTGGTTATGTATATATGCAATTATACTTTCCAGGTATCACAATATCAAGTCTTCACACTTTCATACACCTTTGGTGACAGTCCCTGCATTTTTTTTAAAATTATAGGCTATCCAATTCCTGCTGTAATTCCAACATCTAACTTTAATTTCTAATAGTTTCTATGCAGTCTTTATCAAGAGTTGCAATGATATACAAATACGATGTGAATTTTATTCACAAAGCAAAACAAATTCAAAATATTATTTGAAATTAATTCAAAATTAATGTACTTGGAGATTTTAAAATTTGCCAAATGGAAAGTTTGAGGACAATAACTAGGAAGTTCCCATTAGATTAGGCCGCGATTATTTCAGGGCGAGTTTCAACAGTTGACAGGGCTACGGTGGTGTCAGCAGTGAGCGGCTATACTTTTTGATTCATTTCAGGTATTTCAGGTACCCCCATTTTACAGGGATGAGTGTGCTTGATGCACACTCAGAAACTTTATAAAACAATTCACTGATATAGTTTGCTTTCTGCCCCTCCCTAGCTTAGATTTGGCACATTTGCGGCCCGCGTGTCACTGTTGTCTCTCATTCTCACCCATACGTCTTGTATTGAACGAGACGCCGGCACTTCAAGGCAAGTCTCCTCTTTCACATCTGATTCTAACGCGCGCCTAGACACAGGTCAGATAACATTAATTCATATGTTTGCTGCAACTTGCTAAGCAAATATTGATGGGAACCATAAAAATTGACGTTTAATTACTTATCCAAGTAATCAAGTATAATATTATATGTAATGTATGAATATTTCTTGTGTTGAATGTAATTTTTCATGCCTCTGACTTTATAATATGATGTAGGTGAAGGAACTGCTAATGTCCTTTGGGCAGCTGCGAGCTTTCAATTTGGTTAAGGATTCTTCGACTGGTCTGAGCAAGGGCTATGCCTTTGCAGAGTATGTGGACATAACTATGACTGACCAGGTATGTGGAAAATATAAGTATTGAAAATATTACATTTTATCATGTTCATAATTCCTGAAATACATAGTATCTTAAAATAAATAAAATCCTTTGAGAGAGTATTTAGACACTATTTATCTTGCAGGCCATCACAGGACTGAATGGTATGCAGCTGGGAGACAAGAAGCTTATTGTTCAACGAGCAAGCATTGGAGCAAAGAACTCTACTTTGGGTATGTTTTTTTTGTACATAGCTTTGACATGTAATGTAATAAAAAAAATAAGCAAGTTTACCACAACTCAAACTTCATTATTACTTGAAAATTGAGCTTTTTCAACTATCACATCACTCATCAATTACCATAGCAAACATAAAAAAACAAGCATTATTAGATGGATTACACTTTATTTTTTAACGTAAGGGGTAACGTAACGTAAAGGGTTTTTATAGTTCTGACTCGTATTGATTTGTTTCAGCAATGACTGGTGCAGCGCCAGTAACCCTGCAGGTAGCAGGACTGACCCTAGCGGGGGCTGGCCCTGCTACTGAGGTGTTGTGCCTGCTCAACATGGTGACACCGGATGAGCTACGCGATGAAGAGGAATACGAGGATATCCTAGAAGATATTAAGTAAGTTTCTGTTATTATTGTTTGGTCGCACAATTTTTTTATATATATTTTCCGGGATTGCTCCAAACAGTAACTATCACCATAGAATATGCTACATTGCAAGGCAGATCTCATTCCAATAGCCAAAACAAATATTTTGAAGGAAACACATGAGTTACTCGAAAAACTAATATTATAATAATTTATAAGCCGATTTTGGCATGAAAAACTCTCGAAGTGCGAGTCGGACTCACGCACGAATGGTTCCGTACCATAATCTATAAAAAAAACCTGTATATTGTATGGGAGCCCCCTTAAATATTTATTTTGTAAATTTTTTACTATTTGTAGCGGTAGCAGAAATACATCAACTATGAAAATTTCCAATGTCCAACCATCACGGTTCATGACTGCCTGATGACAGACAGACAGACGGACAGCGAAGGCTTAGTAATAGGGCCCTGTTTGCACCCTTTGGATACGGAACCCTAAAAACTGTCACGCTGTAACTACTCACAGAAATGTACTTTCATGTTGCGACAGGCAGTGACATCATTCTTAAGGATGAGTTTTGTCTAATGTGTACTTGATATACACACTCAAATGTTTGAATGTGTTGCACGTGCCAGCTGACCTTTAATATAATGTGTAAAGCTAATGTTGATTAAAATTTTTCAGGGAGGAGTGTAACAAATATGGATGTGTACGCAGTATAGAGATTCCAAGACCCATAGAAGGAGTTGAAGTTCCTGGTTGTGGAAAGGTTAGTAAAATTTATGCTTCAAATACTTTTTTTTATGTAAAATATTGGCATTCACATTTGAAACTACTACATTTGATACAGTAAAAATTAGATGTCTAATGGCTTTTTTGCGTTTCACTGCTGGGCACGGGTCTCTCCCCATTATAAAGGGGGCACGGGTCTCTCCCCATTATATCGAGGCTTGGAGCTTACCCCACTACGCTGCTCCAATGTGGGTTGGTGGAAATGCGGGTTTTCAAACCGCCCATAAGGCCTCCGACAAGGTTTAACGACTGTTATCTATCGACAAGAACCGGGACCGACGGCTTAACGTGCCCTCCGAAGCACGGAAACTCGCATGAATTTTTTTGCCACTAGCGGTCACCCATCTCACACCCGACCGCGCCCGTTTGGCTTAGTTGCATAGATCGTATGCGTTCTAATAAGATCACGAAAATCTAAAGTATTTTGTATAATTCCAGGTATTTGTGGAGTTCAACAGTATCGCTGACTGTCAAAAGGCGCAGCAAACTCTAACTGGACGCAAGTTCAGCAACAGAGTAGTTGTGACATCATACTTTGACCCTGACAAGTATCACCGCAGAGAATTCTAAATTATTTCCATTACCTTACATCATTTGCCTTCATCAGCAATACATTTTTGTCTTGACGTGACATGTTCAATTTACTTATTAAAGTTGATCTAAATATTATAAAACATGGATTAAAATAATAATACTTCTAATAAATTTATACTTTATTTACCCTTATACATCTTTAATTAGTAGCTAAAACTTAAATAACATTAATTATAATTTTGTATGCAAACATTTTTGAAATCTTATTCACTCGAAGGAGTTAAATAATTACGGAATTTATTTATTAATACAAATGTTTTTAAAGATGTTACTGACAATTTTATTTTCGGTGGTAATAATATGTTTTGTTTAAATTAACAACACACTTAATATAAAACAAATGCAAACAACTCTTACTGACTTTAGTAAAAATACAAAGTTAATGGCTACTTTCAGTTGTCAGCAGTAGACAGGCGCGGTCCCAGGGGGGGGGGGGGTCACAGGAGACATGACCCCGCCCAAAATCCATCAGTCGTGCGTAGATGGAAGGCGAAACAAGCCAATTTGGCCATCTTCCCCCAAATTTCTTAGTGACCCCCCAAAATTTCTTGGCGGACCCCCCCAAAAATTGAAGGCTGCGACCGCGCCTGGCAGTAGACAATGACATATTTTCCAATTAAGATTCCATTTCCATGTGATAGACCTAGACGTGAAAATGGAATGGAATAGACGTGGAACAGGTTGTGTTACGAGCGGTCGCACATCGTACTTGCAAGTTTTTTAATAAAAATAAGATCTTTCATTATTGGACCACACTATAAACCTGTTTGCACTCATAAAAATACTATTAAGAAACAACATTAAACATCTTCGTTTTGCAATGCAGGCTGATATGTATTCAGAGAGCCAGTTTCCGATGAAAGAACAATTTTCCGCATGACTACATACAGCACTCCGCCAATCACCAGCATACCTATTCCTGATAGAAGACTTATTGCCCACGCTGGTACAGCATTACCACCTGAAAATCAAAATTAAACTAGATTACTAAGCTTGGCCGTAGCAAGCCAGAGGAGCTATCGCCATTACGGGCTGCTGGGACAAGCACCCAAAATTAAATGCTAAGGAAATATGTATTACGCCCTATGTAGACAATTTTAGGAGATATCTCCTAAACAAATTGACAAATTTTGTCACACGGAAAACAGTAAAAAGCCTTTTTCAGAGTTGGCAACTCGCAGTTATTCGAAATATTAAAATTGCTAAATGTATTTAAAATCTTGCCACGGTTCTAATATGTTGAAGATAGCTAGTTGAAGAGAATTCCTTGCCATGTATGTAGCGATGACGTAAACGAGGACTTTCCTGTCGGCGATTTTATTGAGCTTTGCGATGTTTGGCTGACTGCCAGGCCAGGACTTATTCGGTTACTCATTATATTATACTTATGTGTAACTTGTGTATAATTCATTATAATAAACAACATAATATGTTTTAGCAATATCCTCGTAAATTATACTTTTTAGTAAAAGCAGTAGCAGAAGTCTTACAGGGCATGGGTGTTGATGGTGGCTGCAGTCCATGGACAACAGACAAGTCCGAGGTCGCATGTACACAGATCAACCACGAAAGTATTGCTTCACAATATAGGTAAATACCTATTTGCAATGCAGTTACTAAATTACCATTTCAGTTTTAGTATGTTTTCAGAACAGTCTCCAAATTATAATTTGCTGGGTGTTTATTTTCCTAATATGAAATAAATATTTTTTTCCTTCTTTCTTTCACTGAGCAGTTTTACTTAAAAAAAACCGGTTGCACTCCGGTAGGTAGTGCCGGCAGAAGTGAAAACTTGAACATGTTGAAAAAGTTATGCATTTTTGATATTTTGGAATGGTTAGGGAATAATTTCGCACGATCGTCACTTTTTTCATTAATAGATGCACTTTATCCAATGTTCATATTTTAAATACTTGATATAAACGAATTTTACAAGTATAGTCGAGCCGTCATCAGCTGTCACCCCTCCGTCTTACGAATATTCGATCAGGCCACGTGTCCTGACGCGAGTTTAACATTTTTTACCCCTCCCAAAAGTGTGCACAACGCTGCTAAAGAAGTTTTCACTTCAATAATCCAACCCACTGCAGAGCACAGGTTTGCTCTCACAAGTAAGGGGTCTCTCAAGTAAGGTAAGTGCACCTCGCTGGCCAAGTGCAGATTGGTGGACGTTATGCCGTCGAGAAATTATGAGTTTCTCTCAGGCTTGCACGGCTATGGAAAACATAGTAATTAAATACCACAATATTTCCATCATCGCGGAAGAGCGATAAATATGCACGTAACCAATTTCTTTGTCAGAGTTGGCGCCGAGGGTTTGAACCCGGTAACTCCGTGTCGGGCACCGCGATCTTTACCGCTCGGCCATCGCTGCTCTTTCAACTTTATGTTTGTAAAATTGTATGAATAAGACTCACGGTAATATGTGCGTGTCATTACACGCCTGCCTCGTAGAATTTTTCTTCTAGCTTCTGCTTCCTGGGTCAGTGTACTCAAAATAACTGGAAATAAAATAAGCATTAGTCAGATCTTCAATATTGTTTTCCTAAGAAGCATGTTGAAAGTTGGTTAGTCTTTTGAGTTTTATTATTATTTGGCCCGGGTCTGTTTGGTAAAGGAGACCTTTTTTGTTTGGTATCGGGGAGGAAACCAAAAGGTACCCGGCACCTTGGGAGAGGAAAACCCACTAAAACCCCCTCGGTGGCCTGCCTCTGTGCTTGGGGAGGACTTCGGGATCTCCAGTGGAACGCACCGGTGCCCTCCACGCGTGGCGCCCCAGTACGGGTCCATCCTTGAGAGAGCAGATGTGCTCTCCTGCACCCTCCGATGCTTAAGGCGGCATGCGGCCCCGCACACACCGTTGCCCTTCCCGAGGCCGCTGGCTGAACGGATCGAGCTCCCACTCTCACCCGCAACCCCGGAAGCCCCCTTTTAGTCGACTCTTACGATCAGGCAAGGGATGCCGTAGCTCTATTCTTAATCCCGAAGCTACAGGTACTATGGTAAAGGAAACCTATAGAAAATAATTTTAGCGGTACGATCTTCCACCACATGCTTCCACTATGGGTTAATTAAAGTCCCCACGAAATGATAATGCGCATGCAATAAAATTATTTAGATACCTACCTACTATTATTGGTTAGTGATGCAGGCAGGGCTATCGTTCAAAATACCAACATTAAATTGACTACAAAGACACGTACATAATCCTACCTAAGGTTTATTGCAGGCGACTTCCTACCTAATTACAACTTACATTGACTATTAGGTGCCCCAACTAGTTAACTTAGTCATAGTCATAAAACACTGAAGGTTTATTAAATATATTGTCAGTATATATTCCTATCCTGCTTTTTTATTTGAATACAGTAGTAGACGAGCATGCAGGCCACGTGATGTTAAGTGGTCGCTGCAGCCCATGGACATCTACATACAACCCCAAGCAAGCATAGGTAGGTAAGTCTTGTTTGAGGTCGTATGCAATTGCGCTGCTACTCCGGAGGCTGGTGGTCGCCTCATGTAAGTGTGGCCGGCAACTGCACCTTTCCACCGAAACACAATAGAATTGGTTCACGGCAGAAGTGGGTGCAGCGGTGGTAATTCCCCGGGCGAACCATAATAATTCTACCACCAGCTGCCTCAAAAGTGACATTACATGTATATATACATAGCAATGTAATGTGCCATTTCAATTATTTTTATAGGTCAAGGAAGCTGATTTACAAAATATGCTAAATATCATCACGCAATTATTGATAAGGATATCATACCTACCTACATATGTTTAGTTAGACATATCTCGCTATGATTTCGTAAATAGGTATTCATTACACACTCACCTAAGACTACGGCAAAGTAGAACAGAATAGATCTCCTTTGTGCCATTTTGTTTAATTTCCACACAATTAAAATTAACAAACGTCTTAATTCGCCACACAGTATGTAGAAGCACTGGGTGTGTTTTTACACAGTGTCCTTATCTTGAAGCTAGGAGATAAGATAGTGATTACTAATAGAGGGTACGTAAGTAGCGAGCGGTACTCTGTATCGTTTATAACCAGGATATGAGTCAACGTTTCACGAGAACAAAGATTGTTTTCCAGGTTATAGCTGCAACAGGATCAAGATTAAAACATAATGCGCACCTTGTGACTCCTTTATCCTTTAAAATCCACTGCTCCTGTAAATTCCTCATCCAGAGAATCATTTTGCCTCCTGGAATCGAGCGTTTTAAGATCTGCGTCCTGTTTACGACATTAATTTAGTCTGGGCTCAACATGGCTGTGGTCTCCAACGCAGCTCCGATGCCACCGACGAGAGGACGAGGGCTAGAGGAATGGTAGGTAACTAATAAACTATTGTAAGACTAACTTTAATACATCTACGAGTATATGATAAAATGCATTTACTTGTACCTAATTCATTATGATAAAAGTTTTATTGTTTGGTCTATATTTATTTAAAGAAGCATTATCTGATTTAAACAGTTATGTATTTAAAAAGTATTGCAAATGAATTCGATATTCGAATGACTGAAAATAATTATTTTGGAGGATTGGAATGCAAATTGTTGGATATTCTATGATTAAGCAGAAATTTTAATAAAATATCTAAAATATTGATGTTTTCTGTGTTATAGTGGAAAATAAGAGCGAAATAAACGTTGTACTAAACGAACTGTGTTTGATCTTTTGACCCTATTATGTTTATTATCTTTATGTCTGTTATGTTTATCTCATCATAGTTTACTTTCATTATAATGCTTTGCTTTATTCTTTAAAATCCACTGCTCCTGTAAATTCCTCATCCCGAGAATCATTTTGCCTCCTGGAATCGAGGGTTTTCATATCTGCGGTCCTTTTTATGACATTAATTGAATCTGTGCTCAGCATGGCTGTCCGATGCCACTGACGAGGGGACGAGGAAAGGAATGGTTAAGTAACTAAGTACCTATTATGTTTATCTCATAGTATACTTTCAATATAATGTACTTACTCGTATATAATCATGAATTGGTGAACTTCAACCTCATTCGACCGGGGAAGGCCTACCACCGCTGCACCTATTACTGCTTTGAAGCAACTCTATTGGGTTTTGGGGTAAAGTGAGGTTGCCGATCAGACTTTCAGAATCAGACTTTTAATCGCATAAATGTTTTAGGTTTGTTTGACATAAGAATTCCCGATTCGCCGTTAAGCAAAATGTCTTAGGTTTGTTTGACGTAAGGTGTATAAATGTCCTGCTCGTCCGGTATTCTATTTTAATTTTATTAATATATAATAATATTATTGTAATACTAGTTTTGGGGACTCATGTCCCATTCATAGCTCACCACGCTGTCCATGGTGAATAAGTGGACATGACATGCCTTTGAGGAAATTTTTTGGAAGTGGTAAATACACTCGTATTATTCTTTTATTTACGGAATTGCGCGCATGTGAACCTGGACCCCATCGTTGAAATCCGGTATCCTAACCACTCGGCTATCAACCACTACCCTAGCTCTCACACACAGACGTCGTAGCTCTAATTTCAAGAAACAGTAATGACGGTACAACTTTTGACTTATGTCACGGGGAATTTTAAGAAAAGCATGTAAAAAGGTCCCCTAAAAACCGCGAATACACAACCAGTTTGTGTTTATATACACTTTTCCGCTTACCATGATGCATACAAGTCTCCACTCGACCAGCATGGTGGAGAATAGCTTTTATCCTCACTAAGAAGAGATAATGTTAACCCCTCCACCAGCATCTTTTGGCGCAGTGTGGGGAAGAAATCTTCAGGCCTCCCTGATAATGGGGAGTATTCTGTACCCAGCAGTGGGACGCAAAAGGGGCTGCAGCCAAAAATTAAAAATAAAGCGTATTTTTTAACATTTATTAAATCTACAATACCAAGAACAACGTGCCTTAATTATAATTAACAATTCTAATCTAATCATTCTGTTAATCATTCTATTCCTTGAAGATGTTTTTAATATTAGCTTCTGATAGAACTTTGGAGGTGACTGTATCAGGGTTTTTGTCAGTAGCAATGTTTTGGGCTTCTTGTTGACGTTCTCTTTCACTGCCTACAGCTAAAGCCGCCTTTTCTATGAGTTCATTTTCTGATACTCCTTCACTCTTTAATTTCTCGTAATGTTGAACTAGCTTTTTAATTTGTGTTTCGCCCGATGGATTTAGCATGTTTATTGCAGCCAGTCCGTGCCCAGATGCATGGAATTTCCTGAAATTTAAATTAAACAGAAATTAATAATGCTACACAACACAAAATAAATAATATGGAATACTTCAGGATTTCATCGTACAGTACAAGTATGCATAGATAGGCGTACCGAGGGAGGGGGGCAGACCCCTAACTAACCTAAGCTAACCCCCCCCCCCTGGAACAAGGTCCAGATTCAGGGATTCAAAAATCCCAAAAGATCTTCTAAACGAAAAAAGAAACAGTACAAAGAATAAGCAATAAAGATATGCTACCTCCTGCTGTTTCCTTACAGTTTCGCCCGCATGAACCCGTTTTATACGTTCCCGTAGGATAAAAACCCTCCCATGTCTTTTCCCAATTTTGAAGAAATTGTCGCGCAGATATGCACGTTTTTTACCGTCTTCCAAAAGGAGGAGGTACTGTATTCGGCTGTATGTATTTTTTTTTTATATATGTTCACCGATTACTCCGCCGTTTGTGGACCGATTTTCAAAATTCTTTTTTTGTTCGTATGCTTATACTCCCGAGGTGGTCCCATTGTCACCAAATCAGGATCTGATGATGGGATCCCAGGGAAATCGAGGGGAACTCTCAAATTTTATAGGCACACACATTGATTTTCTTATACTTTCTGAAGCATAAGAGACATGTGTGCATAGAAATCATCATCTCATGTTGCTGAGCTGATGATGGAAGGTACTGCGACAGTGAGGAGTTGAGAGCAAATTCTTTCAATAAATAGTTTTTTATTCGAAATCTTTCATTCTCGAGGTAGTCCAACTATCACCAAGTCAAAGTCTGATGAGGGGATCCCATAGAAATCGAAGGTAACTTTCAAATTTTATAGCACAACAAATGATTTTCATATTTTTACAAAGCAAAACAGACATTTGTGTATAATTATCGTCATATCATGTTGCTGAACTGATGATGGAAGGTACTACGACGGTTAGGAGTTGAGAGCAAATTCTTTCAAAAAATGGTTTTTGTTCGAAATCTTACATTCCTGAGGTGGTCCAACTGTCACCATGTCAAAATCTGATGATGTGATATTAGGGAAATCGAGGGAAACACTGAAACTTAATAGGCACACACATTCTTTTAGTCATATTTTTAACATAATACAAATATTTATGTCTGGTAATTATCACCTGCTGTTGCTTAACTGATGATTGAAGGTACAACTCCTCAACGGTTAGGAGCTGAGAGCAAATTCTTTCTTAAATTTATACGTTCAGGTGGACTGATAGTAGTATTCTTTCAGATTTTTAGATGGCTATTAGATAAACATGATTATAAAAGGTAAATCTGTTTAAAGTTTAGAAGTTAAGTGAAATTTTTTCCAATTATGCTAATACACAGAATTATTAAAATTACTAAAAAGAGTGAAATAAATTAAGTTTTTAACAAAAAAATAGAACCGACTTCAAACGGTAAAAAATAAAATTGTTCAGTACCTACTTCTTCTTGCTTATGGTAATGACTCTTAAAACTATTTTTGAAGTCGGGCCCTTAGTGAAATGTCCTGTCTTAGTAAATATAGTGTACCTTTCGTTCTGAATGGGCACCGACTCCAATATAGTTTTAACAGTCATTAGGTCATTACCATAAGCAAGAAGAAGTAGGTACTGCCCCACTGTCTGTACTGTCGGTGCCAATTTAGAACGAATGGTACGATATTTACTAAGGGTCCGACTCCAGAAATAGTTTTAAGAGTCATTACCATTAGCAAGAAGAAGTAGGTACTGAACAATTTTATTTTTTACCGTTTGAAGTCGGTTCTATTTTTTTGTTAAAAACTTAATTTATATTAGTACAATTTCGAAAAAATTGACGCGCTGAAAAGCACGTTAATAAACACGTAGGGTTCAGCCAGCGTTTACGTTTAAAATTTTTAAACACGGATAAAGAAAAGAAATGGTATGATATGATAAGATTTGCAAATGTCTGGCGGATCTAGGAAGTTTGTGGGAGGCATGATTATATTTACATGTGGGGCGAAGACTTGACTTATTTAAGCGGTATTTTTATCGACTTGATTGAAACAATGCTAGACTTGTGAGATGCGGATGGCGTGTGGATTTAAAAATTCGGTTAAATTCGTCACGAATCGTATAATTTGTAGTTTGTTAAGGAGTAACCCCAATAGTTTTGGAAGAGGGGCTTGAGCCTCCTATCCCCCCCCTGGATGCGCTACTGTTTGCAATTTCAACTCTTTTTCACACCTCAGTTTAGGTATGGACCTTCACTTCTCATGGTTAATGTACGCAATTTACCCTTAAGTAGGCTATAAAGATATGCTACCTCCTGCTGTTTAACACCTAGTTTTTTTTATTATTTGAATGGAGTTGCAGACGAGCATGCAGGCCACGTGGTGTTAAGTGGTCGCTGCAGCCCATGGACATCAACATACAACCTCAAGCAAGCATAGGTACCAAGTCTTGTCTGAGGTCGTATGCAGTTGCGCTGCTACTCCGGAGGCTGGTGGTCGCCTCATGTAAGTGTGGCCGGCAACTGCACAGTTGCTGTATATTTTTACAAGCTATCAAGCAGAAAAGGTCATATTCAAATTAAACTAGATACAAAGCAATCTGTGCAGCCTATAATAAAAAAAATAATACGTACGCTCTTACGACGTCTTCTTTGTAAAGAATTGGTCTAATGGTTGTATTCTCCACTTTAGGTCTGGCGAATTTTGGTTCAGTGATAGGCGGGAATGCCTTATAAACATCAAACCACAGTGGTCTGTCGTCTGGTTTCATAGCTCCGCGCTTGATAAGACCTTCAGCCCTAGAAAAAAAATTGACGTCAATTATTTAATTAAGTAAACAAAAAAAATGTCATGACGAAAATGATGTTTCTGTGTAAATCTAGTTTTTAATAAAAACAAATGTTATCATCAAATTCTCATATTATATAACTCTAACTTGAGTCATTAGGGTATGAAGTACTTCAGGCTTTTTTTTTTGTGTCTGAAAGGTCCATCTCGGAAGTAACAGAGCAAGAATATGTTTTCTTCTTGTATGTTGTAGGTGGTAGAACTATTATCGTTCGCCCGGAGCAGTACCACCACTGCACTCACTTCTGCCATGAACCAATTCTATTGTGTTTTGGTGGAAAGGTGCAGTTGCCGGCCACACTTACATGAGGCGACCACCAGCCCCCGGAGTAGCAGCGCAACTGCATACGACCTCAGACAAGACTTACCTTTGCTTGAGGTTGTATATAGATGTCCATGGGTTGCAGCGACCACTTAAGACCATGTAGCCTGCATGCTCGTCTGCTACTCCATTAAAAAAAAGTTGAGTATAGATTGTGGTTGGATGGAAGATATTTGTATATGTAGCTGCAGTGTGTCATAATAAGCTGGGCTGCAGCAGACACTATGTTAATGTCTCATGACATTACCCTCCTCAAGCCAAGACTCTTGCATTGCATACTCACCTACTTCCACAGATATGCTCACGAGCTGTTGTTTTAATGCTTACTTAATGTAGTAAAAAAATACAAAAACAGTTTACTAAAGACTTTTATTGGCTAATCAGTTTTTATGTAGCACTGAATATCCAATCCAAAATCCATCGTATTCATCAAAATCATATAAAAATTAACTTAGAAATTAACAATATGTCAGCTTAAAAATCATTCTGCATTGCTTGAAATATGGTTCTCTTTAGAGTTTCCCATCCACTGCGCTTGGTTTCTGATATGAGTTTCTGCTGCAGTTTTTTGATGTCTTCTTCCAACTCATTTCCTAATCTGTCTGTCTCAGCTTTGTGCTCTGATTCCATTTCCTGGCACCTAACAAGAAAAATTATTAAAATATTATAAAAATAAAAAGAATACAAGATTATGTATAAATGAATAGATTGGTACTCTTTCTGAAATGAAGCATGAATGTCATTTAGAGCTTTAAGTTTTTGCTTGTGTGCTGAGGTGGTCTGTTGGATACACTTCATGAATGCACTTGTAAGGTGCTCTAATTTTTGCTGATTTTCCTTCAAAGCATTTTGATCTGCCTCCATACTAGTAAGGACCTCTGACAGATTTTTCAGTAAGCCATCATTTGACTGCTTCCTGAAAATAAAAATAAAATAAGTATTTAAATATAGGTTCATGGATTTAATACAAAAAAATAAAAGTTTAGAATACTACTAACCTGGATTCCAACTGCCTGCAGATTACATCAAACAACTTCCGCCTTGAATCACCACAAACATCATAATTGCCATCACTCTTTTTAATTTTATTACTTGTTGGATGAACAATAGTTGGAGCATTTCCTTCAACTGCTTCTGCTCTTTGCCGCTTTAGAGGTTTTTTTGTTTTAGGGGAATCTTTTAAAAATTGTGAATCATTTAAGAAGTCACTCAAATCCTCTAAGAGGAATTTTGATTTCTGACCTTTATTGATCTTAGACATTTTAATTGGAATAACCCTTTATGAGAGATATTTTAAATTATAATTGTGAGCTCTGTTTTGGTATTTCTTCAATGAAAACCTGTTTCAAAACAATGAAGTTAATTTAAAGAATAGATTTCCCGCGCTTTTTTAATTTTAATGCTAGGAACCAGAAAGTTATGATAGGAATATTAAAATTCGATTTTTAAATTCAAAATATGAAAATACTTACCTGGTAAAAATTGTTCCGATTCTTTCCAATCTGCTTGTTGCCATTGTTTAATAGGTTTTATAATTTAAATTCCTGTGTAAAGTAAACACTGTATTTTTAATTTAATAAAATAAAGGGGAGTGAGGAGTAAAATAATAATGTTGTACGCTCAAAGTAGGTTATGAATTTGACTTTTGTTAGTTTTGTTTATGCCATTGACAGATATCGACATGTTGACAGTCAAACTAATAAGGCGCACACACAACGTTGTCATAAAATGTTTTCTTTATTCACTGTTTATAAAATGGCGAATACCCCTATCGCATGTTATTGTAAAGTAACGATTACGAAATCGATGTTAGGGGAGTTTTGGCGGGAAGTCGAAAAAGACATATTGTGCTCTTGTTTTATTTTTACTTTCTTGTTGTATTTTTGCGTTATATCGGATAAACTTGATGGTATTTTGTTAGATATAGATTAATTATAGTGCACGAGTGTTGTGAATTCAGAATTAGAATAACAGCGCCAAAATATGTTTTTTCGGCTTGCCTCCAAAATTCCATTGGTCACGTTCTTGTAAGGAAGCCATCGCTTTACTTGAACTGACTTGACTTACAGATTACTAACGACTTATACTGACTTTACCTATTATTACTAGTCATGTTTCACCGAAACTGGCAAAAACGTGATGCAAAATTTATACTTGACGCTGGCAATATGCAGAGTTTGCGATGCCATAATTGAAAAAAAAAATTATACTTACCCTTATGCTAAGAACAATAACTATAGGCATAGAAGGAACTTTACGACATTTGAAGCGTCCACTGTCATTGACAAAAGAATATTAGCTAGTGAAGTGACTATGCACAAAATGAATACCGATATCGATACTGATTTCTTTCTCTATGGTATCGCCCTATGAATATTTAAATTGTAAAGTTGATGAATTCTTAAAAATATTAATATAAACAAAAATAATGCAAAGCAGATTTAAGAGAAAGGGCATCAATTAAATTTGATGTTTGAAGTATTAAGGGCGTGGCGCTCTCAAAAATAAGAATTACTGACAAACTAAACTATTTATTTATATTTATTTTTTATTCATAAAATTTTATATTTTATGTATTTATAAAATTCGCTTAAATTACGATTGAAGCTATGGTATTTTTGTCTTTCTAAATCCTAGTTTTTGCGTTATAATAGTTTTCTGTAGTTAAGGACGGCGAAAGTGTAAAAACGGTCACATTTGCTATGATACATCGGTGCACCATGTTTTATAATGTAATTTCTAAAAATACTTAAGTACCCGCTAGCTTCAATCGTATGTAAGCATATTTTTGATAACTTGTTTGTTTTATGACAAAATATTTGTTAAAACCCCCATCTTTTAACTGTACTTAGCTGTACTACTACTATTACAACAGCCTGTGAACATCCACTGCTGGACGTAGGCCTCTTTCATGTGACATGCTTGTGACAGTTTATACGTGAGAAGATTTGCCCTTAGTCACCGTGCTGGGCAGCCGGGTTGGTGACCGCAGTGTTTTGATTGAAGAGGTGATACTTTTTGAATATTGGAAAAAACTGTTGAATACCTAAATCTAAATACGCTAAGGTGAAAATGAAATAATCATTTCTGGTCAACTCATTTATTTATAAATAAACACCACATAATACTATTTCACTAGTTCCACTAATTCATTGTAGGTAAATGTTTCACCAACAAATTACAACATACAGTATTAACTATATTTCAATAATCTGAACTAGTATATTAATTGTCCTTTAAAAAAATGTAATTATTGTTAGAAAAGTTCTTAGTTTTTTTACAGGGGAAGTTAATTCTTTTATGATACAATGAATTCGAATTGTTAAATATTCTTTGCTAATCAATTTAATCAATAAATTTCTATGATCATCCAATAAATCAGTGTCTGACTGAATGTTCGAGTAAATCATCAAAAATTGTCGTTGGTAGCAATATTTTCGATATTTTACTTATCATTGACAAAAAACACTTGGGTTGTCCTAAAACTTTGGAACCTGCACGAATTTCGTATTCTTGCAGTATTTTTTTCTGCGATTTTATAGACTTTGCGAACCCCATCGAAGGGCTTACCTCTATCTTTCATAGAAATCAAGGAAAATGTTGATTGACTGAATTTATTTTCCAAACATTGGACACATTTTTCGCACTTTATTTCTTTTTTTATTTTCCGCACTACATAGCCTACTGCATAATGTACGACGTGATTTCTGATCTTGTTTTTTCCATTCCCAGTTATTACGAGTAATAGCGTTGATCTATTTTTGCCTCATATCAACATCGGTGGGAAATCTGAAAATGACAAAATAAAACATTACCGCACGCTGATTTTTGCCAACTGTCATTTCAAAGGTAACTATGGCATTATTCGCTCGCAAAACTACGAGTGAAGTAAAATAATACAATAATTTATGATGCTTGTTTGATTATCGATATTGACATCATTTATTAGAGTATGGCTGTCCATATCAAAAATCTTATAAAGATTGTGGCAACGTTGTACCGTAATTGATGGTACAATAATTTGATAGAAGAATTGTTGATGCCACATGGAAACCTCTTGTAAGAATTCAAAAATAACTGCTATAGGAAATAGTCTTCGTTTTCTTATCACTGTCCAATTTATAAGTAATTTGCTGCATAATACATATCCAAATTATACTTCAAACACCTAAATACAAAGAAATACTAAAACTGAAACTAAATCACAACCGCCATCTTCGAATATCACAAATCGAATTTTATCGATAGTTTATTTTTCGAAGCACTATTGCAAAAAAAATATACGCCTGTTAAAAACCTATAATTACCATATAATCTGACTATAATTGCACAAAATATTCATTTGCATAACACTACCGTGTACACTTAGCTCGATTCAACTGAAAAAAATATAAAATATACAACAAAGAGAATGCAAAACTGACAAAATGGCCATATTTCATTACTTACCGATGAAAGCTTATGATTTCCATATAATTTTCTGTGCTGGACGGACGTGATTTGCATCCCACTACAATGCAGGACATTACTTAATATTTAAGCTTTGCTATTTACACTATAGCACTGATAATTTTGCACTTTTTTTATAAAAATACGTAAAATTACCGGAGCAACTCAACTCACAATCGCGCTTATGTATTATACGACCAAATTATGATGAACAAAGTAAGTCATAGACGATAATCTGAGACGTTTAGTAGCTTTTAAATTTGGTGTCATTAAGGTAACCGAAATATGCAAAAGGTAACCAAAATGGCGTCTGCCTTGTGGACATTTTACATTCTGAGCAACCTACATCCGTCTCGTTCTAATGCTGTTGTAAGTGCATAAGAAAACAAGTACGACTATATTGGTTGAAATTTCGGTTCCTTCTATGCTTTAGTTATTGTTCTGAGCCCTTATGAGGCGAGGTGAGCCGGTCTGAGCCGGAGTTTTTGGCGGGAAGTCGAAAGGACATATTGTGCTCTTGTTTTATTTTCATTTTCTTTGTGTATTTTTGAGTTATATCGGATAAAGTTGATGGCATTTTGTTTGATATAGGTTAAATTATAGTGCACGAGTGTTTGTGAAATAGAATAACAGTGCTAAAATATGTTTTTTCTGCTTGCCTCCAAAATTCCATCGGACACGTTCTAGTAAAGTAGCCATCGCTTTACTTGAATGTTGGATTGACTTTTTTTTTATTTTATTTTTTTTATAAATAAACCTTACAATAAGGCAGACGGGCCGCGTGATGTTAAGCGATCACCGTCGCCTATGGACACGGGCAACCCTAGGGGAGCCGCCCGAGCATTGCCGGCTTTGAAGGAGAGCTTTTTTTACAGCTTTCTTGAAGAACCCCATGTTATAGTCCACCGGGAATGACTAGACTGACTGATTACTTACGACTTACTTACTGACTTTGAACTTATTACTTCGTCCAGTTTCATTGAAACTGGCAAAAAATTGATGCAAAAATTATACTTGACTTGAGTATGCAGAGTTTGCGATGCCATAATTGAAAAAAGAAGAAGAAGAGGTGAGCCTAAGAACAATAACTTGAGCATGTACGTAGAAAAAACGTACGTACGTTTTTATACGTCCATGCCCATGAGCTATAATATACATGCTCAGCAAACGAAGCAAAAACCATAAAGATGAATGATCTCTATTTATAATGGTCATCCTGCATCTATGTTAATGAGAGTTCAACTAACAACTTCCTTCATCCTATTGTTAGTTAGACTTATTTATTTGTACAATGTTGCTGGCAGTGTGATTTAATAAGTAATATTGTGGCTATAGATATTTTGTATGGAAACCATGGTTACTAAATAAAAACGAATAATTTAATGTCATATAAAATTGTAATAAAAGCTGTTAAGTTGTTTTACTAAGATAAAAGCTTACCTTTTACTATATCATTGAAACTATGCATTATATTATTTGGCACGCGGCGTACTATTTTAACCCAATTGTTTGCGATAAAATATGCCAGTTGCATAGCCTCAGGGGTAGACCGTAAGATGGAAGTTTCGCGAGAAAGGCCCTGTGCCAGAACCTGTCAAAGGCCTTATACTTTTTTCACAACGTTGATAACATAAATAAAACACATTTTATTTTATTTGCTGCAATAGGATAGTTTATTTTATTAAAAAAATACTGTATATAAATAAAATTTCCTTTTGTAATGGCAAATATTATATTATTAAAAATAATATTAGTTACATCACAAAACAGAAAAACACAACTCATTCTTTACTAATATAAGCTCTCTTAATATTATTTTTAGACACTTATTTTTACACTATTTACAGATTCAAGTCATAGTTCGCGTGTACGTTCACTTTTTACTTCCGCACAAGCTAAGTTTTTTAGTAGATAGTGACAGTATTTTTTTGTTTCTGTCACTATGCTTATGCTATGACTGCGAGCGATGCTTTCTGAAACACCTCTTGTCAGCTTGGCGCGTCAGGATATCAGAAACAAAGTTTCTATGCTTGAACACGCGGAGAATGTCTTCTCGTGCTTCTTGTATGCCTTCGCATACTATTTTGCTTCGCTGTATATTGCCCTGTAAGAAGAATTGTGTAAGAAATCTTCTTTTGTACTTAATAAATAATTTATGCCAATTTGACAGATTAACATATTTATGACGACCAAAAAGAACGTATCACTACTTTCAAAGCCAGAAACCCAATCCCTGTTGGAGGTTAAAAACATAAAAATATGATAATAGATTGCTTTACAGCAAAAATGGGTTGCGATGCTGCTTGCCCTGTCGACCTTTAAATATTATGCTGTTAGTTACCTTGATGAGTTCCAAAAGGGCGTGCGAGTGCGGCTGCATGGCCGCTAGGGCACGGCCCGAAGCGCTCTCGATCGCGCGAAGCACACCCGCCAGTTGGTCACCCACGTCTGCTTCTAATAGCACCTGTCACAACAATTTTTTCATATTACACCTTAGAATAATTACATTATAGAAACCATGTTCGCGCGCCCAAATTGAAGCATGTTGATTGGTGCCATTAAATGGCACCAAACGCTGGGCCGCTCCGTAACACTTGAGGTTAAATTTTATCACAACACTCTTTAAAAACAAAAGAAGTCTAATAAAATAACTTTTCAGTGTTTTCAATATTTTGTAGTATTATATAGTTAATTTGGTCAAAATAAAAATATTTTGTTTGTCAGATGTGACAGCTGTAGGAATCTATTTAGTGCTTCAATTTTGACAGCGCGCTTGTATGAAGACACTCATTGTATAAGTATTTATTCTAAGCATTACACTTATAGAAACAACGATCATTTAAACAAGTCATACATCGATCATTATATTAAATACTAATCGGAGATGAACAGTCCCATACAAAATCGAGTCGAAAAGTTATCCCCACATAAATATTAAATTCTAAACACTAAAAAATATTTTAAAGAATCTTACTTTATATCTATTTTAAACCTTATAGTACTGACATAAGTAAGAAAATAAATCCATGTTAAGTGGTTACTTATCACGTTCTGTTTCGATGACTTTAATACAGCAAAAAAATGTGACTTAAGAAATAGGGAGTGTATTGAAAAAAATAATCCTAAATTAAATTAAGAGTGTTACTGTGTACTTTTTGCTTAGAGGCTCTCGCGAGAGTGAAAGGGATAGATGCGTATCTTGCATGCCAAGGTAAATCGAATAAAATTTATTAAAATAACAGTGTTAAAAATAGCCCTAATGTATATGCGTTATTAAATTAAAACATATACTTAATGGAAGTATGACACTCCCAAGCGTTTTTTTTTTGTGTTTTTAGTGTGTAATTTTTACTTTTTTTGAATGCAGTCAAATTTGCAGTCAAATTTGCTTTGGCATCACTGACGTGCGATACGCCCGTGGCCGCCTAGCAAATGAAAGCGAAACAAGGCAAAAAAAAAAAAAAAAAAAAACTATATTGATGCATGTAAATAAATAAAGCTAAGATATCGTATAGGTTTGTGGTGAATCTTAGATAACTTTTTGAGCTTCACTTCACCAAGCCTTTATCTTTACAGACTGTTGTTAGAAACAATGTGAGACTTTCGTGAGATGTGCATGTGTGAACACATTAACCCGAGTAGTTTATTGGCTAGAGCCCGCAAGCTGGTTGGCACTGGTGGTATTTTTTTTACAAATCAACCTATCTTCCAGTTTTAAATTTCCATATCTTAAGTTATGTAACAAAGAGGTTAATTGGGTTTTGGCGGGAAGTCGAAAAAGATGTTATAGTGCTCTTATTTTATTTTCATCTTCTTGGTGTATTTTTGAGTTATATCGGATAAATTTGATGGCATTTTGTTCGATATGAGTTAATTACAGTGCACGAGTGTTGTGAAATAATATATATATTTTTTGGCTTGCCTCCAAAATTCCATTGGTCACGTTCTAGTAAAGAAGCCATCGCTTTACTTGAATGTCTGACTGATTACTGACGTCTTACTGAATTTACCTACAGTTTCAACAAAACTGGCAAAAACGTAATGCAAATATTATAGGTACTTGACACTGGCAATATGCACAGAGATTGCAATGCCAAAATTAAAAAAAAGAAGTTTTTATTTGATGAGCAATGATTTGGGCGAGGCGACTGAGTAGGAGGATGGGGGTGGGAGAGTGGGGCACTGACCAGGTCGTCCATCTGCGCGGTGAGGTGGTGCACCTTCCAGCCGGCGGCGCTGGTGAGCACGTGCTTCTGCGCGGCGATGGCCACCAGGTCGCGCGCGCGCGGCTCGCGGCGCCGCACGTCCGCCGGCCGCACGAAGTGCAGCGCCGTGCCGCGCCAGCCGCACACGTACTGCGAACTCAGCAGCGGCCCTGCACAAGTATACAACCTTTATTCTAAACTTACCTTAAAATATTATATTCTCTATATTTTGTACCTTGTCCTGCAATAAATGATTTGAATTGAATTGAATTGAATTTATCATTGAAGCCAGGTAACATCTATTTAAAGGATAAATAAATAACGCTTCACACTCATAGCCCCACAGTAGGGTAGATATACCCTGTGTCGTGGGTACCATGGACACATACAAAGACAGAAACATAAACACCCAGATCGAGAACAGAAATTTAAACTCCTCATTCAAATTTCTATTTCGCCTAGAATCGAACCCAAACCAAAATCCTTCGATTCAATTGACAGTCCGGCATGATATTGACCATTGCAGCACGCAGATCGCATTTTAAGGATAAAGTAGCAACAATACTTGGACGGTGTTTAATAAAATATAAACTTGAACAACCAATGATAGCTGATACAAAATGTCTATCAGTTGAGCTTTGCTTAGAATTAGTTTGCTTAGACTAGTCACTGGTCAAAAACAGAATGGTTGATGTGACATGATATTTATTCCTAGCAAACTAATCGACTAAATTGTATTACTAATTAAAATACCTAAATATCTTTATACAATTTGTATACGACTATGAACTATGAGCAGTACAAATTACTGCTCAGCTACATAGTAAAAGATTTAAACTTACGCTTAGGAATTTGATTTACAGTAACAGGAGGTGGCGTCGGCGGCGCGTCTTCTGACGGGAACTCGCAATGACGTACTTCACTGCTCAACCTGTTAGGCAAAGTTTGAACTTGTAAGGTTATAGGGGTACATGCATGCGTGGTGATAATGTCTCTGCGTGTGTTACCTACGAAGTTGTGAAACAGTCAGTAACACCTTAGTCATCAGCTAAGATTTTATAGTAACGTGCTGATAAACCAGTAAGCATAAAAAAATCTGTTACACTAGGTACGGTCCCAGGAGTCCCATAGCTTCAGAATTAAGAATAGAGCTACAGTATCCCCTGCCTGATCGTAAGAAGCGATTAATAGGGGTCTTCCGGAGTTGCGGGCGGTGAGAATGGGAGCTCGATTCGTCAAGCCAACGGCTCCGGGAAGGACGGCGGCGTGTGCGTGGCCGCATGCCGCCTTAAGCATCGGAACGTGCAGGAGAGCAGGAGAGCTGCTCTCCCGAAAATGGGCCCGTTCCTGGTCGCCGCGCGTGGAGGTCACCGGTGGGTTTCACTGGAGATCCCGTAGAGGGTTTTAGTGCTGTCAAATCCCACATAACTCGGTAATTATCTGCCAAGGTGCCGGGTACCAAATTAAAAAAATTATAACATTCGGTTTAGACTGTGCTCGCGTGACATTAATCAAAATGTCATAAAGTAAAGGATAGAAAATAAAAAAGGAAAGGCAACGTACAGCTGCTTGCGCGGCTTCTTGCGCGGCGAGCGGTCGTGCGGCGGCGGCTCGGGCTCGTCGTCGGGCGAGGACGCCGCCGACTCCGTCGTGCTGCCGCCGCCACCCCCTCCGCCGCGACCCACCGCCACGTCCTCCCACCCCGCGCATCCTGCACAACGCACGATTCTTAACAAATCATGTTACCTTAACAACAACAAATCTTAACAAACAACACTGTTTAAAATATTCTACAAAATGTGGTCATCCTAAACGATAATAACGCATCAACCTTTACTTTGTACCAAAATATGCTTAATTTTTGCAAATTATGCAAAAGAAATTTCAAATATTTTTAAATTTTTACAAACTACCAGAATGCTCCAAGATTGGCTACAAATCTGGTGACGTCACAAGCAGGTATCCGCCATTATGTTTTATATTGGTTGCCAACTAAATATGCATGTGACGTCACATTCATCATATGACAGTCGCCATTAAAGAAGCAGCATTCTTGGCGCTAAATTGGAGGATTTAAAGTTTAACATCGTTTTATATTACAATACAAATTTTACAAAAATATAACGGAAGTTTATCTAATTCGTTATAAAGAATAATTTAAAAGAAAAATTAGTAATCAGTCAAAAAGCCAATTACAAAACAATTCATTGCATAAATGCAAAATACATATTAAAGTTATACAAATTTGAAACAAATGTATATAAAACATAGGAAGCAAACGACAACAGTCTTATTATTTTTATTCTATAAACAACAATACTACTTAAAGAAAGGAAGAAAGAAAACAGACCTTTGTCTTGTCTTGACTACTAATGTTGTATCACTACCTGTGCCCCACGATTTTAGTCGCGTTGGTAAGCGTGAACATTATTTCCCGTGGCAATGAGATCTTTTAACACAGTAAAATGTAGCCTAGTACTCTCCAATCTCCTGAATGCGCAAAAATCATTCCATTAGAACATTCCATCGCAACGAGCTCGTGACGTTGATGCCTACGCTCAAAAGCTCGATGTTTTCGAATGGTTATGTTTAATTGAGACACCTTTAACTAGATTAACAGTGTTTAAATCTATATAAATTCAGCTTCTATACGTACCCTGCACAGTATTCAAAGTGACACCGCCGGCCAGGTTGACGGCGTTGCCGAGATTCACTGCTCCGATGCCCATGTTGCTCAGGCTGAGGCCGCCCAGGTTGACGGCACTGGCGTTGTTGACGTTCAGCGAGCTCGTCAGGTTGGTGCCCACGCTCACGAGCCCCGCGGCTATGGCGTTTACTGTGCTCTTTGATGGTGACCTGTAAAAAAGAGCGGGAATTGTGTATAGAGGAGCAGGATGAAATGATACGAACTTATTTCGTAATTGTTCACGTAATTTGTAAAAAAAATTCTGCTACTGATACAGATAATAAGTATCTACTTATTTATTGGACAAAACAACCAACAAAAACAAGTAATTGCGTGTTAGTGTTACCAAGAGTCGATATACAAATATTGAATTTTAGAAACACTATTAGTATTCGTATGTATTCTTGTTTTCTTTTTGCTTTGGCGTACAGTGTGCTAAGTACGAGTTTCAAATAGCCAATCGAATTACTTTACCATCGCGTTAATCGAATAAACGTCAAACGTGTCGACAATCGAAAGCATGCGAGTGTGCAAAGTGTCAAAAATATAAGCTCGCACTCGCTATAACACATAATCAACCAATCACTTTGGGGGATTCGTTACTCATTGACCAATCACGAGCGCTGACCTCGTCACTATCGAGTGTCGTTTGATACTCGATGCTCGAAACCGAAGACGTAAAAAACTTGCACTCGCAAAAAATGTTTCATATTACTACAGCTAGATGGCGCTGCTTCGTTTCCATACAAATCGCGTAAACGCAAACGCGATCGAGTAGGTGATAAAAACTCGCACTTAGCACACAGGACTCGGAAATGCCTTTGTGGCGTGGCGCTCAAAAGGTTAAACCTATTCGGAGGCCTTCTGGGCGGTTTGAAAACATCCGACAGCGGGTTGGCCACTAATCCGCATCTAAAACCAACCCGCATTGGAGCAGCGTGGCCTCCTCAATAATGGGCAGAGACAAGTGCCCAGCAGTGGGCCGCAAAAAGGGTTGAAGCCAACATTTAATTGCTTTTTCATCTTAGTTAACAAAGTAGCTTCTTCAATTACTAAACAAGTTTATGGAATTATCGTATTAATAGTGAAGTCATACCCATCAACTTCTCGTTTCCTGAGTATGGACGGTCTCGGCAGCCCGGTGGCGTTCGACACAGGCGCGGCCGTCTGCCGGTTTTCAGACAACGTTTGGACGGTATTCACGATGTTCACTGTAAAATTATAACATCAATGATATAAGTTTAATTGACTAAAAAATCTGCATTAATATTAATACACAAAAGCAAGTTATGCAAAAGCTTGCAATAATGTTGGTTAAACTACATTTTCTTGCAATGTCTTTGAAAAGTGATTGTAATAAATTTAAAGAACATTTTTTTTAAAATAATACTTCATATTCTGTCCATTTTATTAATTAATCCCTGGTAGAACTTCTTGGTAGGAGTGACAAAAACAAGAACACAAACAATCCTGGTTTTTTTTTTTTTTTAAATTGGCCCTGCTCAGTGATAAACTCTTGTTGAGATTGAGAAAAAAGCATTCAGTTAAAGGAAACATTGTGCCATTATAACTGTTGGACTATAATTTAATTACCAAAGTATGCTTTGATCACAAGAAATAAATTGCACAAACCTGGTTGCTGATGCACCGGTTGGTGCGACAACTGATGGGTTGGTTGATGCGTTTGATGATTCGAGGTTAGGACAGTCTGATGACTTTGCTGGTGCGAGGGCACGTGAGCCGTCAGGACCGGCTGATGCGTTGGTTGATGAGTTGGCTGGTGAGTAGACTGAAGACTTGTTTGATGCGTTGGCTGGTGAGTGGCTTGAAGACTCGCTTGATGCGCCGGTTGGTGAGTAGCTTGAAGATTTGTTTGGAGCGTTGATTGAAGCGTTGACTGCAGTGTTGGTTGATGTGCTGTTTGGTGGCTCGGCTGGTGAGATGTTTGATGAGTTTGCTGGTGAGATTGGTGAGTCTGTTGATGAGTCGGCTGATGGGCCGGCTGGTGAGTAGCTTGGTGCGTAGTGTGTTGGGCCTGGTGCGAGTAGGGTGTGAGTGGTCGCGGCGCTCGCGGGACTTCGTAGTACAATTGGGGCGGAGCGCTGTTGCCGACTGGGTTGCGGACACCCACACTGGCTACGCCGACAACTTGCGTGTGGGACTGGATAAATAAAAAAAATCATACATCAATTTAATACACACTAAATTTTTAAATTACTATTACGATTGTTATTAAAATAGTTACCTTAGCTGGTTGGTAATTTCTTTGCAACAGTGGCAATGGCCGCGGTGCCGTGGGCGCAGGCGACGAACTTGATATAACTCCACTTGCTGAATACATAAAAATAATAATTATAAGAATGTTACATAGTTTAAAAAATAAAAACAAATGATTGAGTGAAATTTATTGTAAAGTTAAATAACAGTGTAAAACCTGCATGCAAAACACCTTCGTAAAGTTCCTGCAAAAATCATCCATCCATCCATCTGTCAGCCTTTAGAAGTCCATTGCTAGACATATACCTCCCGTAACATTCTGCACTCCATCTGATCCTGTGGCTACCCACTATTTTCAGCAGATCTTCAGTCTACCTGGTGGCAGACTATATTTTTTTTGCAGATATGTGGTTGCCATTCGAGGACCTATCTTCACCTATTGGTTGTTGGCCCTTCCCTTCAATTCACCTTCACATGTCACCTTCATTTGTCTACAGATTTCATAATATTGGATTCAGTGACCTAGAGATATACCATTATCCCTATCGCTGGCCGAGGCCCTTTGAGCTCATAGAAAAAAGCTAATGGGAAAAGATCACACCTCAGTGCCATAGGACAACAACACAGTATGTCAACACACACTGTTCAACAATTTTGTTTTAGGCACTGATGTATATTGTATATATCATTATCACTACTCAAATAATAATTAGATGGACTGTGGATCGTCAATCAGTCCAACAGGCCTAGACAGGGGGCATTCTACTATCGTAAATGCTTGTAGAATGGAATGATAAATGTATGGTATTGACAAATGTAAGGGATGGACTGTTTGAAAGGAAACAAAGACTTACACGTAAGCACAGTGGTGGCGGGCAGCGTGACGATGGCGGAGTGCGGCGGCGCGGGCGCGGGGCGCGGCGCGGCCGCCCGCAGCGGCGCGCGCCCGCCGTACACCAGCGCGCTGCGGCCGCGCCCGCCGCTCGACCACGCGTTGTTGCTCCCTGACACAATAAGGGTTAAATGGATACTCTTCAACGTGTGGTAAGATTAAATCACACCACTCACGAACTAGTAAGGAGTGCCATCTATTTGTCGAGATAAGCATTTACGAACTTATTTGAGTGTCATCAAAAAATTAAGTTTAAGCGTTTTTTTCTACAATGATATTACATATAATTAAAGTCTGTAAGTTTCTTTTGTTATTACATATCTATATTTATAAAAATCAATGCCACTTTTCGTTGTACTTTTATCTCAAGAACGGGCTCTCCTATCCATACCAAATGTTTAAGCTTTGTTCAGACTATTTAGTAGATGGTTTATGTGAAGTTTGCACAAAATCGGTCAAGCAGTTCTTCATTTATCACAGTTTTTGTAACAAATAAATTCAATAAATGGCGGATCATTTTGTTAATGGGGATTTTGCTGTCAAATTGAAACTTTTTTCAGATGGGGATTGTGCTGTCAAATTAAAGCTTTTTTCAGTGTTGATAGTACAAGCATGTTGTTATGTCATACATGCGGTCATTTCATTTTGGATGTGCTTTGATTAAAGCAAATTGTCAGCGATAAATTATTGCTTTGTGTTCATATTTTGAAACATATTGTTGAGTGCATTCATACAATCGGTGAGTCTTGAATTGTTCAAATGTACTATGTATTTTTATGGTGCATGTACTTTTCTCAGTTTTTTAGCGAGCCGTCGGTGTTTTATATTGTTTACAGACTTTATTTGAATTAAATTGTCAAACGCATTTCACAAACGGTAAGTTTTGAACTGTTGAAGTGAATTACATGTATGTAATGTATGAAGCTACGATTTTAACTGCTAATCAAAATGTTTGATACCATGTATCCCTATGATTCCAACTGATATGCCATTTGAGTTCAAATGATTACAATATCCTGTGCTTTTATCATTTGCGATGTCCATCAACAAGGCCCAAGGGCAAATACTTCACGTTTGTGGTGTGAATTTGGAGGAATCATGTTTTTCACATGGCCAACTTTATGTTGCCTGTTCCAGAGTCGGTACCCCCCCCCCCCCCCCCCCAATTTGTTTATTCATGCTCAAAATGGAAATGTTTTGGATTAAGTTTTAAAATACCTAGCAATTAATAAAATATTTTTTTGTTTGAATAAAAGAATTTGATGTTCCAATTTTTTATTATTATTTCACTTTATATGTAGCAAAGCACATACGGGGCCACTAGTAAACTATAATTATGTAAAGTATGTTGTATATATTATGTAAAGTGAGAAGTGTGTGGTTTAAATAGAAATGTTTTCAAAAATTAATGAAAGTAACCAAACAGGTATTTGGATCAAACTGCAAATACTAGTAAACTAGTAAATACTAGTAAAATTGACTACTACCACAGTAGTACTAATTTTACTTTTAGTAGTCAATATTACTTTTAGAATAGTTGTAACTCATATATAATAAAGCTCATGTTAAATAAAATCAAAACATATGAATTAGAATAACTATGTAATAAAGATAATCTAATTTTATTTTTTAAATAAACAAAGTTACCCTTGATACTACATACTTGTTACTGGATACAACTTTTTTAAACTGAAGTGAATTTGATAATTTTGGTTAATAGGCAACTTACCAGCCAGACTTGGTTGTCCCGAAGATGGTGTGACAGGTCTCACAGCAAGAGATGCACCAGCGGCCAGTCCCCTGGGCACATGGCTCGTCACTCCTTTGCTGACCAAAACACTACCAGCACTGCTTACATTTACACTTGACAACACTGCAACATTATTTTATATTTGAGCAACAAAAGCAATGTCCATTTTTCTATCACTTGATTAATTTTATAAACAAGCAATATAATATAGCTATTGCTGTGTACCAATATCCTATTTTTTGTGGTTTATGATATTTGATAACTAATTTATAAGCACATTTTTGATTTTTTGATTTTTTGTTTTAATGCTAAAAATATGTTAGGTGTGCAAAACTACTGTACAAAAATTCTCTAATGAACTGAAGGAGAATAGCTTTTTATTTATTTATAAAGAAATTACATACTGCCATCTATCCACTATGCTGCCTTTCTAAATTTTTATTAGAGCTTTGGTCTTTTAGGCAGCAACATTTTTAGTTACCTTTAAATTTCAATCTGACCTCCAGATTGGCAAATACAGATCAGTTTACACTTACAATGTTTTAACATTATGCAAAGCAGATAATAATCATTATCTCTTGCTTCCAACAGGTTATCAAAGAAACATATTACTTTCTAAGGAGACTGCTATAAATGTGCATGTCTCTTGGAATCAAGTTTGTTACTTTTACAATTAATAAAAAAATATTGCATGTGGGAATTTCTGTGTAAAGTACTGTGTAGAAAAACTGCTACAATTTTTTATACATTTCAATGCTTCCAATTTATTTTGCCATCATTATGTATATTATAAATATGGAAAGTTTGTTAATTAAAAACAGAAGTGTTTTCTTATTAAGCTCTTATTGAGTATCACAATAATTTCTAAAGACAGCATATTATGTGACAATCGATACTGAGATCAAAAACATAAATTACACAAAAGTATTGTTCTCTCACCTGGCCTGGAGTTATGATGTGGCAATGTTGGTAGCACTCTGACACTGGGAGGCAAAGCGCGTACAGTGGAGCTCACTACTGAGAGCTGCCCTCCAACATTTAGCACCTGCGCAGCAGTTACTGAAGATGCCACGCTCACTTGTGTGTTAGCACCTGCACTATTTGAGTTAGACACCTGTGCCCCTAGTTGAGTTCCTTGGCTAATTATCTGGGTTGCTGGACTTAATATTTGGCCGCTTGGACCAATAAGTTGGGACTGCGAAATTATCTGCGAGTTTGAACCCAACAACTGCGATCCCTGGCTGACTATCTGTGTACCTTGGAGTATTGGTGCACCACTCACAATCATTTGAGGCTAGAAATACATATTTTGGGTTAAGGTAAATGTTTTATTCAGATTAGCTGTTATTTTTGAAGCAATAACGAGATTTTGTAAAGTTTGTTTGAAAGGTTACCCATATGCACAAAGAAAGGTTGCAGCTAATCATGTAGATTCTTAAAATAATAATTTATTGATGGTTTGTCTAAAATTAAACAAATTTTTCACTGCAAATATAGATTTTGAAAACTTTTAAAAGAAAAAATTAAAGCTGAGTGACATTCTTGATGGATTGTGGTAGCGTTTTAGTATGAGACACCAAATACCTGTGATGCGACGCCTGGAGATACAATCTGGGCAGCTGTTCGCATGAGGCCAACTGGAGCCGTGTGAGAGATGATTTGGCTCGCCCCTGTAGTCTTCGGCTGGCCCGATAATAAATGAGCCATCTTTACCTCAGTGCTTGACATACTCTTCACTATTGTTATTTTTTGGGGCGCTGCTAAGTCGATCGGATACATTTTTCCAGTTGTGACCGATCTATCATTTTCCAAATTGTTACTCATTGTAGAGAGTTGCATAAACAATACTTATAATATAGCATTTCACGTCCCCAAGTATCTTCTACTTTTCATTACGGCCCTCTGAGTTCTGTTTCGCTGGAGAAATTCTTGAAAATCACTCAAAAATTCGAACTTTTCAATGACAGACCCAAGCCTTCCTTCAATGCTTCAAGCAAGAAGCAACACATTGCATAGACAAGAGAAGAAAAAAGAAATCCACAAAAAACAAAACAGAACAGTACTGCAGTGTTGCTATATTAAAACTGTTTTTTTTTGTAAACTTTATGCCGTGGGCCCGCTGTGGCCGTAATGACACCTTAGAGCATCACAGGATTCACAGTATGTAAGGAGAAAAGCCATTATTTTACATAATGATTAATAATTGCGATAGTTTTTATTTTGTTTCCAATATTTATTTGATTTCATATATGCCGAAAATATTGTAGTATTCCATGTTTGGTCACTTTTCTTTCTCAACTATCTTTTCTCTATTGAATTCTTATATTCTGAGATAACTATTATAATAATAAAAAGGAAAACTTCGGAAAATAAGAAATAAGCGAAGGAACGCATTTACACTTAAGTTTAAACCTTTCCTTTGTTGGTTATTATTAAACTTATTAACGTCATTTCAAGTCCAACAAAAGCAAAACCATTTTTATTTTAAGTAGAAAAAAAATACGTTGTTTATGGTTAAACAACAATGGCGGATCACCTAAGTGAAGTGAATGATTTTTCTAAAGAAAATATAAAAAAATTAAATAATGAAAGAAGGAGTAGTAAGCAATGGGTTAGATTAAATGTAGGCGGAACATATTTTTTAACTACAAAAACCACTTTGTGTAGGGATCCTAATTCATTTTTGTATCGATTAGTACAAGAGGATAGTGACTTAATTTCAGATAGGGTTAGTAGAGCGTTACTTATTTATAAACACATTTTATTTTTGTCGTATGAGATATTGTTTAACATTTCTTTTTCAGGACGAAACAGGCGCTTATTTAATAGACAGAGATCCTACGTATTTTTCTCCAGTGCTCAATTATCTTCGTCACGGTAAACTGGTTATCAACAATGACATAGCCGAGGAGGGTGTATTAGAAGAAGCAGAGTTTTATAATATTACGGACCTTATAAGATTAGTTAAAGAAAGAATATGCCTTAGGGACACACAACCTTTAAAAGATTCGAAGAAGCATGTTTACAGAGTCTTACAGTTTCACGAAGAAGAGCTGACACAAATGGTATCCACTATGTCGGATGGTTGGAAATTTGAACAGTTGATTAATATTGGTTCCCAATATAACTATGGTAATGACGAACATGCTGAATTTCTTTGTGTTGTGAGCCGGGAGTGTGGTACATCATTAAACAGTACTGAGGTAGAGCCTACAGATCGTGCTAAGGTGCTACAGCAGAAAGGCTCGCGAATGTGAGAGTTTCTGCACCCTCTTTACTTGTTTTCCGGAACTTGATTATGTGTGTGAGATGTGTATATACATTGTGATGTGGAAAAGTTGAACAAATTTGTCTGTTTTCATGTTCTGAATGTCATTCTGAAGTTACTTGTCATCACCCTTAGTTGAATTTGTATTCAATTGTGCTGATTAGTCATTATATTTAAATGTTTATTTTCTAATTTGGTATAAATTGAGCTGGACATAAATTCTTGGCACTTGTCCACATTTACACTATCTCAATCTGCTCATTTCATTATTTTGTTCATCATTTTTTATGACACTATAACGTGTTCCAATATAGTATGTAGCACAACTAAGAATAAAGTTTTGAAAATAAATGCTATCCATTCTTTTCCCATTATAAGCAGTGTAGTATTTCTTACTTGTACTTAGAATTTATGTCTGTGCATAGTTTTGAGATTTTTATTGTTTTATTATTGTCAGAATATAAGGAGTTTTTTTTTTGGTGATGAATGATATTAAATTTAACTTAGGTACTCATTTTTATTTAATTATGAAGGAGTTCAATGTATGGCTTGAAATTCTAAACTAATCTTAGGTGGAACATTTATAATTCAATCAAAGACTGCCATACCAGTCTCAAGTTGTAATTCTTAAAAGCTATCTTACAATACTAGGTTTATAGGTATTTGTCAGTAGTCAGATTGATTGGGAGTTTTTATTATTAAAACAAAAGGTTTTTCTAGATATGTTCATGGATACAGGGAAATAAAATTTATTTAAAATTATCAGTCCAGTTTAAACAGTCAGCTAGAAATCCAATTTATAATTCATGATGTATTGTTTACATCTATTAGAACCAGAGAAAGAAATAGAGCTCATTTACATTATTTTTGCTAAGAATATCATATTTATGTAATATAGGTTCATGCAGTATTTTAAAGGATGAATACATAAATTCCTACAAGAAAAGCCTTGTTTCTAGAATGTAAAATCTGTTATTGCATTTTGGTAAATGAGCTCTTATGCATGTTCAAAAGTTATGTGTGGTGTCTCTTAAAAGTTGAGTCTGCAGTTTGCAGAACTTCAACTGTACATTAAAGCAATTCTTTTGTGATTTTTTAAGGTCTTCCTAGAGTTAGTAAAGTTAAAGAAATAGATTTTATAACAATCACATGTTTTATATATTTACTGGATGAAACCTAAATATAAGTAACATATTTACCTAGCAAATGCACTGTTATTTTTGTCTTAGTTATACCTGTACAAGGTGGTTTTAAACCTATATATGGGGGCATATGAGAGAAATTTTGTCAAGAGAATGAATAGTGCTTAAATTTTGACATGCTTATGAGAGTTATTCCAAATGCATCCACTACTAGGGATGTTTCACATAAAGTGTATGTAATTAAATCTCTTTAGCTGCCACTACTAATAAAGACAGCCCTATATAAATTTGCAATCTCTAGTTGACTACTGGTAGGTTTAAATAAACATTAGTTACAGATGCAGTCAATCGTTTTATAGGAATGTACCTAGGTGAAATATATCTTATGGTGAGTTACTTCAAATTGTACTGTTATCACAAGTTTATTATTGAGCATTAGTCTATACTATAATAGTACATAAAATGTACAGTACCTTTTTAAATTTTATACTGATTAATAAAGAAACAAATTACAGTTCTTTTGTTTATAAGAAAGTTCAAACCTTAGGATATTAAGACAAAAATGTATATTCATAATTGCTTTATTTCACTGAATAAGTAAACAATTGACTGAAAACGTAATTATTTATTTATTTGACACACCTTTACTTAGGAGTTATGCTTAGTTAATTAATTTAAAACTACATAATATATAAATCTATAACATGATGTTTTAAAAAAATAAAGATTAGCGCTATTTAAAACTTAGAGATTAAAATTACACAAATTTATTATAAAATATTGCATTTAACTGCATTAAATACAAGTTAACATGAGCATCGTAACACAGATACTCTTCGGTAAAAAGATTAGATTGATATATCAAAATACAGATTTAATTTCACTCATATTTGTAAGGCAATGGGGTTTATTGTTTATAATTAAATATTATACTAAATTGTTAAATAACAATAGTGTTCAAACATAGCTGCCTAGCACCAATCTGCCATATAGGTAAAGTCAGAAAATAATTTATGGTCAGCAGAACTGAGTGGACGAGGCTCTTTCGGTGGAGTGAGTACTGCTGCTTCGGAGGTAAACTCACTATCAAAGTTGCTTACGTCTTCCAAATTGTTGATTGTTGGCACAAATGGTGGTTTTACTTTACGAAGAAGTAGTTGTTCCCAGTTAACATTGCGGAAGAAAGCCTGCTTTTTAACATCCTCTGCATCTCTTTCAGAAGAACCTAATCGCCTTTCTGGATTTTTACGTAACAACCGACGCATTAAAGCAATTGCTTCTAGGGACAATGTTCTGGGATAGCGGACTTCATCATTGACTATTGAGTCAAAAACTTCACCTTCATCTTCTCCAGGGAAAGGAGATTCACCTACTAACATCTCGAATATCAAAACACCAAGACCCCACCAATCAACAGCTCTTGTATAAGAGGTTTCAGTGAGTACTTCAGGAGCTAAGAACTCAGGTGTGCCACAAAAAGTACCAGTTCTATCACCCCAGCCCATGCCCTCTTTGCAGAGGCCAAAGTCAGCAATTTTAACATATCCCTCAGTATCTAACAGTAAGTTATCTAGCTTTAAATCTCTATAAATAATATTGTTTTCATGTAAATACTGTAGGCCTAATACTACACAAGCTGCATAGAATACTGCCCTTGGTTCAGTGAACACATCAGCATGTATGTGCATCATAAGGTCACCACCAGCTGCATACTCCATAACAAAACACACATGCTGTTCTGTTTGGAAACATGCAAACAGATTAACCAAAAATGGATGTCTAATAGCATTTGCTACTTCAAAAATTCTCTTTTCTGACAGTAGAGAGTCAACTTCATCTCTAGCGATTATGTCACCTTTTTTTAAAGCTTTGATTGCAAAATACTCATTTGTAGGTTTGTACTGAGAGAGTATCACCTTGCCAAAGTGTCCCCTTCCTAAAACACTCAACAACCTGAAACTCTCCATTGACATTTCTCCTGATTGTCTCCTAGAGTCCGGCTCTTTGCTGAGAGTTTCAATGACTGATGATGAGCGTGAAGATGATAATCTCATGTTGTTTGTGACTTCAACAATTTGATCTTCATTACTGGGGAATTCAAGCACCAATTTAGGCGACGGTGAAGGCGGATACTCCACAAGGGGTGTATTGCATGAAGAAGTTTGGGGTTCCTTGACAACATAACTGTCACGGGTGTAGGAATCTTCTAAAAATGCAAAAGCCTCTTGTAGTTCCTTTTCCATCCTTAATGTAGACACATTAGGAGGTGGATGCAGAGGTAATGCTGGTTTTGGTGGAGGAGTTATAGGCACTTGTGGTGTTGTGGGTGTGGACGGCAGACCAAGAGGTCTTATTCCAGCCATTCCAGCAAGAGTGACATTAGGGTTTTCAATTTCTTTATTATCAATGGTTGGCGATTCCAGGCTATGTGTCATATGGGCACTCTGAATATTTTGAATAGATGGTGAGGAACGTTTTAACAGCCTGCCAAGTATTACAGCTGGAATTGGCATTTCTCCATATGGAGATCTTGGTATATTTTTACCTTGTTGTTTAAATATTTTTCTTTGACGTTGCAGTTTAGGTTTCCTAGAAATAATAGGGTTTAAGAATTTGATTTCAGCAAAAAGAAGACCTTGAGGTTCCATTTCTAATGCCATCCCATGCCTGATGTCATCAATAAATTCTTCCAATCTCATAAATTTCACAGCGCACAGTCCACGCCAATCCTTCCAGTGGATGCCTATCTCAAGCTCTCTTGATTTGTCCAACTTGATAGTGAACCTAAAAAAAGGGAATAATTGGTTATAATTTTATGTAAATTGCTGTCATAACATTTCATAAAAAATTCAATGCTCATTAGAAATTAATACTATGCATTCAATTATTAAATATAAACATAAAGCATTTCTTTTTTAATTTAACTATATTTTTTTAATTTAATTTTATAAATTCCCATATTTTTTTTATCTATAGGTTGTCAGGGAATATATATGTATTAGTGTGGCAACTGACTTAGTCATAATTAAAGTATGTGAATGTAGCCTAATGATAAGATAATATGAGTAATCACAATATGTAAGGAAACATAAAGATTATAATTCAAGGAAACACTAAGTTGATTAGCTCTGTTTACTTGCTCCATATATAGCATTATGTAGATGTGTGTGTGAATTGCAAACATACATGCCATATTTCAAAATTGTTAACTAGTAGGTAAATTTATAATCAATAATATAAATACATATAAATGTGAACGTTTGGATGTATGTTTGTTGCTCAATCACACAAGACCAGCTGAATGTTTTAGTATGAAATTTGACACAGATATGGATTAGTCTGGAATAGCACATAGGCTACTTTTTATCCCAAAAAACTGTTCCAGTAGATCTATTCCAATAGATCAGTATAATCATATAAACCTAAATTACCTAAGCAAAGCTGAAGATTACTAGTTTATTTTAACCCCACCTATGATTTGATCATTTTTTATCACATGTTATGCAATTTAAATTCATTTTAATGTTTCAATTAGTATTAATGTTTATCAATAATGTCTCAACCAATCAAATTGTATGATAATGGATTTGCACAAGAAAAAAAAATTACAAGTAAATGTAGTGGACATCTTACAAAATATTTCCTTAAAGGAGACCAAATTATAGGAATTAAATCTTACCTTTGATCCCAAGCTTGTTGAGAACATGGCCTCCAACTAGTTTGAGCTACAGTGTGGTTGTCTAGCTTCAAAACAGCCATAATTTCATTGCTTATGTCTTCTTTAATGCTGTAGGTATATTTCATAGAGTTGCGTATAGTTACTCCTTTCACAAAAGATTTCAAGTCAGAAGGACTTGCTAAGGGATCCCTACGACTGCGTCCAGGGACATCATCTAGTAGATCTTGACACCCCATCAGTCTAACTTCGAGGGTGCCAGTCACTTGAACACATGGGCTGATCATTGGTGCAGGGGATAAGAACTGGGATCTTGCACCGCTTCCTCCAGACAAGCTGACATATCCAGGACTGGAGCCAGTGCTTCTTAGCTCATGGCCAAGCTCTATAAATGCTGCACTTTCTGCAGGCAGCTCCTGGCGGCGCATGTCTAATGATCTACGAAGTAAATCAAGTTTCTGTGTAGACTCTACGAGGCTTGTTTGAGCTTCTTGCAGTGCTTTCTTATCAGTTACCTTTTTGTCACTTTGCAAGAGTCTAATGGCATTCTTAGAACCTTCTAATACTGCAGCTTCTATGCGAAGGCGATTCCTAAGTTCTGCAATTCTCTCATCCAGCAGTGGGTCAACACCACTCATGTCAATACTCCTTCCATCACCATTGGCTCCAGCATTATCACCTTTCTGTTGCTTACTAAGCTTTGAAATGCGCAACTTTAAGTATTCTATTTTGTCCTTTGAGTCTGCAAGCATCTGGTGAGCTTCAGCCAGAAGCTTTTTGTCCCGAGACTGGTTACTACTGCTTATGCTCTGTATCATGTTTTCAGCACCCTGTTTCACCTTAAGTTCTATATTTAGTTGTTTTTCCAGAGAAGCCAGCTTACGATCAGTGGTGCCTTCGCCAAGTTGCCGCTGCTGTTGCGCCGCCTCCGAAGCCAGGATAATCTCTTCATCGTAAGAAAGGTCTTCAGGCGATGTAGGGGTGGATTGACCGCGCGAAAGTAGTAACTGTGACTCAAGCTCTTGCAAGTCCGATTTAAGCTCATTAAGTTTCAAATTAGCTTTTTTTACAATGTTAGCTACGTCTGAAAGCGATCTTCGATCTGTAGCAACTTCGCGCAGTTTCTCGGCACCTTCTTTTATTTTGAGTTCTTTACGTATCTCTCTACGTATGACATCCTTGAGTTCCTCCAACTTGGAGGGCAATGCTATTTCTGGAATACATTCCGTCTTAATTCCATACTTGACACCCAACTCGTAGAGGACAGGATGTCGAATATAATAACCTGGGTCTGCCATAATTGAGGATGCACAGTCTAACGTCAGTTAACCATAATTATGTGAGAAAATATCACAAGTATTGCTTTACGATCACAAAACGTAGATGTTAATAACAAATTTATAAGTGAAAAACCTTTTTGAAAGTATAAATGAAATCATTATGACAAAACTAGAAGAGAACTAATTAAATAAATTAATTACAAAACAATTTACAAACAAGTTCGTCGGTCAACGATACCACAACCAACGAAACGACGAAACGAAAATCCTACCATTAAACCATAGATTTATAGATGACGTATGCCATGAACAAAATTAGCAATTCATGTGTTACCACTGTTTCATTTATAGCTCAGGGAATTAAAAATAACCCCAGCATTCAAATCCTGGCAAAAACGATTAAATTAGGTGAATAATAATTTACAAGCATGATAAAAAGAAATCATAAAGGCATTTGGATTGATTTGGCTGATATCTGAAAAAAAAGTAATGGAATGTTAACCATGGTCGAGAAGAAAATAAAAAAGATACTTTAATATTATGAAACCTTAGAGCATTTAACCCAAAGGAGTGGCCCTTGGCCAACCCCTCGGTCCAAGGTCTATTACCAATGGGCAATATGGTCATGCTCATTATCTAGTTGCTGCGGGTTCCGCGTTCGCAGATGATACTTCTCTTTTAATTAAAATCGATAGACGAACATCTAATTTTGACGACGCACGGTGGGCTGAAAATCGCATTGCAGGGACATAGAAACTAAAATTGAAAAAATGATGTTTTTTTTTGTTAGAAATGGGTTTCGTTGACTGTTAATATCATAAAAAATGGCATCTGAGATGATTTTGTTCAAATACGAACGAGTAATAATTTTTCGAAAAATATTTTGTATGGAGCTGACGTGAAAAATGTGAATATTTTCGGTATCGCAAGGTTGGCCGTTATATCCTTCCACACGAATTTAGTACTAATTATTCCTGATTTTTTGACATACTTAATATAACGGCACCTCCTGCGTTTTTTTTTTAAATCATCAAAGTTTTCATTTCTTTTCCTTCCAGCTCTTGACTGAATTAGATGGTTTAATGCTTCCATAATGTGTTTATATACCGTTTTATTATACTACAAGCCTCAAAAATAAATGATAGATTTATAAAATAAGGCAAGAATAGATAAAATATTAAAATTATTTAAAATAAATTTAATTTCAACTACTAATGGCTAACTATCCATGTAGCTTTTCTTATGGTGAAGACATTAGCTGATTGGTCATTTGTTAGTCACTTCCTCATAAGTTAATGCCTGATATTTCTTTAGTTAATGCCTGGTTGCTCTTCATTTAATGACTAATAGCTGATTAGTTAATGACTTAATCATAATATTGAGCCGTTTGAACCGTGTAAGCTTAATGAGGGTAGTTAGGAGGGGAGGGTGTTTCGATCACTATAAATAGTTAAGGGTTCCACTTATAACTTCAGTTCATTTTGAATATTTCTACTGATAATTTCTAAAATGGAAAGTTTTTGCACCAATCTGGATTTGTTTTTTTTTTCTGAGCAATCGGAATACTACTTGTTTCGAGCACGAAATACTGTTTGACACTCTAGTCAGTCGACTAGGATCTAGTCTTTCGCATGAAGACCGTGTTACAGTTAAATAATTTTGTCGGAGATTTACACGGGCTGTTCAAAAGAGGTGGATAAGATCCCACCGAAAATCTAAAAATTTCAGACGTGATTATATCGAGTGGCTTGAAGCTGATATCGACTGGCCAAGCTGTGTACAAACCGATTTGCTCACACAACAACCTACCATACCAGTGATAAAATGAATAAATAAAAAATAAAATGAATTGAATTGATAATATATTCAGTCAGAAAAGTATCGGGAATCGATGATTTGTTTATGGTTCCAAATTAATTTGTTTTTGTTGTTAGATCGGTACTACTATTTTCCATTTTGGCGCGGAGTTTGAGTTACATATGTTATTAAAATTAAATACACTGCTGTTTTTATTTATATCATATCTAGTGTGTATTGCGAATTTCATAATGGACAAAAACATCGAACAAAAAGTTTGTCATAAATTTTGCATCGCCAATGGAATTTCATGTTCGGAGTCACTGAAAATGTTACAGAAGCTTACGGTGAATCGACTATATCAAAAACACGTGCTTATGAGTGGTACAAAGCGTTCAAAAGCGGTCGAGATGTGACGGAAGATCTGCCTCACTCTAGTAGGCCATCAACGTCTGCAACTGAAGTTAACATCGCAAAAGTGAACGAAATAGTGACTGAAAATCCTCATTCAACTTTGAGAAAGATAGCCGCCGAACTTTCTGTATCTCACGAGCCGAACCGTACCATTTTAACTAATCATTTGAGTATGAAACATGTTACCTCTCGGCTAGTCCCAAAACCAAAAACTCAATCGCATGAGAGTCGCTGAGGACATGCTAGAAAGAGTCAATTCCGACCCAACATTTATAAAACGCATTGTTACTGGTGACGAGACGTGAATTTACGAAATTGACACGCAAATTAGACAACCAAGCTTTGGAGTAGCGCCTTCCACAAGAACCGAAACCGAAAAAACCACGCCAAAGTAAATCAAAAGTCAGTCATGTTAACTGTTTTCTTTGACTATCGCAGTGTTATGCACTCGGAATTCTTGCCGGAAGGTCAAACGGTAAAGAAAGAATATTATTTGTGCGAAAAAAAGTGCCAGATTTGTGAAAAGAAATTTCTTGGATTTTACACCACGATAATGCGTCTTCGCATAAGACCATCTTTGTGAACGAATTTTTGATCAAACACTCAACTAATACTATCGAGCAACCACCATTTTCACCAGATATGGTTCCAGCCAACTTCTTTCTTTTTCCTAAACTCATATTCCCACTTCGTGGCACCCGTTTTCAATCAGTGGAAGACATAAGGGAGAATTCGCGGCGAAAACTGATCTCAATTCCGGAAACAGCGTTTACAAAATGTTTTCATGATTGGATTATTCGTTGGTATAAGTGTATCGTTTCTGAAGGAGCATACTTTGCAGGTGATAAAATAAATTTGGATGATTATCAAACATTTTTTCTATTATTGATCTTTTCCCGGTACTTCTTGACAGATTAGTATTGTTTCTGCTATCGAAAATGACTTCATCGGTATCAAAAATTACCGGTATAAAAAAATAAAAAATATTGCACTCCGGTAGTGCCGGCAGAAGTGAAAACTTGAACATTAACGTTGTGCATTATTAATATTTTGGAATGGTTAGGGAATAATTTCGCACGAATTGCTTTTATTATCAGTATTATTTTTCATCTAATATTTTCAGTAGGTTTTCATCTAGTATTTTTATAAAGTACTCACTCATTTTGTTTCACTATTTCTTTGTCACTTTTTTCATTAATAGGCACTTTGTTCAATGTCCGTATTTTGAATACTTGATATAAACGAATTTTACAAGTAGTACAAGTTTATACAGTCGAAAGCGCTCTTTGTATTGTGGTCGAGCCGTCTTCAGCTGTGTACGTTCGCGTGATTCCTCCGCTGCTCAACAGATGGCGCTGACCAGTTGGCTGAATCACGGAAACGTTTGTACTCTTTGGTTTCTATAAGAGGAAATTGTAATGTAATTTTTTCATTGAATTGCCATCGGCAATTAATGACATTTGATGCATTACAAGTATTACGCACTATACCAGTGTTTTTTTGATGAAGTGACCCTCCCCGCCTAGAGCTACTGTAGAGTGTAGGGGTGTTCATGGTCCTTCGTTGTCGGATGCAGTAGATCCGACAAAGTCTTGTGAGCCGTCCTAGGTTCTGTGTACTAGAGGCTGGCAGCGAAGCAGGAGATTCCTAAGTTCAAAGTTCCATTCCATGCGGAATTTTAAAAATCGATTTTATTAATTAGTCGAAACCCTTACAATCGATTGTTCGATTAATCGATTTTGATGTTACAACACTACTCTCCAACCGTCTTACGGTTTTTCGATCAGCACACGTGACCTCGCGCGAGTTTCACAGTTTTTACCCATCCCACAAAAGTGCTCAACGCCGCTAAAGAAGTTTTAACTTCAAAAACAGCATAGGCCATTCGGGATTGCTCAATGTTATGGTCAACTCATTAACTAATCAGCTATTAGTCATTAACTGGTGAGCAACCAGGCATTAACTGAAGAGATATCAGTCTTTAAGTGATGAGGAAGTGACTAACAAATGACCAATCAGTTAATGTCTTCGCCATAAGAAGAGCTACATGGATAGTTAGCCATTAGTAGTTGAAATGAAATTTATTATATGTAATTTTAATATTTTATCTATTCTTGCCTTATTTTATAAATCTATCATTTATTTTTGAGGCTTGTAGTACAATAAAATGGTATATAAACACATTTTGGAAGCATTAAACCATCTAATTCAGTCAAGAGCTGGAAGGAAAAGAAATGAAAACTTTGATGATTTAAAAAAAAAGCAGGAGGTGCCGTTATACTAAGTATGTCAAAAAATCAGGAATAATTAGTACTAAATTGTGTGGAAGGATATAACGGCCAACCTTGCGATACCGGAGATATTCACATTTTTCACGTCAGCTCCATACAAAATATTTTTCGAAAAATTATTACTCGTTCGTATTTGAACAAAATCATCTCAGATGACATTTTTTATGATATTAACAATCAACGAAACCCATTTCTAACAAAAAAACATCATTTTTTAAATTTTAGTTTCTATGTCCATGCAACGCGATTTCCAGCCCACCGTGCGACGTGAAGGTGGCCCATTGGTTTAGTGTAAACTCTACTATTAAATAATAAAAAAAACTAATTGTAAAAGATTTTCACCCCCAAACGTAAGGAAAGAAAATATAAATCCTTATTAAATTGTAAGGATCTTGCCATTGTTGAAGCAACTCCTTTTCTTGCAATTGTGATTCCTCTGCTCCTTTTTGTTTTAATTTTAACACAGTAAATCTTTCTCAGATACTGATTTTAAGATCAATAGATATTTGGCAGATTTAACGTCGAAAATCCACTCAAATTAAGTTCTTACTGGCAGCACTCTGTTATGACGGAAATTTTTAATTTTCCTACACTTATATTTGTGGATTATTTTCAGGGTTGCCAACCGTACGAGATTTCTCGTACAATTACGCGATTTCGAACCTTCCATACGAGGTACGAGAATGATTGTAAGAGGTACGAGATTTTCATTTGACAAGAATATTTTCTATCCGGCTTTTAATTTTTGAGTTATGCGTGGAATACTGGATTACAAACATACACACACATATGAAATTAGGCACTCGTGTTAAGAAGCTGACATAGACTAATATATCCAAAAATATCCTAGGGGTGGGGGGGTTTGGGGGTTTGGGGGTGGTGCGAAAATCGGCACTGAGCGTTATAAATTTGACTGCAAATCGACTGTACGAGATTTGAAAGCTAAAATACGAGATTTTTATCTGCTTCCGTACGGGGAAAAAACTAAAAAGGTTGGCAACCCTGATTATTTTTTAATGTTTAGATAAAGAAAACATTTACAGGTGAAAAGACGTGTTGTCCTTTTGTAAACTGGATGACGCCGATTTTTTTGCAACAAATAACACTGCAATTCGGTATTTTCGGTAGTCGTTCCGTCCGCGCGCACTGAATTTTTATAAATCATGTGTTGAATGCGCGGCATCTAGTTTTATATAAAACTAGAATAGAAAGCACATTATTGGGACGAGGGGTTCGCCTGCAAAGGCCGCTCCTTTTATGAGAGTCAATACCTGTGTCTATGGTAACATATGGATTAAAAATTAAAATGGCTTTATTTTATACTGGCAAAATGCTTTCATCATGTGATGCCGACACTGAAAAAGGAGAAAAAAATAAAATAAAGAGAATTTTAATCTGTGGACGACGGACACAGAGTACTATACAAACGACGGATGACATTAATTTATTTCATAGACGATTCATACCATAGACATATTCATACTAATCTTTGTTCATACTTTTGTTAGCTTTCTCTTCCTTTTATTTTCCAAAAGTAATAAATAAAACTACACATTTAGTGAATGGTGATTAGTAAAATAAGAACAAGGAAATTGTTTCATCGATACGTATCGCCTGATATTTATATCCGGTAGAATGTGCTAGAAGGAAAATAGGATAACTGTCAAATAAATAAGTCTCAAAGTGTCTGATGCTGTATACTTGTCATAATATTTAATTTACTAAAGTTGGGTCGTCGTTTTAATGGAATACAATGCCAGTTAAAGTTGATATTACTCCACCGCCTCCAGCGAACTCAAAGCAACCTGGTGTCACGAAATCACTATTATACAACGGCTCAAAATTTCAAGGGCATCAAAAATCAAAAGGGAATTCGTACGAAGTTGAAGTAGTTTTGCAGGTTAGTGTACTAAATACGCAAATTACAATGCTGAGATTTTCCTTTGTGTTACTTTACATATTTTAATAGGAAACATAAATAAAATATACTAGCAATTTCAATAAACATTAATATTAAAATTTATTTCTGGTTTCTATATGTAAACAATTGTGTGTATTTATAAAAGGTAAAATTAAAACTTTAGGGCACCTAGTTCTATTTGAAGCTAGTTACTTAAGTTAATTGTGAACTGTAATAATCAAAAAATATCATATAATGAAGTAATTATCATTTTCTTTATATTACAGCATGTCGATGAGGAAAATTCATACCTCTGTGGGTATTTGAAAATTAAGGGCTTAACAGAAGAATTTCCAACATTGACAACTTTCTTTGATGGAGAAATTATTTCAGCCAAATATCCCTTTCTTACAAGAAAATGGGAAGCAGATGAAGATGTTGATAGAAAGCACTGGGTAAGTATCTATATATATTGGTATGTATGTGTACGTGGCCCCATGCCGCCGTAAGCATCGGAAGGTGCAGGAGGCCACATCTGCTCTTCCAAAGATGGCCCTGTTCCAGGGCATCGCACATGGAGGACACCAGTGCGTTCCACTGGAGATCCCGGAGTCCTCCCCTAGCACAAGGCAAGACAACTGAGGGGGTTTTAGTGAGATCAGATCCCACATAACCCGGTATCCTCTCTTGCTTGAGGTTGTGTGTAGATGTCCATGGGCTGCAGGAAATACTTAACACCACATTGTCTGCATGCCAATCTGCAAAAAAAAAATACTTAATGCATTGTTTTTTTTTCCAGAGTAAATTTGATTTATTTGTACCATACTTGAAGACATTTAATTCAGATTCATTTGATTATGACTCCTTAGCAAAGGCAGATTATGTATTCATGAGATGGAAAGAACATTTTTTAGTGCCTGATCATACAATTAAGGATATCAATGGTGCTTCCTTTGCGGGCTTTTACTACATATGTTTTCACAAATCTGCAGCGACTATAGAGGGATACTACTATCACCGAAGTTCAGAATGGTAAGAATTTATTTGTCGTCCTAACTCTGGTTAATTGTTTTGTGTTCTGTTATTCCCTTAATTAATCAAAACTAAAAAACACACTTTTAAAGCACATCTCACCAAAAAAGTGAACAATGATCCTTAATATAAGCGTACAATAATAGTGAACAAAAAATACTGGTATTAGGGTGCGTTTCCACTGACGCGGAGCTGGACGGAGAGGAGCGGAAAAGAGAGGTGAAATGTGGTGAGTGTTTCCACTGAAGCGGAGTAGAGCGAAGTAGTGAAGCGGAGATATTCACACCCCAATGTAGCTGTTCGCTCCGCTCCACATCGTCGCGCTGTATTTTTATGAACATCCGTTCAGCTCTGCTCCACTCCGCTCGTGCTGTTTCCATTTAAGCGGAGTGACGATTTTGAGCATAGTGATTGGTCAATTCATGCACCGCTCAGCCCAGCTCCGCGTCAGTGGAAACGCACCCTTATTGTGAAAAAATTGTGGGGCCATTGTGTGCCATGTTTAGTATATCAAGCAACCAATACTTTTTCACTTTTTGTATATAAAAAAAATCATAAGAACCTTTAAAACATTTATACTGAAGTGTCCCCATTAATGTAAAATTATGTTTTGTTCCAGGTTTCAATCCTTAACACTGAGTCATGTGCCGGAACACAGCATCCAAATATATGAATTTAGATGAAATTCCTTTGGCAGCTGACATATTTGGATGAGTTTTTTTTCTGATAGTACTTACATGTTCCTTATGTCTCAATTCCTTATGTTATCTTTCAAAAGACAAAATACGTCATCTTTTAAGTTTCTGCACTACTTAGAAGTCACTGGGAATGACTAGATTTTTTTACGAGAACAAATAATCCAGTAGAAATAAATTTTGTAAACGATCAATAATTTATTAGACATGGCCTGGTCCTTGCATATACTTCATTTACAATGAACATGTACTCTTAAGCATACTGTGGTATGCCATTTTTTATTATAATTATGAGCGGTAGGAACAATGTAGATAGATGTAGATTTTTATGTACTTCATAAATTGATGATATACTTAATATTCTCATTGTTGTGATATTATGTACAAATTACTTGACTGTAAGTAGATTTATGATTTGCTGAATATCTTATTATGTTGATTTAATTTTATGAACAATTACTTCTTATTATAAAGATTTAACATGAAGTTACCCATTTTATGTATGCGAATGAAAAGAAGTATATGCAAGTTCAAATAATCTACTTTCTTTCAAGAAATGGATTTTGACTGGATGTTTGTAGCAGTTAGGAATTTAGTGTTATTAAGAAATTAAATATTTTTTTTCAATAAACAATATTAAAATAGCCATTAATTGACTTTTATTGCTGAAATAAGAAAGAAACCCCAGAAATAGTCTCTTTTATTTACAGATATGTACATGGAAACTGTTGCTGCAGTGTAGATATGTTCACTAATCTAACAGCAATTCAGAAAAATTAAGTTTTTAACAAAAAAATAGAACCGACTTCAAATGGTAAAAAATAAAATTGTTCAGTACCTACTTCTTCTTGCTTATGGTAATGGCTCTTAAAACTATTTCTGGAGTCGGGCCCTTAGTAAATGTCGTACCATTCGTTGTAAATTGGCACCAACAGTACAGACAGTGGGACAGTACTTACTTCTTGCTTATGGTAATGACTGTTAAAACTATATTGGAGTCGGTGCCCATTCAGAACGAAAGGTACACTATATTTACTAAGACAGGGCATTTCACTAAGGGCCCGACTTCTAAAATAGTTTTAAGAGTCATTACCATAAGCAAGAAGAAGTAGGTACTGAACAATTTTATTTTTTACCGTTTGAAGTCGGTTCTATTTTTTTGTTAAAAACTTAATTTATTTCACTCATTTTAGTAATTTTAATAATTCTGTATGTATAAGCATAATTGGAAAAAAATTCACTTAACTTCTAAACTTTAAACAGATTTAGGTACCTTTTATAATCATGTTTATCTAATAGCCTGAAAGATTCTCCTCAGTTCACCTGAACGTATAAATTAAAGAAAGAATTTGCTCTCAGCTCCTAACCGTTGAGGAGTTGTACCTTCAATCATCAGCTAAGCAACAGCAGGTGATAATTACCAGACATAAATATTTGTATTATGTTAAAAATATGACTAAAAGAATGTGTGTGCCTATTAAGTTTCAGTGTTTCCCTCGATTTCCCTAATATCATATCATCAGATTTTGACATGGTGACAGTTGGACCACCTCAGGAATCTAAGATTTCAAACAAAAAACCATTTATTGAAAGAATTTGCTCTCAACTCCTAACCGTCGTTGTACCTTCCATCATCAGTTCAGCAACATGATATGACGATAATTATACACAAATGTCTGTTTTGCTTTTGTAAAAATATGAAAATTATTTGTTGTGGTATAAAATTTGAATGTTCGCTTCGATTTCTCTGGGATCCCTTCATCAGACTTTGACTTGGTGACAGTTGGACCACCTCGGGAATGTAAGATTTCGAATAAAAAACTATTTATTGAAAGAATTTGCTCTCAAATCCTCACCGTCGAAGTACCTTCCATCATCAGCTCAGCAACATGAGGACCGTGATGATTTCTATGCGTAAATATCTCTTATGCTTCAGAAAATATAAGAAAATCAATGTGTGTGCCTATAAAATTTGATAGTTACTCTCGATTTCCCTGGGATCCCATCATCATTTCAAAAAATAATTTTGAAAATCGGTCCACAAACGGCGGAGTAATCGGTGAACATATATATAAAAAAAATACATACAGCCGAATACACCTCCTCCTTCTGGAAGTCGGTAAAAATAAAAATTGATAGAAATTCTCGTAACATGATATTCAAACAAGAATACCCACCAATCCGCACTTGGCCAGATTGGCGTGCATGGCCACTATGGGCTGAACCTGAATCTCGCTTCCGACGAGACCTGTGTTCAGAAGTGAGATAGAAAAGGTTGATAAAGAAATATTATTAGTATATCTGCACATACATACCTCCTTATTCATAAAACTAATACCTGTAATAAGCCGATTTAAACTAATATGCGTTTTGTCTTCTTTTAACACGCAAGTTCTGTTATTGACAAGAACGAGACGAAACACATTTAAGTTAAAATAGGCTTTTAATATAACATTGTTAGGTATATTTTTTATCAATAAGGGATATAATGGTAAGGGTAAAATGTTTACACGTAAATCAGCAGAGGTTTTTAATTTTCTGATGATAAGGAAATGAATAAATTGCTTTGAAATAAATGACTCAGAATTCTTTTTCAATGTTTTAATATAACATTCATATTTACATTAAAATACTGGCATCAATAATCTTAAATTTTTCATCAATTTTATTAAACAAGCACATTATTGAAAGATATGCTTTTTATATAAGACACATTAAAAATAGTTAATACAAAGTGATTTAAATATATTACTAAAGTCGGAAATCTAAGACACAGTACAACAATTTCAAAATATGTATTTAAAAGGGATAATTATTTGTGTTTTTTTATTGTTGACTTTATGTGTGATTGAATTATTTTTAGGTATTTCAAAAATAAATGCACGACATGGTTGCGATTATCTAAAAATACAAGATTCTAATAAACTGTTTATTTTTCTCGATTTTCTTATAAAAATAACACTGGTTTATTTTGGTCATGCTTCAATTGTGGATTTTGTGTCCGTAGAAAATAAATGCTATCGTTATGGAATTTAAAAATATTGATTGACGATTGCGATTAAAATTGTAATTCTTCTTGATTGACAAAGTTACACATATCAATTAAATATAGGTACGATACTTATTCTAATTATTTTCTAGACATCTACTACAATAAAAGTTAATTAAATAATTTTAGATATTTTTTATATATATCTTAATACTTAAAATAAACTTTGGTGGGATCGTTCACTTGCATTATAAGTTCGGCAATTATAAATTTCACTTTAATATGATATAATCCAAGAAAAATGAAGGGTTATAGTAATATCGACCTAAAAGATTTAACGTAACTTATTACTATTGAATTAGTTCGCTATACCAAATGGTAGGTATGACATTTTAGAGATAATTTGTATGCTGGTAGTTGATAAATTAATGTATCTGCTATAGAGAGCTATAAAGTTTAACTTTTCTTCACATAGACTTTATTACGAAATACAAGAATAGGTGGGTTTTAATTGTCCGAAATTGCATTTCTTTTCTTTGAAGTGACAATAATAAAAATGATACCTAAATACTATATCTACACAGAATTATAAAAATAGGTTTTCGCCACTATCTACATAAGTACTTAATAGTTATATATAGACTTGAGAAATAGGCAAGCCAGTGCCCTGTACTATACAGAGGGAGAAACAATAATTATTACAATACATTGAGACTAAGTCACAACAACAAAAATATACATCGATTAAATATAAATTAGTGATTAATACAACAATCTATATAATACAAAACAACGATAATACTAAACAAAACATCAATTTTTCCGTTCGAACTTAGGTAGCAAAATAAAACACATTTATGAAGGAATATTTACACGAACTTAAACAGCTAACAAAAACATTAACTATGACTGTAATATTTGGTGTTGAAATAAATAGGCTAATATATTGAAAGCTATGAAGACAAAGGTTTACCTACAAAAAATATTTTACTATAGAGGAAATAGCAGCAGGTGGTTATCTTAAAATTACTTATTTGGCGTATTTTAAAGGTATAATCGTTATTCCCATAGCTTCCATTATATGTCGTCGGGTAACATCGAATCGTCACATGCGTGGAGGAAGCAAGCTATCTTTTCGACGCATCTTCGTTGCTGAACCAGTGCCTTAAACCAAGGAGGCTGTATAGTTCCTGGTTGTTGCCGGAAGCGCGAATTGGACTAGGATTGTGTTGGGCCACCCTACGAAGATATCTCTGGTAGGCTTCTTGAAGGGCGGGATAATTATTTTGGTATCCCGTATAAGGGTAGCTCCGAGATCGAAAATAATGTGGGTACGAGTGATGGTGTCGTCTAGGATTTTGGCCGTATACTCCACCGACCTGATTTCGACCAGGCCAGTAATCTTGAAGGTGACGGAACGGATAATCCGGCGGTGGAGTCACCTGATGGTCACTTGACCAAGGGTATCTATAATACACGTTGCTTTTAGAATCGAAATTGTTTGGCTTTTCTTCCTGCTTAGTTAAATCTGAATCTGAATACAATAAAGCAGATTCGGGTTCCTTTACGATTTCCGTAGGTTTAGGCTTATTGCGTCGATATTGCAATTTTGTACGAGTGCCAAGAATGCTATCTTCGGTAGATTTCTTCTGATCTTTGGCAAAGTTGTCGTCGGTAGATACTTCTGCATACCTGCTAATAAGTTTGATGGCTTCTCCGATATCAGAATAATCGCTTTCCGGATTAAGTTTGCTTTCATCACTGCCTTTTTTAGTCGCTAGGACTTCAGTCACTTTACTGGTTTCGTTATTCGTTGTTTGGTTTTGGCTGTTAGTCGTGTTTCCTTCAGGATTTGAGTCTGATTTGTTAGTGGTAGTCATATTACTGTCGACTAGCGATTCATTTTTATCGTTTAGATTGTCATTCAGAGGTTGATGTAGGCTTTCTTCGTCATATATAACAGGATCGACGCTCACGTGGCCGTAAACTTTTTCTTTTTCCCCTTTATCGGTTGTATTAAATGAATCAATATCACTTGCATTGACCATTGGGCTGTCGCGCTTGGGTTTGTCGGAGTGGGCAAGTAAGTTATTCATCGTATTGTGCGGTAGTGTGTGCACCATATTTGCATCTTTCAGGGCACTTTGAGCCTGTAACTTTAGAAGTTCCAGTTCTGCTTCGATGCTGGCGGCACCATTGTGCGGATTGTCATCTTTTTTGTCGATGTTTACGTAGCTTGGTTGTGGGTTCTGAGCCTAGAAATAAGAAAGTCAGGTTAAAAATATTGTATTTTAAAATATCATAAAAAAAATACTGAGTAGGTACTATAAGCGCCGGCAGTATAGCTCGAAGGTACAGGCAGGCGCGGTTGCAGCCTTCAATTTTGGGGGTGGCCAAGAAATTTTGGGGGGGGGTCACTAAGAAATTTGGGGGAAGAGGTGTCCCAAATTGGCTTGTTTCAACTTCCATCTACTCATGACTGATGGATTGGGGGGCGGAGGGGGGGGGGGGTCCTGTCCCCTGGGACCGCGCCTAGCTACAGGTGCAGCTCATTCATATTTGCGGGTCTGTCAAGTCACATTACGCAACACAAATGCATTAAGCCTGACGTCACCGCCTATCGTTACCTTAACATGAAAACGCGTTTGTGTGAATAGTGTTAACGCGCGACCTGTCGCTGTCGTTGGACAGGTGTACATTGAAAAGGGTTCACGAGCTGCAGCAACCACTTTACTTCTGGTGCACTGGTCCACTTTACTAAAGGTGTAGTTACCGGCCAGACTTACATACGTCTGTGTGTAGATGTCAATAGGTTGCACCAACCACTCAATTTCTATATGTACTATGTATAACATCGATTTTTAGTGAGTTTCTTTGAAAGCGCTAATCTCGGGAAATATTGGTTCGAAATGAAAAAAAATTTTTTCTGTTGGATAAGCTATTTACCATCATTCTGTCATGTAACGCGGGTAAACGCGGGCACATCTAATATAAAAAAACTGCAAAATTTAAGCACCTGTGCGGCTGGCTCCTGTTGCAAGGACGCGGCCTGAGGGTCCAGGCCGATGGGTATGGAGAACTGGAAAGGCCCTGGATCCTCGTCGCCGTAGTCGTACTGCACATCCCCGTTGTTCGGCGCCGGAGTGAACAACCCATTCAGTTGGTCGAGGAAGGTGCTCACGTGTTCAGCTTTGTCGACTGTTATAACCTAGAATGTGGGATTTCATTTGTGACTAAATTGTGTAAATTGTATTTTTACTTTAATTTTTTTAAAGCAGTGATGGCCTAGGGGGTAAAAATATAGTCCATGTAGCTTCGGGATCCTGATCGTAAGAGGCGACTAAAAGGGGGCTTCCGGGGCTACGGGCGGTGAGAGTGGGAGCTCGACCCGGCCAGCCAGCAGCCCTGGGGAAGGACGGCGGTGTGTGCGTGGCCGCATGCCGCCGTAAGCATCGGAAGGTGCAGGAGAGCACATCTGCTCTCCCAAAGACCCGTCCAGGTGGGCCCGTTCCAGGGCGTCGCGTATGGATGACACCGGTGCGTTCCTCAAGCGCAGAGGCAGGTCACCGAGGGGATTTTAGTGAGGTCAAATCCCACATAACCCGGTGTCCTCTCCCAAGGTGCTGGGTACCTTTTGAAGGTTCCCATCTCCCCGATACAAAAATAAGAAAATAAAAATATATCTATGCGTAGTTATACAGTGAAAGAAAACAATGAAAACGCGCGATATTCCATGAACTGGTCAGTCAACTAGCACTTGATGAGTTGGTTAGTTCTTCAATTCTAAGACAAGATCCGCTTTCGCGTCCGCGTCAAGTATGACGAAATAGGGTTGAGAAAAAAGGTGTTAATTTTTATTATGAAACTAGTTGACCCGACAGGAGTAGTCCTGTCTTAACTATATAATAATATAATGTTATGTTAATTTTCCGCGCCAATTTTTTATTTTTTTCTTTCATAAGAACCTCCTGACAATAACAAATACAACAAAAAAAAGAAGCAGCCTATTGCAGTCTATTCACATCTACGCTGCTAATCCGTTCATACCTCGGGGTGAACCTCTGACAAATATCGCTGCTTCATGGTAGGGAAAGCGGTGCAATATTTCATTAGGATGTTTCCATCAAGGTACGCAACCACTCAAAATTTCTCAAGGCCTTGTTATTTCCACCAAGGCGCACTTGGCTAAATTATGGACTATAACGATACGATTTTAATGATAGCCCCACACTAGGTTTCTTTGTGTCGCGGGCACCATGGAAACATACAAAGACATGAACACAAACACTCAGACCTAGAACAGAAATTGAAGCTCATCATTAAAATTTCTGCTTTGCTGGCAATTGCACCCGGGATTTCGAGAGGAGGCCTATGCCCAACAACAGAACGTTAGTTACCTGCACGCATGCGTTCCGATCGAGGCGAGTGCCTTTCGGGCAGTTGAGTGGCGTGATGAAAAGGGATTTGGTGGTGATTCTCCTCGGCGGAGCGTTCTGGTTGCCGCTCTCGGGGCTCTGCAGCCAGGAGCGCCAGGCGAGCTCGGCGGCCTTGCGGTCGAGCGTGCGGGGCGGCGCGCGGGTGGTCGCCACCGGCCCGGGCTCCTGCCCCTCGGCCTCCGCCTCCGCCGCCACCAGTGCACACGACACCAGTAGTAACGCGAGCCACGTGAGCCGCATTGCAGATAGCTGGAACATAAGTATGAAAATTAATAAATAACGCTTTCACTTTTCACTAGGATTGGGGTAACGTGAGTGCCATGGACATTTAAATTCATCATTATCATAACTCAAGAAGTCCTAGCCGTTTTTTTTGTATCGGGAGGGGGGGGGGGAGAGGGAGAACCTTCAAATGGTACCTGGCACCTTGGGAGAGGATGCCGGGATATGTGGGATTTGACCACACTAAAACCCCCTCAGTGGCGTGCCTCTGCGCTTGGGGAGGACTCCGGGATTCCAGTGGAACGCACCGGTGACCTCCACGCGCGGCACCCAGAATGGGCCCATCTTTGGGAGAGCAGATATACTTTCGTGTACCTTCACACAGCTTCGCACACCACGTTCTTTCCCGCGTTATTTATATTCATATGCCTTTACATGCAGACTGCAGTTGAAGTGTCTGCAGTGAAGCAACTCTGTTGTGTTTCAGTGGGAAGTTGCGGTTAAGACGACATGAGATGAGATCTCCAGCAGAATAGCAGAGTAAAAGGCTGCAAAAACTACTTAGCACTATGTTTTCTGCATGCGTCTACGTTCATTTTCTAAAGGCGAGGCTGGAAAAACAGACTTAAAAGGTAATTTTCTGAGGACCAGAGGGCCTAACTCTGTACGCATCTACCTTATATCATCTTGTATTTTCGGGAATTATTTTTGGCATAACCAGATCGTTTTTATAATAAAAAAAATATTTATTATTAGCGTAGTCATTGATGACAAGATACTGAAATAATAATAGGTATATAATTGAGTATTGTAATTTAGTATTCAGTCTTATCCAAAAATGAGGCCCGAAAATTAACGAAGTTTCGGACACGGGCTTACAGAGTAGGTTCTCGAGGATGCATAAGAGTATGTCAACACTGCGCTTAAAAGAAATATAAGTGGCGAAATATTCGTATATACGAATTTAACAAGTGTAAACTGAAAATGAGATTATTATTTCTTTCGAATTTCTTATTCGAACACTTATACACGTGGTAAGCAAGGATAAGGACAGATAAACAGGCATATAAATCGTATGTAATGGCTGGTAATTCAAGGTGATAGGGATAGGTGTCGAGCGATCCAGAAGAAGCATGTCAACTGGATCAAGGTGCGGCCTTATCCATTAGCGCAATACTCGGGCATACATCGGAATCTCAATTGTAGCGGTTCATCCGTTGCGACAACATCGACTTTGTTTCCGGAACGTATTTGAACTTGAGTTGATAATGATGGAAACAGGCAATTCCAAAAAACTTATGGCTGATCTTTTGTTACAAGTTGGCACTATACGAAGTTCTTCCAATCTTCATTTAGATAGTAGGCGATTTCTGACGAGCCTTGGGCTACTCTGTTTAAAAAAATGGTTGTCCGTAAAGTCGGTTTACGGATGAGATTAACGTGACAACGTCATATAAAAACAATGAAAACTTCATTAAATTTTCACTTCGCTTTATAAACAGTTGAAGAACGGCGCAAGCCGAACGATCAAGCACAATTACGGAGTGTAGTACCTCTGTACTGCTATTGCTTTTGCATGTTGATCTACTACTCCGCGATTTTGGTGGATTGTATTAAAGATCTTATGTCGCGAATTTATTGTAAACAGAAGGCAATGGATTGGGTCTCATCTAATTTAGAGTATTAACCTACTTAAGATGATATAGGTATCTTATATCAAGATAATTATGCTTTCTGTTAATTACGACTAGAATAATAAAAATTGTTATATTTATACCTATAAATTTTTCCATTGGTTTTTTACGAGGTGAAAGCACTTCGTTTTTCGTTTTCATTCGTACCACGCGATCATTTCCGTTGCTTCTTCATGAGATTAATAACTTATAGGCGCAAATCTCTTATATTAAGGAAATCAAAACTCGTGCCACGATCTGAATACATATCACAAAAAGTCGACCTTGAGCCCTTTATCACGAGAAAGTGAAAGCAGTTAATGATGAACCACACATAAGTTATCTTTTTCACCTTCACTTTTTCACTTTAGCTGTTAACAGTAATCTCAATTTTGAGTAGGAGTTAATTATAAACTTGTCACGAATGTAGTAGAGTTGTTGACATATAAAGGGCCGTCCAAATTGAACCGCACGTGCAGCGACAGAAATTAAATGTGATACGCTTATAACAATTTCAAGGCGATTTACTTCAATATATTTATTGGATTTTTAGTAAAGGTTTCAACTCATTTATACAGTCAGTAGTTATCAACTAGTGTGTTCGCAGAATACTCGCGTTAGAAAGGATCAAACAGGTACATTGGGAATCATTGGGAAATGTAACTCTCCAGCCTCTTGGCTATCTCCTCGCACAAAATAATAACATAAGAACATTCCATTCCATCTGATGTAAAAGAAGGACTAACAAACACACTTTTGCATTCACAAATTAAATACTCAGACGCTCATCGATATAAATATGATCAATGCTGACGACTGAAAAGTAAAGAACGCATATTATCCGTATTATTTGGTCTTTTACAAATACTACAATTACTGTTTCATCAGTTCACATCAGATATATGTTATTACTATAAGTACCTATAATATTTTTTACGGGGCCTTTTTGATATCACCTGCTGCGTTTGTTCAGTTTGAGATAGACATGAAAAGCAATTTACTCTGGCAAATATTTTTTGCCCTTATTTTGACTATCGCTTATAACGTTATCTCAGGTTTTTTCTATTACGATTTAAATTTTAAATGACGTCTATCTGCATGTGGCTCCAAAGTTTTGCGACTATCTTACATAAGTGGATTCAAGTGCTAGATATGAACGAACTTTTCCTTCCTATCCTTTTAAGTGCAATGGTTATGAAAAAAAAATGTGTCATGTTTTTTCTTTTAGTCGTAGTTCGAAGGTGTATTTTCTATATCTAACAGGATCTAACGTTTTATACCCGAATTGCTTATTAAAACCTCAGAAGACTTTCGGCCAATACTCGTGTATACGTAACAGTTGCGTTCGCAGCCTCCAATTGGGGGAAGGGGGAGGGGTTTGGAGGGGTCGCCAAGAAATGGGGGGGGGTACTAAATTTGGGGAGAAGAGGTGTCCAAAATTGGCATGTTGCAACTTTAAATAAACTTATTGTTTTAGTTAACCATATTTTAGGCAAGAAATAGGTCAAAAGACCGTCGCTGCACTGCACATCCTTACTACGTAACCTACCTATCTTCATGAAACTTTAAAATTAACTTTCAACTTTTAATACATTAAAGTTTGTGTAGTGGTGACAAATTTTTACACGCTTTATATGCAATATTACAAGTAGACCTATTCTTACTATATTATAAAGTTTTAGACGTTAAGTAAATTAATCTTTGTAGAATTATTTAGAACATAAGACTGCGAGGGACACCGGCGATGTACGAGATCAGCTCCATACGTATTTACGAGATGTCAATAACACACTATGCGAAAGTGTATACCTATTGTGCTTGAGCATTTGTATTTTAAGCACAATTTAATTTCATCGGCTATCGTTTGAAGTTTCAGCTTTCTTGCTTTGAAGTTTTAACAAATAACAATATACGGTTACGCCAATAAGCGCGCGAGCCCGTGAATCGTTTAAGCTACTAGTTACACGTCGTAGCTATGGCCTGGATCAACACGGTTGGGAATGACATCAATAAATATATTGTCATTTCCTTGACCCTCGAAGCGTTCGCAGATGGGCTACTGTACTCGAGTCAATATTTGGTGCGCAAAACAAGGGCATTGGCTATTGACCCCGTCGCGATCTATCGGCGGCATCTGGCAATGATCTCGCACCAGGCGCCGTCGTATGCGCACGCGGAAGCTCCTCTCGATCTGACCGTGTTTCAATGGGTTCTTGATTGAAACACTTGTTTATCGGCACCGCGCCTTATTCGAGCGTGAAAAGGATTAGAAAGTGTGAAGGGATTATTCAGCCTTCATGAATGCCCTTTGTAACTATGATTAACATTCAAGTATATTAATTAAATTCCATGTTCGAGAGACGAGACAGCGTCTGACCTAATGAAATCATTCAGTTTACGTAAAACACACTCATGTCGGGTTTTCCGTTTGAATATTATTATCTGTGCGCACCAAATCCTCGAATATTGAACCCTACCTTGACACGTATGCGAGAGAGAGACGAAGTCGCGGAACAGAAGAGCCAGCACAGGGTTGCACACAAATAACTTTCCAGTCCGAACTCGATCGAGTGCTTCTCAGAATATTCGGCATGAATTGGAAGCATAAAAGGCAAAAATACGAAGGCAAAGGTGCAGGTAATGGCGGTCAAGTTAACTAATGGGCGCGCGTTAGCATGCCTATTTCTACTAACAAAGCCGACGTTATCCTCAATGCGTTCTAACGTGCTCATTAAGATATGTGTCTGCTTCCTTTAATTAATACGAATGCGTGAATCAACGACATTGAGCAAGTAGGGAATGCACAGTCCTAACTTTCTACAGTCACGCTTGGTGAAGCAGACAACCGCTACCCTGGCTGACTGAGATAGGATACCATTAATGAACGAATAAATGCGTCGGATTTGAATGGCTGTTTTCGTATATATCGCAGAAACTGGAAGGGACAGTTTTTTTGTTACCAATATGCCATGAACATGGTCACAGTATTAGTGAATAGAGACTACTGAAAGCTGCTCTTAAAAGTATAATTTTGCAAGAAAAGATAAATTTAACAAGGATTGGAAGTAAATATCTTCAAAAGGAGAAGGCTGTAAAAATCTCTACTCATAGCACCATAACCACTTTTTTTATAGTGATTTGTAAAATAGGTAGTAAAACATAATTTCACATCGCATTGGCAGATGTTATCACGATTTTTCGACGAAAACCTGTTCAAGGGGCTTAAAATTGTGATCACATAGAGCTTGTTAAGTTTGTAAAAACCATTAAAATCTATTTGGTAGCAATTATAGGTTTTGTAAAATACTAAAGTTTAATTTGACAGCACATTGGCACAAAACCTGATCATTTTTCGGCTAAAACCTGTTTATGGATTAAAGAGGCTTTAACGTGTGACCGAGACTATTACATTCGTCAAAACCAATAAAGTGTATTGTATGGTAATGACCATCGATAGTCGAGAAAGTGTTGGTAGCGTGGCCGCTAACTGGACAAGCACGATGTCGGCCAAATTTGCATATTAGGTAACCGCTTGTTGAAACTCCTGAGACAGGATATTGATATGAGCTTCTCGTCCGATCAAAAATGCCCCTTGACAAATAAAAATCAAAAGTTCGACTAATTTTAGAGCTGCTTTACGTAATTTTGAATATTTTAAACATGCTACGTTTAAATGTTTTCAACGTTTCTTTGGTTTAATTGACTAAAAATATATGGTATAATAATGTGACTCGGCTTCCTAAAAATCTGCATTATAGGAGCTAATGTACACTGTTAATAAGAGATTGTGCTTTAACTAGGTAAGTAAAACAAAAAATATACAGTATTCTGTCTTAAGATATATTGTTGATATACATTAAAATAACATAATACAAAGAACGGTGTATAAATAGTTTGTAACAAAAAAACTTAAAATTAGTGATGCAACGGAAGTGTCTTAGCGGAACCAGAAACGGAAACAGATGTCTAAAGTAAATTTTAGCAGAAACGGAAACGGAAACGGATGCAGAAACGGAAGTGTAAATAATATGGAAAAAAAACAAATTTACAATTATAATTATTATTAAGTATCAAATACACCAAATCTAGATTAGAAATAGATATATTAGAAATCTATTATAGAAAACAATATTGCAACTTTGCAACTGAACATTTTATTAATATTCAAAATTTAGTAGTGGCAAGTTATATTTTATAAAAAGTATGTAATTTGGCCGCTTTTGCACCTAACAATCGGTGTTCTTTGTATATAAGACCAGCTCCGCTAAATAATTGTTCACTGGCGACGCTGCTGGGGGGTACTGACAAATATTGGTGCACTAATGGCAAAAGATTACGTTATTTGTGTGAATTTAATTTCCAACACACAAGAGAATCTTCATTTAAAGGTCTTTTCTTTTTTTTTGTTACACACATGACACAAAAGTATTGACACAAACAGCAGCAGAAAATATTACGCGCTTACATTCACAAAAAAGTACGTAAACAAACAAATGTGACAAGTGCCTGCGCAGCTCGCTGGCTGACCCCTCCCCCGCGCGTTCAACCGTCCAGCGACTCGCACGCCTCGTGCCGCGCATGCGTAACTCTCAGCCGTCGGTTGTAAACTTCCGTTTAAATCTCCGTTATAAAAGTTGCGGAAACAGAAGCAGAAACGGATATCGAAAATCGCGCGGAACTTCCGCACTTGCGGAAACAGAAACAGAGATCCGTTGCATCACTACTTAAAATGGCTCAAACAGCTAAGTAGATTGCCCTCGGAATTATAATATGAAGAATGAAGATATAAATAAACAAAGTTTGCAACTCTACGCATTGAAGAAATTACACGAGAAGTTCGGCACTAAACAGCTAATAAATAAGGCGAATACCATTTCCGCAGAAGCTTTGACGGCCAGCTAAACTATAAAACATTTAGGTTTATGGCAGCGTTTTAGCAAAGCCATTCAATTCTAAAATTATATTTCAGGTGTTGCCAAGGTAAGAGAGAAGTAACGGTGTTTGCAGATAGTTTGATAACGTTGCGTGAATTGTGGAAATGCGTGTGGGCATGGGTATGGTTGGTTTAAGCAGGACACCTGCTCCTCGCGTCGTTTCTTCAATGCTGAGGGTCGTGACCTCTGGTCTAGGGTGTGGCGATTGTGTTAGTTGGGACAGCTTCGTAGATCTGGGTACCAAGTGAGGTGCGGATCTGATCAGACCAACGTGTCGGGCTGCGACCGTGCGGTCTATTTTCTTCGATCTTGCCAGTGACCATGAGTATTTCCAGATTTTAAGGATTTTTCGTGCGATGTAACCGAAGTATTCGAGGGTACGGCGAAGACAGGCGGATGACAGCCTAGTCTAATCAAGGACAGGTGACCTGTTAATCTATATCTGCACAATTATTATAACAAAGATGTTATGACCAATATACCTTGTACTGGTCATAACATAACATATTTATTAATGTTATAATTATCTGTATAAATTCAAAATTCATTTTTTGAACACAAATATCCTCTTTGTGAACGAACGTGAGCGAACTTCTAGATGCCCTTATGGGTGTTGCCAAGAGCCGGAGGAAAAACTCTCAAAATGATTTTCTAAGCAGAATACTTTTAATAAAAGAATTATGAAAAGTTACTTACTACTAAGAGGCACCTTTGACCTTTTTCAACTTTACAATATTGACCAAAGAGGATGATTGCCTGCTATGTATATGAACAGAAAACTATGGTAGGCCACGTCAGAAAGCTTCCGTACTATACGAATGATACACTAGTGCATCTGGAGTGCGCTTTCTTTACCAGTTCACACAGTTTTTTTGTTCTGCGGTTTGCACTGCGTGTCTTGATCGTGAAGACAGTTGTCGCGGCCGCTACTGCGAAAGTACTGTGTTTTTATTCCTTTTTAGAAAAGAACACAATGTAATGTAAATTCTGTTCTGTTGTGATGAGATTATTACGCAAGAATATATTTACAATGTTAGTTACCATACTCTTCGGAAACTTTTTATGAAATTTTATATGCATATTCAGTAGGTCTGAGAATCGGCTACTATCTATTTTTCATACCCCTAAGTGATAAGGGTGGCCCACCAAAACATTTCTACGGGGTACCACAGATTACTAAATAGTTACGCGGTACGGAGTTCGCGGGGTCAGCTAGTATTATACCTATAATTATGAATGATGATTATTTAAGTGCGAAATAACTGTAGAATTTTTGTTTTTATATTGTTGTAATCATCTTTCGGAACGTACAAAGAAATATAAATATGTTTTTTCACTATCTATATCTATATAAGTGAAAATTAAAGAAATTACGTACAATTCGGGTAACTTTGAACATTTTTTACATTATTTTTATTATTAAAACTGATTTCAATTTATGACACCTTTATTTTATTGAATGAATAGTGTCCTTTGGAGTTGGTTTTTATTTCTAACAAAATAAATTTACAGACGAAACAACAGAACTACCCATAATTTCCCCTAAAACTCGAATTTTAATTTATCATGAATTTTGGGTAACTTTGAATAATTTTTTTAGAATGTAAAAACCTTAATATTTTAAGTTTTAGGTAATATAAAAAGAAGGTATTATTAAATTTAAAAACCTAATCTATAAAAATGCGTACAAAATTAACAAATAGCTTGGTTTTGCCATATGAATCAAAGTGGACTAGTTTACGATTCCAAATCAGAGCTCAAAAACTTCCAGCAACTTCACCACGGAAAAGGCGGGAATTTTCAGAATTATGGCACAACAGTTTATTTTTTTAACTTTCATTTGGTACAAAACATTTTGGTAATCCATTATATACAGTTAGGTACTATATTGAAACATCAAAAAGTTTCGATGTAATAAATTGTTAAATCTTTTTTCCAACTTTGTTCAAAGTTAAACGTCAATTCAAAGTTACCCAAAATGACTGTAAGATAGGTAATATTTATAGACACTATCTTGTTTTCCCTAAGGTATGTATTCAATTCAAAGTTACCCAAAATGACTGTAAGATAGGTAATATTTATAGACACTATCTTGTTTTCCCTAAGGTATGTATTTTGATGTTTTGTTGAAACAATTATTAATTTTTTTTCGCTCAACGGTAATCATTTTTTGTTTATTTACTCACCAATCATGCGAAACCAAGTCATACGTTCTTGTTTATGTTCACGCGTATAGTATGAATGATATGCCACGCGCGGACGATAAGTACTCGTATATGTAAAAAAAACATTTGAATTGGAATATGACGACCCAATGGAGGGGTCCCGGGTTCGATCCCGGCGAAACAGAAATTTGAATGTTGAGTTTAAATTTCTGTTCTCGGTCTGGGTGTTTGTTTTCCTGTCTTTGTATGTGTCCATGGTACCCACGACACAGGGTATTAATTACCTTACTGTGCGGCTATGAGTGTGAGTAATGTTTATGAGCGTGTGTAACGTTTATTCGAATAATATTTTTGAAAATATCCGATATTCTACCAGGAAGGCTTTACCAGAAAATTTCCGTGAGACAAACGATACACTCGTTTAAATCCTAGCCTCGAGCGTGCTTTCTTTACTAATTCACACACTTCTGTGGTTCTGTGGTTTACACGGTGCCTAGATCGTGAGGTCGCTACTACCTTTTTTCTTTCCTTTTCCAATAGAACACATTGTAATGATAATTTTGTTTTGTCGTAATGAGACGTTACGCAATTCACAATGCCAGGTTTGGCTGTTTCTTGTTTGTTCTCTTTTGTTCCTTATTAATACAATTACAATAACACGTTACATATTATACGTATCTTGTACCATGAATTTATTTTCATGCCTCTACAATATTTGCTTGAAATATAAGAAGGTACGAAGTACCTACATCTTATTTTTTTTGTAAGATATGGATAAGAAAATTTCAGTGTCTCGTAAAACTATAAGAGGTCCCGTACTGTATTGTTTTTAGGGTAGATATAAAAGTTTATATTTATGAAAACCGTAAAAAATGACGTAGAGACAAGACAAGACAAGACGGTCAAGTTAATATGACACCTGGGAGGCTTCTCTTTACGCCCGTATCCGAAACTTCGTGAATTTTCCGGCCTCATTCTTGAGAAAGGCTGACGAAATTCTCGTAGGAATATTATTAATTCAGTGGTTGATGTTATCAATGACAACGCTAATCTTATAAATTAATGAAAAAAAAATCTGTTTAAATATGCCAAAAATGTTTTCGATAATCTTATGGACGGATGCATACAGAATAGTCTACGTGTCATGTTAACTTGACCGTACTTTCCTTTCGAGTATGATATACTTATGAAGAACATGATACGAGTACAAAGTAGGTAGGTAACTTCTTTTCTATGGAAGAAAATGACTTGTAGTCAAATTATTACAAAAAGACAAAAAGCGGTATTTTTTTAAGCGTCGAAGAACCTTCAATTGTAATGGATCCGCTTTTTCTTAAATTTTCTGAGCTTTTAAGTACTCTGGATTTTTAAATGGGTGGCTAGCTGGAAGTATTTTTTTTTTGTTTTCGAGGGCCACCAATTGGTTTGTTTATTCTTTTCAATTTATATAAGGTTATTGTTATTGGGACAATTTAAATTATGTGAATATGTTAACATGCTCTTGCTTATGTGTTGTACATACATATATACAACACATAAGCATTAATATGTACATAAATGCAACAATCGATTTCTTTAATATTATTACGTTTATCACCTTGATCAGGGATAATTTCATAGTAGTTTTATCCTTAATTTATGAATTTTACTGGATTTCTGCCAATCTGTTATTTCCTATATCAGGTAAATCCTTGAAGTAATGTTTTGCAACCGATTTACCCTAAATCATAGTAAGAATGATCTAATAATAATATTTTTTGGCTTATTTGTCTGTCTCTGTGATCTGGCTAATGCTTTAAATGCCTAAAACGTGACTTTTCTGGCACCTATCGGATATTATAAGGAGTAACTTAGGCTACTCTGATTTGATCCAAGAAAAGTTATACGGGTTCCACGGAAAAATAAAAGACCTTTAAAATATTTAAGTATATTCACTTTATAGTGTTTTCCTAAGACGGGTAAGAAAGAAAGAAAAAATATTTATTTCATGTTAGGAATACAAAATATTCGCCATTTATTCCCGGTCATCGCCTATAGGTGCCCGTTTGGGCTAGGTGTCTAGAGCTGAGAGAAAAAAGGCGGTGGAAATAAACTCCCAGCAGCACTCTTTTAAAATAAAGTACATTATATATTTGAGATAACAGAATGGTTATGGGTCTATAATGGGCACACTTGATAGGTGATCGTGTGAGACACTATAAAACCGAGTAACCGCGGGGATCCTCTAGTTATCAATAAAACAGTGAATTTGTATTCGTTTGTCACTCCCGTGGATAAGTGTGCCGGTGATGGTTGAGAGCGGCCGACCCACTGACAGAGTGAACATTCGGCGCGACATTTCACTATCATTACTACATCTCACTTGATTCTAAGAGTTGTGGATTTACTATGAAAATATTCTAAACGGCGAAAGTGTTGTTTAAATATGATGAATCACTATTATTGCGCTAACTGTTACTTTTATTTCGTTCATTATCTTACCCGTAATTTTTATTTTAACTATTAACCGATAAGCTTCTTGTATCTAGTATCTATTTAATCTACTTTTGTGCACGTAATGAGCAATAAAGTAACCGTTGCTTTGGGGCCATCCATACTTTTTAACCCCCGGGGAAGGAGTTAAAAAGTCTCGATTTTCGTGTGACGTTACACACGTAACATTTAAGGTACTGCCCCCTCCCTAGTGTGACGTCACACATTTAGATATTTTTTTAGATCGAGATATTATTGATTTAGAACAGCAGTTCCGCGTCTTGAAATTATTAATAATTATTTACAAAAAGATAAAAAAGCTAAGCCAACGTACGATTAATAAAAAATATATTTAATCAAGAATTCATACGCAATCAATTTAAGTCTACGGACTTTTAATACTTAGGGCCTCGTCCACCATCTCCAAGTAAAGTGTTGATTAGTTACGTCCCAAGTTAAGTTAAAAGCAAGTAAAAGTGAGTACCTACTATGAGTACGGGTCAGTTTATCATATGATTAGTGCTACTCGAATATGTAATATTACAACTAGCAACAGCAACACTATTATTTTGAGATACTTTAAACGTGCTGTCTATTTTTACTTGACAAATGGGTCGCATCAATCACGAAAAACAAAAGCGAATGTTCTCAATCAGTGAAGTGCGTAGTACGTCGCGGCGTCGCCGATACGCTTGCATGGAAGACAGTGCCGACAAAGTGTGTTTATTTATAAAAAGAGCCCATTCATCTCCCTTTAAATTTCCACTCCCTCAATTTAAGACGCGATGCGACAGTTTATTATTACCACCCGATTCAAGTCTTCGTGCGTCGGTCCAGTCGGTTTTGTTTGCTCATTTAGCTGAGTTATCTGGACACTAGTTTACTTTGCGTCCTACATTGTTCAATGTTATAGCAAGTGACGTTGAAGGGCAGGTGGCAGTATCTAAATCCTTGGACTTTTGATAAGCAACACAATTAATTTTGTAACAGACTCAACAATTTCTGGTAAACAGAAAATCGGTAAAGGGTTTATTTCGAGAGCGCGCTTCATTAACAGTTCGATTACAATTTAATTTGGAATTGTTTGTACTCACTGAGGAGTGATTGCACGGCGTTTAGAAAGTTATTTGCTCGTGGTTTTGGTGAAGACCCTCTTAGGGGACAGATTTCGCTGGTGAATAATCGATTGCAAATATATCACGCTTCGTCTCATGGCCGTCGCCGCTACTTGCGATGAATATGCAGACACCGTCAGGCCTTTAAAGGTTACCTGAATCTGTTGTTGTAGGACTCGTTTTAGTAATGGACGTGATAATCCCTTCGTTAAAGACAGTGTTCTTAAACCACCTTTAAATCTTAATACTTCACGATAAAACTTCGACACCCAATAACAAATGGTTTCGCTCACGTTGTGCATATCGACGTTTTTCTTCTAGATAGTGCTATAAAAACATTGATATATATTTTAGTGCCTCCGGTAATGTCAAATCTGTAAAGTAAATAGATTTTTAATGATCATTGCAAAATTTGCAAATTGCAATATTGAGTTTTGCGATAATAATATATGTACATAGTAACAGGATGCTTTCTTTGCGCTGATTTGTCATTATTCGTTCTTTTTTAATTCTTTATATAAAAAATTAGTCAGTTTGAGCATAATGCTGACATACAATTATTAAAATATATTTATTAGTATTCTCATCCTAACGGGATTAGCATTGTTACCGTTAAAATAACGTATATTAACGACTAAAAGAAAACTTTCGACATAAAATTCTTTATTTATGGAATATTTAAACAGATTACGCAGCTGAAATGTTGTTCATCGTGGCGAAGGTCCTTAATCTGAAAGGATTATTTTCAAACGCATTACGCGTCGTTTGAGGACTCCTTTAAATTATGTCAATAGCTTCAATTATTTCAAAGCTTACAAGATTCCTTCCATTTTGTTATAGTATTTAAAATCTCTTGATATTAATATTATATACTTACATCCTTAAATGATACTTACTTTCCTAAAAATATTTCTTGAATAACGTTTAACGATACTCGTATCATTTATGTACTGGCCCATCCCATCCACCAGTTTTTGACTTAAATTATGAATCACGATGTCACCATTAAGGGTTGTAAATGTTAATTTTACTATAATTATATCATTTTCTAGTGCTGTCTTTTAAAAACAAAAGTCGTTGAATTCAGATTCTAGGGCTGCAATTACCAGAAGTTTCAAATCAAAGTTCATACTTTCTGGCTTCTCTACGAGTATTAAATCATGCGTCTTTTTCAGAGCACCTACGTGACAATGTTTGCGGAAATAGAAACAAGTAGTCCTTTTATGAGAAGTATAGTTTTTTATCTGTACGCTTGATCCATTTACGGAGCGTTTGCACTTGCAAGAAAGCACATCGGGTTTTTTTAATAAGATTAAGATTGCGCAATGAAGATCATTAATGTATTCTTATAAATTGATATGTCTATTATTAACATTGTACTATGATCCATTGTAAACAAATATATGCGTTAGTACTTAATTGACTTGAATCAGCTGTGATTACGAATTGGTAAGATCATAGCAGTTGCTCAGTCAACAAATATTGCAAACAAAATATAATTATTTTATTTGTAATTCAATATCTCTGGTTTTATTTTGCGCGTATCTTAAGTACACGTGTCCGCGCCGCACTTGAGACGTCACTGTTGGTATTACCAGATGTTCCAATTTTTATTCTATTTTTATATGTAAGTACTGTTTTCTGTCTTGAATGGAGTTGTTGCGAAGCAATTGAAAGTGTTTCAATCTGATACGATACTATTATATTTGTCATTATCGCTAAAGGATGAAGAAGAAACTATTTTGCAATTTACATTATGTGCATACATGCGAACGAGATAAAAAAATTAGTTCAATTCAGATCGAATTGAACTAAATTTTTACACACAATTTTTACAGTGTCGATACACTGTCCCAAGTTTCTTTACACACGTACGTCTTGTTACTTATGAAATCAGAAATCGGAAGAGGCGATTCTAAACTACATTAATTTTACAGCGATGAAGTAGTGAATCAGTTATGTTTAGTTTCTGATGTTTTTTCGGTTTGTCTTAATTCTTATGCAGTTGATACTACACACATGATCGCAAATGCACCTTCTCAACGAAACACAGACATAAAAGACTTTTTGGCAGATATCTGAACTTCCAACCCAGCTTGTAAATTGATAAAAGCTCCAGTTTCTGGCGACACTATTGCCTTGAGAGCGGACGTCGACTGAAGCTTACCTTGTAAGGAGTCGCGTCGTCAAGCGCCGCTCACGTTATAACATAACCTTTTTAATATATTATTATAAAATCGGGAGGCGTTTTTTAAAGTATGAATGTAGATAACTTCAAAATGTCTCTTTTTTTACAAAAGACTATCAGGCCAGCTCAAGGTAAGGGGGGTAGCTAAAACAGATGTCATGGACATCATGAACCCTTTAACATGATACATTTTTGTCTACAGTTGCGCTGCTGTTATTGGGCAGTAAAAAAGAACTGTGCTGGCACCTGGCAACACTATTTATCTTTATTGCGAAGGTCAAATTCATTCTTTTTGACAGGAAACTAAAAGCGGTTTTTATTTTGCGGGTTTGTATCATTTGTATGAGCTTGTAATTTATTTTATTTTTTTATATGTTTTTGCGTTATATTGGAGAAAGTTAACTGTAGTGCCAGTGTATTATGAAATGGAATTACAGAACAAAAAAAAGGTGACCTACAGTTGTACGTATAGTAGTCAAGCCACATTAGCTACTTTTAGAATCGGTTATTGGCGATTTTGCATCGATGCTGCATCGCGTTTTGGCAACTTGAACGCGGCTTCGGAAACGCTCGTTCGTTTTAGCGACTTCAAGGATGGTACATCGCGATTTCGTTAATACCTAAACTTGAACGCGGTGGCAGATTTACGCGTTTTAGCGTTTTCAAGTGTGGACGGTGCAGCGTTCGGTTGCTTCGTTTAGCTTCTAAAAAGCTAACTAAATCGCCGACCGCCCATGCTAAAAGAAGCTATTGTGGCTAGCCATTTTTTTTATGGACATTTCGCACAACACTATCTGATTCCAAACTAAGCAGAGCTTGTACTATGGTAATCAGAAAGCTGATAAACATACTTATATAATTCTAAATCCATACTTAAATAGATAATTAACACCCAGACACAGAACAAATAGTCATGTTCATCACACAAATATTTGTCCTGGGTGGGAATCGAACCCACGACCTCACGTTTCGCAGTCGGCTCATCACCCACTACGCCACGGAGGCTGTCAATAGTTAGTATATTGTAGAAACAATTAAGCTTACCTTGTGGAGAGACGCGCCTCGTCGTGCGCCGCTCACATTATAACGGGCGTCTGCGCTCGCCCACTCTGCAACAAGGAAACGAATGTTGATTAGTGATTCTTATGCAATTATACGGGTAATCACAACTGCCTATTAACGGTTGTCACATCAACATGAGGTATTTAAACTTCATCTTAATTGCCCATTGGGCAGCCCCACATCAAAACAAAATCAGCGAAATATGTAATCTTAATTGCCCATTGGGCAGCCCCACATCAAAACAAAATCAGCGAAATATGTAATGTTCAATGAAGGAAGGGGGCCAAATTCGTAGATCCGTAGTTATTAGAACCGTAGATCTTTACTTTAATTTGGTAACTAAGTCCAAAGTGGATGCACAATGGCTTAGGACAGTAAGATTCTCTTATCTTCGTTGTAATCCGTAGTCAGTGTTACTTCTTGGTTACTTCACTTGACAAAACTTGTTAATTTTTAAAGTCAAGTTTTTTCGTCAACTCTTTATTCGGCGATGCGTGTGTCCTCTACTAATAGTAGTTCATCATAACAATTTGACTGATGTCTTTCACGTAAACAAAAAAAAAAAAAATCTCAAGAGACATGAACGGCCGGCAGCTATAGCTCGCGCGTGCCTAGACTGAAGTTTTGAGATAAATCACATCGAATATTTAAACTGGTCGAACGACTCGCAAAGTTCCTGTCCCAGAGACATGGTTCGTGGTCGCTTTCTAGCAATATCTGCGTGATTTGTGCGCAGTGTGTGCCGCGCAACATTTTAAGTGCACTGCAAGTCTGCAATGTCCGCGAAACTTCCAAAACACTTTGTATACAACAGCCACACTTGGTCGGCGCACTTGGCCAGCATGGTGGACTATGGTCTACATACCTCTCATTTCCGACTAATTCCGACCTGAGCCAAGCAGTAGAACATAAGCAGGGTTGAAAGAAAAATGGAATTTCTTCCCGGCAAAAAAATGGGTGCACACCGGCTGCACCCATTACTTCCCCGGACGAGTCATGCAAGTTCTAGCGCCTGTACTAACTACTAGAAACAAGTTTTTATGACCGACAGAAACATAAGAATCATTATAAGTATTTAAATATATTGGCCGCAACCCTTTTTGCGTCCCACTGCTGGGCACGGGTCTCTACTCTCTCCCCATTATTGGGGAGGCCTGGAGCTTACTCCACCACGCTGCTCCAATGCGGGTTGGTGGAGAAATATATTGAGATGTGCAAATTGTCACAATGGCGCGTTGACACAAAAATCGCTAGAAATGGACCTAGTTACCAGCTCAGCCGCGACTATGGCTATCATTTTACTTTCCGAAATCTATCTCTGCTCTACTTCAATAATCTGCTAGTGCTCATTCTTAATTAATGTTCGTAATTAAAGATGCGAAACTAAATAGCTGAATGTTTTAAACATGAAGAGATGTTGTTTTTGTTGTTCAAAGCAGGTCATCTAAACGCAGAACTTTTTTAAGAACTATTATGGTATGGCCCGCGCTGCCACCCACTTCTGACGTGAAGTAAGGCCATTCATTTGTTAGTCGGTAGAAATATGCTCCGGAGAACAACTGTATACGACCTCAGGCAAGTAGGCTTGCTTGAACACTTAACATGGCCTGATGTATATCAGTGCCATCAGTGGTGAGATGATGAAGTTTTGGGGAGATGACAAAGAATACTGCTGAAACGGGGAACTATACTTTATTTTATGTCGCTTCAATATGAGATACGTGCCGATTTTACGTAAGTGCGTTTGCAAATACAATTAACAACGATGTATAGCGATTCTAGATGAGCTCTTAAGCGATTCAGGGCACGTATGGGTACTTAAGACTTCAGGTGTGTTTACTCTGATATATGGGCTAATAGATAAAAAACCAAGATTTTCTACGTAATACTCGTATAATGTTAAGTAATATTTAAAAAATAAAGTCAGAGACTCTTAGGCTGCCTATTTTTCTTACGCTTACCATACGCAAACCATACGCACGTACACGATCTTATTCCAAAGTTTTCATACTAGAAACGGTGTATCTTTGTCCTGCCAACGCGTCAATAAAAGCACGTGTAGAGGCGCGTATCGGCGAGCATACACGCGCTACTTCCATTAACTAGCTTCTACGCGCATATAAAAAGCTGCTTTTATTTTTTAACTCTTTTTAAGGAGTAAAGACGCGTGCTTACATTATTAAGAGTGCATTAATTTATTATTACGCGAAGGTGCGTTTGCAAATACAAATAGGATGTTATAGCGATTTCTGATGAGCTGTTAAGTGATTCAGGGCACGTATGGGCACTTGAGACTAGGTCTGTTTACTGCGGTATATAGGACAATAGATAAACAAACAAACAACAAAACAACGTTACACACTCATAGTCCCACAGTAAGGTAATTTAGTACCTTGTATCGTGGGTACCATGGACATATACAAAGATAGGAACACAAACACCCAGACCGAGAACACAAATTCGTTCAAATTTCTGTTTCGCAGGAAATCGAACCCGGTACACTCGATTGGCAGTTCGGCATGGTAACCATTGCGCCACGCGGATCGTCACAATACAATTACGATGTTAAACTACCAACCACAAAGGTTTTTTTACGTAACATTTTCTTGTTACCTCACTGCGGCGGCGAAGAGAGGAGCGATATAGTTTTGACTGGCAGCCCAGTCAGTTTAGCTCAAAAATAGTAGTAACCTTACATTCTAATGAAATCCTGAAAAGTCCTCATTAATCCCGTGTGCGCAATTATACTATACGAGTATATGATATGAATACTGGGGTGGGTCACGTGGTATATTCAGCTCCCACAAAATTTATAAAACTATTGGATGTAATTTGACTAATTTACAAACTGTACCTTTGTGAGTAGTAAACTAACTAATAAATTAAGTTGATTTTGAGGCTACGGATATTAACTATACGGGAGGTGAGTGAACCATGGTGTCTCACCTAATAATATAAAATTCCTTAACACAGAAATTAGAAGCGTCCTGCAAGACTGACTATATTAACAATAACAATCGGTAAATAACAATTTTGGCCAGTTACAATAACACGTGTTTGCGATCATCCCACTTTGACATTAAACTTGAGTGGTTCTCTGCGATCAAATCTCGCGTTAAAATAGAATAGAATCAAAGAGCTGTCGAGCGATATTACAATGCACAAAGAATATCCCGAACAAAGAGATTAGCCGTCAGTTAGTGGACAAAGATAATGTCAATATTGGCTTGTATGAGCGTAAACAGCGGCTCCCGAGAAACCGAACCATCCGATGGCTCCACACAATCTTGCTGCGACTGTCATCTTTTATACTTTTTGATCTGTGTACCCATCATTTTTAATTGGTTTTTTTTAGAGTGGAGTAGCAGACGACCTCAGACAAGCAGGAAATGTGGTTTTAAGTGGTCGCTGCAGCCCATGGACATCTATCTACTCGCAAACTCAAACAAGCATAGGTAAATCTTGTCTGAGGTCGCATGCAGTTGAGCTGCTACTCCAGAGGCTGATGGAGGCTGATGGTCGCTTCATTTAAGTCTGGCCGGCAACTGCACCTTTCCTGGAACTGGAACAAAATAGAATTGATTCACACCAGAAGTGGGTGCATGGTAGTGATGGCGAACTACCATCCGGGCGAACCATTAAAGTTCTACCACATACAAAATCTACTAGATTTACTCATGTAATAAAATTTGGCGTTCAAATGTTTAAAAATTCCAATTTTCTGATGTGTTGCTGACATTCAAAATATCATGTAGGCAACTACACAATTTATTTTAATAAAGTGAATTAACTAGAGATGGATTATTTTATTTATTTATGCAGGAGATATTTTATTACAGCTAGCCCCGTGGTTGAAAGTTGAAAGGATTATACCATAAAACGAAGTAGATATGTTATGGATAGGAAAATTTCTCATAACGAGTTCTTTATTGACTTAGTATGCGCCTAATGCGAGAATGCCATTAGGCATTAAGCACGCATTGTGTTCCTTATTTTAAGGCAATACTGTAACATTAAATAAATAAATAAATAAATTAAACATCTTTGTCACATAACCAAATAAAATACAGTTAAAGAGCTTTTAGATATACAGAAAAAACGAGCCGTTTCGAAATTGTGCAGTGCAACAGTTACAAATTATTATACCTAAACATTTTTATTCGTTGATATAAATTTAATTTAATTGGTAATAAATAACATGTAATCTTTCGGCAAAATTAGTACACCAAAGCACCAATTAATAATAATAATAATAATAAATATGTTTGGACAATTCACACAACACCATCTGATTCCAAACTAAGCAGAGCTTGTACTATGGTAATCAGAAAGCTGATAAACATACTTATATAATTCTAAATACATACTTAATTACCAGCAAGTTTCGTAATATGTACTTGCATTAAATTAAACCAAAGTGTGATGCAAAATAATTCAAAACATTCCACACGTTGGTTATTTGATGAATGAATTTACATAGTTCAGTATCGTAATCGAACGGAAACTGTTCAGAATATTTTGGCAATTCTATCATAACATTGGTTGGAAATCAATTCCTTGTTAGATAGATAAATTTAGTTATAGGTATTATGTAACTGTATCTATGGTACTTAATTGTGATTAAGAACGAAGGTTATCAAGATCGTGTTTTATAACTTACTAGCCTTCCGCCAGCGGCTTCGCCCGCGTAGACCTGTTTTATAGGTTCCCGTAGGATAAAAACCATCCTATGTCCTTTCCCAAGTTCTACTCTATCTGTGTTCCAAATTTCATTAAAATTATATTAAAAAGCTGTTTAAGCGGGAAAGCGTAGCAGACAAACAGACACACAGACAGAGCTACTTTCAAATTTATAATATTAATATAGTAGGGAAGGGATGTTTTATTTTTATTTAAATGGAGTACCTAGTAGACGAGAATGCAGGCCAAATGGTTTTTTGTGGTCGCTGCAACCCTTAGGGACGAGTATCTGCCCACAACTTTAAGCACGCTAATACCCGCATTCATAAACAATACTATGAGGCCTCATGGTGCTCGCCACGATACTCGAGTGAAGCCTGCTACTATGCGTTTGTCAAAATCGATGGCTTGACATAACGAATGCACGCGCTCTTTGCACAGCGTTGCCTGCTTCTTAAGCAAGTATTAAGTATGCTTCTTGAATACGGCAGTAAGTCTGGTAAGTAGTTTTCCAAGGAAACCCAATAGAATTGCTTCAGGGTAATTGGTGCCACGGTGCTGTTTGATCTCGCCGGTCGAACCAAAATCTCCTATAAAATATTTGTCTTGGCTCCTCACGGGCCTAAATAAATAATACTAATAATAAACGATACACACTTATAGCCCCACACTAGGATTCCCTGTGTCGTGGGTACCATGGACACACACAAAGACAGAAACACAAACACCCAGACCGAGTACAGAAATTTAAATTCAACATTCAAATTTTTGCCTCGCCGGGAGTCGAACCTGGTACCCTCCGATCGGCAGTCCGGCATGGTAACCATTGCGCCAAACGGGTCGGCGACCTTCATTATTTTCATGCAAGACTTGAAACTATCCAACAAAACAAACACCGCTTTTCCTAAAAATAATATACTCGTATAAAAGTTTCGTATAGGATATACTGAATTTCTTTTATTCCCATATAAGTTTCTAATTTATAGTTTTTGTACATATACATATTTAGTCAGCAAGAAAAACAGTTTAAATAACATCATTACAGATTAAAACATAAAGAAAGAGTTATTAGTTTTGTATATAAAAAAATATTCATTCTATTTGCTCTGCCTAATATTTACCAATGCAGTAATCAACTGTGGTGTACAAGGTAACAACAATTTTGGTAAAACTAATATATTTTCATTATAAGTATCAGAAACCAGAGATAGGAAGTTTTGTATGCATGATTGATTGTTTGTAGGATGATGATTGATTTTAGGTGGTAGAACTATTATGGTTCGCCCGGGGAAGTACCACCGCTGCACCCACTTCTGCCGTGTTTACTACCAATTCTATTGTGTTTCTCGGTGGAAAGGTGCAGTTGTCGGCCACACTTACATGAGGCGACCACCAGCCTCCGGAGAAGCAGCGCAACTGCATACGACCTCAGACAAGATTTACTATGCTTGCTTGAGGTTGTATGTAGATGTCCATGGGCTGCAGCGACCACTTGACACCACGTGGCCTGCATGCTCGTGTGCTACTCCATTCAAATAAAAAAATATGTTAGAACTTGCAAACTTGCAATACATAAAATACATTTGATACACATTTTATTTCTCCCTCGCATTCCTTCCATTGGTAGTGTTGTGTAAACATTATGTATTGCAGTAAATCAATATTGATTATGCTATGTAACTTAATGTGCAATGTTTTTGAGTATCTTATTGACTTTGTACTGTTTAACTGTCACAGATACCGCAAGTAAATGTTGCAGTTAATCGAAACTATATTTAGGCACCAAAAATTGAGTTTGGACAGCAACTGTGTTAAACACACGATCGAAATTATTTAATAGATAAGTGTCATTATTAGGGTCTTATACGAGCAGTTTGATGAGTATTTACTGTGAAATATACTATATTTACCTTTTTTTAATTACAGCTACAATTAAATATTAAATTTAAAAATCAATAATCCCGACTGCGTAAACAATAACTTTATTGAAATTGAATAATGAAAAGAAGAAATGAAGCCTTGTATTGTATGGTTATATATAATATATGTATTATATGGTTTTCTTAAGTAATAAAAATAGATAAATTAGTGATCGGGATTCAAAATTCACCAGAAACAAACCAAGAAAAATTCTAGAATGTGATATCGGGTGATGATACATAATAATATAGTGGAGCTTGGAGCATTAATTACTGATCATGGCTTCCCAAGCTACCCGTGTAATATCGCCTTTATATTTGTATTCTTGGTCGCGAGGCGTGAAAGCAAAACACATACCGTTTGTTTCTTAACATTGTGTGCAAATATCTATCGATAAATCCAAATGCTTACGCACAGCACAATGCAAGAGGCTATTGTTTATTTATATCTGTGTTTTGTTGCTTAAATTGTTTATCTCTTCCCACATACATACGCACATTAAGGAGCAATATGTGGCCTTGTGGTATGAGTGAAGAGTATTAATTAATTCTTGTGATAAACTCTTTAATGTTTCGCAAATTAAACGTCACAAGTGCCATACGAGTTCACTTAACTTACAATGTGTTAAGAGCATTGCAATTTGTTGGCAGAATTTATTGAATCCGCGGGAAATAACTGGAAACTGCTAGCACGCTAGTCCTATTTGCGCGGGGAATAATGATTTTAAACAAACTGCCTGAACGGTTTTCAAAATACAAAACGCTGTAAGATACCTATGTATCTTTTTAATGCTACATATTTAATTTGATTAATTTTTTAAAAGTCAGCTTGGAGTTGTTCTTATGCCCTCAATTTATTGGTGATTCACCACAAACGGGCACTAACTACAAATTATTTTTTTGAAAATTGTACGCTTAAAAAGCAGCAGATCTAACAATTACTCTTTTATAATAATTATTTTACACTTTTTAGTGCGATAGACATTACATGTTTATAATTTTATTTTACTTCATCCCTAAGTTTCTCACTTTTATTTATCTCGTCAGACAAGATCTAAAGTTTATTTTACATCAAAAACATATAACCTTCTTCATAATAAAAGTCGATTAAAACATCACGATACGTAGAAACGAGAAAAATAGCATACAGAGACAACATCAGGTACAAAAATTTCTAGCAAATGCTTATGACATGTTTCATTATGTCGATAACAATGTTTTGATTTTTCGTTGTGCAATAGATCCAAGTGTCAATCGTATTATTTCAATTGATACTCGTATAAAGAGCATTTAGATATTCCATTTTACCGGGTCAAGTATGACACAGTTGAAATACTGGTCAGATTAAAATGTCTCTGGGAACTAAAAATATCCAAGTTTCACGAAAAAAAAATTAAACTCTGTGTAGTTAATATAGTATGTACTTAAATAGAATATAGTTATAATTGCTTATGCTACAGCTTATCCGATAGCTATAAATTTAGCTTAGTATGTGTGGAGTAGGCACGAGAGTTATAAAACTAACACTAAAACATTTTTGGGATGGCTCCTGGTTCTGCGTCTCTTTATCTTGTTACACACTTGTGTCACAATTTAGAGACCAATAGATTGCGTCCTATTTTTTCATACTTATTATTTTTTGTTTTCTATGCTCTACTGTCGATTGAGGATCCTGGGTTCGAATCCCGGCGAGGCAAAAATTTCAATTTTTTCAGTTTAAATTTCATAATCAGTCTGGGTGTTTGAAATTGTCGGGTTATGAGTGGGAAGCGTTTTTTATTTATTTGCAATGATTTCCATTGATTCCCACTGCAACATATTTAAAGCCTACTACAACTTACTATTGGCTCGAATCACAATATTTACAGGTAAATTTAACAGATATTAACAGTAATAAAATTTCGAATTTAGGCACAGAACATTATTAAGAGAGGTAGAACGGCAATAATACGCCGTTTGTATGAAGACTGGTGTCGCCGATTAAGCCCCACCTTTCACCTCCATTACATCTGTACTTACTTATATAAATACGAAGCTTTGCACATATTTGCAATTTCAAATCTAGCCAATCTTAGCGCCGCACAACCACGCGATTTCAAATGAACGAATCACACCCAAGCACGCACACAAGCACCCATATTGTAGCACGATCGCGTGTTTCTGTAGATATTTTGGAATTTTGAGCGTTTGCTCAAAATTCCTTGGCGACGTCTGCCCCGCCCACATTTCCATTCTAACTTCTGTTAATAACGTTCTGTGAATTTAAGCATTATCTTAACGGCGCGAGTTCACCTCAGGTATGAGGCGGAGCTGTAGGCGAATGCTAGTTGTAATAAAACACTCATTAACGTTGTTATCTCATTGGAGTACGAGATGCGTACTAAGATCCACGGTCGCTTTACGCAATCACAAGGAACGGATTGGGTATTTACAAACAATGCGACCCATAGCGCCGTAGACCGTAGCAAATACGAAAAGGTCCAAACTCCATTTTATTTTATTTGACATATAGGTAATATTTATTTATATGTATGTATTGGTATGTATATTTATATATGTTAGTATTTAGTTATTTATGATAATATGTATTTGTATATGTATTATAATACAATATATTTATATATAATTTTAAACGTAGTATGCGCCTGCCACAAGTTTTCTCTTATCACCCAGGGTTGGCTGGGAGAGAATGCCATTAGGCATTAAGCACACCCTTGTATCCTTAGATTAAGGTTATACTATAAGTTTTTAAATAAATAAATAAATAAAAGGTCGCAGTAGACTCCACCCAGTAGCCGAGTAGTTAAGACACCAGTATCCGACAAGAAAGTTATCAGTTCTAACCCAAGCACGTACATACTTTAATATTTGTAATAATTACAATGTTTCCCATCAAAGGCATGGATGAGAGTGACACTTTCTAAAATCCTTGTCAGGTCCTCCAATTCCCACTATGACAGCATTGTAGATTATGGCCTAAATCCGTATAAACCGAAAGGATACTTATATCCAACAGTGGTATATTAAAAAAGAGTAAAAATAACTTTCGGTTATAAAATAATTTATATTGCTCCACCGATGCGTAACTAACCGAGCACCAGAAGATAGAAAGAATGTGCTGTGAAGACAGTGGGCCGCAACAAGTTTTGCAAGTGTATTTTGCCCAATGAAAAGAACACTACCAAGGGTCATAAGGTTTAAAGACTTGCTATCTATCGATAACAACCTGGACCGAAGGCTTAACGTGCCCATTGAAGCACCTGTCACCCATTTCACACCTGACAGCGCCCGTTTAACTTTGTTGCGTAGATCGCTTTCGTTTTACGCAAGATGCCGGACAGTGGGCGCTTCCAAAGGATTAAAAGGACTTCTATTAAAGGTCCAGACATCAATAAACTAAGTACCTTTTTTTTGGTATCGGGTGGGAAACCTTCAAAAGACCCGGTACCTTGGGAGAGGATACCGGGTTATGTGGGATATAACCGCACTAAAACCCCCTCGGTGGCCTGCCTTTGCGCTTTGGGAGGACTCCTCGGGTGCGTTCCACTGGAGATCCGATGTCCTCCACGCGCGGTGCCTAGAATGGGCCCATCTTCTGGATGTGCTCTCCTGCACCTTCCGATACTTACGGCGGCATGCGGCCACGCACACACCGCCGTCCTTCCCGACTTGACAAATCCGTCTCTGTCTACACGATGTTTTAATGTAATGACATGCAAACAGTTAATTAAATGATAAGCTTTATAGAAGTCACAGGTCCCCTGATAACTTTTCACCTCACATAAAAGTCAACAAATTGAATCAAGGCATTATGTGTGATCGTGAAGATTTTATATGATTTAAAAATATTGAAACTTGAAACCAATTGCCTTTGAAAAGGTGAATGGAATATTATGAAGTATAAATATTTAAAGAATTAGGTTGAAATATTGTCACATTTCACAATTATTTTAGAAGTAATCCTTAATTACGATATTTTGTGTTAAATATAACCACAAAATACTTAGTAATAGTTATACTAGCGTGCTCGTACTATAACTATGACCATATATTTTTTTCAAGCTTCAATATTGGGAAGGATTTTTTTGCGTCTCCTTGCGTCTGTTGGGCAAGGTATATAACTACTTTTCCACGCTATTTTTATGCGGGTTGTTAGAGGATATTCCTGTACTGGCTGCAACCCTTCTGCCACACTGAACCACGCTGCTTCAATGCGGGTTGGTGGAGATGCGGGTTAGCGGCCAACCCGCTGTCGGATGTTTTCAAACCGCTCATAAGGGCTCCGACAAGGTTTAACGACTGTTATCCATGAAAACAACCGGGACCGACGGCATAACGTGCCCTCCGAATCCGAAGCACGGAAACGCGCATGAAACTTTTGCCCCTAACAGTCACCCATCTCACACCCGACCGCGCCCGTTTGGCTTATCTGCGTAGATCGCTTGCGTTCTATGCTCACCGCCGGCCATTCGCGCTTCCTGTACAATAAATGCAAATGATATTGAATCGTTCGGAAATCGTAAAAAAATATTTACAAGCTTATTTATACCAATGATAAACGTATTAATAAATGTAAAAGTAGATAAATGATTTCAATGTGCAGTGAACATTATTGTGCTCAAACAAGTGCAACGGAACCAAGTAATTAGTTTATTGTTATCAAACTAGGTAGAACACTGCAAGTGCTCATTATCACTGCAACATTACTCATTTCTGTGGATATACTCAAAACGCATTGTAATAGTTTCAATGCCCTGCGGTGTTAGGCCACACAGTAAGGAAGGTGTACCTTGTGTCGTGGGTACCATGGAAACACAATTAGCAATGAACACCGACTCAGACCGAGACCAGAAACTGAAACTCATAACTTCAATCTCTACTTCGCCGGAAAGCGAACCCCGGATGATTGGCAGTTCGGCATGATAACCGTTGCGTCAAACGGGTCGTCATCACTAACACATAGTAAACTAGGCTTGCGCCAGCGGCTTCGATCGCGTGGACCCGTTTTATGTCATTTCCCAAGGTCCACTCTATCTGAATTTCAAATTTCATTAAAATCTGTTCAGTAGTTTAAGCGGGAAAGCGTAGCAGAAAGACAGACAGACAGAGTTACTTTAGAATTTATAATATTACAGTGTATATAGTATATTAATTATAGTGTGGATATAATCAGGTGATTTCATGGGTTTTAAATATTTGGCGCGCAACCAAGTTTTAGGGGATTATTAGCCAAGAATATTGAATTTATTGAAATTAGGGATTATTGAGAAATTTTTAGTAGGTTTGTGCAAACAAAAGGACGTAACAGTCGAAATTTCTTGCTATGATGGCTTTGCCATATGCCAAGTGATATTTAGTTGTAATACATCATGGATTATAAGTAATATTTATAAGAGTAACAATATAAATGATTATTTTTTTTGATCTATCAAACAGCTAAAACCTACGTACATTTGATAGTCAAAAAATTTCAGAAATCCTTTTTATTTTTAAGATCCTGCAAAAATCACCGACGTAAATCAAAGAGGTATAGTATATCTGGCTGGTGTAATGTTCAAAAATTTCAGTTCAATATTGTGAAAAAAGGCATTAGATAACTAAAATATAAATAATAATAAATAATAAACGTTACACACTCATAGCCCCACAGTAAGGTAATTAATACCCTGTGTCGTGGGTACCATGGACACATACAAAGACAGGAACACAAACACCCAGACCGAGAACAGAAATTTAAACTCATCATTCAAATTTCTGTTTCGCCGGGAATCGAACTCGGGACCCCTCGATTGGCAGTCCGGCATGGTAACCATTGCGCCACGCGGGTCGTCAAGTAACATTTTTATGTAAGCTCAAACCATTTTGATATAGAAAGCAACCTTTTATAAAGGCGGACTACTCACATTAAATAACTGCGGCGCTTTATAAATATTTTCACAGCGCTACGTAAACAATAGACAGTCGAGTTGCCTACAATACGGTTTTCTTTTTTATTAGAACCAAGAATGACGATCGCATGATTGTATTGTAGACGGCGTTGTTCCCGTTTTATTGCGTTTAAAAGTCCATCTAAAGTATTCTAAGCCTTTGCGATCACGAAGTTTTCAAAAGCTTTTACTTTTAAACTTATTATTCCCAACAGAGAATACCAATGAAGTTTGCATTTGTGCATGCTAACCTTACATTAACAAAATTTTGCCGATTTCGCTGATTTTACATAGGAGATTTTGCAGTTAAAATACAGTATTTCCATAAGTTTTATTATAGCGGTGGTTAGACTTCCAATATTGGAAGTTTTACATTAAATAAATTACTCCTACGAAGCATAAGTTTGAAGTTAGACCAGCTGTTTGCTAATTTATTCCTTAAGAATAATATGTACCTATTTGTTTGAATGTAATTTGAAATCGGAACAGTAGTTTTTGAGTTCATTCATTACAAAAATACAAATCTTTCCTCTTTATAATATTAGTATACATAAACCTCTTTCACATTTAATAAATTGACTAAATAAATATATATTTTACTCTTTATTGATCTATAATATACTAGGCTTAGATTAAAGCAAAATAGATACATACTAGATATCTATACTAATATTAGCTAACCCGGCAGACGGTGTCCTGCCTTAAAGTATCAGAAATAAAATACCTAATATTGCGACTATAATTGAGATGTAAACTATCCTATATTTCAAGTTGGATCAAACTGCACACGGTGTGCAAATTTTATTAAAATCGGATAAGTAGTTTAGGAGTCCATCGCGCGGACAAACACGAGACACGTAATTTATATATGTATATTAAGATTATATGGATGAACATTCGAATGGATGTTTTTTACTCAATCAAGCAAGAACGGCTAAACGGATCGCGATGAAATTTGGTACAGAAATATTAATTTATAGTCTGGAATAGTACAAAGTCCACTTTTTATACAAGAAAAATGTACTGTTCTCGTGAGATAGAATAGTATAATCATATATTGTAAACTTAATCACCCGAGCAAAGCCGGCCGAATCTCTAGTACTTTATTTATGTAGATCATTCTAGATTAGAGTTTGTTTACTAAGTGTCAATATAAGTAATGTATTGAACCAGTATTCATGAAAGTTGGTGGCAGGAATGTGGCTGGCGCCAGTCGGCTCCAGCCTGCCCACACTGCCTCTATTAGCATTGCGTGAATAGAACCTTCAGAATCGATAAGGAACCGCGCATTATTGTCGGTGTAACTGTTCCTATCTAACCTGATTAATTTTAAGACATGGAAGCAGCTAGCTAAGTTATATGGCACTTAGCTTTTAATCTTTTAATTGTATATAAAAAATGACATTGAATTGTTTGTACCTAAGATCAAAATAACAATCAAAATAAGATTTATGTTAAAATATATACGAAATATTTTAAGAGCAAAACAATAATCAAAAACTTGTATTGTCCAAATATCCAGAACAACTGCCTATTTGTTTAAGGACAGGACTTAATCTATTTTAGTATTTCGTCCCCAAAAAGGTCTTTCTTACTAAAGTAAGAAGATATCTTCTTATTTTCTTAAGAAAAAACTAAATATATATTTAGAAGAACTTGCATAAGTATACCGCTCCTATACCTATCTACTTACGATGTCATAAGGCAATTCTTTTGTAGTTTTTGTAGTTGTAGAGTATGTCTGTTTGCTGGCTGGCCAAATTTTATGAGATAATTTTATAACACTGTTACAACACCGGAGCTTCCTTGAGGAGGCCGTGGCACGGAATTTTGCCGATTTCGCTTATTTACCTTATTTTACACATGAGATTTTGCAGTTGAAATACAGTACTTCTATAAGTTTGAATGCACAATATCGTTTCAATAATAATCTAATAAAATTAGAAACTTTTTTTAGTTTGTGTTGATAATTATAATGCGAGTTTTATGGAAACTTATGGAAATCTGTATTTTAACTGCAAAATCTCATGTGTATTAAAATCACCTTATAAGCGAAATCGGCAAAAATTCGTATACACCCTCTTAATCTTAACGCTACGAGCTCATTGATACCTAGTCAATGAAAGCAGTGACAGCGATAAAAAAATCCCATGCAGCCGAATTCGATCTTCAATCCAAATTATGTTTGTATCTGTCGCTTCATCTGCAATGGAAGAAAACATCGTGATTGTAGTCGCTCAAGTCGGTTGTAGCGGTTTAGGATCAAAGAAAACACAATTCGTGCCAGTTCTTACCGAGATAGTCAGTTACTATCTTAGAGCAACAAATGTACTGACTCACCCTTTAGAGAGACGGCATAGCGCCTCGCTTCGATACATAATTTTTGTGCCAAATCTGGTGCGGGTGGAAAAACGCACACATTTTAATTTTGTCACACATACACAATATTCTTTCATCGCTACAGACGCATACATTTCTAAATAATATATGTCAATTTCAATTAACAACGTCATTTTCTATGCACGGTCAACACTGACACATTGTGCATGGACGTTGGGACGTGGGGTTCACCCGTAAAGGCCACTCCTCTCTGACGGGTGTCATACCTGTAAATTTTGACGCTCTACGGTTACTACCTATTCATGAAAGTTGTCTGGGAATGCCACTGGCGCCACCTGTACAGGAACTGCCTACGGTCTCGGTTTTTATCTTCTAATCACTTTCAGCTTGCTTACTGTAATTAAGCTATCTGTACAAGTTAGCTGACACCATTTCTAAACTATTAACGAAAGTTTTAAGAGATAGCGGACAACTTGTAGGACTTCACAGTTTCTTGTCGCTTTAAAATACACGCTGTTTAGACAAAACTAAGGAAAATATTAATTTAAATTTTTATTTATATAATATAACACAAAAGCTAGTACAACCTCATGGTTGTATACTTACAATAAAAAAATGTAATAACCACCTCAACTAACGCGAACAACAAACAACAACAGTCTTGGAATACAAAATCAATTTAGAATGAGAAAATTATTTGTGACGTCACATAACATAATAATAATAACGCTTCACACTTATAGCCCCCACTGTAGGGTAGATATACCCAGTGTCGTGGGTGCCATGGACACACACAAAGACAGAAACACAAACACCCAGACTGAGAACAGAAATTTTAAACTCATCATTCAAATGTGTACTTCGTGCGGAAATCGAACCCGGCACCCTCCGATCGGCAGTCCGGCATGGTAACCAGTATGCCACGTGGGTCGTCAAATTGATTGTCAATAAATATTTTTTTATTGATTTAAAAGGTAATTAAAATAGTTTTTAAAAGTAAATTTTTAATTATCCTGCTTTCGAAGCGTAGTTTAGCGCAAACTTTTCAAGGAAAGCATTTTTAAATTATTTTGTTTTATTACAGTTAAATAGTTTTTTTTAAATAAATTCAGTCATAAGTCGTACATCAGTATCATCGCTGCGAAATGCATTATAGATTATAAGAGTTAAAATTATAGTTAATTATATCAAAACCTTCGGCTACAAGAAAACTAAGCTATTGTTTATAGCTTAGTTTTCTTGTAGCCGAAGGTTATAGCTTAGGTTTCTTGTAGCTCGACAACAATTATTATTCTTCATTATATTCTTACAGTAAAGCACGACCGAACGCAGCGATTACTTTTTCACGCTTGTTAAGTTAATTTCCCGGAGATAAAATCCGCGGTAAGAATCGAATAACAGAATTGCTTAGCATTAATCTATAATCTATCAGCATTTTAAACTGTGAATATGGACTACAAAGATAGTTTTCATAGATAAAAAAGGGCAAGCGTAACTGTTTATAAATTAGAAACCCACAAGATATAATATTATATTGTGTGACATATTTTACAGTAATAGCTAGTACATAAGTAACATTTTAATTTAATGATTTTACCATTAAAATCTATGTTTTTTACTAATTCTAGTATTAATTCATTATGACACTATACACAAAAAATAAAAATGCATACTTAAAAGTGTTGCAGGATTATTGTCCTTTCATTTTAGTTGATTTTAGAATTTGTTTTTTTTTTCAATTATGGGGCAACGCAAACTCTGTGCATGCTGCCAGCGTCAAGTATAATTTTTGCATAAATTTTTTGCTAGTTTCAATGAAACTGGACGAAGTAATAACAAAGTCAGTAAGTCGTCATTAATCAGTCAGTCTAGTCAGTCCAACATTCAAGTAAAGCGATGGCTACTTTACTAGAACGTGTCCGATGTAATTTTGGAGGCAAGCAGAAAAAACTTATTTTAGCACTGTTATTCTATTTCACAAACACTCATGCACTGTTATTAACCTATATCAAACAAAATGCCATCAACTTTATCTGATATAACTCAAAAATACACCAAGAAAATGAAAATAAAACAAGAGCACAATATGTCTTTTTCGACTTCCCGCCAAAAACCAACAATAAAATTTAGTCTTCTAATTTTAATAATGGCGTCGCAAACTCTGTGCATATTGCCAGCTTCAAGTAAAATTTTTGCATCACTGTAGTCGTAGAAAAGTCAGTTAGTCGTCAGGTATCAGTCAGTCTAGTCAGTCAAATGTTCAAGTAAAGTGATGGCTACTTTACCAGAACATGTCCGATGGAATTTTGGAGGCAAGCCGAAAAAACATGTTTTCGCACTGTTATTTTATTTCACAACACTCGTGCACTATCATCATCGATACTATCATTAACCTATATCGAGCAAAATGCCATCAACTTTATCCGATATAACTCAAAAATACACTAAGAAAATGAAAACAAAACAAGAGCATAACTTGTTCCTTCAGACTTCCCGCCAAAAAAAAAAATTTAGTCTTGTGACGACACAAAATCATTTTCATTATTTTTTTCAATATTGGCATCGCAAACTCTGTACATGTTGCCAGCATCAAGTATAACTTTTTGCATCACTCAGTACTCACAGACAAAATCAGTCAGCCTTGTCAGTCAGATGTTCAAGTAAAGCGATGGCTACTTTGCCAGAACATGTACGATGGAGTTTTGGAGGGAAGCTGAAAAATAATGTTTTCACACTGTTATTTTATTTCAGAACACTCGTGCACAAATTAACCTATGTATATCGAACAAAATATTACTTTATTCGATACATATAACTCAAATACACCAGGAAAATGAAAATAAAACTAGAGCACAACCTCTTTGTTCAGCGAATTCTTTTTCACCCTGAATTCTGTTTTTTGTTATAATGTATTACGCGCTTGTATTAGTCTCCATAATTTGTGTGCACATTTTTTTTAAAATTGTATGCATCGTACGGATCGTACCAATGAACTTAGAACACATTTCGTTTATAATAGAAGATTTTGGAGTTTCACTGTAGTGCGTATTTTTTTATAAACAGTAAGGAGATGAAATTGGAAGTCTTTGATGAACTGAAAAAAATTATAAGGAGTTTTTTTCGTACATTAATTTATTATACCTAGTGCAGTGCATACAGGAGTTTTCGCCGGAACTTGCCAAGATGTATGCCATAGACCTTTTTTATTTTCCTAAAAAACGTCAAAAATCATGTTTTTAGTATGGGTGTTTTTTTTAATTCAAATATTTATTTTTAAAGTAAATATAAAACTAAATACCCTGTGAATATTTCATGCGTCGTAATTAAATTGTAGTTGTTAGAGGAGGAAATAAATATGTTTTCGTGTTTATCTCAAAATCGCCATTTTGCAAGTACTTGGTTTGCAATAAGCAGGGCAGACCTGTGCCCAGCAGTGGGACATAAAAATATTGAAAATAATTCAGTTGTACAGAAGACCGAGAAAAAAATTGCAAAAAAATCACGTTTGGTATATGGGAATCCCAATCAAATATTTACTTTATTATGTTTTAAATATTTGTTGTTACAGCGTTAACAGAAATACCTACATCATCTGTGAAGATTGCAGCTGTCTAGCTATCACGGTTCATTACAGCCTGGTAACAGACGGACGGACAGCGGAGTCTTAGTGATAGGGTTCCGTTTGCGCCCTTCGGGTTCGGAATCCTAAATATGTAGATCATGTCATATACTAATGATATCTGGACTGTACTCGTACACTCACATACTCATTACTTCATAACCTACTCGATGATCGATGCCTACTCGTAATTAAATTGCGATGCCTAGTTTGCTTATCATTACACGGCCTTCATCTATAGGAAGAATACTGTGAATCGATGTTATCAAATCATCCTCATGCTCTGTTGAGATAAATACATTTATCATTTGTTTATTGTTATTAATCGCGTATTGCTTGATTGTTTGAAAAATAAGTTGGAATATTGCCTATGCCGAGTGCCGACCAAAAACAAAAAAGCTTATTTATTTTATTCAAATATTGGGTGGTAGATAAAATGTAGTCGAATAAAAAATAATTATCGTTTATATTTAGTCAATTTCAGATTAAGTTTTGAAATTTATAACATCGCCATTAAATGTTTTAGTGAAAATATTTATTTCAGTAAAAAATAACGTTTCACACTCATGGCCCCACATTAGGGTACATATACCCTGTGTCGTGGGTACCATAGACACATGCAAAGACAGAAACACAAACAACCAGACCGAGAACAGAAATTTAAACTCAACATTCAAATTTTTATTTCGACGGGAATCGAACGCGGGACCCTCCGATTGGCAGTCCACACTCATTGGCATAGTAACACACGGGTCGTCGTTAATTGACGTTTTTCTATTGCTAATGGTAATAAAACACACTTTTTATTAGGTACCTATCATTTATTTTCAGTCTATTAATTATCTAATAGGATTTAAGTACATATATAAAAAGCAAATTGATCGTTTGAAAATATGAAGATAAAAAGACTTAAAGGTTAAAGATGATTTAAAATCGTATAGGGAATACATTTTTCTCGAAATTCTTTCAATTCGTACACTTCGGGTACAGCCAGAGTTTAAAAGCAGTCGCATAAGAAGCATCTTCAAGCCGCAGCGCAGCCGAAACCCGCACTCGAAGTCTACTATAACAACGCGGAAGCTGCGACGTGACATCCTGCCCGCAAGCGGTATTGTTAATAGTACATGATAGTACCATTTATCATCGCACACGAAAGTGAAAACTGCTACTGGGCAACGCGCTACGCGCACACTCCTCACTCTATCTCTTTCTCATTTCCGTCCATGCTCTTCTACCGGCAAACCAAAACAGAAACATCTGTTAAACCACACACGCATATTTTTGTAACTAAATTAAAGGTCTGTCAGGCAGGAAGTCGTAGTATTATGATAATCTAACGTCGCGAATCATTGATCTCCTTCGCATTGAATATAATGATAATGACACGCTATGTCGTGAGATGTCGCAATATGAAAGAGTAAAAGTGAAACATTTAGATATGCTGTAATCGGGTTATGAATCGTTACTAATTCGCATTACTGGCACGTGACTAAACTTTTTAATTTCTACGCGCGCACTCGTTGTTCCTAAATTGAAATGGCCTGACGTACCGGAACTAAACAATGCGACACTGATGACATGTTTGATGCGTTTAAGTTTAAACGTTGAATGTTCTTAATTTTGCCAGATGTTCGGTTTTTTTGAATGGTTGTAATGTTTTTTTTGTTGTAAATGTAGATACATATTACGCGGTGATTAGTATTACGTATATTTAACTTTTTTCTTTGCTTAGTTTAAAAAAGAAGACAAACTCATAACTAGTCTTACTTGTAAGGCAAAAACATAAAAAAAACTCAAATTAAAACACTATTAATCTTTCATAAGGCGCAGGCAGGTGACACATCACGACGACATTTCAAAGGGTATGCAATGGGTGAGCTATTAGTGGAATTAGTTACAGGAACGGATGACCACGTGTGTCACTGACTTGTCATTAGGAGAAATTGATTCTTAGAACGTCATAAAATGATTCTTGAAATAGATCAGTAGAGGCGGCTTTCACTGAATGCTAGTAATAATCTGTAGACTACAAACACATTAGGTACCTTCTGTAATTATATAGTTAAGTATTTTATAATTTTAAATAATTTAAACTACAAAAATCCAAGAACGTATAAGATTGGCTACATAGTGTTATTTCTGCGCGAAATCATAATATTTTATGATTTTAACTTATATAAAACTTATCAACCTTATAAAATTATTATATTTAAGTACAAACAACACTATAGTTTGATTTACTTGTTAATAATTTTAAAGTAATTATTAACTTACACAGATATTCATATTAATTCTCAGATATTCACGTATGAGTTATTGCTTGCGTCCTTACTTTATTAAAATCATAGACACCACAAACTTAAGGCGATTAGTTCATATTAAGTACGAGTACCTATCAGTTCAAAGCGTTAGCTGTCAAAACCTTTTCTTTTCAAAGGTAAAATAATTAAGATAAAAGTGTTTAGGCGTCACGTCTGGAGATACACTAATGGGAGTAGTAATGAATTCTACATTAGAACGTGTCATGGTTTTTCCTTTTATATTATTGGGTTTTTTGTCATAAAAGAATACAGGCACATAGAAACATTTCAACATTTTGTCAGTATCACATACATTTACACTAGTGGCTAGTGATACAGTCCAATAGGTCAGCCTGTGTACAGCCAGCAACTTACGATACTTATTTTTTTCAGTAACATCGCATGATCTGTGCATGTATTTGTTGTTGCCGAGTGCTTTGAATGCAATTTTTGCCCGTTTAGTTGAATTCGTGCGACCGAACGTAACGTCAAAATGTACTTTTTTACCTTTACGAGTGCCACGTCGACGCAGAGCGATTGCGATACATTTCAATACACTTCCTATAATTTTCGGTTTTTTCGGAAACCTCTCAGCCATTTATTCTTTAAGTGACGTTTGTAACCGTATCAAATTATCCCAAGTCTTTATAGGATATCTATACGATCAAATACTCATATAGTAAGAATTCTCTGAATTTAGCAATATAAAAGGGAAAGCAAATCGTGAAGACATCAGAGCATTGTGCGTCTACTTTTACTGCGATAACGCGCGCGCTATGTCATTGTTGGTCACTTTGGACAATGGACGCTTGTTTAGCCTTCGAGTGAAACAAAGCCAGAAATAATTTAATATCTATGAAGCTACGAAATGCGATTATTAAAAATTGTACTTGATAAGCAATACGACCTTATGTAAGTAAATGTACGACGAGTATGTAAGTTTATGTACGTCTATTTATATAAGTATTTATGTACGTTTATGTATATTTAAATTTAAGCTTTCATGTGCACCCCTCCTGGATCCTACTTTGCTAAATTTCTCTACCCCAAGGTTGTCTGGAAGAGATCGCTAGAAGCGATAAGGCCGCCTGTTGTTCACCGTGATTTTTGTATTTTGTATTTTATACTTTTTGTGTTGTTTTTTATGGTGTACAATAAAGCATATTTGTATTTGTACGACCTTGAAGAAATCATCGATGAACCTTTTGAACAAATTTGGTTGAATTTTTTGGTGTTCGACCGGAGTAGTAGCACCGCTGCAGCGATTTTTATCCTAAAGCAATTCTATTCTGTTCGGGTGCTGGTCAGACTTACATGAGGCAACCATCAATATCCATCACCGACCGAGGTAATACATAGTCTTGCTTGAGGTTGTGTTGTCTAGGAGCTGTAGCCAGTCCCTGTAGTTTCGGTATTAAGAATAGAGCAACGGTATCCCCTGCCTGATCGAAAGAGGCGACTAAAAGGGAGCTTTCGCGGTTGCGGACGGTGAGTGTGAGAGCTTGACCCGTCCAGCCAGCAGCCCCGGGAGGGACGGCGGTGTATGCGTGGCCGCATACCGCCGTGAACACCTGAAGGTGCAGGAGAGCACATCTGCTCTCCCGAAGATGGGCCCGTTCTGGGGCGCCGCGCGTGGAGGACACCGGTGCGTGCCAATGGAGATCCCGGAGCGCAGAGGCAGGCCACCGAGGGGGTTTTAGTGCGGTCAAATCCCACATAACCCGGTATCCTCTCCCAAGGTGTCTGATACTTTTTGAAGGTTTCCCCCCCGATACAAAAAAAGGAGTTGTAGCCACTACTTAAAACCTCGTGGCCTCCTTGCTCGTCTGTTACTCCATATAAATAAAAAGAATAGTATTGATTCATCTATGATATTCTTGGGTCCTGGCCTGGACACTATGCACAAAAAAATCAATATGCATACTTTAAGAAGGTTGCACAAAATTACGCAGGTGGAAAGCAGGATAATTGTTAATTCATTTTTAAATATTATTTTTATTGCCTTTAAAATCAATAAAATTCATCAATTGACAAATTATTTTCGAGTTCATAATGTAAGGATCTAACGTTTTGACAGCTCATTAAAAGTTTCTCAATTGATTTGGCAGTCCAAGACCGGATTATTCATAACTGGTTAAAATTATAGGATAGAAATAGATAGATTAACAGAAAAAAAAATAGAAATAGAAATTATTTTCCTTATACATATGTATTATTACTTACGTAACTTAATGAAACTCGTTAATCAAATTTATAGGACTTACAACTTCCTCATTCCCTTAATAATTTATTTGGGAATAGTTTTCGGTAAAATCCTCGTAGCTGCAAGTGTGAAGCAAATAGGCAAAGAATTTTCAAGGCTTTTATGTGATTGTCATACACATCGATAATTGACAAATCCGTGTGCGGAAAAGCAAGTGTGTAGGGCAGCATACTTATGATCTAGACGTGACCGGAGGGTTCCTCATACCAGTTTTTCAGGAAGTGCAGACCAAATAATAGTCATTTCGGCTGTTATAGGAAAATGAACTTAGCTTTTTCTCCGCTTTGTTTTCTGCCATCTACTAAAGTTGTACGTTAAAAGTTCTAAAATGGTAGAGCGATTTTTCTGGCCAATTACAAAAAAAAAAAAAAAAAACACCGGATGACCGAGCGTAGCTCGGATAATAATAATTGGTTTTAAAGAAAATCAATTATTTTAGTGGCTTAGTGTTACTTGTAACGCCATCTACTGAAGTAGCTCCCAATTACAAAATATCAGTATTACAACTCGGCTCAACTCGCTAACAGATCCTCCGAAACGGCTCGACCGATTCTCATGAAATTTTGTGTGCATATCGTGTAAGTCTGAGAATCGGCTATTATATATTTTTCATCCCCCTAAGTGACAAGGGTGGCTCACCCCAAAACATTTAAGCACGGTACGGAGTTCGCGGGGTCAGCTAGTAATTCTTCTAACATAGGATGGACAATATCGAAGGATGGACACTATAGAAAGAAAAAAATATTTATTTCATGAATTAATCAAGGTATTTTTCCCGGTCATCGCCTTTACGTGCCCGATTGGGCTAAACTTTGAGCTGAGAAAAAAACGCAGTGGTAAATATCTCCCAGCAACACTTAAACAGCAGTAGCTTTTTAAAAAAGTACTTATACATATACCTATATTATTTACATACGTATACCCATACCTTTACTATACCTATACCTATACTTATACCTACTTTTATACTTATACATATATGTACCTATATACACTTGAGATAAGATAATAGCTATGGGTAAAATGGGCAGACGTGAGTGACCTCTAATCACTTAATATCTGACATGTTATATTCAAACTGACAACTGACTGACTTTAAAATATGTACATTGTACAAACATGTGGAATTATTGTGTTACGTATTATGTATATCGGAAATGGGTCAGTTGGTTATTAAAGCTATGTTTCCATGATTCAATCAACCTGAAAATCGGTTACCTATCGGTCAAATATTCTAGCTTCTATGCAGTGTTACAATGGATATGGAATAGTTTTGGAATAACAGGAACTGAATAGTATTTCGTAATTAGGTTTTCATTTCAAATTCCTCAGATGAATCAAAGTGTTCGGTTATTATCTGTGGATATTTGGGAAAATTTTGAATTTAGTCTATGTTAATTAAGATTTATTGTAAAGCACAAATTGGACAAAGTTTAAAAAATAAACATAACTTCTCAAGAGTTTTAAGGTAGCATAGCAGTAGGTTATAGGTAGTAATATCGCTATGTTAGGGCTTGAGTAGACTATTAACTGTATTTTTAACGTATCTGTTGTAATAAAATACAACAAAGTAAGATTTTATTAAACGAGTAACTTCATACAGTTCTCATAACTAGGGAAACACGATTGGCGTATTACCTACACGAACACAATGTTTGTGGAAAGCGCAATCTTCTGTAGGGCGATCGCGAAATTTAATTTTTCGTTGGAATCGCGGGTATTCACCTCGTGTTTCCTGCCACACTCCTCATATTAGAGTGACCATACTCATAGCTTTAAAAGGAATTAAAAAGCTAAGTGTCTCGCTTAAAAAACTATTTTGTTATTATGTTATTACCTGTGACGGATTTGTTCCGTCTTTCTTTGTTATTCTTCCTTCTATGTTATGCTAATTCTTATTGCCATTTATACAGACAGATTTAAATATTTACTACAAAAAATATACACAGTAATTGCGGTAGGAAAAAGAGTTCAATTATAGTATATGCCAAAACTCTGATTTTAAGTTTGTACATTAAGATATGGATTTTTTTAATCGTTTTTTTTATTTTAGACATCGTAACAATTTAAAGACATCCCTTCAAACATGCTACACGCCAGAAAAACTTGTAATACCTACACTTTTAATTTACCTAAATGTCCAAGAATCTTATTTTTTACTGTACCTTGGATGCACAAAAATAATGGTTACCCTATTCTAGCTGCAAGCTAAACACAGGGGGACTGAAATTTTCCCCAAGAGAGCAAGCAGACGGAACCACTTAACGAGCTATGTACAAATCGCAATACACTTTTTTCGATACTCGACAAGAACGGAGGAAACAAGGTACTCTGCGTAATTTCCTTTTTCGGTCGTTAAATTGTTGCAACTGTAATGCAATTTATTGCTTGTAATTATTTGGGATAGAGCAATAAAAGGGTACCAGATAATTAGCAGGTTACTGGAGGTTTTATTAATACCATTAAAGTAAGCATCTAAAATCAATAATTTACAATTTATTAAGTACTGCCCTGCCAACAATTATTAATAGGGTCTTGGACACTATGCACAAAAAAATTCAAAATCCTTACCTTAAAAAGGTTGCACGCTTGGCAAGCAATATAATTGTTAATTCTTTTTATACATGATTTTTATTACCGCTTAAATCAATTATAATGAAGTAAATTGACTATATATGATAAGTGACGTCGCTTATCATTTTCTCATACAAAATGTATGGGGATGTCACGTTTTGACAGCTCATTAAAAGTATCTCAATTGACTTGGTAGTCCAAGACCGGATTGACACTCATAGCCCCACACTAGGATTATCTCTTTCGTTGGTATTATCCATAGACACAAAGAAAAACAAGCATACAAACATTCAGACCAAGAACAGATATTTAAACTCATCATTCTAATTTCTGCATTGCCAGGAGTCTAACCAAGGACTCTAGACCATTCGCTAGTCGCCGCCTTAACGTGTGTCGCACAAAACACATTACCTTTTTTTGCTCCATAAAATTCATACATACGTCTTATTTCGTTGTGTTACTATACTAGCCAATAACTACTATAAGAACTACACATTTGAAGTTTGAAGAATACCTTTAGTAGGTGTATTCTATGAACTGCTTTCATTTACTACTTACACTCGAGGTGGAGTCCAACTCGCGCTTGGCGATTTATTACTTGTACTCGTATATCTAGAATGCATCGTTCGTTTATCGCTCAAAAATTTGTTTTTTATATTTATTTGACGATGGCATATACATATTTCAAAGTCATCGTTCTCAAGAAAATATATTTGCGCGCATGGCCCGGCGGCTAGCGTAGAACGCAAGCGATCTATGCAGCTGAGCCAAACGGGCGCGGTCGGGTGTGAGATGGGTGACCGCAAGTGGCAAAAAATTTCATGTGCGTTTCCGTGCTTCGGAGGGCACGTTAAGCCGTCGGTCCCGGATGTTGTCGATAGATAACAGTCGTCAAACCTTGTCGGAGGCCTTATGGACGGTTTGAAAACATCCGACAGCGGGTTGGCCACTAACCCGCATCTCCACCAACCCGCATTGGAGCAGCGTAGTGGAGTAAGCTCCAGGCCTTCCCAATAAGGGGGAGAGACCCGTGCCCAGCAGTGGGACGCAAAAAGGGTAGCAGCCAATATTAAAAGAATGTTTGTGAAAGAAAACACCCGTTAGATCTTACAGTTGATTATAAGCTTTCGTTTAGCCTCTGGCCAGATAACAGAAAATGTTTTATGATTCTGTGTATGATTAAAGTGGCCAGCAATTAACGGTAATCTTTAATGCCTATTTGTTTCTCAATGATCCATCGCGTTTTAATTAAGCTATTATGCACAAAAAGCTTTCCGCCGCGCGTTGCTTGGCAATCTATAGGTAACTAACTATATACGTAAATAATGTAAAAAAACCGCATTCTTCGATTTTGTATCACTAGTGCGTTACGTATTTTATTGAAAACGTTCAAAATACAATTATGGTGTTAACTTGTTTTTTATGGTTTTACGACCGAATCCCCAGATGAAGTTATTACTTATTAGTTAGTTAATATTATCGCTATCCTTTGCATATGTCATAAGCGTGACAGTGACAACATTTATTCAGTGAATTATTCTATCCGAGGATGGCACAATGAGCCCTTATTATATTATTATAGTAAAAATCTATTTATATTTTTGTTTTACTGGCCAGCAGCTGTACCACTGATTTTCACAGATTACCACTAATTTAAGTTTAAACCGAATCACCACCAACTTGCTTCTTTATTAAAGCTTTTATTTTTTACTGAAATCTCGCAAATGTAAAATGTGTTCAAAGTAAGGACAGTAAGGGCTTGTAATGCAAACGATGTATCATTGTATGAAGACCTATAAGCTCTGTGATGAGGTTCAAAGGGATAACGAGTGCCGTTGCTTCAAGAGGAAGCGTAGGCTTGTTGCCGTATGTACAGTCATAGTGACGTTGCAAAATAAGTCAATAAATAAATAACCGTTCTTACTCAGTCTCATACTAGGATTCCCTGTATCGTGGGTGCCATGGACACACACAAACACAAGCACACTAATACACAGAACAAGAACAGAAATTTAAACTTATCATCCAAATTTCATTCTCGATTAAAATCGAACCCAGAACCCGAATGGCAGTCCTGTATGGTTTTGGCAAACGGTCTATAAGTATTGCAATTTTTTATAACATAGAATTGATACACAATGACATAAGGATTGTATGTTTGAAAGTGCCTATTTTAAAACTGCACATATCTATCGACACAAGTTTTTTCTTATTTGATTATTGTAGTATGCCGGACTGTCGATCGGAGGGTTCCGGGTTCGATTTCTGGCGAAACAAAAATTTTAATGTTGAGTTATAATTTCTGTTCTCGGTCTGGGTGTTTGTGTTTTTGTCTCTGTGTATACCATACGTCTACCATGGACGGTACCCACGACACAGGGTATCTCTACCCTTCTGTGGGGGCTATGAGTTTGAAACGTTATTTATTTAATGATACCATATAATTTCGTATTGTCTATTAAATAAGGATGCATACTTAATTAAAAATTAAACAGTTATTTTATCTGAGAATTAGGAGCAACAAAACCCACTTTTACCAATCAATTAACAAGTAAAGAAATTAATAGATAGAGGCATAGTTCCCATAATGACTAGCGAATATAATGTTTTGCTTGGATGTATGTAGGTCAAGGGGCAATATGCATAAAAGATGAATTAATCAGTCATCTAATATAACAAGTTACGCTTTATCGACCACAATTCGCTGCCAGTATAGGATGAATTGAAGAATATAAATGACTATTGAGATGCCTACCTACTTTGTTTTTTTTTATCGTAAGCAAGATTTATTTATTATTTATTTTACCAGGGTTGACTGGTAGAGAATGCCTCCAGGCATTAAGTCCGCCCTTTGTACAACTTTGTTTCGTTGTAACAATAGGTTCCCGTAGGATAAAAACCATCCTATGTCCTTTCCCAAGGTCCACTCTATCTGTGTTCCAAATTTCATTAAAATAGGTTCACTTGTTTAAACGGGAAAGCGTAGCAGACAGACAGAGTTACTTTCGAATTTATAATATTAGTAGGGATGGAATTAAATTCACAAGAACTATATATGTTTCGGATTATAAAGTAGCCTATGTCCAATGTGCTATTCCAGACTATAAGTCTGTAATATATGTCTGTGCCAAATTTCATTCCCATCCAATCAGCTGTTCTTGCATGATTGAGCATCAAACATCCATCCGAACATACATCCAAACTTTCGCATTTATAAATTTAGAATAAATATTTAAAAAAATAACGTTTCACACTCATAGCCCCACAGTAGGGTAGTTATACGCTATGTCGTGGGTGCCATGGACACATACAAAGACAGAAACACAAACACCCAGACCGAGAACAGAAATTTAAACTCATCATTAAAATTTCTGTTTCGCCAGGAATCGAACCCGGGACCCTCCGATGGGCAATCCGGCATGATAACCATTGCACCACACAGAATAGAGTAATGATTCGCCCCAGATGCACACGTAGTATATAAAATAAGGACAAATAAAATTGTTCACCGAATTCAGTAACATAGTTTCTTGTTGTTTGTTGACTGGTCCAGGTTCGAGTTTCGGAACACAAAATCGATTCTAAAAATTCTGCTTTGTTAAATTTCTATTTCTGTTGCGAACATAACTTCTTCTCCTTCTTCTCTTCGTACATAATCCGTATAAATAATCTGTTTCGGCTAAATCGTAGAGTCTAAAGTAGAATTTATTTATAAACAAGAATTAAGCAGTGTAAAATTGATTAATTATAATAATAATTTAAACCAATAGTAGATCGCAGCTGTTTAACTTGAAACCTGGTTTCCACCATTTATTCTATACGCATACGTAATTAACACAGTATGAATTTGGCTAAAGCCTAGCCGTTTCGCATACGTCCGAGTTCATAGTTGCACTGTAACGTGTATACTAAAATAAGACAAGCCTTTCGTAGGTATTGTGCCTTCGCCCCACAGGTGCGGAGGGTGCAAGTAAGGATGCAGGCAGTTGAATTTTTCATGCGCCTATTTGCCTTCCCGCAGCCGTCCCTTAGAGGTGGCTTCCCTCGTAAAATTTATTTTTGTGCCATATAACATCCCTGACTAATGTTTATTGGAATTGTATATCGATTTTAGAGACAATTTGTAGGTTGTAGAGGTGGTATGATTCAACATCAGCACTTGAATAGCACGACGAATTACGACCAGAATTACCTTTAATTCTGAGAGGACCTATGACTGTGACTAAGACCTCACCTATGGGGTCATAACATAAGATTGAAAAATACATAGCATTTATGCTATTACATGTTTGATATTATATTATATACCAAAGAATCAAGATGTAGTGTAAGCGTGCTCCTTAATGAAGCTAAAAAAGTGTCACCTTTTTCTGTATCAGTTAGCAATTAGTCAAAAGTGTTGAAAGATTTGTGACGGCCGTAAATAAAGCGCCATTATACGAAAATTGCTAACAGGTTTCCAGTTCTTTGACGCGTGAAGCTTAAGCGAAGTAGACAGTATGTAGATTAATGTGTGAAATTAATATGCATATTATGAGCAAGCACTAAGATATTATGCGTCGCAGCCGAATATTTAAGAGTTTTATTTTAAAAAATTTCCTCGGCTTTTATTTTAGATATGAGGATAAAAAGAACTTTCTCTTACTCAATGGTTTAATTTTTTAAGTATTCTCTTATATTTTAATTTTCGTTGCAGATTTTACTGTTTAATAACTTTGCTTTTGTTAAATTTAAAATCAACTGCAACAACTAGATACACAGAAACATCACTATAAAGCTGTTATTGATATAAAAACCGGCCAAGTGCGAGTCGGACTCGCGCAACGAAGGTTTCGTATAATATTTTTAAAATATGTAACTAAAAATTTACGATTTTCGCAGTTTCTCCTTTATCTGTGCTATAAGATGTTGCTTCGTACCAAATTTCAAGATTCTGAGTTCACGGGAAGTTCCCTGTAGGTTTTGATTCCCCGAGTGTCGAAAATTTGAGGCATAAACGGCTGTATCTTTTGATTACGCTGACTTAGAAGTTTGATTTTTTTCACAGCTCCAAGGGACAGTAGACCGAAGTATTTGATATCCTCTACGCGTTCCTGAAAAAAAGTGTCTTGACAGACATACAGACGTACGAAGTGATCCTATAAGGGTTCCGATTTTTCCTTTCGTGGTACGGAACCCTAAAAAGAAGAAAAGAAGGAATTTTACTTGCAAAAATATGGGCATAAAAAAGGTTTTACAAAAATATTTAGATTTCCGTATTTACTTCAGAGCAAATACGGTACAATTATATAAACTAATTATTAAAAATAAAGTGCTCAAAAATAGAAACTTAAATAATTTTACATTGTTATAATTTATCAGTTAAGTTCTGCGTATTTTTTAGGCCTCAGTCGGTGTTATTTCTTGTACAGTTATTGTCTGGTATATTGCAATTCGATTGAACCATTCAAGTGTGAGCAAATTCCCACGTTCTATTGCTAGCCTTTATGGAGAATTCCCTAGTCGATAGATTATACTCACATACGTAAATGTATCAATAATTTATTCACAATTGTAAGGGCTTCTGTATAAGGCAAAACACATGTCAATAAAGGTTTCACAACTTCAGTAATTGTTACCGATAACAATTGCCTACGTTTTACACTTGATTGTAAGCGGTAGGACTTTAAAAATATTGGATTTAATACTAAGCCGTATAAAATGATTGAAACGTGGTTTTTGATTGACATACTGTCCATCTGTAATATAAATCTCCGAAAATAGGAAGATAATAAGATAAATTAATAAGAAAACCGGCCAAGTGCGAGTCGGACTCGCGCACCGAGTGTTCCGTAAAACGGTTTACGATTTATGACGTATTAAAAAAACTACTAACTAGATCTCGTTCAAACTAATTTTCGGTGGTAGTTTGCATGGTAATGCACATCATATATTTTTTTGTTTTATCATTCTCTTATTTTAGAAGCTACTGGGGAGACACATTTTACCACTTTGGAAGTGTCTCTCGTGCAACCTATTCAGTTTAGAAAAAATGATAATTGAAACCTCAATATCATTTTTGAAGACCTATCCATAGATATCTCAAACGTATGAGTTTTATTTTAAAAAAAAAACTGAGTTTCAGATCTAAGTATGGGGAACCCCCAAAATTTATTGTTTTTTTTTCTATTTTTGTATGAATATCTTAATGCGGTTCATACGTAGAGCGTCAAAATTTACAGGTATGACACTGAAGGTTGTTGCTCTAAGGGTTCATAGAATACATCTACTTATCAAATTTCAAGAGTATAGTTCTTATAGCTTCGGAAAAAAGTGACGAATCCATAAGGGTTCCGTTTGTTGCTACGGAACCCTAAAAACGCGTTTATTTGTTTAATAATTAAAGTACCGTCGAAGAACTTAAATAATTCAGGACAGAATTACTTACAACCCGCATTGGAGCAGCGTGGTGGAGTAAGCTCCAGGCCTCCCCAATAATGGGGAGAGACCAGTGCCCAGCAGTGGGTCGCAAAAAGGGTTGCAGCCACCACGATTATGATTTGTGTACTCACTCACTTATTAGCTGAATACCTACTAAAACTTAATACAAAAAAAAAACAGTTAGGTAATTAGAGTCAAGCTCTTCATTTTGATAAAAATATTTCTGATAACCAGTAGGTGATCAAGTGTAAAAAAGTTGCCAATAAACAAGCAATCTATTGCAAGTTCTGTTCTCGTGTTAATTATTATCTGGTTATGTTATTATTGACAGACTGGTTCTGGAGCGCGTTGCCTCGTTAACATGCCTACTAACCATCAAAATAGTCTTACTTTCTATAAAAGGAAATCGAAATTATCTCACTACATGGATACATTCCATTTCTCTCTCGGTAGTTTTGATAATTGAACCTCGCCAGTTTTTACTTTTATCGTGCGGTTGTAACTGCGGCAATCGACATTCCACGCGTTGCTCGGTGTCGCCCAGGTAAGTGTAAGATTCGCCCGGGTTAGGGAAACGCTTTTATACGTTGCGATGTATCGTCTATCGTTTTTATATATAAAAGGGTATCATTTAAGCTATCACCAATTTAATTAGTTTTGTGTTTCTTAAATAATAGGGTTTGTCCTCAAAATAGTAGATCTGTCACCAAAATGTAGTCACCAAACAATGCAAAATCAGTTCCACAATAAATCACCTAAAATCCTGAGATATAAGGTCTAGTACCAAATAAATGTTTTTGTATGTATTATAATAGGTGTGTCCTAATAAGTATTTAAGCAAACTAATTTAAAGAGATCACCAACGATAATAAAATGCACCTACACATGTGATCGAACCTAGTTAGTAGTTAGTAGAACCGCAGCGTACAGCGATTTTTCCCATCAAAAATGTAGGTGGGAAGAAGCTCTGGCTCCGTGACTTCTCCGGCGCTGCGGGAAAACCACTCCCTCCGCCCCAGCGTAACAAAGCGCGGCACCTGCGCTCGCCTTCGCAGCTTCGGCTCTCTTGGTGCCTGCGTTTTCCTACGGCGGGCGGGGAGTGTTCTCCCTCCGCGCCTCCGGCTTTTTATATACACTCTAGGGGTAGTACAGATAAGACCACGTGGATAGTGGGGTGCTCTGATTTGGTTTTGGGTATATGGTCAGGGATCGATAATCGATTTATTTGGTGACAGATCTACCATTCTGAGCACAGAGCTATTATTTAAGTAACAAAACTGTTATTATAAGAACGAAGTTTATATTCATGTAATGCAATATAATTTTATTGGTTATCGATCTCTTATTTTACACATATATTAACATTAATTTGATAATTCATACCTGGGAACAATTTTTGTTTATCTGAGAACGAAAATATTTCGTGGCGATAGATCTATTTATTAGGTGATACAACTTGATGACAAATATAAATTTTGGTGATAGAAAATATAGTTCCCTATATAAAATAAGGTAGCCAACGAACCTAAAAATTACTTGCTGTTAAGTAGTCGCTGCAACTCATGAACATCTACACACAACCTCAAGGTTTTAGTTTTGTTTGTCTGAGATCGTGGGGGTTGCTTCTCCGGAATCCTGCGACGGCGACTGCACATTTTTACTTTTTACCAGAACATCCACCAGAATTGCATCACAGCAGAAATTGGCGCAGACTAAAAAAACACGCAAGTCCTATCACATATAGAGCATACATTATTAACAAAAAAGGGTGATGGGGGTGTAACGAAGGATACTAATCACATCAGGCGCGGTCGGAGCTTTAAATTCTTTGGTCGCCAAGAAATTTTGGGGGGTCTCTAAGAAATTTGGGGGATGAGGTGACCCAAAATGGCTTGTTTCGCCTTGCGTCTACGCATGACTGATGGATTTTGGAGGGGGGGGGGGGTCATGTCCCCTGTACCCCCCCCTGGGATGAATCATTTATCGCCCCGCCTGAATCACTTATCGCACTCTTACACAGCCTATGAGACCCATGCACACTTGTGTATTTTTTCGGTAGATTCCGGAGTTCTCCCCAAGCGCAGAAGCATGCCGCCGAGGGGGTTTTAATGCTGTTAAAATCTTACATAATCCGGTATCCTCTCCCAAGGGGCTGGGAACTTTTGAAGGTTTACCCCCGATACAAAAAAAAAAAAACTCCCAAGGCGTGGGGTACTTCTTGACGGTTTATACGTAAGATACAAATTTTCTTACATTCAAATAAAAATGTCCCAATGCGTTGTTACGACAGAAACTTTGCGAAGGTCTGTTCAAAAAAGATCTACCTGCCGCGCTTGCCTTTTCGTATAACGTACTTTAATAACAACTCAAGAACTTAGATGTAAATGTGCATAAAAGGTCATTCACGTTTACCCTGACACGGACAATTGTAACTACTGTAGGTTAAAGTTGCCGACCGTGGCCGTTGAACTCTTGCCTTCCACCAAGCCAACACTTGACTCGCTGTCGTAATAGTTGTAGGTTTTAATAGCGATGAATTGCAAAGCAACGGAGCAAAAGTATTGGTTGACATTTTGAGCAGATTAACGAGAAACATACTTTAGTATAAGGTCTATGTCTGTAAAGAATATTGCCGCGATTTTTTTTGGTTAACATAAACACTTGAGCCGATAAGTTTCAAGATTTGTAATAATTAACACTATTCTTCTTACCTGATATCGTTACGATGCAACGTCGTGTCATGAATTGTAAACGTCTTTAGGCCCTTACACAGGATAGTTCTCAGATTGACTGCAGCGGATAACCCCTCAAACCGATAACGGTTTGAGCTTTCTTTTTTTATAAGCGACCCGTCCCTTCCATCGGAATAAGTGCGACATCCGACCGCGTCGCTCAATTGGCCCATCATCTGCCAGTCATTGGACTGTATTACATCGAATGCTCTATTTACGTTATTGTCCCGCTAACCCGATGAAGTGAAACATGCCATTTTATGACAAGTCATAATATCTACTCAATTCGTGCCAATTTGCTCTCTTCCCGGCCGAGTGAGTTACACAACAACAAGATAATAATATGTAAGGGCAATGAAGAAATGGCATTACCACACTTTGACAAGAAAACATTGTCGAATGTCGCACACGTATTGTTTGCGAACAAACAAACGGCCTTAAAACGCATGTAGTTCGATGAACTCGCGTAAAGTTTAAAGCGCTGATAGACAGGAAGCGAAGGTAGCCATTTGAACAAAGAAAGCTAATAAAATGGCTCGAAGTACTGAACATAATTGACGTAGGAGACGTTTGCCATAGAAGGTAGATCTTCGCTCGTTCGATATAAATAGCAAAGCGGCTGGTCTACAGATGTAAAACGGACACCAGTTTTAGAAGTGCTCGAGTCTATTTCGAACAAGTGTAAATAAATCTAGCTGTATAGTCACTTTCGTCCATGGCTGTCACTTTCATTGCCCTGGCTCGCTTGCCTTGTCCTGGCTAGTTATCGAGTGACCTTATATGGGGACGAGCGGCTTAAATAATAAAAAGCATATTGTAATAAAGCATAAAATCTGTGCATGGAAAATGTATTGATATAAGAGCATTAGGGAGAAGTGAAAATGAAATATGATATTAATTTTGTTCATTAAAACCAATTCCTCTTTAGTGATGTGAATGAAAGCGCTAAATAAAATAGGTATTTCTAAACATTGAGCTCGTGTAATCAATATTATTGAATGATGATTAATGTTGAAACTATAATAACTAGAAAGTATTTTAATATGCAACAATATATTTTTTTGTATTTTTTTACTTGGGGGATCTCAGTTTGAATACTGAACACTTAAATTTAATTAGATCTAACCTATCAATACGATCGATGGTATAACCTTTAGTACTACGTCAAAGAAGTTTATTGATCATTATAGAATTCATGTAACTCTAGTAATACCTAAATTAATATACGCGAATGAGAAAGCACATGCATAGCATAGGCTCGCGTAGCTTACCTACTAATTAAATACTGTTAGGAATCAAAGTCGACAGTTGAATAAAAAATGTGACGAAGTAGGAGAAAACGCCTATAAAAGCGAGGCCTCCTCTAAGGGGGGATCATTAGTGATGTGATATTAGTACCTAAAAGCAGTAACTCTGCTCGATTGCGTACTGAAATTCTGTATTTGTGCTTACTTATTATTTAATTGTGATTGTATAAGGAAATGTTAATAAGAAATCTTAAATCGTTACTTTTAAATTGTATAAAAGGCTTCTTAAAAATACCTATCACTATAATATTTTGCCCTAGTACTCGATTAAAAGCACTGAAATGTTCGGCGTTACTTAGCGGTCGATTCGTATGACATGTGTTGTTTACGGATATAAGTCGAGCATGCATGATGGCTCGCGTGCACAGGCGACGCTTAAACTGTTTAAGTTTATACATTTAAACGGTAGGTATAAACTTTATATCGTTTTACTGACTTCAAAACAATGTATGATTCATGTAAGAAAAATGACAAGTTTTTGAATTGGCTTGTCAACTTTGATGACTGATGACGAATATCAGATTTAACGTCTATTAACCAAGTTCAAGTTCAACTCAAAAAATCTTTAAAAAATGATTCACTTCTTTTATTTCTGTGTTTCCGAATTAATATTGCAAATCAATATAGGTACTTTTAAGGAGAAATTCCTCGTAACGTACTATTCATACATAAATTACACGCTAAGCCCAGTGCAAAAAAAGAAAAAAATGTGTTGAGCTATTTTATTAATAAAGATGCAACTATCCTCCGAGTATGGAGTCGTCACGTTACAATGCTAGGTCGGTGGATTCCTCGCAAGTCGGTCTAATCGCTTCTCACGATATACATACTTTAACTAGGCATGGAATTTATTGATTCTATTTAATCACGTAAAAATCTCGATTGTTTTAATGTTTTATATTCGCGGTTCGGTTTTTCTCGCAGACTATGTTAAAATTGTACTTTTGGGATATTTATTTCGGCCCAGTTACAGGCAATCATGATGACAGTCTACTTTCTAATACTTCCATAAATTATCGTTTTTTAATCGATTTATTTTTATTCAAATATTATTTTCTTTTCTTATCATTTAAGATACCTTGGTTATTTGTTATTAACTTACTTCCATTACTATTCGAAAGAAATATCTTTCGTTACAATGTTATTCGTTACTGGTGATTAAGGGTGATTACAACAGAGCTATTTACGTTACTTTGATTATTCATAGATCCTACGCTTTGTCGCTTCTCACGATACTTTTTCTAACAAAACAAAGCAAAGTTCCCTCGAAATAAAACAAATAGTGCTTGCGTTCGTTACGATTCACACTACCATGTAAAGGAGTCAAGATTGTAGAGAGTGTAAAATGTAGACTTGAAGATGACTCAGTGTGGGTTGGGTAGACTTTCTTTTAGGAAGGATTCAGTTTTTTTAATGAGCAGTTTATTGTTATATTTTCATTCTGGGTAGATTATTAGTATATTCTTCCGCTATGTAGTACTGTTAATCGTACGTTTTTAAAATACTTTTCAATAAGAATACATAAGTATGTTCAGTAGTGGAGTAAGATTCTGGCTCTAATTTTTAATGCAACATTCAACGATTATTGCATCATTATATCAATATAAAATATACTTTATTGTTTCGACGGAAATACTTATAAACAAAGTTAATTGTGTTTTTGTTGGATTTTTGAATCTAAAAATACAATAATAATTAAATAAAAAAAAGAGTCTTTTTTTAAAGACTAAAAGATATTTTATATGAGCTAATTTCAGATTAACATCTGTTATCTGTTAAAGAAGATATAAAGCTGAAAAGTTTGTTTGTTTGAACGCGCTAATCTCAGAACTATTGGTTCGAATTGAAAAATTATTTATGTGTTGGATAGTCCATTTATCGGGGAAGGCTTTAGTTAGGCTATATAACATCATGCTATGACTTATACCAAAGTCCACGCGGACGACGTCGCGGGCGGCTGCTAGTCTGTTATAAGACTTATAAGATTGTTGTTGTTGTTGTTGTAAGATTCTTACCATATTGATTCATAATGTTCATACATATATCTAACTCCCAAGAAAAAAAGGACCAAAGATACTCCAACGTAGCACTAAAATAATGCGAAAAATATAAAAAAAAACTTACCGAAAATTTCTATGCTGATCAGTAGAGTTAAAACCTGTAAATAAAAAGACAAATAATATTTACTGCTTGAGATTAAACCTTGACTATATAATAAGATCGAACTTTTAATTTTAAAACAAGATGAGATATTTTTTGATGTATCTCGTGTGTATGTATTATAATCTTATCTTTCAATTCTTCATAGTAGGCTGAAACCTTTAAGATAAAACATAAATAATACTACCCGTGCTGGAAACCCATTATCCGCGAGTAATTGGCTATAGTGGAACGTAAATGCAATTCGTTACATTAAGATATGTTTAGACATTACAAGGACATTTTGAATAATGGTCGGACAAAAACGATGACATAATAACAGTTCAAGCCCATGTGGTGTCGCGCACGTAGGGTTGTCACTTTAAGAAACTACCTGTTAGACAATGCTGTTTTAAAGAAAAAGGAGTATACTTATATAAAAATAAAAAATAAAAAAAATCTTAATTTTCATACAATTGCCGTATTCTTTATTATTGATTTATTTACTTATTAAATTTGACCAATTAACAAAGTTGGTCTTATAATTGCATCTGAATTATATGTACTCCATTGACACACGTGGCTATAAAACGAATAAAAATGGTACCTTTTTCGTAATGGGATGATACGAATTTAAACCAGCAAGACATTCGTTTCAATCATTCAAACTCTTCATGTATTTGTGAGAAACTGTCCTATCGAATAAAATGTTTGTACCCATTCGAATTATTTAGTTCTGTTGCTATAATAAATAAAAAACAAGTGATTGTTTTTTCATGTTCGTCTTATCTGAATTATGTTTAGGTAAGAGCCTTTTGTAATAGCTAGATCGTTTTATTTAAAGAATAACTTGTGAAAAAATATTGTATATTCAACGTGAAATTGGATCTATTGTCCTGAGACCGCTATTGCATCTACTTACGTAAGAGATAAACGTGTAACACAAATACTGTTTACCAATAAAAAAAATTCGTCTGAGCTTTGTGAAAAACATACTTTAATAATAATAGAAATAAACTCAATCAGCCATTTTGAAACCCCTATTTTGTATTTAGATCACAACTGCCCTATTTGGCAACCCTACGTGGACGGAGTAATACAACAAACTTCGAAGCACGGCGCTGCGACCAAAACAAATGGACAACACCGTTACAACACTTCGCAGAATTAAATAAAGAAAAAAAGCGAGCCAACAACGGTAATCTTTGTTCGAGTAAGGTCGAAACCCTCTACCAAATCGTTCGAAATATCATTACACTGCAATTAGAACTATCTTAGCGCAACGAAGCTTTAGCACTACATTTTAATATCGACGTCAAAAATAACTGCAACATATTTTTAACCTGGCTTCCGCCCGCACCGTTGTCGCATTACACAGACGACAGAATCTAATAACCTCTTAACGAGTATGACGGTGCGTATTGCGTAGGTCACGGTATATCTCTGGTTCTACTTAATCAATTGTTAAAAATGTAGACAATAATATCTTAACTAGAGTTAATAAAAATCAAACCAATTTACCATTATTAACACTAAAATAAATTAGGCTTTCTTTACACTCATAGCCTTATCATAGCAGATTCCGGTTTTTGTGGGATAGACATGACAAGCATACCACGGAGTTATATAATATATGTAAAAAATTAAACACCCTGATTTAAATCAAAATATAAACATTTTTAACATTGTTGAGCTTTTTTGGACCAGATATTTTGTGGCTGATTTTTAGTAGTACAGTATGCATGCATGTATATTGAACACATAATACGTTGTATTAATTGAAAGAGTTATTCAAATTTAAACATAATAATATGTTATGGATAATTTTACCGATATTCTGGGGAGACGGAAATGATAATACAAAGGTCTTGTGTGTAAAAAGCCGATAAATAATCCGAAGTCGGTCGGTTGTCACCTTTGCTGCACCCACATGGCACAGTTCCCAGTGAAAACAGATTTGACTTCTCTCTCTACACACGTGTACAGACGAAGATACCGTGTATATTAATTCGTAAGATTACTTGTTTAACGTGCCGATTAGCACTGCACTCAAATTGCATCCTACGGATTCCTACGTTAAAATAACAAAGCGCTTTATATTTATTTAGCGCTATAAGCGTAAGCAAGGCATAATTGCTTGTTAAGTAACGTTAGCAGTAATGGCAGTTTTGTGTCAATAAGGTTTATCAAAGTCGCGTTCCAGATCACAATTGGATCAGGTCGATGCATGTTCCGAAGGACTGGTATCGGTTATCGGCAAAAAGCTGATACGCGGAAGAAATCTTGATTCTATAAGATGCGAGAAAGACTTGGCTTCCGAGAATCATGAGCGCTAACGAGTAACCAACAACAAAGGTGGAGAAAAACTGATCAGTAATGTATCCATTGTATGTCCATGAGGCAAAGACGGAAGGTACCGTGAGAAGGCACAAGTTGCCCCGTTGGGAAAATCTCACTCCCATATTTTGTTCGCGTGAACAAAAAGGCAATTGCACAAATCACGCGTAAGAGTCTAATCAAACTAAATTAGTGCCGTATTATGAGTAAACCGTAACTAAATAGCATAACATTGAAGACGTGGTAGGCAGATTTTACTACTTGTAGCTATTAGTCACTTCGTATGCGTCGGTATAATTTTAACTAGACTTACATTCATTTTCACTAACCATTGGATACACCTAAATCAGATGCCTAATTATTTCGGAGTTTCCTAGAGGAAAAACACGTTTCACTAACCCTTAAGTCACCACTAACGACGTTTAGGCATAACCTAAAGTTACGACACCGATTTGGGATGGCATAGTGCTTAGGTGCCCCTAAACTGACACACGTGATCGCTAAATTGATAGTACATTAACGAACAAAACCATGGTCAACAGTAAAAAAACTAGGCTACTCATAAGATAGGACCAACCTAATACATCGAAAGGTGAAAAGGAACTTTATGCTAAGCATTGCCCTAAATAAGGAGTGAAAACGGGCATAAATGTTTTTCTTTAAATTTCGAACAGTATATTATTATTTATTGCAAAAGTGGTCAAATGCACATTAAACCTTTTACGACCTGGAAGACGCAATTATTACCATGCTGGACTGCCAATCAAGGATCTCGTGTTCGAGGCAGAAATTGAAAGTGTGAGTTTCAATTTCTGTCTCAGTCTGGTCATTTGCCTTTGTGTTTGTTCATGGTGTGTTCTCTCAGGGAATCCTAGTGGGGCTGTTAGTGTGTAGCGCTAATTTTTTAATAATAATATTAACTTTTTAAACTTCTCGACACGAGCTCACTGTATCAAAGTATACGTATGTAAATGTAGGTAACGTTGTTAATTGATGGCGTGTGAGGCAAACCAACTCGATCGCGGCCTTTGACGGACTTTCACAGTCTCTTTGAAAGCATATTGGCTTGCACGAAGCAACTCGGCTAATTGAGGTAAACAGACGATTGAAATGTTGCATCACTACATCCTTTAATTGATTGTGGTGTTGATTACTAATTAGGTCGGATTTTATTTCCGATTTAGGTATTGATTTATCGTTTAAGATACCAAAAATAATAGAAGGAATTACCATAGCAAAAAAATGATTTTGATTTTAATTTATTCGTTCGAGTACCTACGCTTCGTCCATAATTATAATAATAAATAATAAAATATGCCCAATGTTTTATTGACTTAATATCATAAGACAGTGTTTGCCAAACATTATTCTGCCATAACCCGGTAATTTTCACACTGCCCCTTCGTGACCCACTTAATACTGTAAAAACCAAGCTGGTTTCATAAGGAAAAATAATAAATATTTCTTAATAGTAAAATGAATTTATTAATTCTACATACCTGGTATCGCCTATTTCGTCGTCATTAAATTTTAGTAAAGTATGGAGCTTCTGCTTATTTTTTACTAAAGATTCCCAGATCGCGGAAACGACCGCGTCCCGGTATTTCATTTTACGGCCCAGTCGGGTCGCGACCCGGCAAATGGGAATCACAGGTTAGCATAAATTTAGAGATATCCAGTGACGAGATTTACTCTAGCTAGACTACTAAGACCGTAAAAATGCCTTAAATACGGCAAGCTCACAACTAGTCCCTGTAGCTTCGGGAGTAAGAATAGAGCTACGGTATCCCCTGCCTGATCGTAAGAGGCGACTAAAAGGGGGCTTCCGGGGCTGCGGGCGGTAAGAGTGGGAGCTCGACCCGTCCAGCCAGCAGCCGCGGGAAAGACGGCGGTGTGTGTGTGGCCGCATGCCGCCGTAAGCATCGGAAGGTGCAGGAGATCACATATGCTCTCCCAAAGATGGGCCCTTTCCAGGGCGTCGCGTATGGAGGACACCGGTGCGTTCCATGGGAGATCCCGGAGTCCTCCCCAAACGCAGAGGAGGCCACCGAGGGGGTTTTAATGAGGTTAAAATCCCACATAACCCGGTGTCCTCTCCCAAGGTGCTGGGTACCTTTTGAAGGTTTCCCCCCCCGATACCAAAAAAAAAACACAACTACAACATGCCTACTATCTCTACCAACCCACTAGACCAGCTTTGTGGAGCAAAAAAGGGTTGCTTACATATTGCTCTATCGTGAACACTTCTTAAAAGCGCTATCAATAGTGTAAAACTTAAAAATGTAATAAAAATTTACGCAAACAGATGATCATTCATATCCATTGTAGCGATTACGATTTGATATCAAAATGTGAAACGTTGGTTAATTGCCTATTTGCCTTAATTGGAGATTTGATCGTAGTTAATTGTTTTGTCGTAGCATTAGTTAGTTTGAGATTGTGTTTACATGAAGTTTATTTTTTTAAATGAGACTTTAATCCACTAATATGTACTCGTATGTGTTTTCTGTTCACTGTTCACAGAGGAAAAGTGTGTCAGGATTTCGTATATTGCAGGTAATCTTGAAAATTAGATTTTCATAAAATAGTCTATTTTTGTGTGGTTTGCCTTTGAAAAATTCCCAGTATTTCCTTTTACATTCTGCGCATGTCGATCTGCGACTATAATTATATTTGGTTGGTAGGCAAATTTTGTGGTAATAAACAGTATATATCTATCTATGTAATTTACAAGACGTCAAAATAATAAAATTGTTACGTTATACGACGACTGGTGAAAAAAATTGCTATTAGCTTACTTTGGCGGCTTATCATAGCAAAATCTGTGTCATATTTAAAAGAAAGTGGTTCAAACTAATTCTTTATTTCATGTAGTACCTACTAGCGGCCGCCCGCGACTTAGTCCTAAAAGTAGCCTAAGTTTACTCCTTATTGCAGCTACCTGCCAGTGAAAGTCCTGTCAAAATCGGTCCAGCCGTATCAGAGATTAGTTGGGACAGACAGACAGTCACCAACTCAGAAAACTTTGTGGGCTCATGCACAAAACTTTGCTGGAGGTCATGAGTTCATGACATAATCAAATGCATAGTTAACGATTCTATGAAGGACATACAGACAAACATTAATTTTTATATGATAAAAGTTCTAAGTAGTTCGTAAGTTTATGATGTCTTTATTTGCAATTACTTATGAAGGTAAAATTTAGCTAGCAGCTGTATATTTTGTCTATCCAAAAATAAAATGCATGAGTGAGTCGAAAGCGTATATAAAAAGTTCCATACAATATAAAAATTGAACATAAAAAATAACCGAATATAAGAATACTTTTTAAATAATATAAAAGATGTGATTACTAAGTTATTTTATTGACACTACACTAGGTAATACTACAAAAATATACACCGACAACGAAATGAACGAAACCCTAAATCGGCCACAAAATTAAATATTTCTTAACGAAATGATAGAGCGGTGAAATTGTTTGTCATAATTATTTCCTTACAATAATTTATAATCAAGAAACTAATAAAATATTAGATAGATACATTTCAAGTTTGCAATGCCGCAGGCTAAAGTGCCAATGTCAATGTGAACAAGATTCTTTCTTACATGACAGTTGACGTTGCCTTTTAATTAAAGCTAATATGTTAGAGAGTGGACATGAGCATAGATTTTTTATATATAACGTAGTCAAAGTCATAATAAATCTATGGACATGAGTAAATTATCTTTATACGACGTGACAGCTTGAAAAGGGGTGTTATATTTTTATTTCTGTTGATGCTACTAATACATAATAAGTAGATAGATATGTTTCTTTACACCTCTGCAAAAGATTTGGATGTACCGATTTGTATTGAACGAATTCTCACTTAATTATTCGACTGATGTTACATAAATTTAAAACGGTTCATTATGGCGGTGCTGTGACACCGTTTTTGTCTTGTATAGTCAATGTATCGAAGGTATAGTGGTAGCCGAAAATGAGCGATTTATTTCAGTGGGAATTTTTGAGCTCTGAGATTTAAGAATGTTACTGAAATTTATCACTAAACAAAAGTAAAGTATCCTTTAAACAAGCGATTGTCCTATAATAATAATAAAACAGTACATAAATAAAATTTTGTAAGAAATATAATGTTGTAAGAAATTTAATTACGGGCGGATAGGGCATAAACTAATCTACCAGAAAAGACAATTCGAAAATCGCAGAATTAATAAGGTCAATTGGATTTCTTTCAGGGCAAACGAATACTAAATTGTTATTGAAATGGTATCATCAACCTCAAATAGGTACTTCATCGGAGCTATCTAGGTCTACAATGAATCATTACGAATAATATTGTTCATAGATCAAGCGTAACATTGCGGAGAATCACTGATCTGGCAATGTATGTGTCGCTGTCGGATCGTATAATCCGGCGTATAACATTACAGCTAGCCGGTTCCTAAAACAGGGCCGTTCTGTAATGTGGCGGGTCCAAGATTAGCCGGATTGTTATTGCGATACGTTCTACAATATGGCGGCTCACGTTTAGCCTCATTGTAATGAAGCCTCGTAGCCACCCACCCTACTCATGATTATGACCGCACTCGACATTGCTGAGCTTCATTGACACCCATCCTAATTGTGACCGCACTAGATGTTGCTGAATGGCCACCCATCCTACTTTTGACCGCACTCGACATTGCTTAGCTTTGTTGACACCCATCCTTTTTATGACCGCGTAAGATGTTGCCTAAGTCACTCATCCTACTTTTGACCGCACTAGATGTTTCTTAATGGCCACACTTCCTACCTTTGACCGTACTCGATACTGCTTAGCTTTATTAACACCCATACTTCTTATGACTGCACAACATGTTGGTTAATAACCACCCATCCTACTTTTGACCGCAGGTGTCATTGAGCTAATTGTCCCTGAAACACATTTTCACTATAATTATTTATATTCGAAAAATACCCAAACCGTATCAGAGCATCCCACTATCCACGTGGTCTAGTCTGTACTACCCCTAGAGTGTATATAAAAAGCCGGAGGAGCGGAGGGAGACCACTCCCCGCCCGCCGTAGGAAAGCGCAGGCATCAAGAGAGCCGTAGCGGCTGAGGCTGGTCACCGAAGGCGACCAAAAAGCCGAAGCTGCGAAGGCAAGCTCAGGTGCCGCGCTTTCTTACGCTGGGGCGGAGGAAGTGGTCTTCCCGCAGCGCCGGAGATGTCACAGAGCCACTTTTTTATTACATTATCCAAGCCTTGGAAGATATTATATAAAATTGCTAGTTAATGTGATTAATTTCTTGTCAATTATCACTGTATCTAAATTGAGTAGATATTATAAATAATGGCTAGATAATATATAATATCCGGATTTATTACTTTGGCTGTAATATATAGAAAATTGGGCGGCACGATATTACGCCGCTTTGACTTACGCCGCTTTGACGAACGCGAAGAGCTCATACAATACAACGTTCGCTAATTTAGCTGAATTGCAATCCGGCTGAACGAGAGTGCGCCGCATTACAATACAGCCCTCTTTTAGGAAATAGCTAGCCGGAATGTAACACGGCGGAATATACAATCCAACTGCGACATATGGTTGAAGTCGATCTGAATACTAAAAAACTTCGCTTACCACAATAATATCTGATACAAAAATTCAAACAAAGAATTTTAGCAGCCTCGTAAACAGTACGTATTGATAATAAGGTTTAAGAGTCTCCTACGTTTCATTCTAATTGATTTTATAAAAATTCTAGCTCTCGTTTTTGGTTAATCCGTAAGATGCATTAACGTCGCAAATATCAATAAATTATTCTAGTCATAATATAAAGTACTGGATTTTTCTATCACATAAAGTGCGTTTCGTGTACCTACATACAATGTACGTGGTTTTGTAACTCGATCTGCGATCATGTGATCGACTCGAACTCGAACGCGCACTGTTTACATTACGGGACGCACACACTATTGTCCATAGAACGCCAGCCCAAGAGCAGATTTTTTCAATCCTTTTTATTATGTCTCAACACTGGTCAACTCTACAATGGAAAGGGATTTAGGCCATAGTCCAACACGCTTCCTAATTAAACACGCCTTAATCACAAACTTAGTCAGTTTAAGGTGAGAAAAGTCGAAGCGCAAATCTATTTCTTACCTACTTTTATTAGTCGTCATATCAATATCGGATAATTTAATATTTGGTCAGTAGGATAAAAAGCCGATGAAACAAAAACATATTTTCTGAAGCGATCCAATTAAAAAAAGTTATCCGAGCAGCTAAAGAACTAAGAAACACCTTTTTCAATTTTCATAGGTCCTTTGGTTTAAAAAGTGTTCGTTAAAGAAAATTTTGAATGCCTGTTTTGGTTTCCTTATTTGCTTTAATTTCGTGGAGTTTAAAGCTGAAATTTTGTCAAAGAAAGTTTGTAATTTGCCCTCGCTATAAATATAATGCTCCCTTTGATGTAATGTTTGGGATGCAGTAACTCGCAGTACGGCGTATATGGATACCAGGAAGTAAACAACATCCGTACCTATTTCACTATACTATTTATACATATAGCAAGTTGTACATCGTTGTGTAAATAATATGTTTGTAGTAACAACACATATAGCGCGTGCTATTGCATCTTCCTTTGCAATTTTGTATTAAATTCTTAGCGGCCACGAGAATGAAGATCATTGTATGTGCTGAGAAAGTGAGAGTCAAATTACATTCAAGCTGCAACATAATTGTAATTAAATATTTGTTAATCTATTAAATATAATAATACAATGTTACATCGGTGCCCGCATCATCGGCTAACTGCATTTTCCCACATTACCCGCATTTACAATAACCGTTATAAGGACAAGTCAGTTTTGAAGGGTCGAGTAAACAAAAGAAAATTCGACTTTTAAAATCATAAAGTTATAAAATTATGGCATTAAACTTGTTCTTATTTTGAATTTACATTTTCTTCGATATCTTTAGCTTTGCGAGAGAAGCTGTTTGAGGCTTTACTAAGGTTAAATTGAATTTCTTCATGCTACAGTCATTTTGGGTAACTTTGAATTGACGTTTAACTTTGAACAAAGTTGGAAAAAAGATTTAACAATTTATTACATCGAAATTTTCGATGTTTCAATATAATAACTGTGTTAAATGGATTGCCAAAATGTTTTTGTAGCAAATAAAAATTAAAAAAATTAACTTTCAATGCCATAATTCTGAAAATTCCCGCCTTTTCCGTGGTGAAGTTGCTGGAAGTTTTTGAGCGCTGATTTGGAATCGTAAACTTGTCCACTTTGATTCATATGGCAAAACCAAGCTATTTGTCACTTTTGTACGTCAGTGTAGATATCATTTTTATAGATTAGGTTTTTAAATTTATAAATTACTTTCTTTTTATTTTACCTAAACCTTAAAATATTAAAAATTTTACATTCTAAAAAAAAATATTCAAAGTTACCCAAAACTCATGATAACTTTGAATACGAGTTTTAGGAGAAATTATGGGTAGTTCTGTTGTTTCTTCCGTAAATTTATTTTGTTAGAGAAAAAAGCAACTCAAAAGGACACTATTCATTCAATAAAATATAGGTCATAAATAGAAACCAGATTGTAATAATACAAATATTGTAAAAAATGTTCAATGTTACCCGAATTGTACGTATTAGAACGTCTTTTGTTTTATGTTTTTCTTTGAACTCTTTCATTAAACCATCTCATATGATCAGTTACTACTACGTATGCTTTAGCGTAACGCCGCGTATTGGATGCATCTTTATCCGAAGTATGTCCGTAACATAACTTTTTTTATATTGCCTCCTTATTTTTCGAAAATCCCTCGTTATTTTTCGACGAATAATTTTGTTCACATCAAAAATCGTTATATAATTTAAAATTAGTTCCCGAATCATCGGTTGGCTGCTCAGAGCTCGTTTCACACCCGCACTTGCAATTACTGCACCAAGTGATGTGAAAGCTCCAGAGTTTATAGGGTGAGAAAATGTTCAATACTCATAAATACTGAATATATTAAGCACTCTGTAAGCAATTTACTGCCAGCAATAACCGCAGAAGCGAGAGATTATTTATTACGAACATTTCTGCATCCTTGTAATTTTGATGACACTGAGAACACTTGTCCATTTCAATCGCCTGCGTTAGAAAAAGCTCACCAATGAAGTATACGTATAGGACGTTAGAATTCTATCCATCCATCAGCCTTTTAAAGTCCACTGCTGGACATAGGCCTCCCCCTTTTTTTTTGTTATCGGGGGGGAAACCTTCAAAAGGTACCCAGCACCTTGGGAGAGGACACCGGGTTATGTGGGACTTGAACCTCACTAAAACCCCCTCGGTGGCCTCCTCTGCGTTTGGGGAGGACTCCGGGATCTCCCATGGAACGCACCGGTGTCCTCCATACGCGACGCCCTGGAACGGGCCCATCTTTGGGAGAGCAGATGTGATCTTCTGCACCTTCCGATGCTTACGGCGGCATGCGGCCACGCACACACCGCTGTCCTTCCCGGGGCTGCTGGCTGGACGGGTCGAGCTCCCACTTTCACCGCCCGCAGCCCCGGAAGCCCCCTTTTAGTCGCCTCTTACGATCAGGCAGGGGATACCGTAGCTCTATTCTTACTCCCGAAGCTACAGGGACTGGACATAGGCCTCCCCTAACGTTCGCCACTCCGTCCGGTCCTGCGCCCTCTGAATCCAGCGGTTTCCCGCTATCTTCTTCAGGTCGTCAGTCCACCTGGTTGGAGGGCGGCCTGTGCTCCTTTTGCCGACACGTGGTCGCCATTCGAGGACCTTTCTTCCCCACCGGTTGTCAGTCCTCCTAACTATATGGACGTTAGAATTAGAATGATATTTTCTGTAATTATAATGACCATAACAAACCAAAGTTCACTGTAGATTTTTTAATATTTTTTATTGTATTTCAAGAAATGTTTTATTATTATTAAACCCTATTATTCATATATTATGTCCATTCGTGGGTTTTTTACAACTTTCTTTACATTTTGTATTAGTCTTATTTCTGATTACTATTATGTTAAACTGAGGGCCTATTCTGTACGTACTACGAATCTTGACGTATACAGATACGGACGAAAGTTCTAACATTTTCGATATAATTTTAGCATAGGTCCTTATATTGTTTTCTATTTCACGAATTAATAATTAGCGTAGTCAATGTTGAAATTAAGTTACTGAATTAATAATATTGCTATAATTTCTTCATTCCCTGTTATCAAAAAATGAGGCCCTAAAATACACGACGTTTCGGGCACTGGCGTACAGAGTAGGTAACAGATTGTAGTGTCGACGTTGTAAGCTCTAACGTGTAAATAACAGTTATTCATACATAGGGCTGCCATCACCTTAATTGCCGATGCCGGATAAACACGGCAAAAATCCCGGACATTTGGGCGAAATATGGTTTTTTCCCCGGATATCTCTGGAAAATTATTTTTTGCAACAAAAATAGAAACATCGTTTTAATTTTTTTAATTCCAGTCGATAGTTGACTATTTTGACGAGCCTTCTTGAATGCGGGTTATTGTGGATGAATTTTTAAATAAGATTTATTTCAATTTATTGCTTCTCTATTAAAAAATGGATGAATGGTTACACCCGGACACTTTTAAAAATCCCCTGCCGGACGCCCTTCAAACTAGGACAAATCCGGGGAATTCCGGACGGATGGCAGCACTATTCATACACAACACAAGCACAACACTACACGACAATAGAAGCACATTGTATGAAAGTTATGATATTGGTGGTAACATGTTTAAAAGAAGCGCTTTTCATACTATTTTCAAATCTATGCTGATGAACTTTAGTATTTGCATAATGATTGTGTTATGATTAGTATACCTACTATATTATGTCCATTTACAGTTTATAAGTTGTATCTAATTTTCATATCTAAAGTGCGAATATGCTAATAAAATGTTTATCCATTGTATTTAGATCATGATAATAAAAGTAAGTGGTAATTAATTAATTACTTAACAACGTAATAACACATATTAGTACATACGTACGTACATAGTAATAACACGATATTATGTAATAGGTATGTAAAAATATTAAAGTCAAGAGGATATTTATAGCGTCGCTTTTCATAGTTATTCAATTATAAAAGGACAAACTTCGTCGCTTTTGACCCTTTTTTGAACGAGTGACTAATCAGAATAAATAACGTGACAATAAAATATATCTTCATTATTGACAGTTTGTCTCCATGAGAGGATCGGTATGCGGAAAATATTAACATTTATCTAGCTTATTTAGATTACGATTTTCAAGAGCCAAGTTTGTTTTTTTATGAGTTTAAAAGTTTACGTAGAATAGCAGCTAAATAAAATATGCAGATGACAGCTGTCAACTTGGCGGTGTATCAAAATAGATTTATTGGAATACGACTCGACGGGATACAAATATACAATACAATACAAATATTCTTTATTCGTACACCACATTATAACAACAGTAAAAAATACCAAAAAAAAAAAACAACAGTGGTGACCAAAAGGCGGTCTTATCGCTAAAGTAGCGATTTCTTCCAGACAACCTTTGGCTTTGGATAGTAACATGGTAATAAAGAAATGAGACGGGTAGAGGTGTACAAATTTACAAAAATAATATGGTACTTACATACAAATAAATATATACATAAATAGAATAGTGAATAAATCACATGTAATACATAGGTTTATTTTATATACATGCATTATACAGATGCAATATAGTTATTGAATTTGAAAATAAAAGTAACCATAGAGATACATTTTATTATTATGACTTGAGGTAAAAGTCTTTTAAAAGGTTTTTAAACGTTGCGAGCGTATCTCAGGGATGTCATGGTTTAATTAATTGATAATACCAAAATACGTTTTTTTTAGAAATAGCTTTCTTTTTTATAAATAAACCGAAAAAAAAGCAGAGAGCCGCGAGGTGTTAAGCACCGTCGTCTATGGACACGGACAATCCAAGGGTAGCCACCCGAGCATTGCCGGCTTTGGAGGAGAACTTTTTTTACAGCTTTCTTGAAAGCTTTTATAGTCCACTGGAAATGCTTCAGCTGGAATGTTGTCCCCTAACTTACACGTCCGTGGTAAAAATGAGCATGCAAAGCGGACTGTGGAGGACCGGCACAGTCCAGATTTATACAAAAAAAAAAAAAGATTTTCCAGGTAACTACACAGTTTATGGGCCGATTTTGATGATTTGTTTTCGAAAACTGATTTTTAAACCAGTAATCTTATAATTATATGAATAAAAAGTATTGGATTTTAGATTCGGATACAAGTGCGATAAAAGAAGATAAGGATTTCCAAAGAGATTTAGGCAATTATAGCTTGATATCTCTGAAACAAGTGCATGACTTAGTACTCTTAGTAGTTATAATTAAAAAGCACCAAATTTTGTGAACACCCTCTTTAAATAGATAGATACCCTGCGATTTAATTAAAATACTATATTCAAGAAACTATAACTATAACTAGATACTAAATATTCAGAAATCGTGATTTTTTTAATTAAAAATCTTGTCTGTATTGTCAATCGTAATAACCCGACATAAGGTCTGGCCGAAAGAAGGCCAGACCTTACTTTTTTTGAGTACTTAATTTGTATCAATAGGGTAAGTCAATAAGTAAAGCCTGGTTTTTTAACTATACATAGATGATTAGATTGATTAGCGAGTGGCCGCCCGCAACTTCGTCCGCACAAACAATTCAACACAAAAATATTTTTTGAATTCGAACCAGTTACTTCCTGAGATTAGCGCGTACAAACAAACAAACTCGTCAGCTTTATATTGTTAGTATGGATATATAGATGTTCTGTGCGTTTTTAATCAAACATATTCGGAAAAGAGTGATTTTAATTTTCAAAATCACTTCCGGATTATGTACGTAACAACCCGGCTAAAAAAAGACGAGACCTTTTGAATTAAAATTTTAATGTTAATTGAATAATTTATTTATATTGAAAAATTATTATCAATAGGTTTAATCAACAAGCCTTGCTATTTAAGCACAGATATCGTGATAAAAAATTGCGTGTTAGCGGTTACATTTCTTGCTCTCAGCAAACAATTAACAGGAAGTGTAAGTGATCTTAGTCTCATTAGCTCGATTAAGATGCGCAGTGCCACTTATCAGCTATCACATATATTATGTATGGTTTTATATACCTAATGTGTGCTCAGTGGTTCAGACCTCGGACACTTATGACGGCAGTCTGGGTTTGAATTCGAACATGATTACTCTTTTTTTAACTAGGCAGGTATAGGTTACCTGCTAGGTTTTTTCGAAGTAGATAATTATGACAGGCAGTGCTACGTGTCTCTTATCAGAATTTTTAAATTTAAAGATTAGATACAAACAAAATAATGAGTTTTTAAGTATGGTAAATCAGGGCCAGATTTCGAGGTCCGGAGGCCTCGGGGCAACAAAGGAGTGGAGGCCCCTTAGCCCCAAATTATTTTCCAAATAAAATGGACATCTTTTTCAGTCAGTGATATTTTACTGATTGCCTGATTGGAGTAAACAAATTTTACAATTTACAATATAGATCGATGATTCCTGTTGATATTTAATTTTAATGTAATCATGTTTGTACAAAGTTCTGTAAAACGCGAAAAAAATATGGAAAGAAAAGTTGTTTACCTACTAGTCTGAAATTGAAAAAAAATTTCGGAGTCTCTATTGTGGGGGCCCTTCTTTTGTGGAGGCCCCGGGCTGTAGCCCCGGTTGCCCTCCCCTAAATGCGGCCCTGTATATTTAAAGGAGGTCATTAAACTACCTAGCGAGCTAGGCTGGCTAGCTAGGATGATATTTTGGGACATTCCATAATTTTGTAAACGGGCAGCAACCTACCTACTCTTATAAACCGATGATTCTTATCTTTCTGCTATGATAGTAGGTACCTAGGTAAGGTAATCGAACGAAATCGTATAATTTAAATTTACCTGCCTAGGTAGGTGTGCTATTACTTTATTGCACAGAGGATATCAAGACTTAGCAGTCATTTTATGACTTATCAATGCGTATAAAAGGGCCAAGGAACGAATAGATGAGTATGTAGGTAGGAATCACAATGCTGCAGTCATAATATTTACTCTGTGCAATGTAATCTATCACGGACGTGGACTTACCGTTATCAACAGAAAACAAAAATATTGTACGAATAAATTATTGAAAAATGAATTAGGAATCCTCTTTGCGTCATACTCTTGACCTGAATTGATTATGTTTTTAGCTTTTAAACGCTTTTAGGGAAGTGTGAGACAAAGCCTAGAAAAGAGTTCAACGCACGCTTTTAGCATAGAAGAAAATGGACCGTGACAATTAAATAACAATAACATTTAAATTATTTCTTGAATTATTAATGGAACTTTACTAATGAGAATAGTAATTTACGTTTTTAGTATCTTTCTAATTATTTCTAAGACTCGAACTACGTATTCAAATGAACATTATAGCCTACCTGCCTTTGTAGGCGATTGTACCTAGTCAAGCAACTAAAAATTGATCATGATGGCTATTAGTGACTCGGCCAATTAGTACTAATTGTGATAAGTAGGTTTTTGGCCTAAAACGAATTGTAATGGCATAGAAACCGATTGGATTGCAACAATACGTACGACCTTCGGCCGGCAATGCAGTCCATGCCGCGATCTCTTCTCGTTCGCATAAATATCAGCTGGACAACACTCCTACATAAATATAAATTGAAATTCAACACGTACTCACCGTAAACAGACGGCCGTATTGAAAATAAACCGAATACCTCCAATGTGCAAAGTCACAGAACAATGTAAACAACACAAAAGTAAAACTGACCGTGTTTAAACAAAACGAAAGTATTCATAAACTAAAAACTGATGATTCAAAAACACCACTTCGCACAATTGATCGAACTTTACGAGTGAAGTTTCGCTCTGGGAAGCGTACGCGTCACACGTGTTACACTCTCGAGCGGTACGAGACGAATGCGGCGCGATTCGGCGGTTCGGCGATCGGCCGATCGCGAGATGGTATCGGTCGCCGGTCTCGGTTCGGTCGGGGGCGGATCGGTCGCTCCGCTCAAGTCCGCTCGGTGTTTCGGTCAACAACGCGAATATTCGCTGCGTTTCGGGTTGTTCTCGGTCTCGCACTGGTTCCTGTGGGAACGTTGAAAAACTCCTATGTATATAATTTCTCATTTACATTTTACCAATATGTGGCAAAAGCGCATCCGCCAAGCCGCGTCTTTAACAAACCGCGTGGGAGAAGTGCGGTGGAGTAAGCTCCAGGTCTCCCCAAAAATGGGGAGAGACCCGTGTCCAGCAGTGGGACTCATAATAGGTTGCAGCAAAAATCAGCAAGAGGTGAGCTTCTTTAGCTGCCTTTAAGCCAGTTGGACCTGAAGAAGCGGGAAACATCTGGCAGGCGCGGTCTTAGGGGGGGTGGGGGTCACAGGGGTCATGAGTCATGACCCAAATCCATCAGTCATGCGTAGATGGAAGGCGAAGCAAGCCAATTTGGCTTCAAAGCGCACGAGATTGGACGATGGGTAGGCATATGTCCAGCAAAAGAAAGGAGACCTCGTCGTAGACCCAAGAAGCGCAGGAAAGATTGCGTAGAAGAGGACCCGGCTTTCTGAAAAAAGAACAGGGCCAACCCCGAATAAAGAGGGCTGGAAGAAAATTGTGGAAAAGGCCAATGCCCACACCGGGTAAGAAGTATATTCAGCAGTGGACTTACCATATAAAGGCCGATGGCTGATGACTTGCACATCGTTTACGTATCAATGTGACACGGAAATCAGTTTATTCATCGATCATAAATCACAATACTATGTATATCCATGGTTATAGTATAACTTATAAATAATAACCCAAATGGGAAAAAGCTTTTCATTTTGTTTCTATCTTATAGTCGAATAAAATTTTAGTTTAGAAAAACGAAGTGTACAGTATTTATTATCTTAGGCTATTGGGACATAGTCCCTGTAGCTTCGGGATTAAGAATAGAGCTACGGTATCCCCTGCCTGATCGTAAGAGGCGACTAAAAGGGGGCTTCCGGGGTTGTGGACGGTGTGAGTGGGAGCTCGATTCGTCCAACCAGCAGCCCCGGTGCGTTCCGCCGGAGATCCTGGAGTCCTCCCCTAGCGCAGTGGCAGCCACTGAGGGGGTTTTAGTGCGGTCAAATCCCACATAACCCGGTACCCTCTCCCAAGGTGCCGGGTACCTTTTGAAGGTTTCCCCCCCGATAGCAAAAAAAAAAAGGCTATTGGGACATGAAAAATATTATTTTGTGACTTTTAAAGGATCCTTAGATGTTAGAGGAGCTCTTAGGCTCTATGATTAGAAGTACAATGCTTGGCGTTTTAATTACATTACATTTAGTCGCTAATATCTCAAAAATTCTCGGGTCTGGTTAGTATCGTGTATCCAATAGCTGTTACACATATTTTTGGGGACGTGAGAATGAACGAATATTTTCCACAATAATTTATCTCTTTAGTAAATGCGCTTTGGCTTGTCCCTATTCTCATCACAATAGAATAATTTAGAATACACAATAAAAACCCGCATGTATACAATGCGTAAATGTAATGTAAATAAAATGATGGATATATTTATGTTACTTCCATTTTCATTTGTGCAGATTATCTAGGCATTATATCTACGATTTGTGTATTAAAGTAGACGATAACTGTAGAGAAGATTTCTTACTCTTATAATGTCCTGTTCCTGGGCATATGTTCCGTGTTAGAAGTGAAAGGGGTTTGACCATGTTTTAATTCATAGCGGAGCTCTTAATAACTACGTACATAATAATTTATCTTAGTTAGAGGAAAGAGTTCAGAGGCAGTGGCGGGTTCACAAAATGCTAAGAAGGCCTAGAGATGCAAATTTTAATTCCTAAAAGTTTCCTATAAGTTACAAATTACAAAATACCGTAAGGGCTCTTTTACTTGGACCTCCTCCCCCCATAGACCTCCACAAGCTCTCTTCAAACAAAGGTAGGTGATGACAATCGGCCAGAATAATTTTAGATAATGGGAACAGCCGATTTGGTGCACACGGTTAGATATGCCGTTGCCGTACTATGGCAACTCTAGACCAAGAAAAATAATAATAATATCGATTCACACTCATAGATAGCCCCACGGTAGGATAGATATATCCTGTGTCGTGGGTACCATGGACACATACAAAGACAGAAACATAAACGCCCAGACCCAGAACAGAAATTTAAACTCATCATTCAAATTTCTGTTTTACCGGGTACCCAGGACCCTTCGATTGGTAGTCCGGCATGGTAATCATTGCGCCACGCAGGTCGGCAAAAGTGTACCGCTTTGCACTAGCAAGACAGAAAGCAGGAAATCAAAAGCCCATACTTTAAAAAAGTGTAGTAGTAGTGTACTTTTATTGTAGGTGGTAGAACTTTTATCGTTCGCCCGGGGAAGTACCACCCCCGCACCCACTTCTACCGTGAACCAATTCTATTGTGTTTCGGTGGAAAGGTGCAGTTGCCGGCCACACTTACATGAGGCGACCACCAGCCTCCAGAGTAGCAGCGCAACTGCATACGACCTCAGATAAGACTAGGGCTGCCATCACCTAAATTGCCGTCGCCGGATAAACCCGGGAAAAATCCCGGACATTTGGGTTTTTTCCCCGAACATCTCTGGAAAATTATTTTTTACAACCAAAATAAAAACATCATTATAATTTATATATATAATTATTTAATTTTTTTAATTCTATTCGATCATTGACTATTTTGCCGAGCTTTATTGAATGCGGGTTATTAAAAATTCATCCACGAATTTTTAATTAAGATTTATTTCAATTTATCGCTTATCTATTAAAAAAATGGATTTCCTCTGACAACGAAAGTGTCCGGGTTATACCCGGTACAAAAGTGTCCGGGTTATACCCGGACACTTTTCAAAAACCCTGCCGGACGGCCCCCAGACGCCCTTCAAACTACGGACAAATCCGGGGAAATCCGGACGGATGGCAGCCCTAGACAAGACTTACCTACGCTTGCTTGAGGTTGTATGTAGATGTCCATGGGCTGCAGCGACCACTTAATTCCACGTGTCCTGCATGCTCGTCTGCTACTCCAAATAAAAAAAATAATAAAAAAGGTGTGTCCGTGTCCGTCCGTGACATGGATGGGCGTGTAGAGATTGGCTCTACGTGAGATCTGATAACTTTTTGACGAATGCGAGTCATTTGGTCTCGTCTTGGCCGCATTTAACACTAAATTAATATCTGTGACTGATGATGTGTGACGATAACGAGATGTCCAAGCCAGAACTTGCAGAGTTAGGACGTGTTGAGTTCAAAACTTGGCTCTACTAAAGATTGGCTAAGTTTTTGACGACTTTGACGAGTCATATTCTGGTCTCATTTTGACAAAATTTTGAGCTGACAAACATTTGTGATCACAAAACTGTAGAGTGTAGGGTTAAAAGTTTGGCTCTAAATGAGATCAATAAGTTCAAGGATAACTTTATGTCGAGTGCGAGTCATATCATCATTAACTTCGTGAGGGAATACGGGATTACTTTCTTACGGGCTTTTTTTCCTCTCAGTGTATAAAAACCCAGTTAATTTGGGTGCCAAAAGCCGATAACGCAGATAAAATACTGTATAAATAATTACCAAAAACAATGAAATAAAAAAACGCAAAATGGGATAGATATAAATCAATAATATGATTAGTAAATTTAAAACTTAAATAAATTTGTAAGATAGATTTTAGTCAGTACTTTTATTTATTAATAATACTTGTATACTTTACTGAGGTAAATATGGCGGAATATTAAATATATAAAACAACTTTTGTAATACCCATATTTGTGCAAATAAATCATTTGTATTTGTCTTTGTCTATGGTTTCATCTTGGCAACATTTAACATTAAAATGTTTTTCATGGTAATTTATGCAGATAATGGAAACAGCCCATTTGGTCCACACGACCAGACGGGCCGTTTCCGTACTACGGCAACTCACGGCCAAAGAAAAGTGAATTACATACATTACGCACTAATATGCATATAATCGGAAATCTCCCGCCATCCGGTAGGGAAGCGGCGCGGCGGCGACGTTTACACAATGCGGTTTATATATAAAAACTTGTGGTCCGGCGCATCCCCGACCAGGTGCAGAGGTTTTGTTTTTTATTATCTTGAAGAGATTTATGTTACTGTCAAACCAAAATAAAAGTTGTGTCAAAGTTTAGAACGACAAGGTACGGGATAACGTTTGATAGGTAGGAACAATTTCTATGGGAAAACTACTTATGAACGATATAAAGAAAACATTTTCTAGTGAACCAAATTGTGTATCTAAACTATTCTCAATCCCCTTGAACACACACAAAAAAAAAATCATCATAATCCGCCCAGTCGTTTAGGATGAGCTCAGTGACTTAAACACTCACACAGGAAATATTTATGTATATTAAGATTACGTTTACAAGTCTATATAGATATCTATTCTTTAAAATGATTGTTTCACTTTGTATTCAATAAATTGACTGCTACTCGTATTATAAAAAATGCGATGTCTTTATATCTACAGTGTACACCCTCTTGAGCGGGATTTCGTATATATTTGGACTGAAAAGTCAGAAAAAGCCTTTAAAATGAAACACATACGTATCTTAACTATTTAGATCGTGTTTAGATGTATTCTTAAAATGAGATTTTTCGTAACTTAGAGTCGATATATTTTATTAGGTAGTGTCAGCACACAATACTAACGTGTGTCAGTGCCAGGGGCCAATTTAACGCGTAGGCTTTTGTGATATTTGCTGATCATTCAGTTTAGTTCAGTTCGTTGTATTCTACATAGTCCCTTCCACTCCCACACATACACACCGACCATTACCCAAAAGTATATCGACCCCTAAAAATCCTACACGAATTTTTACTATTTGAGGTTGTTTTAAAAATTTGTACTAATTGGAATCGCCTTAAAGTATAATTACATTTTTATTTATGCCCTATAATACCTGGACAATCGAGTGTTCTCGATAAAAACAATTTATTTATTATTCTTCGGATAAAAACAATTTATTTTCTTGGTTTCATTTCAAACAGCATGCCATCTGAGCTCCCAATAAAAAAAAACACAAAATATAAAAAATAAAAAACAATAAAACATATACAATTTGGTTTAGATTGAGGTTGGAACCCGGGTCTCTAGTTCCGCAGTCAGCCCACGTAACCATTCGGATAAGGAGTTTTAATTCAATGAACGATTTTCTTATAGAACTCTTTCAAATCGACATTGTCATTTCTTTGAACGTCAGATTGGTGGATGGCATTAGACGGCGTTCTACGCCACAATATCAATACTCTCCAATAGATGTCAGGAACAGTCGTATTTTTTAGTTTAACTTTAAGTTGATTATCGCTTATAATAATATTTAATAATTCAAAATTTCTAAAAATAAAACCTAGCTGGACCGATTTATTACCCCCGAAACCAGAGTACTAAATTTCATCAAAATCTTTGGAGCCGTTTCCGAGATTCAAAAAATATGTTTAGGTATATACAAGAATTAATTGCTCGTTTAAAGGTTAGATAAATTTTCGTCCTTTATCGTAAGGTTATATGGCTGATGATAAAATCAGAAGATGGTAAAAAGATGTGTGCCTTGGTAATTGAAAACAATGTATAGTTTGATAGGTTTCGATGATCGGATAGCTTCTGATGATTGATAAATTGCTTGATGAAGATAAATTCAAGCTGTTTATTTTATTGAATACTTATTTTATGACCGCAAAAGATGGCTTGTTAGAGTTAGCACTTACTACTGTTATTATTACCTGACTAACAGAGAATATACAACAAAATTAACTAACTGTAAATCCTACAAAATGTCAGGCCATTCTAATTGGAAGCTCTAAGATTCTTGCAAAAACAGAGGTTGATAAATTACCACCCATTATTTTTAATGGAGCCCCAATTCGGTTGTCAGGATCAGTCAAGAATTTAGGTCTGTTTCTGGATAGTTCCTTGAGCTGGCACGTGCAAATTAAAGAAATAAGTCGGAAAGTCAATGCCACATTGCAGTCTCTCTATCGAACGAAACATTTTTTGCCGACTAAAACAAAATTACTTTTAGTTAACGCCCTCGTCTTGCCCATTATTGATTATGCAGATGTTTGTTATCCAGATCTGAATGAAGAGCATCTCAACAAATTAGAGCGCCTCCTTAACAACTGTATCCGTTACATTTTCGGTCTACGCAAGTACGACCATGTCTCACAATTTCGCAGTCAACTTAAGTGGCTCACTATTCGCCAAAGGCGGTGCTCTAGAATTCTCTGTCTTCTTTATTCGATCTTAAACGATCCTGCTTCTCCACCTTATCTTAAGGAAAGTTTCCAGTATCTCCATGCTACGCCAGTGGCGTAGCTAGGGAGACAAGGGCCCTGGTGCATAGGGAGAGAATCGGGCCCTCGTCCCATCTTTTCGCATAGTACTTACTACTTTCAAAACACTAGTCTGAACTTATATTGGCCTTTAAAATTATTGATAGGAATAAGAATAGGAAACAGTGAGTTGAATTATCCCTAGTAGGCTAAATCCATACGTCGTCTCTATTAGAATCTCCATGTGTTTAATAAAAGAAAAAGGCAATAAATAAACAACGACGCACATGACAATATAGAATATTTATTATACAATATATTTTTTTGCGAAAACGAGTTCTACGGTAGATATAGGCTACGATAGAATTGAAAAAAAATTATCTTGTGAGCAGGTTCGAGACTCGAGGCTCGAGCCTGCTCACAAGATTTTTTTTTTTCAATTTTTTTAATTTAATTTTATTTATTTTTTCAAAGCTGAGGCTAGAGGGCCCCCTGAGCTCCGGGGCCCTGGTGCACTGCACCACCTGGCCCTATGATAGCTACGCCACTGTGCTACGCACAAGGATGATAGAACGCTTCGCTCTTCTTCTAACTTAAAACTTGCAATTCCACCGCATAGTAGCGGTTTCTTCCACTCCTCATTTACCATACAAGCTTCACTCCTCTGGAACGCCTTACCCGAAAATATTCGCAAAGCGCCCAGTAAAGGTTCATTCAAAAAGCTTGTACGAGAGTACTATCTGAAGTCGTGTTAACAGACTTTCTTTAGCTGAAATTGTGTAAGATATTATATATATAGATATGTATATATTTATTTATTATATATATTATTTATATGTATATATAGTATATTGTATACGTCATTTATATATTATATTATATATATGTATATAATATTTAAACTAATTTTTTTAACTTTATATTTAAGTTTTTTTATTTTATTTCATCTTTGTTTTAATTTATTTATGATGCCTACCACAACCTCTCACCATCGCCAAAGGTTGACTGGTAGAGAATGCAATCAGGCATTAAGTCCGCCTATTGTAAAAAATACAATAAAGGGTAAATAAATAAATAAATAAAAAAATTGACGTTGAAATATCGAGCCAGTGTGCACCTCTCCTCTTATATGAATATTTTCTGGAAACTCCATTGGACATACTGTTAGTAACATTATAAAGGCCAGCTGTGATACTGAATAAAATACTTCCAGTAGAAAGAGAAATGCAGGAGCAATTCAACTTAACTGACATTCGAAGCAATTCCAACACAGACAATGATGAAGAGTGATTGATGAATTTATCAACAGTCCATCATTCAGTTTCGATGTTCTCAACAGTTTATTATTTGCATAAGGTTAAATTTGTTTCGAGTCAATTAAGAGTTTTACACAAGGTAGAATTTGTATAGTTCGACCGAGGAATTACCACCGCTGCTGCTGTATGTAGTATTTTTGTTGTGAAGAATACAGGATCGGTGTCAGTACGTACATAATTACTGCCAACCTTACAAAAATATTAAAAAAAATTAAAAATTATAACTTTGGCTGTTAAAAAACTTATTTTATGCAAGAAATAGAAAGCCTCAAATCGATTATTTCGAATATTTCGATGAATATTTATCGGTTGTAATACTTTAATGATTCCATCGGAGAAGTACCACCCCTGCACTAACTTCTGCCGTGTAGCAATGCTATTGTGTTTCAGTGGAAAGGTGAAGTTGCCGACCACACTCACAAGAGGCGACCTTAAACCTTCGGAGTAGCAGCGTAACTGCATACGACCACTACAAGACTTGAGATTGCGTGTATATGTCCATGGACTGTAGCGACCACTTAACATCACGTGGCCTGTTCGTCTGCTGCTTCATTCAGTTTAAGAAGTTTAATTTTTTTCCTAAATTACTCCTTATTACATCAGCTACCTGCCAGTGAAATTCCCGTCAAAATCGTTCCAGTCGTTTCACAGATTAGCTGGAACAAACAGACAGACAAAAATTGTAAAAAATGACATTTTGGTATATGTATCAAATATACATTCATATGCATGTGGTAAGTAAAAAGCGGTTATTTTAATATTACAAAAAGGGACTCCAATTTGATTTATTTATATAGAAGACGAATAAAACTCTAATAAAAACTAAATTATTTGTTGGAGAATCGCCACTGTGTATCTTCTGTCTGTTTAACTCGCAGCAGTCCGAGAAATTGTAAATAAAGGTACATAAGCCTCATGAATCCGTCCGTAATGCTAAGACCCACCGCTTATTGGTACCTTTTTGTTATAGTGACTTTAGTCCTCGTTACCGACTATCACACGCCTGACGATGTAAAAGGAAAAGAAACATTAATGGTAGGTATTACAAAGTAAGGGTCAAGCAAGATCCAACCGGTATTTTCGGAAAAATGTGTGCATAATCCTCGTTCAATATCATTTGTATTATTTGTGAAAATAAAGTCACCTAGAAAATCCGTATCTATACCAATATTATAAATGTTAAGGTGTGTTTATTTATCCTTCTTCCATGTTGCAACTAACTACTGATTCTACCTCCTTATATTCTTACACGTAGCTTGATTATACGAACTGAGCACTTACCAATTACCACGCTACGTATCAGTAAAAAATATATATGCTCGCTTGCTTAGAATGGGCATGATGACAGATTTTTAAATACCTTTCCTTATTGTAGTTACACGTCTCCTAGTTTCAAAAAAAGTTTATTTCAGCAATAAACTCAACTTTTAACGTAAATTTATGTATTTTCTGCTATGTAATTTGAATTAAGCGCGAAAACGCTCGTAGGTGTCATGGCGTCGGCTTGCTCGTCAAACTTCAAGCAACACGATGACTTTTACTGAGACGTGACGTCATTCCTTTTGATTGGCGTTTCAGATAACATGGCCGATTGCTGTATTTAATACTTTTATTTTATTGAAAATCTTATTAATCTTTATGTTTATATTAAAACGGGATCATATTTTAGAAATTTTTTAGCATATATTTTTCTGTAAAACCATTTATTCTCTGATTCTTTAATAGTGTCATCATGCCTATTCTCTGGAAAAGTCAGCGTGACATAAATCTCCAGTAGGCGAAGGGTTTTAGTTTCTTCATATTTTAGTTCTACGAGTGAAATGTTTCTGTTGTTTAGTTAGTTTAACTCAAGCACGAATATTAATGCGTTCTAGAAATGTAAGCTAAGTAAACACGTACAACTTTGTAACAGAGCACTTCAGGGTCTGAAAGGGATTTGCATGGAATATTTCAGTTTATTATGTAATGCTGAGTGTAAACTCTTCCCCTTCCTCTATTTATATAGAAAGCTGTCTGGCTATCTACTCGTACTTGTTCGTTTATAGTTCTAGAACATTAAGTATTATATCAATTTCCCTGTAGATTCAGGATTAAGAATAGAGCTACGGTGCCTGATCGTAAGAGGCGATTAAAGAGGGCTTCCGGGATTGTGGGCGGTGAGAGTGGGAGCTTGATCCGTCCAGCCAGCAGACCCGGGAAGGAAGAAGTGGCCGCATGCCGCCGTAAGCATCGGAAGATGCAGGAGAGCTCATCTGCTCTCCCGAGGATGGGCCCGTTCTGGGGCGCCGCGCGTGGAGGACACCGGTGCGCTCCACTGAAGATCCCGGAGTCCTCCCCAAGCGCAAAGGCAGGCCATCGAGGGGGTTTTAGTGGCCTGACTCTGCGCTTGGGGAGGTACTCCGGGATCTTCAGTGGAACGCACCAGGCCCATCTTCGGAAGAGCAAATGACGTGCTCTCCTGCACCTTCAGATGCTTACAGCAGCATGAGGCCACGCACACACCGCCGTCGTTTCTGGGGCCGCTTGCTGGACGGATCGAGCTCCCACTGTCACTGCCCGCAATCCCGGAAGCCCTCTTTAATCGACTATTACGATCAGGCAGGGGTTACCGTAGCTCTATTCTTACTTACCCCGGAAGCCCCTTTTAGCCTCTTACGATCAGGCAGGGGTTACCGTAGCTCTATTCTTAATCCCGAAGCTACAGAGACTACGAGTAACGATTGCTACTTTTCGCTCAAAATGGATGTCTATCCACAGTGCCATCTTTCTGGCTTTCCGAAGCACGAAAATGCACATAAATACTTATCTTATCCATTAGCGGTCTAACTTCAGTGATCTACCACGTCCGATGTTGTTCATTTTTATAGATCATTATAGTTAAACTAACCTTCCGCCAGCGGATTCGCCCGCGTGGACCCGTTTTATAGGTTCCCGTAGGATAAAACATCCTATGTCCTTTCCCAAGATGCACTCTATCAGGCGCAGTCGCAGCCTTCAATTGGGGGGAGGGCAAGAAATTTGGGGGGGGGGTCACTAAGAAATTTGGGGGAAGAAGTGTCCCAAATTGGCTTGTTTCGCCTTCCATCTACGCATGACTGATGGATTTTGGGGGGGTCATGTTCCCTGTGAACCCCCACTGGGACCGCGCCAGCACGTGGACTGACGACCTGAAGAATGCAGCGGGAAGCCGCTGGATTCAAAAGGCGCAGGACCGGATGGAGCGGCGATTATAACATTGAGGCCTATGTAAAGCAGTGGACTTTTAAGGCTGATAGATGGATATTATGAGGTATTATGTTTTATGAGAAACATTATAAATGTAAAGTGGAAACATTATAATCCTAAAGATTTTCGCCCATAAAAACTAATACCTATCTGGAACCGTACAAAAGTATCTCTTTTAATACGCAGAGAAATGCCATGTCAATGCGCCTATTTCTGCTGTATTCTGACGATTCAGCTAATGGCCCAGAAAAACGTGTTTATATACCTAATAACTTATTATTAGTATTATGCTATAAATAAAGTATAAGGTTGCCGTTAGCGGAATAATGAAAGGTTTTCCAAAATATTATCAATAAATAAAAAATTACTTATTATGCATCGATCATATATACTAGTACTACCACAATATTATAAAGACGATAATATGACATAAGCTTTTCTTCCTGATCCTGTCGCATAAGAAGAGCATCGTGTCTACTGGCAAGCTCCACTAGCTCCTTTCAGCATCAGCGATCGGCGATGTAGTCGCTTTTTAGCAGCTAAACGTAGCGACAGAACGTTGCATCGTGCACACCTGAAAACGCTACAACGCACGATGCTGCTACCGCGTTCGAGTTTAAGTATTAAAAAAATCGCGATTTAGCATCGTTAAAGTCACTAAAACACGCGATCGCCATGCTGCGTTTAAGTTGCCAAAACGCGATACAGTATTGATGCAAGCGAAAAACCGTCGATCGCCGATTCTAAAAGTGGCTTATGTGGCTTGGCCGACGATAAAACCAATACATTCAAAGAAATAAGTAAGAGCTACAAAAAGATGTGTTCCATTTATCAGAAATGGTATAATTATAATTGTCTTGAACCTCGCCACTTATGGTTACGTTAAGTTCATGGTTTTCTTATTATAAGGTACATATAGTGGTTCCAGCGGTTTCTAAATACGTATGAACGTTAGAGTTTTTTTGTTACTTACAAATATTTATTTTGATGTGGAGTTTAATACCTTTCTAATGCGATAGATCTAATACTTTTAAACAAGCAATTCTTGTATATACTTAAATATATTTTTTGAATCTCAGAAACGGCTCCAAATGATTTTGATGAAATTTAGTAGCCTGGTTTCGGGGGTAATAAATCGATCTAGCTAGGTTTTATTTTCAGTAATTTTAAATTATAAAAAGATATTTTCAGCGATAATAAATTTAAATATAAACTGAAAAATACGACTCTTCCGGACATCTATTGGAGAGTATTAATAATATTGTGGCGTAGAACGCCATCCGTCAATCCGACGGTAAAAGAGATGACAATGTCGATTTGAAAGAGCTCTATATAAATTTCGTTCATTGAATTAAAGCTTTCTTGGCTGAATGGTTACGTGGGCTGACTGCGGAGCTAGAGACCCGGTTTCAAACCTCAATCAAAACCATATTGCGTTTATGTTTTATTTGTCTGATTTTTTTATTGGGAGCTATTTCAGATGGCGTTATTAAGTAACACTAAGCAAATAAATGAGTGTTTCGTTTGAAATTAAACCAAGAAAATAAATTATTTTTATCCGAGCAACGCGCGGTCGTCCAGGTACTTTTGTAAAGAAGCGCGGATGGTTAAGCCAAACTGGCTCGGTCGTGTGTGATGTGGGGGACCGCTAGTGGCAAAATTTTTATGCGTGTTTCTGTGCTTCGGAGGGGCATCAGTCCCAGTTGTTATCGATAGATAACAGCCGTTAAACCTCATCGGAGGCCTTATGGGCGGTTTGAAAACATCCAACTGCGTGTTGGCCAATAACCGCCATCTCCATCAAACCGCATTGGAGCAGCATGGTGGAGTAAGCCCAATAATGGGGAGAGACCCGTGCCCAGCAGTGGGATACAAAAAAGAGTTGCAGCTACACCGATTTTCGGAGTTGAGATGTATCTTGTCAGACTACTTATAAAAAATTTGCAATGACGTCGTTAGCGTAGTTCAAAAACCGGTATAGCGCCATCTTGAGTGTTTTGAATTAAAACAATACAAGGAATATCAGCATAAAACCTCGGGAATGTTCCTATCTGTTGTGTCTGTGTTCTGTCTGTGTTGTTGGAATCTAGGACTGATGGTCGCATTATGTAGTATATGCAATGTTTATATGCTAAAGAACATTCTACTAACTTTTGTCTACCCTTTGGTACCTTTAATTACCTATGGCTTTAAATATAGCGTCACCTAATAATCGGCGGCTTTGATAGAGATGATATTGTTCAAACTGAAATTTCTAGGATTGTCCATTGGCTACTACTGATCTAACATTATGAAATCATTTCCTGTTCTTCTCAAACCTCTCGAAAGCACTTAGAACATAGACAATGATGTAAACAATTAAAATACAAAAGATTGAATCGGCTCTGCAAAGCTGTTTAAAAGGTAGGCATTCTAATCCGTGCTGATGGTACCATTATCGAGACAACAAACGCATAACGTTGATACAATAATTTGGGTAGAAAGCAGCGGTTTCTCTGCAATCTGAGCGAACAGATGTCACGATTCCGCTTTCTTTCGTGATCTCGCATAATGCCCTGAAATTTCTTCGCTTTTCGAGTTACATAAACAATGCAAATATTACGGTACCAACAGGTAACGATTCTTTTAGGACTACGTTCATTGGCTCGTCGTAAGAAGCGACTATGTGGGACGACTTAGGCATAGTTCGAATTAAATAAATAAATTACGTTTCACACTCATAGCCCCACAGTAGGGTAGATATACCCTGTGTCGTGGGTACCATGAACACATACAAAGACAGAAACAGAAATACCCAGACCGAGAACCGACATTTAAACTCATCATTCAAATTTCTGCTTCACCGGGAATCGAACCCGGGACCCTCCGATGGGCGGTCCGACATGGTAACCTTTACGCCACACGGGTCGTCAATTGACTTGAATTGACAATGTAATGACTCTTAGGGAAAACACGGTGCTGTTTTATATGTAGTGTTGTCGTGCATGCTTCGTAGAAGACGCAAGCTGTAAGTAAGTCAAGACTCTCCCATAATGAACAGTGTTTTTCCTTGCTAAATGCAGCGGAGTTCATTAGAGACCTACACCACATGAGCTAAGGAATCCCCATGAAATAAATATATTTACGTTAATTGCATTTGAAAGTTACATTATCTTCTCCCTCAAGCCCTTCTTCGATATCTGGGAATCTGAGAATGTTTCAAAACCCTTTCTTTAATACTAAAAGGCTCATTGCAAATTCGCTGTGTTTAACGGAGCTTTATGTTAGTACATGCAATGGAAAAAAATAAGATATAATGACAGACTTAACCTTTTCATCGGGATACTTTACGAATTTCATGAAAATCTTCGAAATATGGCCATTATAACGTCGCCCACAACAACGGCGTAAAATGATGCATCGCCATCCATTTAAAAGCTCGCCTGCAAATTTCGTTTCCATTAATTTTTATGAGACTTACTCAACTTATTTATGTTTTTAATATTAATAACTCAGTCCTCTTACCTACTGCCACCACTGAAATTTATTGAAATGTTGGTGGCCGTGAGTATAAATAAAAGACGAGTACTTCACTCTAAGTTCCTTTAATCAATGTCATATATCGTTAAAAATGGACAATCGGGTAAAAGCCTAGTCAGCAGTCATAATAGTTCGTACACACTTAACGTTTTAATATAAAGGAGAATATGCACGTACTAATAAGTTACTACACATACTTCACCTTCGGGGGTGAACAAAAAAAATGTGAAAAGCATTTTTTTTTCAAAATTACAATAACCTACGTTGTACTCTGTAAATTGTTAAAATAACATTACAATTGTATTACCTGTTTAAAAAAAATTCAAAAAATATACTAAGTAACTAAATCAATCACACACAGAAACACACAAATTACCTATGAAATAGTAAATATTTTAATGACAAAAAAGTTTTGTTCTATTTTTATGAATTATATCTACCTTATCTTTAATCTTAACTTTCACATTACAACCTAAATCTTCTAAAATTACATAAGGACCATTGTATATAGGATCTAATTTTCCACCTGTTTCATTCTTTACCAATATTAAATCATTCTCATTATATGTAACTGAGTTTACAGATTTGTCATAATGTAATTTTCTTTTATATTTATTTTTTAACAAATTTTTCTTGGCATCTGAATGAGCTAGTTGTAATCTATATTTCAAGGTTAAAGGATAATCATCAATATTATATAGTGGTTCAATTTTATCAGTAATTCTAGAAGGTATGCGGCAAAGTTTACCAAAAACTAATTCGAAAGGCGTGTAATTTGTTTCGGAATGCACTGTGTTATTAAAACTAAAACACCAGAACGGTAACCAATAACTCCAAGTATCTGTGTAAGATTCGCACTGTATTCTTAAAAATGCACCCAGCGTCTTGTGCGCATTTTCAAGAGCACCTATTGATTGGTGATGATAAGCGGTTGAAGACAGTTTATCAATTTTTAAAAGTTTACAAACCTGTTCCATTGTAGTAGAGATGAATTCCGTCCCCCTGTCTGTTGCTATTACCTTTGGGATACCAAATATTAAAATAAAATTTCTTACGAATGCATCAGCTATAGACATTGTTTCTTTATTTTTTAAAGGAAAAGCTTGAACAAATTTGGTTAACTCGCATTGTATGGTCAATATATAGCAGTTATTTTCTATATCCCTTTCCAAAGGTCCTACTACATCTAAATAAACCTTATCAAATGCCCCAAAAGCTGTGGTTGTTATCTCCATTGGCTCCTTAGTATAACGAAAAAATTTCATTTTCTGACATTTGCTACATTTTCTTACAAAGTCTTGTACGTCCTTTTCGATACTTGGCCAATAGTATCGTCTTTTGATGGTATTAATCATCCTACGCACTCCAGCATGACCACTAGAGGGTAGTAAATGAAAATCGTTCATTATCATACTTTTTTCGTCATTTTCCGTTATTCTCTTTACTCCTCGTAATATGCATATACGTGGTCCGGACCAGTCCTTTAGTGATTTAACTTCATCACAGACATTTCTAATGAAATCAATATTTTCTTCATTTTTTATAATACAAACTTCATCAATGCGCATCGATTTACAAAATAAGCTTAATTTCTGCACAAATTCGGCTCGCGAGAAATGCGCCTTGAAATTAAGATTAATATATAACATCTTCTTACTTGAACTAAATGCAAAACATTCAGATTCGTTACTTATAGTATTGTTCTTTCTTAGTATATCTATCTTTCTCCCTTCCATTAAAACCATTTCTATCGAGTCATACGGCTTCCTTAATATATCTACAACTTTTGGTTGTACAGGCCAATTGTCAGTAAATTTACTAAGGTCCGCATTCTCGCCATTCTTAACAACCTTGGGAGAAGCTATATCATTCATTCTTTTCCTCTGTCCTCTTGTCATCACATTCACTACTTGATCATGCATACCTTTCAATTCATCAGACGTTATAGTGACTCTAGATAAAGCGTCTGCAGATACATTATTTTTACCCTTCACATAAACTATCTTAAAATTATATTCTTCCAGTGTCAATCTAAATTTTAGTAACCTGCTTGACGGATCTCGCATTCCAAAAAGATATAGTAAGGGTTTGTGATCTGTCATAATTGTAAAACTTCTACCATAAAGATACGGTCTAAAATATTTGACTGACCAAACTATTGCAAGAAGTTCCTTCTGAATGGTGGGATAATTCTTTTCGGCCTTATTTAAAGGTCTACTGGCGTATGCTACTGGCCTTAAATCTTTATTACATAGGACAGCACCTAAAGCGATACCTGATGCATCTGTCTGCACAACAAACTCATTGCCTTCTGAGAAATCAGGATATTGCAAAACTGGTGAGGTCATTAATGCATTCTTAAGGAAAGTAAAAGCTTTTTGACATTCATTATTCCAAATAAAATGTTCATTTTTTCTACATAGTTGGTTCAAAGGAATGGTTATTTCTGCAAATGATTTTATAAACTTCCGATAATAGTTGCAAAATGCTACAAAACGTTTTACTTCATCGGCATTTTTTGGGGTGGGATAATTTTTTAAAACACTAGTTTTTTCTGGATCCGGTAAAACTCCTTTCTCTGAAACTACATGTCCTAAATACAAAATTTCTTTCTTTAAAAATTCACATTTTTGAGCATTTAATTTAAGGTTAACTTTTCGTAGCCTCTCTAAAACGTTAATTAAATTTTGATTGTGACTGTCTAAGTTTCTACCAAATACAATGAGATCATCTAAGTAAACAAAACATTTTTCAAATGTCAGACCAGATAGTGCAACAGACATCATACGACTGAATGCGCTTGGGCTTGTTTTAAGTCCCATGGGTAATCGCTTCATTTGGTATTGACCCGTATTAGTTGTGAATGCTGTTAATTTACGACTTTGTGGATCTAAACTAACCTGATAATAGCCTTGATGAAGGTCAAGGTGACTGAAGTAAATAGCGCCAGAAAGAGAATCTAAGATTTCATTCATGTTTGGTAAAGGAAATCTATCGTCACATACTATCTCATTCAATTTCCGAAAATCAACTACCAATCGCCATTTCTTCTCCTTATTTCTTATATTTTTCTTGGGTACTAATAAAATAGGACTTGACCATTCACTGTTACATTCTTCTATGATGTCATCCTGTATCATTTGATCTATTTGCTTAGCTATTTCTGGCTTTAAAGCTTGAGGTAATCTATATGGCTTAGTATAAATGGGAGTGGAATTAGGTTTTACTGTAATTGATTGCTCATATATATTTGTCGTTGTTAATTTATCACCAGTGTGGTAAAAAACATCAGAATATTTTGCACAAATTGACTCAATTGATTCCCGTTCTTCTGCGTTTAAATGATTTAATTGCAACTCTGATAGTAAATTCCGAACTCTATTAACATCTATATTGTTGTTTTTAAATTCACAAATGTCGTAATCATTCAAAGCATACAAAACAGGCTTAAAGATTGGTAACAAAACTTCCTTCTCACTAACATTCAATATCTTCAGAGGAATCCTATTATTTTTTATCGTTCCAATCGAATTAGCTAAGAATATATCTTTCATTAATTCCCTTCCGCATACAATCACATCTTTATTAATGCTCTCTTCTACATATAAGAAATGTATTGATTCGGATCGTGCTGGAATAATCAACACATCGTTACTTCTCTCGTGTATATCAACTAATCTTAAAATATTTTCACGACCATCATTATGTAATCTTAAAATGTTACTTTTTAAATCAATATTACTTTCATATTTATTTAAAAAATCTAAACCTAATATACCATCTGCTTGTAATGGCAATGCATCAAAAATAATAAAATTATGTAGAAACGATTGTTTTTTATCGGAGCATAATGTTAAATTTACGGAACCTAAAGATTGTTTCTGTCCTCCTATTCCATTCACTAAAGTGTTATCTCTATATGTAGGGATGTTATGTGGCAACGCTTCCCGTTTTATAACGGATAGTGTAGCGCCGGTGTCAATAAGAAAATAGTTCTTAATGTTATTAACATAAAAGAAAACATATTTTGCATTACCGCTACACGATAAAACGAAATGCTTAAGATCGAAAAAACTGATTTTTATTATTAGCTAAAACATTATCATTTTTATTTGTTTCTACGGTATTATTGTCTGACAAATTGCTTGCCGTATATACCTGCCGCACATTCCTGTTCTTACTATTTGTCACATATCTAGAACCACGGTTACCTCGAAAATTGTACTGCGGTGAGGCAGGCCTTTTTCCCTTATAGTCCGTAAAGTTATGCCGGTTATCCTGTCCACGATAATAATTGCTACGATATTGACCATAATTGCGATTATTTAAATTACGTTGCGGATATTGGTAACCTCTTCCGCGCCTTAAATTGTTATTTCCCTGTCCTTGCTTAAATGCATTCATAATGTTACCTGAAGATCGTTCCGATGACACTTCTTCGTCTTTCGCCGCTTGGACAGCCTCTTGTAGCGTGCTGTAGTTGCGCGCTGCAATGATTGTAGACAGCCTAGAGTTCCGCAGACCATCTGAAAACCGTTTTATTGCATATTTTTCATTAATCGGCTTTAAAACAGACATTGCTTCAGACTGACCGTCCGCCTGAGAAATAGTTAGGGCAGTAAATAATTTTTCGATTTCAGTCCCATACTCGTCTATAGATTTAGAACCTTGTTTACTGTTTTGTAATTGAGTCTGAATAGCTATAAAAGATTTTTTCGGTAAAAGAAATTTCTTTAAATCTACTAGAAGTGTCTCAATGGACTTATATGTTTTTAATAGACGTAATTTTGCATTTTCTGATAATCTACTTTTCAGAACGTAATCAATAAGGGCTTACCAGTTTCATTAATCATGTCTCCGTACATCTCGATGGCATCTATCATCCGTTTGGTGGTTTCTTCAACACCGTCCATTGCTGGAATCAAACTACACGCAACCTTTAAATCAAATTCCATTTTGTTAATATTAGTTTCGGGCAAAACGCATAAAATTTTTACTTCGTCGTATACCTTCTGTATATTCTGATAAATATCTAAAGACAATAAAATAATATCAGAATTTTTACTTAATTTTATATTAGAAATAATTTCCCTACATTTATATAATACTTCATGTGCTTCATCTAACTTTGCCTGCGTAGTTTTACATGTGTTCCTACTTTGACGCTTTTTTATTAAATATTTTCGGATGCCTATCAATATTATCATAATAATTATTTGAAGTTATATTTTACTTAAACATGGAAATAACATTTTACTAAGTACAGTCTATTCATTCTTAACTCTACATATTTCTAAAGCAAATATTATCCAGTTCTTTAAAATCACTAAAACGGTGCACAATCACTCAGCGAACACGATACCCCGAGCGTATAACGCTGACTTGCGATATTTGACTTCGATGCATTTCCGCCGCGTTCTAGGTATGCTTATTAATCACACTACGTTTTATAAAATTATTTTACATACCACTTTAAAGATTTACGAATTCTCAAAAATTAAGCAGTTTCACCATCCCTTCTTTCACGTCCTCGAAGCGATCGTCGAATGCGCTCCAGCGCATTTTGGGCGAATTCCCTCTGGTACCACTGTTGATGGCAGCTCTTGTAGACTCGACCAGCGAAGTATAGGAATATAACGATGCCGAATGCCATCATTACAAACATAGCGATGCTCATGCGGTCCACGTGGCCTCCAATGTCTTTTAGCAGGCCGTCGTTGTTTCCTCCGGCCGCATTTTGGTTTAAAAATACCTCTTCTTTTTCGACGGTTGAGCGACACATGGTTTTATTCTATTAATTATTTAGTTTAGTTACTGTTAACTTTAAACTATAGGCCCCTTGGCAGAGCCCTTTGGCAGGGTCGCCATGAAATGTTGGTGGCCGTGAGTATAAATAAAAGACGAGTACTTCACTCTAAGTTCCTTTAATCAATGTCATATATCGTTAAAAATGGACAATCGGGTAAAAGCCTAGTCAGCAGTCATAATAGTTCGTACACACTTAACGTTTTAATATAAAGGAGAATATGCACGTACTAATAAGTTACTACACATACTTCATTATAAAAGTACGACAGCTATGAAATTCTCTACGATACGTTTAATTAAGTGCGATTCGATCAGAGTGGATCATAAATAAATGTTAGGAACTTCTTATCTTGTAAGTGTAAGTGGTAAAACTTTATTTATTTGTTTATTTATTTATGTACTCATAAATTGAGAGACAATACAAAAGAAAATAAATCCTCAAGAAAGTTTGTACAAAGGTACTACTTATTTCCGTTGGAAATCTCTTCCAGTAGACCTGATGTTGGAAATTGGTGAAGCACAAGGTAGAGCGTGTACCTACAAATAAACAACAAGTTAAATGCAAATACAAATGGGTAAAATACTTACATACATAGTACGTACCTTTTTTAGGTCGGGGGAGAAACTTTCAAAAGGTATCCAGCACCTTGGGAGGGGATACCGGGTTATGTGGGATTTGACCGCACTAAAATCACATCAGCGGCCTGCCTCTGCGCTTGGGGAGGACTCGGGGATCTGAAGTGGAACGCACCGGAGTCCTCCACGCGCGGCGCCCAGAATGGGCCCAACTTCAGGAGAGCAGATGTGCTCTCCTGCACCTTCCGATGCTTACGGCGGCATGCGGTCCTTCACGTTGCCGTCTTTCCCGGGACTGCTGGCTGGGCGGATCGAGCCAACCCCGGAAGCCCCCTCTTAGTTCCTCTTACGATCAGGCAGGGAATACCGTAGACATACTAACCTACATCCATACTATCCATACTTAATATTACAAATTCGAAAGTAACTCTGTCTGTCTGTCTGTCTGCTACTCTTTCACGCTTAAACCACTGAACCGATTTTGATGAAATTTGGCATAAACATAGAAAGGACGTTGAGAAAGAACATAGGCTACTTTTTACCTCGGGGAAATATCTCATTCCCACGGGAAGCAAATGGAATGAATGCGCCGTTTACTGTTATAAATACACTACATGTTATTACTTACTTCATTCACGTCCATTATCATATTTTATAACTTATATTATTTTGTTTTATTCTTATACTTTACTTTTCCTTTATTATTTCTTTACCAAATTATTTCATTTCTGTGTTTGTTTATTTATATTTTGACGCAGCTATCAAAATTGTCATGTCTGTCTTTTATGATTCTTATTTCTTTAATTCATTTTACGGCATTGTATAAAAATCCTTTTAGCCATTCAATATTAAATGAAAATAATTTTTTTATGCTTCTTATTTCATTTCATAGATTAATAAAGTACAGTATTGTCTTTGGCTTATTCATGTTTTTTATATTATAATTATTATAAATTGTTATTTTTAAATAATAAATGAATATAATGTTCTTCGAATCTTTATAAACATAAATGAATTTGTTCGTTAGTCTCGCTAAAATGTCTGAACCGATGTGGCTAATTTTGGTCTTGAAATATTAGTAGAAGTCCAGGGAAGGTTTAAACGGTGAGAAGGGAGCATTGCGAAATTAATAGTAAAATAACTTATTTTATTTTCCTATATAAACAGTTAGTAGCAGTAATTGTCATACATTGGTTCTTCGCGCCTTAGACTAAGAATAATGTACTTACGTATTATTGGTCTATGCTTCGCGCCATCGTCCAAAAGTTTGACATAGTCGGAATAATAGTTCATCTGTCAGTATTCGTTTTTATTTGACAGTAACATAAAAACCCTTTGAGATGATAAAGAAACTAATCCTCTTACAAAACTTTTAAGGCAGGACAACGTCTGCGGGATCCACTAGTATGTACGAGTATATACATACATTAATTTAACATATATTAATTTAATACTTTAATTCGGTTCCACCGGGGAAGTAACACTTCTGCCGCGAAGCAATTCTATTGTGTTTCGGTGGAAAGGTGCAGTTGCCGGCCACACTTACTCGTACAGGAGACGACCATCAGCCTTCGGAGTAGCAGCGCAACTGCATACGACCACGAGAGATTTGCATATCTCACTGAGGTAAATATGGTGAACTATTAAATGTATGAAACAACCTTTGTAAAACCCATATTTGTGCAAATAATCGATTTCTTTCTTTATTTTGTATCTTTTTTTCTTTCAAATAAATAAATAAATTTTGCTTAACTGATTAACAAAGTAACTAAAAAAAATAGTGAAATGGGTGTAGCAGTGGCAATGGCAAAAAGCGCGCATGGCTCGGCGGTTGTCGTAGAACGCTAAAGTAAGAACTCTACCTCTAATGTGAAGATGGAGATGAGAGTCAGTGTCCAGCCCTCTTTCGGATGTTTTCTAACTACACATAAGGCCACCGACAAGGTTGAATGGCTATTAGTTACAACCAAAGCACGAAATTCACAACTAACGGTCACCCATCTTACACATATTAAACCCTGCCCGTTTCATAGTCATGCTAGCCACCGGGCCATGCGTGCTTCAGAGAAAATATAGGACGATTAAAATGCAACTCTGAAAGAACATGTTACGCATTGCCACTATACTTTTGTTTATTACTTTATTTATACAAACTTTTTTTGGTTTATAAACTCAAGTGGGTATACTTTATTTGTCTAACCATATCTCAAAGTTATATTGTAATTATGAGTTAAAGCTCTTAATGCTACTCGTACTTTGTGTTCTTGTCAGTATTCTGTTCACCATACTCCTTGCAATACGGAAAGATTGTCTCACTTGTGATCGTTAACTATTGTGGCATCTTATGTAACAGATGTGATCATTCCTGAACTGCAATAGGACGCAACGGTACTGCGATAATTAATTGAATAGCTGTTTTAGCTGTTGTAGAATATGTCTTGTAAAACGAATTGTTGCGGCCCCTGATGAATAAATACTTTTTTATCTTTATTTTTAATTTATTTGTCTATTTTTTACTTCCTTTCTTGTGTGTCAAAATTGTCATCTTTATATCTTTTTACTGTCAATATATTTTTTAGAAATGTGTACCGAATTATTCGTAAATTTTATAAAATAATGTTTAGTTGAAGCCACCATATGTTCCACTAAAGACCATAAATTGGTGGCCCATGAGGGGAACGAACCGGAACTAATCCGAAAAACAAGCAAAATCGGAAAAACCAAACCAAACGGGAACATAAACAAGAGTGAGCTACTGAATGTGCAGCAGCAACAAACTCGGGTGACCGTTTAGGAATGAGTAGGAGTGAGCTGGTGAACGATCAAGTAGATCATCTAAAGTTCTACATCGTGCAGCAGCGACAAACTCAGCCGAGCTACTCGTGACAGTGAGCTGGTGAATGATCAGTAGTTCAGCTAAAGTTCTACATCGCGCAACAGCAACAACTGCACTAGTCTCAGCAAAAACGATCAGTAGAGCAGCTAAAGCTCTACATCGGTAAGAATTTATTTCCTGGATCTGATGGAGTATATATCAGGAGTAGTGGACATTAAAACCGCTAAAGAAAAGTTCGAAGGGCTGCTATACAACTATGCCCTTTGCTATGAGCTGAAAACCAAGTTGGTTGAAAGTGGCCTTTCAACGGGCCGGAGGATGTTGCGGCCCCTGATGAATAAATACTTTTTTATCTTTATTTTTAATTTATTTGTCTATTTTTTACTTCCTTTCTTGTGTGTCAAAATTGTCATCTTTATATCTTTTTACTGTCAATATATTTTTTAGAAATGTGTACCGAATTATTCGTAAATTTTATAAAATAATGTTTAGTTGAAGCCACCATATGTTCCACTAAAGAACACGAATGCATTCATATCGAAGTGTTAAGTATGTCAAACTTCAATAAAATATTTAAAGAAATATTTATTTATCAGTTTGAAGATTTGTCTAGGCTGTTCATTGTTAGGAACTTGTGGTAATTTCAGTTCTGGTTTAGTAAAAATAAGACAAATCTTTACTCAAATTTAATTAAAAAAATAATTGAAATCGACTTCATATTTTTATCTGAAAAAGGGGGAAATAAACAAAGGTACCTAATTACTTTTAAAGATAATAGTAAAATGTTTTTTGTTTATTTATATTGTGTGATTTACCAATGACAAGATTTTAAAATCCGTTAGGTAAAGAATATCATTTGTGAAAACGAAACAGTTCCGATACCGTTAGAAACATCAGACTAAGATACATGCAGGCGCGGTCCCAGGGGAGGAGGGTGTCACAGAGGACATGACCCCCCCCCAAATCCATCAGTCATGCGTAGATGAAAGGCAAAACAAGCCAATTTAGGACACCTCTACCCCCAAATTTCTTAGTGACCCCACCCCCCTAAAATGTGTTTTCATTTACCTTGACAAGTAGACAGAAACGTTATGAATTCTTTTTACCGACTTCCAAAAGGAGGAGGTACTGTATTCGGCTGTATGTATTTTTTTTTATATATGTTCACCGATTACTCCGCCGTTTGTGGACCGATTTTCAAAATTCTTTTTTTGTTCGTATGCTTATACTCCCGAGGTGGTCCCATTGTCACCAAATCAGGATCTGATGATGGGATCCCAGGGAAATCGAGGGGAACTCTCGAATTTTATAGGCACACACATTGATTTTCTTATACTTTCTGAAGCATAAGAGATATTTGTGCATAGTAATCATCATCTCATGTTGCTGAGCTGATGATGGAAGGTACTGCGACAGTGAGGAGTTGAGAGCAATTTCTTTCAATAAATAGTTTTTTAATCGATATCTCACATTTCTGAGGTGGTCCAACTGTCACCAAGACAAAGTCTGATGAGGGAATCCCAGAGAAATCGTAGGGAACATTCAAATTTAATAGCACAACAAAATGTTTTCATATTTTTACTAAAGCAAAACAGGCGTTTGTGTATAATTATCATCATATCATGTCGCTGAGCTGACGATGGAGAGTACTACGACGGTTAGGAGTTGAGAGCAAATTCTTTCAATAAATGGTTTTTTGTTCGAAATCTGACTGCTGACATTCAAATTTTATAGCACAACAAATGATTTTCATATTTTTACAAAAGCAAAACAGGCATTTGTGTATAATTATCATCATATCTTGTTGCTGAGCTGATGATGGAAGGTACTACGACGGTTAGGAGTTAAGAGCAAATTCTTTCAGTATGTATTTTTTTGTTCAAAACCTTATACTCCTTAGGTGGTCCAACTGTCACTATGTCAAAATCTAATGATGTGATACGAGGGAAACACTGAAACTTAATAGGCACACACATTCTTTAGTCATGTTTTTTAACATTATACAAATATTTATGTCCGGTAATTATCACCTAATGTTGCTAAGCTGATGATTGAAGGTACAACTCCTCAAAGGTTAGGAGCTGAGAGCAAATTCTTTCATTAATTTATACGTTCAGGTGGACTGATAGTAGTTTCAGGCTATAAGATGGCTATTAGATAACATGATTAAAAAAGGTAAATCTCCTTAACATTTAGAAGTTAAGTGATTTTTTTTCCAATTATGCTTATATATATGTAGGTACAGAATTATTAAAGTTACTAAAAAGAGTGAAATAAATTAAGTCTTTAACAAAAAAATAGAACCGACTTCAAACGGTAAAAAATAAAATTGTTCAGTACCTACTTCTTCTTGCTTATGGTAATTACTCTTAAAACTATTTTTGGAGTCGGGCCCTTAGTAAAATGTCCTGTTATAGTAAATATAGTGTACCTTTCGTTCTGAATGGGCGCCGACTCCAATATAGTTTTAACAGGCATTACCATGAGCAAGAAGATGTAGGTACTGAACAATTTTATTTTTTACCGTTTGAAGTCGGTTCTATTTTTTTGTTAAAAACTTAATTTATTTTGTAAAGCTGATAGAATACAAAAAGTTTGGACCATGTGGTTTTAAAGAGGTTAAAGCAGCGAAGCAGCGCTAAAGATGTGCACTTATTTTCAAAACGCGATTAAATATAAGCTCCCGTCACATAATCATTATGCCATTTGGGCATTAAAATAACTACATAAAAAACCGTACATGTGCGAGCGGACTTGCTCAACGAGGGATCCGTGCAAGTCCATATTTTTTATGAATTAAAAACATATACCTAGTTTTTAGATTTTACTTTGAACCTGTAGCTACTATTAAACGATGTTTCTTGTCAATTGTTCATTGTTCTAGTAGATCAACGGGATGTGCCCTAATAGCCGTATTCAAGAAGCATAATTGCTTAAGTAAGCAGGCAACGCTATGTAGAATAGAATTAGAATAGAATTTATTTATTTCACCTTGAATAGAAGAAAATTTACAAAAGATACAATAAATAAATAAGTAAACACAATTAGCCAGTGACAAAAACAAGCAAGAAGATACAAAATAATTTAGAAAGAACAAATGATTGGCATTAAACTATGTAGATTATTACATTAATTTATATAAACCAAAGGTGAAAAAGGCCACCCTCAGCCTGTGCCATAACAGGAGACCGTTACGGCTGCTGATTTTCAGGGAGACAAAGATAAAGATCGCTATTAATCAAATATAACTATCTGGATAATCAGAATATTTATACAATATTCATAGAATTAAATGAAATTAATTCTCATTTAAAAAAAATAATTATATTATTTATAATAAAATAAATTATTATAAAAAAATCTTAATATATATATATATATATATATATATATATATATATATATATATAAAAAGTAAAGGGTTTTCTTTGTACGTAAAGACACGGTTTTCTCTATTATCACTAACTCCAATCAACTTCCCGTTGGGGTGATAAATACCCCTTAGTACGTAGATGAAAAAAAAAGGGTTGCAGCCACGTAGATGATAGTAAGGGAGTTAGATCGCGGTGGGTGAGCTGAGTGGGGAGCTGATGATGGAAGGTAATGCGACGGTTAGGAGTTGAGAGCAAATTCTTTCAATAAATGGGGTTTTGTTCGAAATCTTACATTCCTGAGATGGTCCAGCTGTCACCAAGTCAAAGTCTGATGATGGGATCCCAGAGAAATCGAAGGGCACATACAAATTTTATAGCACAATAATTGATTTTCATATCTAATCTAATACCTTTAAAAGAGCAATTCTTGTATATATCTAAATATATTTTTTGGATCTCGGAAACGGCTCCAAAGATTTTGATGAAATTTAGTACTCTGGTTGCGGGGATGATAAATCGATCCACAAATTTTTATTGATAGAAATAGTCGTTTTTTTTAATGTTTATGCAGTTAAATATAAAATTACTCTTACTGACATCTATTGGAAAATATGAATAATATTGTGGCGTAGAAAGACGTCAAATGGTCAACATTTGACAATCCACCCTTCAAACAAATGACAATGTCGATAGTTATGAAAGACCTCTATAAAAATTTCGTCAATGGAATTAAAGCTTTCTTGGTCGAATAGTTACGAAAGCCGACCACGGAGCTAGAGACCCGGGTTCAAATCTCAAGTAGACAAGTTGCGTTTTTTATTTTTTGTGACATTTTTTTTAATTGGAGCTAGGTATTTCAAAAGGATTTGTAAAGTAACACTAAGTCAATGAATGTTTTGCTTAAAAATAAACCAAGTAAATAAATTGTTTTTATCTGAGCAACGCTCGGGCGTCCAGGTACTTTTTACTAAAGCAAAACAGGCATTTGTGTATAAATATCATCATATCACGTTGATGAGCTGATGATTGAAGGTACAACTCCTCAACGGTTAGGAGCTGAGAGCAAATTCTTTCATTAATTTATACGTTCAGGTGGACTGACAGTAGTATTCTTTCAGGCTATAAGATGGCTATTAGAAAACATGATTATAAAAGGTAAATCTCTTTAAAGTTTAGATTAAACATGCGACGTATTTTAACCCGAGCAACGCCGGGTTTCGCAGCTAGTTAATTAATATAAAAAAAAATTTGACGTGCGTTCGTTATGTCAAGCCATCGATTCTTGTCGATTTTGCCTAACATATAGTAGCAGGCTTCACTCAAATATCTATGACTTGGTTTAGACGCCTATGCGTTCGCGAGCACTATGAGACCTTTGAGTTCATGAATACGGGTGTAACAATTTTGATTCCCTAGAGAATGGCGATGCGATCTTTTGCGGCTTAAACGGCCGTATGACTTTTTATGTTAATTTAACGTTTTATTTTTCTATTAAGTAAGTATATAGGTTATTAAGCACCTGTATTGTTTTAAATTATACTCGTTGTCTTTACGTGTTCCCGAAAATAAGTCTTGATTTTGACAGACAAAGTGATCCTATATTTCCGATTTATGGTTCCGAAATTTTGAGGCACGGAAGACCAAAAATTAAAACGTTTTGCTTAGTTTTTCAAACGCCTAAAGTAATAATTTACATGTATACTAGTGGACCCCGCAGACGTTGTCCTGCCTTAAAAGTAATGAAAGAGGATTTGTTTTCCTATTATTTATCTTAAAGAGATTTCATGTAACTGTCAAACAAAAATATAAAACAAATAGTGACATACGAACTTTCCTGTAATTCTGACTGTGTCAAAGTTTAGAACGACACGGCACGAAATACAAACGTTTGACAGGTAGGAGCAATTTATATGGGAAACTAATTATAAATAAAAGAAATAAAAAAACAATTTCCAGGGGAACAAATTGTGAATCTAAACCATCCTCGAATCCACTTGAACACACACAAAAAATTCAATAAAATCGGCCAACCGTTTAGGAGGAGTTCAGTGACATACACACGCACACAAGAAATATATATATTAAGATATTTCGCCTGCCACATTCACATAATAATAAAGTACAGGAAACTACTGACTATTCAGAAACAAGAAAACTTAAATCCACATAATTTCTACTACAATTATGTTGCGGTAAATGTGGCATACGCTTTCTGTGAAAGTGCCAATTTACTTTGTGTGATTCGCGAGCATATTATAAAATGAAATAATGTAGTAATAAACTGTTTTGGGTTAAAATATTAAAAGTCTACGAGAAGATAAGTGACGATGTATTATCTTCGAATCGTGGTTTAAAGCAATCTTTTTAATTAAATCATTTTTTTGCATTTTGTTTTTTTGTGTGCATAGTGTCAATAGCCCAATAAGATGAATTTGTGAAACAGAAGAGTTGTAAATAATGTTTAAAGTTTTTGTTTCAACATGTGTTATGGTTAAACGTAAGTATCAGTCTGCACACTCCGGATTTTATGATTGTAAATAAATAATGTAGTTTAAAAAACTAAGAAAACACGCTTTTGAGAAAATACGAACTAAAAACTAAAAAAATAAGAAGAAAATGTATATTACTGTAAATAAAGCGTGGGGTGCATGGTGTCAATAGTATCTTAAAAACCACCCCACGCTTTATTTACAGTAATATACATTTTCTTCTTATTTTTTTAGTTTTTGTTCGTATTTTCTCAAAAGCGTGTTTTTTTAGTTTTTTAAACTACATTATTTATTTTTAATTTTTTAGTTGGATTTTTAAATGGAATAATTTTATCAAATTAGTGTATTGTCATCGGTCCTCAATAAATCTACAAATCTGGCCATTTAAAGTGGGTCAAAATCGCGCCCAAAGAAGTCGGTTACAAACAAACATACAAACATACAGGTGAAGCTAATAAAAAGCGTGTAAAAAATCAAACTTTAGAGTCGACGCACTCACTGAAGTGAAATATATATGATTTTATATTGAATCCCGAAATGACACATTTCAGACACACAGGTATGAAACGAGCAAAATAAGGTTACAAGATATATACAATATAGATTTTCATTTCAAGATCCTATTAATATAAGACGAGTATTGCTGCATCGGAGGACCGCTCACGGCTAAGTTTTTTTTTAAATTATTTGAATGGAGTAACAGACGAGCATGTAGGCCACGTGGCGTTAAGTGGCCCAAGGTGGCTTGTTAAAACTTCATCTATGACATGACTGGTGGGATTTTGGGGGGTGTTCCCTGCGACCTCCCCACCTCCCCTGAGACTGCGACTGTACACAATGTTATTGAAATCATCATCGTCTTATTACGTAAACAAAAAATAAAGATGAATTCAAGTCATAAATGTTGATATTACATGTAATTGGTTGCATTACGTAAAAAGATATGCTTCTACATGTGTGTATGTTTTGCAAGTTGTGGTGATTTCGTGTATCAGTGAGTGATGGATCCGTCGCAGCTGTGACAAAGGCAGGACGAAACCTGCCAATTTGTCACTGTCACCTCTCGGTGGCACCTCATAGTGGCTTCTGCACACTATGTACAGTAGGAAGCTTTTCAAACTTCCAAGGACGTGCATAATACAATTGATTTATAAAATTAAAATAATTCCCTAAATTAAAATTAAAATTGAAATTAAAGTAAAGATTTAAAATAAAATTTAAATTTCATCAAAATTAAAATTTAGGAAATTATTTACATTTAAATTGTCTACTGAAAATCAGGTAAGGCAAGTAGTGAGGTCTGCTATTCTGAATATTAATTTAAAAAAATATACAGAAACGTCAGGAACAGAATGCAGGGGATGCTTATCAGTGGGTTTTAAACGATGGGAAATACGAACTTAGTCGTACAAAGATTTAAAAAAATCTTGCGGTAAGGTAAATGTACGTATATTCGTCAGTTTTTGGCAGTGTTCCAGTACTCGTCATTCACAGAAAAAGTATATATTTTGGCCCTTTTTCTATGAGATGACGAGTATGACGATGACTACATTATTGACATTTACCTTACCTAATTAGAATTTCATCACGTTAATTTTGTCAAAAGAACCTTTGTATTTGTAATCGATTTAGAATTTGAAACGGATTTATCATCTACAAATATTAAAACCGACTATTTCTATTCTTCAAATTCTATACGATGTAATTATAAAGTAAAGGGCTTATTAAATAAAAAATAAAAAAAATAATAAAAATTCAATGTGCGGTGGCACCAAAGCGTTGATAAAAGGCTTAGAAACAAGTACTTAACCACTTATCACGTTATCGGACGCTCCACACTTACCGAAAGTCGAGAGCTTGATGAAAAAGTCCGTGTTAATAGTGTTTATCATGCCAGCTTTATCCGCCTGATAAGCCGATTAAATAACCGCTATTTAACCCCTATTTAATTAATGCTTTTAACGTGGCTTCAAGCATATCGGTAAAATATGCATCCATTTATCAATTACAGGTCCACACTGGGGGATCTTCGTACCCAGGTTGTTAGTTAGGGGCTGGCAATTTTTTTTCTAGCTGGGTAGCGCCTGTAAATTTGCCTTCCACGTTCCTCCGAAGAGACGCACACAAAATATTAAATATACAAAAGAAACATCAGGAAGTTGCATATCTAGCTTATTCCTTATAGGTTTCTTTTTTCGTTTGGGAGATCTTTTGGGCCCCCCTTCAGTACGCCCTTGTTCTTACCCATCAATTTATTAGTTCTCCTAGCAATGTGTGCTGCACATTGCCATTTCAGGAGAGCTACATCGATGATTTTCATTCGTCTACGGATTTCGTAGCGTTGTGTAGTTATTTTCATAGCCTGTCCTGTGGAGAAGATTAGCAGTATTTTTTAAAGTTCTAGTGTCCGACTACAGCACAGAACTTACCTGACATTTATATGAATACTTTTATATTAAATATGATCATTGTTAATGATACAATAAAGAATACCATAAGAAAAAACTCGCAAAAATGTTTCTTAAACTTATAAATATTTTTCTAGTATTCAATTGGAGTAATGGAGATCTAAATAGTTAATAGCCTACATTCGGTCTCTGAATCTGAGCAATTATCCTGGCTAACTGCTTTGAGTAGATAACAGTTAAATATTTGTAATTACACTGAAGCTAGTATCTATGCGAAGTTATTATGCGAAGTCCTATTAAATTTTAGCCTAGCAAGTAAGAGTTAAAATTCGAAAAAAGTAATTTGATAGCTCAGATCAATGACTTCAATATTTGATCGTCTAACCTGTCTCCTGTAAAAGGATATTGATACTATCAACAAAGTATCACCTTTTAGTGCATTTACATCAATTTTCATTATAGGGTGGGCACTGTTTGAGAATTTAAGTGCAATAAATTGCCAATAGTGTTTACGCATAGTAGTTTGACATCAAGTTCATTATCCTACTACAGAACAAAGGACTATATTTGTAAGCAGTAAGTGTTGGTAGATTTTACAGGTGGCAAAAATAATATAACACAATTATAAATAACATTTTTACATCTACATCAATTTTATTATTATTTTTATTTGTTGCCATTTTGAGTCTTTTATAAATTAAAATTTCATTTAATTATTTAGTTCTTTATTTATTTATTTAGTCTTTTAGGCCTTTACCTAATTAGAGAAATAAAACCTAAATGTCTTTGAAATCCAATAGTCCAGTAGGGAGCCTCTAAATGGATGGATGCAACGAATCGTATATAGAAATCCTACTTTCGCTAATATGTCAAGAATGAGATCAATATAATAATATAAACAAACGATAACAACAAAACATAGCATGATGTGTTCGATTAACGAATTCTGGAGCGGTCGTAATATTTTTTTGTGGCATTGTGACTAGCGTTCATAAGACAGTTGGAAAGGCATATTAATATTACGCTAATTATATTTTCTTCCTTTAACGGTCTGATAGTCATCTCAATTTACTAGGCCCGTCTAGGCCCAGCTCTACAATTAGCGTAGAACTAAAAATGTTTATAATGCTAAGCAAAGTGGGTATGATTGGGAGTGAGATGATTGATCGATTGTGGCAAAAATAATGCCTGCTTTGGCACATTATCGAACCTAGGTGTTATTGCGATTAAACCTTGCCAGAACTCCTGGAGTTTAATCGGCAGATATAGGTTTTGTGGCAGCTTTCTAGTAGTGGAACGAAAAATTGGTTGTAACATTGCATGCGATTTTTGGAATTATCATGCGATGCCTTGTGATAACCGGTCTTTATTTGTGTCACAATTTCGTTACAGGAATTACGACGCGGCGAGTGTTAGTTTCAAACTAAGCTAAACTGCTTATTGGGACTTCCTCAATTGCTGAATTGGTCCGTCACCCATATATGATCTTTGCTGGTGATTCACACTGGGCGTAAATCTAGAACGTTGTAGAGGCAAAGTTATGCAGTTCATAAGATGGCTCATCCGCTTGTGTGCACTGGTGTCGAGATGTACGAGTGTCTTTAGAAGAGTTTTGAATAGATAAGTCAAAAGTTCAAAGATAAAATTTGCCCTGAAAATTAATGTACCTAGTACCTACTCAACATTTTTTTTATTTTTTTTTATTTGAATGGAGTAGCAGACGAGCATGCAGGCCACGTGGTGTTAAGTGGTCGCTGCAGCCTATGGACATCTATCTACACACAACCTCAAGCAAGCATATGTAAGTCTTGTCTGAGGTCATATGCAGTTGCGCTGCTACTCCGGCCGGAGGCTGGTGGTCATGTAAGTGTGGCCGGCAACTGCACCTTTCCACCGAAACACAACAGAATTGGTTCACGGCAGAAGTGGGTGCAGCGGTGGTACTTCCCCGGGCGTACCATAATAGTTCTACCACCTACATGATTAATTTAAAGTTATTAATAGATCAAACTAATCAAAAAACCTAACTTTTAAAATTAGAAATGCAAAAATATTTCTATCTCTCTGTTCGTATGTGTCTATTACATTTTCAAGCCTAAACTGTGAACCATTTTTAATAAAATTTTGTACAAAGAATGGATTTTGGGTAAGGACTAGAATAAATTTCATCCCGGAAAAATGCTCTATTTCTGTGGGATAGATTAGTATTAAAACATCCGAACAAAGCCGGGCCAGATCACAAGTAATATATTTTTTTAGAATAATGATTTGACATTTCATTTTTTCACGCCTATCTGTAGATAACGAATAATCGTACAATGTGAATGGGCAGTCTCCTGCAGTTCAGTATCTACATTGGAAATGGAACATTGGCAAAAATGTCGTGTTTCTGATGTAACATATTATTAAAGCAAACTTTTATTAAAAACTTAATAAAAAAAAAAACTATAAACAACTAAATTACTTATATTAAATTATATAACACATTAAGAAAAAAATAACACAAAACTAAGTAATATAAAATACTTCATCCAGATTACTTTCATGTGGAAGAGTACCCAGAACACTGGCAACGTTACTTCGTTGAATGGCCACTTATTCTCTGGCCGAGGTAAGTACCAGCTCTCTGGTTACCCGTAACCTGGACTAACCGTTTGGATAGATGTTTTACAAAAGTTTATTATTATTATCTTATATATAAAATTCTCGCGTCACAATGTTCGTTCCCGTACTCCTCCGAAACGGCTTCACCGATTCTCATGAAATTTTGTGAGCATATTGAGTAGGTCTGAGAATCGGCCAACATCTATTTTTCATCCCCCTAAGTGATAAGGGTGGCCCACCCCAAAATTTGAACGCGGTACGGAGTTCGTGGGGTCAGCTAGTTATTATTTATTTAAAGTAACTTTAACTATCATGTCAGTTGATCATATTTAATTTTTTTAAATTTTTCTGTTTGAACTAATTTTCGAGATTAATAGATGCAACAAAAGAATTACGTACGCTACTATACCTACATATATATACCCTGCGCTTAATTCCTGCGCCTAATTTTGTGAGCGGTCAACGATCGGTAGCAGTTCATTTTATTTTGTCAAGTACGCACTGGTACCGAATTTCGCACTTGCGCCTTGGCGTAGATAGCCGAGCTTTTTACTGCCATGCTGTTAATGTTCTAGGCCAGTGTTTCTGCATTCGTGCCCCCCTTAAAATTTAACAGATGGCTCAATTCGACAAGATCGAGGGGTCTTATTACGCTAATGATGTCGCGAAAGGATGCGAGAGCGTACCCGTGAGCCTCACAAAAATTATAATGAAATGAAAAACGTTTATTGATGACTGTTTACAAAAAAATTAGGTGTTTGCGTCTAACAATAGTATTTAAACAGTCTACCTTATTCAGGCATCCAATTCACTAAATTAACCTACAGTTATTTATTTACTAAATTTATTACAATTATAACATAATTTAGATTTTAAGTTTATATAAAAGTTTTAAGAATCCGATAAATTAAATTTTAACGGATCTTCGCTTGTGCTGAGGATCACCGTGGGGTTTCAGCCGCTTGGAGTCCGGCATAACCTCTCTGTTGCCCTCGTAACAGATGAGTATCCATGATGGATTTCCGCACGAAAAAAAGGCCAGTGTTTCTCATTTGCCGGGTCGCGACCCGTACCGGGCCGTCAAAATAATACACAGGGTCGCAGTCGTTTCCGCGGTCTTGGATTCTTTAGTAAAAAATAAGCAGCAGCTCGATATTTTGTACTAAAACTTAGTTACTAAATAGACGATACCGATTATGTAGAATGAATAAAACCATTCTACTATGTATTAATAAATGTGTTTTTTTTTGGAACGAAGTTCCTTATGGGGCTTTGCGGAGGGGTATCCTAGCCGGGAAGAAACGTCCGTAACGTAAGATTTTTATGTATAATCTATGTATTATGGCTATACTGTGCCTAATATATAGTCTACGTGATGATGATGACTATTATCATTATATTATATTTTTATAAATCATTGTAAATAAAATAAAGGTGTCTGTGCCTAATATATAGTCTACGTGATGATGATGACTATTATCATTATATTATATTTTTATAAATCATTGTAAATAAAATAAAGGTGTCTAGCTTCTTTGCTTTTTATAGATAAAAAATCATGATTAAAAAAGTATACCTGAATAATTATTTTCTTTATACCTCGAATAGAACTTAAAAATAATATATTTGTAATAATGACCTTCGTTCCTATCGGGTGTCCCACGACACCACCGGTTTTTTTTAAATTGTATTTTTTTTTAATGAATTGTGTTTCTGTCTGGATGCAACCCTTTTTGCGTCCCACTGCTGGGCACGGGTCTCTTCCCATTATTGGGTAGGCCTAGAGCTTACTCCACCATGCTGCTCCAATGCGGGTTGGTTCTTTCTGTATAAGCTATCTAAATTGTTTATTTTTAGATTCTTATTTAGTGTAAAATACCATCCCCCCGAGAGTATATGTATATCCCTGCCCTCTGTATATACTGATATAAAAGGATTGAAAAGGTCATTCACGGGTATTTAATCCATTTTACCTTTACTGTTTAATTTATGCCTTCCAACAAGCCGATGAAATTGCATTTTTATTGCTTTGCCTTTTACTGCTTCCATAAACTACTGAAAAGCGTGAATCTGTAGGTGTTACAACTGTAATAGTCCGACCGGGAAAGTACCACCGCTGCACCCACTCTGCTGTGAAGCAATTCTATTGTGTTTCGATGGATATATGCAGTTTGCCGGCCAGACTTACCCATTTTTTTGTATCGTGGGGAAACCTTCAAGAGGTAGGTGGGATTTGACCGCACTAAAACCACCTCGTGGCCTTGGCGCTTGGGGAGGACTACGGGATATCCAGTGGAACGCACCAGTGTCCTCCACGCGCGGCGCCCCAGAACGAGCCCATCCTCGGGTGAGCAGATGTGCTCTCCTGCATCTTCCGATGCTTACGGCGGCATGCGGCCACGCACACACCGCTGTCCTTCCCGGGCTGGACGGATTAAACTCCCACTCTCACCACTACGCCCACAACCCCGGAAGCCCCCCTTTTATCCACCTCTTACGATCAGGCAGGGGATATCGTAGCTCTATCCTTAATCCCGAAGCTATAGGGACTGGCCAGACGTACCTACATGCGACCATAAGCCTTTGGAGTAGCAATGCAACTGCATACGACTACTGGTAAGACAGGCATGCTTGAGGTAAGATGTTCATGGGCTATAGCAACCACTTAAAACCACGTGGCCTACATTCTCGTTTGCTAGTCCATTAAAATACAAACGGTATATGACGTTTTAAAAGAAATCTGATGACAAATCAGCAAAATGTTTAAACCGCGTAGTTTTCATCACTAATAAGTACTTATAAATAGCTTTAAAGGTAGGCCAGATAGGGCTCCATCCAAATAAAGTGTCAAATATACAGCTTTAAGTCGCAATTATGTTTCCGAAACGTAGTTTAACCAAAAGTTTCTTGCAGTAACGAAATAGCCGATCGCTGATCTTAAATGTATTGAGTGTCCTACAGTCCGTAAGAACATCCTGCTTATCGGTTCCCGCTTATTTATGACTAGAAAGATCGGGAAGCTGTCAAGGTTGACAGGTCACTGAGGTGTCAGTCGTCTTGGGAACAGAAGGATCATTCTAACGCAGTTATCGAAGGGATCTAGATTATTCGACATCTTTACAAATGGATATGAGTGAGCGATGATTTGTTGTTGAGATTCATAATGTTAGCCGATTGAGTCTATACATATATATGAGTATGATGGGTAACCGCTAGCGACAAAAAAATTATGTGCGTCTCCATATTTCGGAGGGCCCGATAAGCCGCTGGTCTCGGTTGGTGTTGTTATAGAAACGTAATAGTCGTTAAACTTTCTCGGAGGCATTATGGGAGGTTTGAAGACATCCGACAGCCGTTTGGTCACAAACCATCCGCCATTTAATTTTGTCTCCATCCACCAACCCGCATAGGAGTAGCGTGGTACAGTAAGCGCCCGGCTTCCCCAATAATGGGGGGAGACATACGTGTATGTAGTGTAGGACATATAAGTTTATGTCCAGTAATAGAAAATTTAGCGACCCTATTTATCTAATACCTTTAAACGAGCCATTCTTGTGGCTGCTTCTTTTCTTTCTTTCTTGTAAGTTCTTGTAAATTCTTTAATTCTTGTAAATACCTATATATGTATTATAAAATAACATTCTGAAACGACAAATCATTGTGAAAATCTCCTGGTTTACTCATTTAAATTGCACAAATTATTCAAGCTCGAGAGAATACTGTCACGGCGACACGATCCCTGCTTCCTCTACCTCTTCTTTAGATGGCGCCACAAGTCTTCGCGTCCAGACATGCACCACAGATAACATAATATGAGTTAGCCTCGTTAACAGTCGACCATCCTGAACTTTAATACGGCCTCGTATTACTTATCCAGCTGATTGAGTCTGTGCTTGACTCATCGTCTTCATATAATAACCCAGCTTAGATAGCTGATTGAGTCTTAACTTGACCCATCATCTTCGTATCCCAACTTAGCCAGCTGATCGAGTCTGAACTTGACCCATCGTCATCAGCTTAGGCAGCTAATTGAGTCTGAACCTGACCCATCATCTTCGTATAACAACCCAACTTAGCCAGCTGATCGAGTCTGAACTTGACCCATCGTGATCAGCTTAGGCAGCTGATTGAGTCTGAACTTGACCCATCATCTTCGTATAACAACCCAACTTAGCCAGCTGATCGAGTCTGAACTTGACCCATCGTGATCAGCTTAGGCAGCTGATTGAGTCTGAACTTGACCCATCATCTTCGTATAACAACCCAACTTAGCCAGCTGATCGAGTCTGAACTTGACCTTGAGTCTGACTCGAACCATCATCTTCATATAGCAACCCAGCTTAGCCGGCCGATTGAGTGTAAATTATCCAACCTGTGTAAGACACAATACATCTTTTTTAATCATTTCCGTAGCCAGTATTTTTTTTACATCACATGGAAATTTTTCTTAACACAGAGTTATTCAAATAAACACATTGAAACATGTTGTATGACATCAATTATATCGTTACCTGAATTATCCAACATCATCTGGTTTTTCTAAAAGTATTCTACCAAATACTTTTAGAAAAGCAAAAGCAGTCAAGATCGTCATATTATAATAATCATCCCTTACGGAAATAACAAAGCAACCAATTTGACGACCTGCGTGGCGCAATGGCTACAATGCCCGACCCCCAATTCAAGGGTCCCGGGCCCGATTCCCGGCGAAGCAGAAACCTGAATGACGAGTTCAAACCCCCGTTCCCGGTCTGGGCGCCCGTGCCTCCGTCCGTGAGCGTCCATGGTACCCACGACACAGGGTACATCCACCCCACTGTGGAGCTATGCGTGTGAAGCGTAACCAATATAATTATGAGATACACAGATGAGTGGCTTAACACAACCGTAACAGTTACAGAGTTTAACTCCATCATAATAACAATAAAATCATATAATTTCGAGGTTATTCCTCATCCTTTAGGAAAATTACATTTACCTTTCCATTGAACCCAAGTGAAATAGGCTGTACGTCAAATCAAGCGTTCATTGCCGGATAATTTGAATGTCATTAAATTTATTAAATAAAACGTTATTGACGTTGAGACGAACGCGTCCCATGCATAAATTTTTACTAAAGCTTCTACCAATTTTAAACTGTCATATTGTCACAACTTATATTACCATTAAACACAGGGATGTTTTCGGTAGATGTAAATAACTTGTGTAGGTACCTGTCCTTGACTTGAACAAACCATGGCGTCATCATTAGTCGCCGGTGTATCCAACACCGACTGTTATGCAGCCACTGAATCTACGACAGGCACCTCTTGCCTATCTGAGGAAGTCGACGGGGCTGGAACGGTTATCAATGGAAACACGGGGCAAGGCGGGGTCGTTGACCCTGCTGATGCTGAAATATTCGCAGAAAAAGTTTACTCCTTATTTACAATTTTGTCAATAATATTTTCTGATCTTTCTACTTTTTTTATGGATGACGATTGTTTTTCTTATTTTGATGATCTGTCACGCGATTTATCACAATAATATCGTTTTCGAGTTAGGATCTCGACCACAACCTTCCCACGTTGATTATTATGAAAAACGTAAGGACACGTAGGTTTATTTTATTATTTCACTTCTGATATATAAAATAACATTCTGAAACGACAAATCATTGTGAAAATCTCCTGGTTTACTCATTTAAATTGCACAAATTATTCAAGCTCGAGAGAATACTGTCACGGCGACACGATCCCTGCTTCCTCTACCTCTTCTTTAGATGGCGCCACAAGTCTTCGCGTCCAGACATGCACCACAGATAACATAATATGAGTTAGCCTCGTTAACAGTATATAATTCATAAATAAATATCATTCAATTAATAAAAAACAAGTTCGGGAGCACTTCTTAAGTAACCAATAAGTACAATAATTTTTCAGAAAGGTTAAAAGATCTTTAAATAGTTTTATGCATTTTTTTTTCTTTAATTCAATTAGTTAAGAACTTATAGGTATGTATATGTATCTTTATATTGACAACCAAGTATGGTTCGTATGTATATATATATATATATATATATATATATATATATATGTATAAATATATGTATTTATGATTCATATTTTGAATTTCCTAAATTTTATTCACTATAAAAATTATCATTGCTTTTCTTTACGACTTAATTTTTCAGTTCCAAAGCCTACCCCACATTTTCATCATCACCCAGGGTTGACTGGAAGACAATGCCTATGGGCATTAGGTTTAACCCTTTGTAACCCCTATTTTAAGGTGTTTGCAAGAATAAATAAATAAATAAATAATTCGAATCCCTTTAGTGCGTAGGGTTTCGATGGGATTATAGTTTCCTTGGTCGAATGGTTACCAGGCGCGGTTGCAGCCTTCGTTTTTGGAGGGGGTCACCAAGAAATTAGGGGGGGGGGTCACTAAAAGGTTTGGGGGAAGAGGTGTCCCAAACTGGCTTGTTTCGCCTTCCATCTACGCATGACTGACGCATTGGTTACGTGGGCTGACTGCGAAGCTATAGACCCGGTTTCAAACCTCAAGCAAGCAAGATGCGTTTTTTTTGTTACATTTTTTTTATTGGGAACTATTTCAGATGGCGCTGTTAAGTAACACTAAGTCAATGAGGGTTTTGCTTAAAGTTAAACCAAGAAAATCAACTGTTTTTATCCGAGCAACGCTCGGTCGTCTAAGTAATCTCGTTTATTTCTTAAAAATTTTTTTTTTATCTGTTAAATTATTTATCAGTAATGACCTTATATACTTTGTTTATCAGTATTTTTTTATATTTCGCGCTTGGGCTCTTCTCGTAAAGGGACCTAACTCCACCATCCTGATTCAATACAAGAGTACCCACCAACCAACCAACCAATAATCACCAACCAACGCGGATTAAATTAACAGCTATAGTCGAATCGTTGAGACATTGGCATCAGACTTGGAGGTATCCGATTCAATCAAACCCCGGCGCGCGTAACTTAGAAACTAGTTACGTGCATCTACGTCGCTATTCCTCGGTAATAAAATACCTTGATATTTCACTATAATACTGGTAGTTCTGAATAAACATACAGTATACTTACAGTAAAATATTTTAACTTCTAATCCGGAATAGTTATGCGGGTAAAACTCCAGATCTAGAATACAACTCTTTAAAATATTTATCACTAGCCTTCCGCCAGCGGCTCACCCGCGTGAACCCGTTTTATAGGTTCCCGTAGGATAAAAACCATCCTATATCCTTTCCCAAGGTCCACTCTATATGTGTTCCAAATTTCATTAAAATTGGTTCAGTAGTTTAAGCGGGAAAGCGTAGCAGACAGACAGAGTTACTTTCAAATTTATAATATTATACTAGCCTTACGGCAGCAGCTTCACCCGCGTGGACCCGTTTTATAGGTTCCCGTAGGATCCTATGTCCTTTCCCAAGGTCCACTCAAGGTTCCAAATTTCATTAAAATTGGTTCAGTAGTTTAAGCGGGAAATCGTAGCAGTCAAACAGACAGACAGAGTTACTTTCGAATTTATAATATTAGTAGGGATAGTAGGGATTATGGCTTGTATAGTTAACAATGCATCTCTGCTTGTTACAGCTAACATATTAGTTGTAATAAAGGCGTAGGCCCTTCATACGTCGCGTCTCAATTGATTTAATGAGAAATAAACTGGAGTGAGTGATTCAGAGGACACCCATTTCGATCCCATAAACGAGTTTCTTTTTGTGATGCAATAAACTTTTATTATCAATACGAAACAACTTAAGTATGGCACGAAGGGCACGATGTTGGGTCTCCAATAAAATGATGGAGTGCTTTTACAGGAAATATCTTGTTATCCGTCAAATTGCACTGCAAGATATCGGTGAGCACTGCATCATCGGCACTTGCTATCAAATCAAATCAAATAAAATCAAAAATATTTATTTCATATTAGGAATACAAAATATTCGCTTAATGAATGTCATTTTTTTTCGGTCATCGCCTTTAGGTGCCCGTTTGGGCTAGATGTTGAGCTGAGAGAAAAAAGGCGGCGGAAAAAAAACTCCCAGCAGCACTCTTTTAAAAAAAAATACATATAGAATTAAGATAACAGTATGGTTATGGGTCCATAATGGGCGCACGTGACAGCTGATCGTATGAGACACTATAAACCCACTTCCAGCTGCTCACAGATGCGAGTAATTACTAAAACTATGTATTACATTTAATTTAGAAATCTAGCTTTGTGTGGGCGAGATTCATTCCCACGTCTCATGTTTGTAAAGCTGTTTATTAAAGTAAAGTATAAGCTATTTTGTATAATCAATATTCATTGATTTATTATATATAATTTATATATTCTATTTACTAATTACCTTATAAATCATACAGGTTTTTGGAAAAAAATGTGATTTCAGCTTTTCTTTTTAATGTAAATATTCAATTTATCTAATACTTTTAACCGAGCAATTATATATAATCCGAATCTCGAAAACGGCTCTAATGATTTTTATGGCGTTTAATATGCAAGAGGTTTCGGGGGCGACAAATCCATTTAGCTAGGTCTCGTTTTTAGAAAATATCGTTTTATCCGTGTTTTCGGCGATAATTAAACATAAATGGTAAAATATGACTCTTCCTAACATCTATTTGAGTGTAGTATGTATTATTATTATTCTTTCATTTGGGAACTACTTCAGTAGATAGCGTAATTGAAATCAATTGTTTTCATCCAAGCAACGCTCGGTCGTCTGGGTACTTAAGCATTAAATATGATATTTATCGACATATCATTTTATTTTCCTCAAGTATTTCATAGTTTTTGATCACATTAAAATGCAATGTCATCTGTTACTACCATTAATTAAATCGAATTTTCATTTAAATTATCTGTTTATATTTAAATTAAAGCAATAGTATTTAGTTATAAATGTTGTTAGTTACCGTTCACCGTTACCGTTACTAGCTATAGCTAAACAGAACTATATTCTGCTTGTAGCTTACCACTTCCCGTACAACAAGCTGTGAAGGCTGAATCTCGAAGTTTGGCACTTCGCAACGATTCGTGTTAAGAGTTTTAACGAGCGGCTTATTCAGGATGCTGCACTGACGAGCATGCACACTTTGGCTTGATCGTTAAGTCAATCGTTAAGATATTACTTCGTACAGAAAATTGTTCATATTGATTTTTTATCGTATGACGTTTCCTCTGCTCAACTACATAGGTATATACTGTAGGTCATTTGGTAGACTAGGCTTCATGCAGCAGCGTATTTGTATGCAACACTTACTCTGACATTTTTTAAACTACCGAAGTCGATTTGATTTAAATAAAAACAAGATTTTATAGTTTTTCGGACTAGTGCTTCCAATTTTTTTCACTGCAGCGAAATAAAGATGCCATAGTATTTATTAATATAAAACAATAATAAACTTAGGTACATTGATTAGATATATATATAAAAAAATAACTGCAGCGAAATATAGAAAGTAATATCATGTACTTAGATGCTGAAATCCCTAGACGAGTCTTTTGTCAACAAAAAACATATTATAGGTACATATTGTTTTCAGAATTTTAGTTTGTAAGTAAATTTTGTAACTTTAATTGGTTAAAATATAAAAAAATGCCTATTTTGGGAAATCCTCGCCTTAATCGTATATAATGAAATCTTGCAAAAGCTACACTCTTTTCTTGCTACTATCTTTCTTGCTACTCTGCAGATTTGTTTCCTAAAGATCTGATATATTATAATGGACAGAAACTTTTATTACAAATACTAAAAATACTTTAATCTTTCGTTATCTTCGTAAGGACTTGCATATTACTTTTTGAAGTTCTTACATACTTTCCATAGTCCTCCTTCACGTGAGGACAGCACGTGGCCGCACGCACGGACTAACACGAGTATACAGTATACGTATACAGTAGGTCATTTGGTAGACTAGGCTTCATGCAGCAGCGTATTTGTATGCAACACTTACTCTGACATTTTTTAAACTACCGAAGTCGATTTGATTTATATAAAAACAAGATTTTTATAGTTTTTCGGACCAGTGCATCCAATTTTTTTCACTGCAGCGAAATAAAGATGCCATAGTATTTATTAATATAAAACAATAATAAACTTAGGTACATTGATTAGATATATATATAAAAAAATAACTGCAGCGAAATATAGAAAGTAATATCATGTACTTAGATGCTGAAATCCCTAGACGAGTCTTTTGTCAACAAAAAACATATTATAGGTACATATTGTTTTCAGAATTTTAGTTTGTAAGTAAATTTTGTAACTTTAATTGGTTAAAATATAAAAAAAATGCCTATTTTGGGAAATCCTAGCCTTAATCGTATATAATGAAATCTTGCAAAAGCTACACTCTTTTCTTGCTACTATCTTTCTTGCTACTCTGCAGATTTGTTTCCTAAAGATCTGATATATTATAATGGACAGAAACTTTTATTACAAATACTAAAAATACTTTAATCTTTCGTTATCTTCGTAAGGACTTGCATATTACTTTTTGAAGTTCTTACATACTTTCCATAGTCCTCCTTCACGTGAGGACAGCACGTGGCCGCCCGCACGGACTAACACGAGTATACAGTATACGTATACAGTAGGTCATTTGGTAGACTAGGCTTCATGCAGCAGCGTATTTGTATGCAACACTTACTCTGACATTTTTTAAACTACCGAAGTCGATTTGATTTATATAAAAACAAGATTTTTATAGTTTTTCGGACCAGTGCATCCAATTTTTTTCACTGCAGCGAAATAAAGATGTCATAGTATTTATTAATATAAAACAATAATAAACTTAGGTACATTGATTAGATATATATATAAAAAAATAACTGCAGCGAAATATAGAAAGTAATATCATGTACTTAGATGCTGAAATCCCTAGACGAGTCTTTTGTCAACAAAAAACATATTATAGGTACCTACATATTGTTTTCAGAATTTTAGTTTGTAAGTAAATTTTGTAACTTTAATTGGTTAAAATATAAAAAAATGCCTATTTTGGGAAATCCTCGCCTTAATCGTATATAATGAAATCTTGCAAAAGCTACACTCTTTTCTTGCTACTCTGCAGATTTGTTTCCTAAAGATCTGATATATTATAATGGACAGAAACTTTTATTACAAATACTAAAAATACTTTAATCTTTCGTTATCTTCGTAAGGACTTGCAATATGACTTTTTGAAGTTCTTACATACTTTCCATAATCCTCCTACACGTGAGGACAGCACGTGGCCGCCCGCACGGACTAACACGAGTACACTTACACTCCTTTTATTGTATTTTATGAGTAACATTGTGTTGTAAACTACTCGATAGAGGTACGAATATGCATTGATTTGCATCATGGTTACGAACGATACACGCGATGGATACACGGTTGTATAAGATTTGATAGTTATTTTTTTGTTTTGTTTTATTCTGTTGCGTTCTAATTGACATTTTTGACGTGATAACGTCTTTAAAATCGTTTTAGTCGGGTGACATGTTCAGAAACTTGTGTCACACCAAAACCTCACGAGCGCGATCGCAGGTATAACGAGAGAGAGACGGACCGATCTCCCGTCTCATCTCGAGCGCTGCCAGTCATTCCGTGAAACTTGTCACGCGGAATCCTCACGAGCGGAGGCTGGCATAGCGTTCGAGTGAGTGGACCGATCTTCCGTCTCTCTCACTCTAGCGGCATACAAACGAATGGAGATTTTCTCGTGCGGACGTTATCACGTAAACATCTCGATCGTAAACCTACTTTACAAACAATTTGCCGTTTTGACGTGATAACGTCTTTAAAATCGTTTTAGTCGGGTGACATGTTCAGAAACTTGTGTCACACCAAAACCTCACGAGCGCGATCGCAGGTATAACGAGAGAGAGACGGACCGATCTCCCGTCTCATCTCGATCGCTGCCAGTCATTCCGTGAAACTTGTCACGCGGAATCCTCACGAGCGGAGGCTGGCATAGCGTTCGAGTGAGTGGACCGATCTTCCGTCTCTCTCACTCTAGCGGCATACAAACGAATGGAGATTTTCTCGTGCGGACGTTATCACGTAAACATCTCGATCGTAAACCTACTTTACAAACAATTTGCCGTTTTTTTTTTATAAATAAACCTAACAATAAGGTAAACGGGCCCCGTGGTGTTAAGCGATCACCGTCGCCTATGGACACGGGCAACCCTAGGGGAGCCGCCCGAGCATTGCCGGCTTTGGATGAGAGCTTTTTTTACAGCTTTCTTGAAGAACCCTATGTTATAGTCACTGGGAATGCCTCAGCTGGAAGGTTGTCCCATAACCTACACGTCCGTGGTAAAAAGGAGCGTGCAAAGCGGACTGTGGAGGACCGCCACGAGTCCAGATGGTGCCGGTAGAACTTTAACCTTCGTCTGGTGATATAATCATGGAATGGTGATGTAGGCATCAATTTGAAGAGTTCCTCGGAGCACTCACCATAGTAAAGTCGGTAGAACACGCAGAGCGAGCCTGTCTCTTTCGCAAGCTAAGCTGTTCTAGCCTGTCAGTCAATCTTGGGTCGTTGACGATTCGGACTGCCAAATATGCCATAGCAAGGCGAATGAATGATTAGGAATTAATTTTAGGACACTAGTTAAGATGTCATCTGAATTGTGGTCAAATTTTGGTATCGAATGACTCCCTGTATCTTGTCGGTTCTTTTTGTCAGGTATCTTGACATCTCAGTAAATGTGTTTTTTTACCGTTGTTAATACGTAATCTAACCCAGACTTCTGAGGAAGGTTATACTTTAAGAAACATACGAAACATTATGTTCCGTTAAAATTCCCTGTGTATGTTGTAGGTGCCATGAACAGAATATGCGTTCGAAAATTTTTTGTATAACTCTCTTTCAGGAATGCGGTGGTAGAAAAACATCATACTAAAATATAACAATGCTTATCGCACTGTGGAACGAATTTCTTAGTTACAGTTTCGCGCGTAAGTTTCATCGGAGAATCTACACGTAGGAGACAGATGTCGATTAAGCAGCAGAATCGCTGTTCAATAATGTTTACCACCTGGTAAATCGTCGCACACTCGAATGGCCGTTTATAAATAGAGGTTCTTCGAGTGTAAAATCTAATTAATTTATTGTAGCACACCGTTCGTATCGTTTTAACATCACATGCGCGCTAATGAGTCATCAAACGAGATTTAAAGTGATTCATTGGCTCAATTATGACCACAATTCGAATTTATTAGTATGCATTCGCATGGCCATATTTTCACTTCAGCCGTATGCGCTTAATTTGTTCATAATTAATGGGTTTAATGAATGAAATTTAACTGTGACGAAACTGAATTTGTTTGCCTTCTTACTTTAAGCTTTTTATGATTTTACTTTCAATTTCATTAGAACGGCAAATGTTCTTTTTTCAATATGGCATCGCATGATATTATTATGTGCACTTATATTGCCAGTGTCAAGTGAACATATTTGTTCAAGAAAGAAAATATTATTCGAAGAATCCAATTGGTTTCGTAGGAACGGGGTGACATAATAATGGTCAAAGTCAAGTAAGAGCATTAAGCCTCCGAAAAAAAAATCTTTACAAGCTCCGCACACCAGCGCACTGTTTCTCGTATATTTTGCATTGGATTCAAAATTAAAAAAATACATAAATAAATTAAATAATCTTTCTAAACTGCTTTCGTTTATAATAAGAATAACTACTATAGAATGTATTGAAATTATACCAATACAGGACTTGTATTGTAGGACTATCTACAAAACTATTTAAATTTCATATATTGATTTTATTTCACAATGGATTAATAGTGAAAAAACCTCAGAAAAGAAACATATATTAAATTTTGATATCCATCAAACAAGTGGTTGGCTTAGTAAGGTAAAAGTCCATAATGTCGACAGAGTACTAGCTCTCGTCATTCCATAGAAAAACGACTAAAAAGTACACTTTTCTATAAATGACGACTACCGGGACAATGACAAAAACTGACGATAGTACGCCTCTCTAACTACGAGTACTTAATTATTTGCTATGGCAATAAATACGTATTACGCGGGTAGAGTCGCGGGCGGAAACTATTTAGGTCCAACCCCTACAGTTCGCGGAAGAACTCCTACGACAAACTAGAAATACATAGGTCGTAAGATTACGTGTAGCTATTAGTCGATTCTACGGAACCCTACTAAGTTCGTTGCATAGTTGAGTAATTAACATGTTGTGTTAACAATCACGTGTGGTTGTTTTCAAAATATAGAATCTTTGAGCATGGCACGCGAAGGTGGGCACGTGCTCGGGGTTCGGTAATGTTTTCTGACACTTTGGAACTATTTTGGCGTTTATTAGCGGTTGTGGTTGAACGCCACAACATGCAATGATTGCATGTGCTATTCGAGGTGTTAATATTCAAACAATTTAACTTAGAACTGCACGTAAATACATACATAAATAAATAACGCCACACAACTATAGCCTCACACTGATTCCTGGTGTCGTGGGTACCATGGCACGGTAATATTATCTACTATTAACGGTGACCATGGTTACACACAAAGACAGAATAACAAAACCGAGAACAGAAATTTCTGCTTCTCTGCGAAAATTTAAAATCATCTCCACATATTCAATTAAATTGTGTGTTAGAATAGATAGTGAGTGACATAAATTTTTTAAGCCTGCGTTTTTCTTATCCATAACAATCAATACTTAAAGAAGGAAAGAAATAGTAAAGGTATGGGTATTCAAATGAAAGATACAATAATACAAATTTGTCGCAGCTTCGGCCTTTATTTCGTAAAAATATGAAGATTTCATAAGCTTACAACGTGTCCAAGACTCTTTTTATTTTGAATATACTCTTGTTAAAGTACTTAGTTTAGTTCTTTTTAATGTTCTTTGTCTTACGGTGGACAAACCTACAGGAAAATTTTGGCGTACAGAAGTTTCTTTAGATTGCTTTCACTAGCCGTTGTGTCAGATCTACTTATATTTATTAGTAAAATATTATTATCTAGAAACGAGAACTTGCCTCACGGGTTCCTTAAAGCCAGTTTGAAAACGAGAGGCTGAAGTTATTTAAAGGTCTAGACGCAGTAGAAATTACAAGATTTATTTTTACAAAGTCATTGAAAATCTAAATAATTTAATCAGATGTGCGGAACTCCATTGTTATAATTTTACTCTTTGCGAGTATCGAGATCAGAGTATTTACTCTGATCTCGATACTCACCTTTTCACCTGACTGTCCGATGCTGTGAAGTTTGTTTAATGTGCGTAAAACCTTCAAAAGGTACTCGGCACCTTGGTAGAGGTGTTATCGGCTTATATGGAGTTTGTTACCGCACTAAAACCCCCTCGGTGGCCTACCTCTGCGCTTGAGGAGGACTCCGGGATCACCAGTGGAACGCACCGGTGTCTTCCACGCCCGACGCCCCAGAACGGGCCCATCCTCTGGAGAGAAGATGTGCTCTCCTGCACTCTCCGATGCTTACGGCAGTATGCGGCCACGCACACACTGCCGTCCTACCCGGGGCTGCTGGCTGGACGGATCGAGGTCCCACACTCACCGCCCACAACCCCGGAAGCCCCCTTTTAGTCGCCTCTTACGATCAGGCAGGGGATACTGTAGCTCTATTCTTAATCCCGAAGCTACAAGGACTAGTATACATTTTACCTACTGAACCAATCTTGATGAAACTTGGACTGCTTCCTAAGATGGAATATACTGCATTTAAATCAAAGGGATCTCCTAGATATGATGAGGTGGTTCTTAGTTGAATCACGCATATGAATCTTAGTTTTCAAGAAATTTGCGGTTCAAAATTTAAACATACTTAGCCATATGAAATTTAGCACATAAGCTTGGAAGCTCAATGTCAAACTGATCAAACTAGTCAAAATTATTTTTTTGATGTAGGTTTTCTGACGGTAACTCCTTAAAAATTAAGAAGTTTGTTCATTAAAAAACCCAACTTATTATACGTACTATTAACTAGTATACTACGTGCGGATAGAAGTAACGCAAGCGAAAAAATAAAACAAAGCGACATAAAATATGAGCAGGCTCTCAGAATGCTGTGAGTCATCTCATGTGAGCGTTAGATTAAAGAAAAATAGGTGCAAGAATGTCCTCTTACTTGCTCTATGACACATGGTACTGCACCAGGATGTGGAAGTAATATCGATAAAGTTTATTGATGACATCGTATTGCTTGTAAATATATGAGCATAATCAGCGATACTTTAGGCTCGGTTTGAAGTACATACGACCTCAGATTAGACTAGACAAAATTTGATATAAGATTGATGTGCTTGCTTAAATTGGCTGCCACTTCATTTATTTAAAATATATAAAAAATAAAGCCATATTCATAAACAACATTAAATAATTAAGCAATATTTAAATGAATGTTTAGAGAGAGAATAAAATATCGAGTAAATCATCTGTTTAATTTGTGATCTAAATATGTCAAATCAAACATCCTCACACCCTTGAAGAACTGGTTATATCAATATCTGGAACTGGAATATCAATCCCATATCCCAAATCCCAAACATATTTATTTATTTATTTATCGTTGCTTTATGGGCCTATATCCATTAAAATAATTGGTAAAGGATTAGTTTTTTCATGTGATATTTGAATTTCATTTGGTTTCAATACTTCGAATTTCAACACTTTTATTTTAACGTTATTATATCCCTTCCGTCCCGCCGCTCAACGAACACAGACGTGTCCAGTGATTTTTGTAAAATAATTAATTTATAAAACAATAAAATAGTTTTCGTAAAGTAAAGACATCTACCAGGAGCTCAGTCGAACACAAGAGGTGAGTGAATTCCGCCATCAACAAAACCACGCCTCTTGTAAGAAATCAAACAACCATAAGGAAAATAAACGATTAACAGGACAGATCATCGAAAAATATAGCTATCTTATTTGTGTAAGAGATTATTGCTAATTGGAACAAGTGAAGCGACGATAATTAACACAACATAAATAGGCTCATTCATTACCGAACCTTGCATTGCTTGAGCATACGTCGGCTCGTTCTGTCCCTGTCTAATACTCAGGTAGTGGGGACGAAGATAAGCATAAGAACATTTTTCACATCTTTTATTCCCACCGGTGTGTGTACATTTAGGCCTAAACATTATGCTTCGCTCGCCGCCGCCGGAACAATCTAAGCAATATAATTCTGATTCAGAACTGAATAAAAATGTAACACAAAATTACAAAAAACCAGAATCCTTACCACTGAGTAAAAAACGACGACGCTCATCAGAAGACAATATATTTGATAACTTAGCTACATTCAAGACTGAAATGAGGGATTTAGTGACTAGTCTATTTACAGAACAAAATTCGAGACTAGACTCCCTCCAAAAAAACGTAGAAGAGATAAAAAGCAAAATTAACTCCATAGAAAAAATTAATACGAATATAGAAACCTCAATGGAATTTATGAGCAGCCAAATAATAAACGTAGAAGGAAAAATTAATAGTTTAGAATGTACAAATACGGAATTAAAACAACAAATGGGAACACTAGAAGAAAAAATTAACATTCTTGAACGACACTTGAAAAAAACCCAGGTAGAAATAAGGAACGTACCTAAAATCACAGGAGAAAAAAAAGAAAACCTTCTTACAATGTATCAAAAAATCTCCGAAGTATTAAATATTGATTGCGAACATAAAACAATAAGAGATATATTCAGAAATCGAAGCAAAACGGAACAAAAAAAATCTACAATCATAATTGAGTTCACTGACACAATAAAAAAGGCAATATTTCTCAAAGCTGCGAAGAAATATAATAAGGATCATCCAAATAAACAACTCAACTGTATCCATTTAGGCCTTCAAGGAGGAACACCAATTTACATATCAGAGCATTTAACTGCAAAAATGAAGCGTCTGCACTTTCTAGCACGAGACTTGGCAAAAACCCAGAAATATGCCTACTGCTGGATAACTAACGGACTAGTATACCTGCGAAAAAATGAAGGATCTCCATACATTTTAGTGAAGAATGAAGACCAGCTTGAATGTCTGCGAAAAACAGAACACGATAAGTGACTAGATAATTTTTCAGATAAAATATTTACATCTGCATTGTTAATTTTTACCTATTATTCTTTTATTATTGAAAACTGTAAACTCTACTACCTTAAACGTACATCTAAAAATTTTTGTAGATATAAAAAAATGCATGTTACTTTAAATACTAAATTAATATATTTTCATAACACAAACACACACACAAAACAAAACACACAAAGCTATGATAATGCAAATACAATAAAACACATCAATAACACCTATATACAAAACAATATGTACAAATTAAATTCATTATTATCAGCCAAAATAAAAAATAATTTTACGCTTAAAATGTTTTCAAATACAAAAATGAACAAAAACTTTTATCAAATAAAAATAAAAAACATACCTATATCAAGAATAAACATAATCAGCAGCAGTTACTATAATTACATTTACATAATTTGCTACGATTATTCAACTTTTATTCTTATAAACGCTGTAATAAATAACAATATTTACGTTTTAACACAGTGCAGCAATAGGGTGCGGGTTTCGTATATTTTTACTATTATTTAATTATGGCCAGCAAGGATTTAATAGATGACATAGACGATACAGAAATGTGTAAGTGTACTATACTCGAAAAACCAGAGCTCTGCTTACAATACATAGGAGATACTAATAAAAATATAACTGTTCTTACACAGAACATTCGAAGTGTACGAAAAAATTTCGATTACTTTACCATCTTCCTGTCAAGAATCAAATTTAAACCAGATATCATAGTATTAACTGAATGTTGGATAGACTCAAACTTTTCATCAATAGCATTTTCGGGCTATAATTGTCATTATACACAACGTTCTTTAAATAAGAACGATGGCGTTATAATTCTGTCAAAAGAAAGCTTAAACATATGTGTACAGGAACCACACTTTAACGATGCAAATTGCCTGCTCATTAATATTGACAAAACTTTGAGTATTATTGCTATCTACAGATCTCCATCTTACCATAACATCGAGAACTTTCTTTCATCTTTAGAAAATGTAATGAAAATGGTTTCTGGAGAGTCGACAATGATTACAGGTGATCTGAACATAGATATTAAAAAAAATACATGCGATAAAAAATCAGAAGATTACCTTAACCTTACTGCACACTACGGCTACGTACCTGGACACCAAATGCCCACAAGAGGACTAAACTGTCTAGACCACATAATGATCAAAACAAAAATGGTATCTAATGTTATAATATGCAAAAGTGACATAACAGACCATGACACTATTATGATAGGGTTACAATATGCTTCTAAAAGTAAAAAAATTAAAACTAAAACAATTAAAGTTATTGACTATCCGTCTCTGTTGGAAGACCTGAAAAACACAGATTGGAGCTTTATTTTATCAGAAACAGATACAAACTGTGCTACCGACCTATTCATAAATGAAATTAATAAAAAAATTAAAACTTATACTAAAGATAAAAAAATTAGCTCCTCCAATATAATATTTATGCCCTGGATAACACCTGGTCTTCTTAAATGTATAAGGAAAAGAGATACTCTACATATAAAAGCAAGGAAAAATCAGGACGACCCAGATTTACAATTAAAATACAAACAGTACCGCAATTGTTGTAATAATATATTACAGAACTTAAAAAACGAACATGATAGTGCAACTTTAATCAACTCAAAAAATGATAGCAAAAAACTATGGAAAAACATTAAAAATATATGTAATATTAAAGCTAAGAAAAATAATTCCTGTAACGAGATACTAAAAATAGGGAGTAGCCCATCTGAATGAATATGGCCCAAGAGGCTGCTGAAAAAGGAATGTCTCAAGTCGCAACATGGTTAGAAAATAACCTACTGACCCTCAATACTACCAAAACTAAATTTATCACCTTTAGAATATCACATCGAACTAGGCCTCCCAACAGCATTCAAATTAAACTTCACACATGTGGTAACAGAAACTACACAAAATGTAGCTGTCCAAGCATTGAGGAAACAAACCATATAAAATATCTGGGTGTCATCATTGATAATCGGCTAACGTGGACAACCCATTTAGATATGCTATGTAGTCGAATTAGGAAACTTATGCATATTTTTAGAAAACTAAGGGACATAGCTGAGAAAAACACCATAAAAATAATATACTTTGCTTTATGTGAGTCAATATTAAGATATGGTATAGTCGCATGGGGAATGGCAAAAAAAACACATATAATTAGGCTCGAAAGAGCACAGCGAGCCCTGTTAAAAGTAGCATACAAAAAACCCTACCTATATCCAACCGAGTCACTTTATAAAGAAACGGGGTTCCTTACCATTAGGAAATTGTTCATATTGGAAATAATAAACAAATACCATAAAATTTCAAATGCATCAATAAAAAGCGGACAGAGAACACAAAGACGAGTATTTTGGAACACACCACGCTTAAAAACAAGATTTGGACACAATAGCTATTTCTTTCTAGCACCATACATTTATACAAAAGTAAATAAAATATTAAACATCCACAATGATAACAGATATAAAACTAAAACTAAAGTTAAAAATTGGCTGAAAGAATCTTCATATGAAGAAACAGAAATGTTTTTACGTATTAATACATGACATTCACTTTCCCCAAACACAAACACACACACATACACACATACACACACACACATACACACATACACATACACACACACACACACATACATACAAAGCTATCAACTACAGTATATATATTTTTCTTTCTTATTACTTTTCTTACAATGTGTTCTGCCTTACAAAATATTGTACAATTTCGGAAGAGTCTAGACCCCATAACACAGGGAATCCTAGTATGGGGCCTAGTGCACATTTATGTTACTATGTACACTATTATGTTATAAATATGAATAAATGAATAAATGAATAAATGAATATACAGTGAAGTTTTATATTGATGTTATTAAGACTACAGATCTATTTCATGTAAGATATTCTATATAATTTCTAAAAAAAATACAAAATTTACGCAAGGCCAGTAGTAGCTAAGTCCCTGTAGCTTCGGGATTAAGAATAGAGCTACGGTATCCCCTGCCTGATCGTAAGAGGCGACTAAAAGGGGGTTTCCGGGGCTGCCGGCGGTGAGAGTGGGAACTCGACCCGTCCAGACATCAGTCCCGGGAAGGACGGCGGTGTGTGCGTGACCGCATGCCGCCGTAAGCATCGGAAGGTGCAGGAGAGCACATCTGCTCTCCCAAAGATGGGCCCGTTCCAGGGCGTCGCGTATGGAGGACACTGGTGCGTTCCACGGGAGATCCCGGAGTCCTCCCAAAGCGCAGAGGCAGGTCACCGAGGGGGTTTTAGTGAGGTCAAATCCCACATAACCCGGTATCCTCTCCCAAGGTGCTGGTTACCTTTTGAAGGTTTCCCCTTCGCCCCGATACAAAAAAAAGGCCAGGAGTAGCTTTAACAGTCACTGGTATATTGCTGTTCTCGCCAAAGAATCTTTATTTTATTTTATTATTGTTTATAAAAACTTTTTCTCGGTCATCCTGATTATTTTTATTTGATTTTATTATTATTAAAATTTATTACACATAGGTACAGATTACGACCTGCGTGGCGCAAAGGTTACCATGTCGGACTGCCAATAGAAGGGTCCTGGGTTCGATTCCCGGCGAAATAGAAAATTGAATGATGAGTTTAAATTTCTGTTCTCGGTCTGGGTGTTTGTGTTTCTGTATTTGTGTGTGTCCATGATACCCACGACACAGGGTATATCTACCCTACTGTGGGGCTATGAGTATGAAGAATATTATTATTTTATACGAAGTGTTAGAAGTTATATGAAAAGAATTAAATTTATTCAGCTATATAGATAAAATAGACACATCCATGACAGAGCCCCTATAACCTTAACACGTAGGTTTTTTGAGATAACCTACACTTACAACATTGTATACAGATAGATATTCATTTTTAACAACATGATATGTATAGTTGTTTAAATGTAAGTAATTTACTATGTAAATAATAATAAATCGCTAATAACGCTATACACTCATAGCCCAACACTAGGTTCCCCTATCTCGTGGGTACTATGGACACATGTAAAGACATGAACACAGACACCCAGATCGATATTGATATTGAAACTCATTATTCCAGTTTCTGCATTGTCGAGAATCGAACTTAAGACCCTTGAGTGGGAGTCCGGCATGGTAATTATTCGGGACGAGATGGGTCGTCTAAAATTAACAGTATTTTGTTATGTGAATTGTGATAAGTAAGAGGAGAGATTTATGGCGGAAGGCTAGTCTAACATAATTTAAGATATTTCAACATAATAATTATGCGACTTTCACAGATATCAGTAAAACATAATTTACAATAATTAAAACATGAGTGATGTATTGCTTGAAACCCTAAACTTAAACTTTAATTTGATTTAGGAAAGTTTTGGGGTAATTTGGGTAACCAATAACCATTATCAGTAGGTGTTACTAAGAAGTCTTTTAAGTAATGTGTTTTAAATGGTAGAGTTGTCATACGCACGTGTTGTGAACCTCGGTTGTTGAGCTGAGTCATAGGCTCAGGTTATTTTTTGCGTTAAGTTAGTATCTCTTTCCTTCGCTTATTAAAGTTTACTCAGGAAGGATTCGATTCTTTCATCCGTTACGATGAGTCACCGTAAGTGATGCCAGGTGAATAGGATCAATTATCAGGATATATTTGATGTTCTGAATTGTACTGCGTCTGTTCGTTCGTTAAAAATCGAACGTTTTCAAATTAAGAATAAGATTTTTTTCGCCTTAAATTCAGTATATAAATTTGTAATTTTATATAATTTGTAGGTGGTTGAACTTACATGTTATGGTCGGGGAACATTGATTTGTATGCATATGTACTAGGAAATACCACAGCTGCACCCATTTACTGCCGTAAGGCAATTTTATTGTATTTCGGTGGAAACGAATGATCGCCACCCAGACTTACATACATGAGCTGTCGGAGTAGCAGCGCAGCTAATGAGCGCAGCCAAGACTGAGGATTGTTTGACGTTGTGCGTGGATGTCTATAGCTTGCAATGCCAGTATCACTTGAATTAAAATAAAAATACATGGCATTCATACTCAGGCATAATCAAATAGGACTCATTCTTATCCTGTTGTTTCATTTATTTCTAAATTTATAATTTAATATTATAAACTTTAACGGGCGATTTTTTCCCAATTAACAATGATTTAAACTAATTGTGCGCATCGCACTCGCATCTCCACCAACCCGCATTGGAACAGCGTGGTGGAGTAAGCTCCAGACCTCCCCAATAATCGGGAGAGACCCGTGCCCAGCAGTGGGACCCAAAAAGGGTTGCAGCCGTTACTAATGATGAAAATAATGTCGGTGTGTTACACAAATTAAGTTTCATGACAGTTACATAATTATTGTGTTTACAGTATACGCAATGTTTTACGTTTTACCGACTTACATACCTTTAATTAAGTAGTGATATTGTTTAAATCCTAATGCGCAATAAGAAATTTTAATTTAGTATCGTAATAATTACTATTGTTTTAAGTTGAAGAAAAATATTGCGAACACCACAATTATTTTTTTAATTTGAATGGAGTAGCAGACGAGCATGCAGGCCACGTGGTGTTAAGTGGTCGCTGTAGCCCATGGACATCTACATACAACCTCAAGCAAGCATAGGTAAGTCTTGTCTGAGGTCGTATGCAGTTGCGCTGCTACTCCGGAGGCTGGTGGTCGCCTCATGTAAGTGTGGCCGTGAAGTCTACTAACCTGCTCTTGGTAAACATGGCCTAATCTTTCTCCTTTTAATTTGGGTCTCCTTTAAATGTGGAGCCATTGGTAAAGAATATGAGTTGTTGGAGATAATGAAGACGGAACATTTTTTTAAGGACAAATTTAAGATATCTGGTTTGATCCGACGATCAAGTCTACGATGGCTACCTCTAGTCACGACCGTGGAACTAACCGCAAATTGGTAGTAAAACTTGTTTTATCCCAAGCAGCTATTTATTATGAGATTGTAGCTGCCATGTTGATACCCTGACTCATCTGAGACTGATTCGAAGCCTGTAAGTCGACTTAAATATGCGTGAAACCATCATGCTTTGTTTTCAAGCAGACAATCAACAATGTAATAGAAAGTGACATAAAGACCGAATCCTTATTGCCGCCGTTACTTTTGGAGATTATCTTAAATGTTTATGTTGATTTTTGTGTTCAGCACACCGTAAAATATCCATACTGTAATATTATGTTAGGAATCAACGTCGGTAGTTGAATAAAAAATGTGACGAAGTAGGAGAAAACTCCTATAAAAGCAAGGCCTCCTCTAAGGGGGGATTATTAGTGCTGTAATCGTAATAACGACAGTTACTCTGCCCGATTGCGTACCGAAATTCTGTATCTGTGCTTACTTATTATTTAATTGTTGTTGTATTAATTAGAAACCTTAAATCGTTACCTGTAAATTGTATCAAAGGCTTTGTAAATTAAATGGTGATCTAAATATTCTGCTTCTGGTTTTCATTTCTAAAAATTATTAATGTGAAAGTAACTCTGTGTGTGCCTATTACGTATTCACGACTAATCGTTTTCGGTATCATGGGTAACCAGGAGGCTGACCGGGCAGCGTGACAAGTAGAAAATGATGGCATTTACTATGATTGTTTGCCTCTTCACTACTATTGGGCGCTAAAGAAATCTGTAGGCAGTCATGGAATGAGTATTTCAACGAGAGATCCCTTACTAAAGGTATTTGGTATAAGAAAATCCAAAATCAGCCTCCTCAATAGTCATAGTTTGATAAACAGCGTGCTAGCAGGAGAGATATAGTATCCTTTTTGAGGCTTCGCTCCGAACACATTCCTTCAAATAAATTTAAACTTTTGATGGGATTAGCAGAGTCTCCAAACTGCCTGGAGTGTAACAGAGTGGATAATATTACTCACGTGCTGCTGGACTGTGTGCGGAATGAGGCACTCAGGCGTTTAGCATTATTCTTGAATCATAATTATAATGTTGGTATTTGTAACAGTATTTTGGTTTTCCCGTTTTCTGAGGAAGCCAAAATTCTGATAAAATTGTATGTGAAACTGATTACATTATAAGGTTTACTATGTAATAAGCTTTTATGGAGTTGGCACTGCGTGACAAAGTCTTAATAAAGATAAAAAAACCTGAAACAATTTTAATGAAATTTGGTACACAGATAGTGAGAAAGGATATGGCTGCAACCCTTTTTGCGTCCCACTGTTGGGCACGGGTCTCTCCCCATTATTGGCGAGGCCTGGAGCTTACTCCACCACGCTGCTCCAATGCGGGTTGGTGGAGATGCGGGTTAGTGGCCAACCCGCTGTCGGATGTTTTCAAACCGCCCATAAGGCCTCCGACAAGGTTTAACTACTGTTATCTATCGACAACAACCGGGACCGGCTGGTCGGACGGCTTAACGTGCCCACCGAAGCACGGAAACGCGCATGAAATTTTTGCCACTAGCGGTCACCCATCTCACACCCGACCGCGCCCGTTTTGCTTAGTTGCATAGATCGTTAGCATTCTACGCTTACCGCCGGGCCATGCGCGCTTCAGAAAGAGAAAGGATGTAGGATAGTTTATATCCCGATAAAATGTACTGTTACCGTATAATCGTATAAGCTCAAATCACTCGATCAAAGCCGGTCCGAATCACTACGAGTAGTTTTTTTTATAAATTTTAATAAGTTTCTCGGTGTGGCTATAAGAAAATCTTCATAAAATTTCAAGCAAGCCTGAGCCTTGGCTGAGGTTGTAAGCAGCCTTAAAGCTCTGGATGTTTGTGTTTCTATCTTTGTATGTGTTTATGGCACCCACGACACAGGGTATATCTACCTTACTGTGGTGCTATGAGTGCGAAACGTTATTAAAGATTAAAGATTATTTATTGCCAAATACAGGTAGCACACTGTGTAGAGCTGCTGCTCCCTGCCTATTACACCTAATTGAATATTTTAATCGTTCATATCGAATTGGCGAATGAAACCGTATTATTAGTGGTATTCTGAACAAGTCATTTGACTCTTTATTATTGTTATTTATACCTACATAATTATTTTCATATCGATCGTATTGTTCTCCAACTGCAAAACTAAATGCAATAATGATGTCCAATCTTCTTATAAGTACGAGATATGCAATTAACGAATATATTTTCGAGTACATTTCCAGGTTAAGAGCCTGTTGATGACGTCAGATGGACTCGCACCTCGCATTTTACTAGTTTTTACGGCTTGCAGACAGAAAGTGTTGGAATCGAGCCAATACTTGGCCACAAGAGTATTGTATACCTACGCAAAATATGGGAGAATTGTTTTAATGGTCTTGGTTTTTTTTTTTTTTTTGGACGTACAAATTTCTATGTATGTCAAGGAAGGTTCTCTAACATAGACACCGAGTAGCTTACTTGAATTATTTAAAGATATGTATCAAAAGATATGTATATTTAAGGGCAAATATATTGGAAGAGATTGGAGAGATCTCTTTTAACGTCTTTGTTTTAGGGATACGATCGACAAATTCCAGCTATCATCAACATGACGTTCTTTCAAAAGTATTGCCTACAAAAAAGAGGTCTGGTATGAAAGCATAATATTTAGTCGACTTACAGGTTTTGAATCCATTAAGTCCATGTACTTTCAGGATTAAGAATAGTGCTACGGAATCCCCTGCCTGATCGTTAGAGGTGACTAAAAGGGGGCTACCGGGGTTGTGGTGCACGTGTGGCAGCATGCCGTCGCAAATACTTGAAGGTCCAGGAGATCACCATAGCTCTTCGGATGATGGGCCCGTTTTGGGGCATCGCTTATGTAGGACAACGGTGCGTCCCTCTGGAGATCACGGAGTTCTCGCCCAGAGACGGTTTTAATAAGGTAAAAATCCCAAATAACATGGTATGATACCTTGCTCCCAAGGTTATTTGGTACCTTATTCAGGTACCTTTTGCAGGTTTCCCCCGATACAAAAAAGGTTTTGAATCCCTTCCATTTTGAATCCCACCCTTTCTGCGTTTCACAGATGGGCCGATATTTCTCTCTCATAACAAGGAAAATCTGAAACTTTCTTCATTATACTGCTCGAATGCCGATTGGGGGACAAAATGAGCTGTGGCCATGTTGTCCACCAATTTGTTGGATGCAAGTTGATTTTTTGTATCACCCTTTAACTTATATCTTCCAATAAAATTTAACGATTCCTATTTGTCGGTAAAAAATCGCGACCAACAGCTTCCAGCTCCGGACTTCCAAAGTCTAACGTACAGTTACAGACATAATTCCCTATACAATTATTATGCCTACTGAACCTAAATAAAACATTCCACAAGTGAAATTTAACCTCGTTGCATCACTTTCTAAATAAATTTTTAATATTAATAGCCAGTTATTGTTAACGGTATTCCTAATGACCGTATTAAAACCTTTCATTCTTAAGAAAAAATAAAAATGATTTACGCGTAATTGTGGAATGTGCGTTTAGGAATTTTTAAGTTTAAAAATCATGAGCATTAAAAATTTATTAGAAACGTAAATATGTTTAGTAGACGATAAATTTTACAATTCACAGGATATGCTTTGTTTGTAATGTATAGGCAAAGAATAAATTTGGTTTAGGTATTATAAAATAACATTCTGAAATGACGACAAATCATTGTGAAAATCACCCGGTTTAATACTAATTTGATTTGCACAAATCATTCAAGCTCGAGAGAAAAAATCATTGTGAAAATCACCCGGTTTATTAATACTAATTTGATTTGCACAAATCATTCAAGCTCAAGAGAAAACTTTCCTAGACGGCGCCACAAGTCTTCGCGTAGTTTTCATGCACTACAGTTAACATAATATGCGCTAGCCTCGTTAACAGTATATTTGTACACTTCCATAGCTAATCAGCGAAATTCCACTCTTGCACCCATTTATGACATAGAATAATTATTTTTTATTTATTTATTGAAGGACTTTGTCGCTGAGCGACTACATCGTCATGCTTAACCACATGAACACACACTACTTTTGACGACCTGCGTGGCGCAATGGTTACCATGCCGGACTGCCAATCGAAGGGTCCCGGGTTCGATTCCCGGCGAAACAGAAATTTAAATGATGAGTTTAAATTTCTGATCTCGGTCTGGGCGTTTGTGTTTCTGTCTTTGTGTGTGTCCATGATACCCACGACACAGGGTATATCTACCCTACTGTGGGGCTATGCGTGTGAAGCGTTATTATTATTATTAATTATGGTACACATAAAACGAAATACAAATTAACTTTTGCTTAAACCTAGGTCTGCTAGCTTAAAAATAATTCTGTTGTGTTATTGTCGAAATAAAATTGAATTGTTACGATATTATAGTTCCTATAGTTGGCAACCCTAGGTCATTCGTGCTGTGAAGTAACGATATATTTCAGTGGGGTTTTGGCGGTTTTTTAAAAACGTGTATCGTAGTCTTATTAATATTACTAAATTGAATAGATTATATAATATTATTAAAAATACACTACGAAAATAAAGACAACTTTTTAAATTTTATTCAAAATTAATTAAAGTACTTGAAAATTTCGATTTAGGTTGAATATTTATACAGAGTGCGAATGTTGCATAAAAATCACAGTACTAATACGAAACTGCATAAGACCATTAAAATTACTCGAGCTTTTGTGATTGTGGTTGTAGATGTCTTCTGAACTGCCAAATGATTTGCATGGCTCGGCTTGCTGGCTGCTACCCTTTTTACATCCCATTGCTGGGAATGGTTTTCTCCTCACAATGGGGTAGGCCTTGGTTTACTCGACTACGCTGCGTCAATGGAGGTTGATTGAGATGTGGGGTAGTAGCCAAGCTGCTGTCGGATGTTTTCAAAACACACATTAGGACTCCGACAAGGTTTCATGATATCTATCGATAAGAACCGACCAACCGACGATGTAACGCATGAAAACGCTACTTAATTTCAAAAACCGGCCAAGTGCGAGTCGGACTCGCGCACCGAGGGTTCCGTAAAATATTTTTAATATATGATGTTACTAAAACTTTTCTATTTTCGCAATTTTTCCTTTATCTGTGCTGTTAGACGTTGCTACGTACAAAATTTAAGATTCTGTGTTCACGAGAAGTACCCAGTAGGTTTTGATTCCCTTGCGTATTTTACGGCTGTATCTTTTGATTGCGCTGGCTTTTATTTTGTTACATCTCTAAGGGGCATTAGATCTTAGTATTTGATATAAATTCCAGCGATACCTTCACGCGTTCCTGAGAAAAAGGGTCTTGACAGACAGACGGACAACAAAGTGATCCTATAAGGGTTCCGTTTTTTCCTTTCGAGGTACGGAACCCTAAAAACTAGATTCAATTAATTAAATTAATTCCCCTTCTAAATATTTTCTTATTAGTTTTTTATAAGAAAGTCACAGAAACTATATGCTTTTGCCCTGTCATTATTAAAAACATATTAAATTATGTGTACTTTCTCGTGTTACATACGTCTTGGCGTTTAATACGTATTATTGCCTGAGGTTCTGTACTTTTTCTTAAAACTTTCTCGGTCTGAGATCTTGTTTATTTTTATTATTTCCGTCGTAATGAACTTACGAGTAATACAATCTCAGTTAACTAATATTCTTACATATTACTTAAACTTGTATCATCTTCATCTATATTGTAATCTATAGATACCTACTTATAATGATATAATGCTGAAGAGTTTGTTTGTTTGTTTGATATCGTTAAAAAGTAAACGAATGTATCTAGTCATTCACTAAACGAATAAAATAAACTTCATAGTAGTAGTATTATTGGGTACTGAAATTGTAGTCTGTTAACGCTAACTTTAGGCACAACACAAAGAGCTTTTTTCTCTCAATATGCATGTGTTTTGCATGTGCACTGTCTTATACGGCATGCTATTCCAGAAACAGCTTTGTGATGTGCATTAAACTTTATAATTTGCTGCCATCTCGGTTAAAAAATCTAACATTAAATCGGTTCAACGGTTTTATTTTTAAATTATTGATTAAACACCGTTTTTATTCCACAAAGTGTGTTGTGAAAGGTGCAGTTGCCGCCCACACTTACATGAGGCGACCACCAGCCTCCGGAGTAGCAGCGCAACTGCATACGACTTCAGATGCTTGCTTGAGGTTGTGTGTAGATGTCCATGAGCTGCAGCGACCCCTTAACACCACGTGGCCTGCATGCTCGTCTGCTGCTCCATTCAAATAAAAAAAAACCCGCAAATTTGATGTTCAAGGTCGATACTCACAAATAAGAGTATTTTACAATATCAAATAGCTTTTTTGTCCGAAGACAAGTAGTGATTTTTCATGACCTTTACTGCAATAGTAGGATAGCAGGAATAGAAATAACTATTTCCAGGTTAAAGCTGAACGAAGCTTACACATTGTTTTTCTCTGCTCTGTATTTACAAACAATATTGGCATTTTAATTACAACTCTCAGAGCCAGGAACAATTTTTGCCTGCAAGCTTTTTTTGCGTTTCACTGCTGGGCACGAGCCTCTCAAATTATTATGCAGGCCTGGAGATTACTCCACCAAGCTGTTTCAATGCGGGTTCGTGGAGATACGGTTCAGTAGCCAACCAGCTTTCAGATATTTTCAAACCGTCCATAATGACTCCGACAAGTTTTAACGCTTTATAATCTAATTAGAACGATAATAACCGGGACCGATCGGTTATCTTGCCTTCTGAAGCACGGAAATGCGCATGTTTACCACTGGAGTAACTACCAATCTCACACCCGACCGCGCCCGTTCCACGCTAGCTGCTGGCACTTTATATATATTCGGAACAAACACACAAACAAAAATATTTACGCTATTGTAATTATTTGATCCAGTAAAATAATAGGTATAATCATTAAAATTGTGTTTTTAACAAAAGCTTCTTTTTAAAAAGCTTTTTTAATTAAAAAAAATTCAAATGTTTTTTTTTCTCTTCAGCTTTTTCCCTGACGTATAGTATTTTACAAGTTAGGCTTCTTCATTTGATACCCATATCGGATGTGTGGTTTATAAATATAAACTTAATAATCCAACTTAAGGTCAATATTTTATTGGCATATCTGCTAAAGACAATCAATGCCGCCCCGTTTCTCTCAGATACGAACTGTTTCTCATAAAATTCATATAAAAGTTTCGCTTTTTATACGAATACGAAGGCTATTAAAATACACAGGTAAAAGTGAGGTCTTTCTTGATATGTGCATTCACTTGCAGTGTAACGACCTTGCAATTACTGACGATGTCGCCTTGTCGCGTGGCCAACAGCACATTATGAGCCAACAACGAACTTACTTACATACTACTAGTGTTTATCCATACTCCATACTATAATATTGTTACGCGCTATGGGTAATAAAATGCCGTTTGTAGCGTAGAAGGCGTTTAATGTAAGCTTCCACAAAAATCCACTTAACAAGAGTCCAAATCGCAAAGCACAATCACTATAGTCCAATATCTTCGCTTGAGTCGTCGAAATAATTCTTCCTTGTCGCTTGGTAGAGATCGCTTCGATTTCACTTCCGGAAATAAACTGCCCAGTCGCGGCTCGGCGCGTGCCTTATATACGGCCACCCATGGTTCTCTAGAAATTTCCCGAACCACCAAATACAATAGACCCGTCCCGAACCTTCCTTTAAATTATTACGCACCTATGTACAGCTTATGTAGTCATAAACAATAGCCGCGACCCGCGATGTAAACAACCTATACATGTACGCTATATATAGGTACGTACTCGCCGCGGACCCCGAATTTGTTTACTGGTAGAAATCGATGTTTTTCTTATGACCGATTTTTCGAGAACTTTCTTCACTGTTCGATAGTAGACCTAATACCTGTTTATGCGTTTTTGGGGTTTTGCTGTACGACGCTTTGTTCTCGAGATATAGGTACTCAAAGTCGTAACATTACCCCCTCCTTAGTCATGCTCGTCCCGAGCATGATTCTTTCCGTGGTATTTTGCTAGTCGGTCTACATGTACTACTTTTAGCTTGCCGCGGGGACCCTTCTTAATCCGGTAGGTGATGTCGTTAATCTTTGTGACAACAGTGTAAGGTCCTTCCCAGCGAGGTTGTAATTTCGGGGACTTCCCCTTCTTTCTCTGCGGATTGTGAAACCACACTAAAGCTCCTTCTTCAAATCCCTTAGAATTGGCTTTCCTGTCGTAGCGGGTCTTCATGCTTGTGCTGGTTTTCAAGCTATTCTCCCGAACCATCTTGTGTACCTCATTTAGCTGGTATTGAAGATCACTTACGTACTCCGTCACAATCTTGGGACCATCCGGTGGAGTGCCAGTAATGGCGTCTATCGGAAGCCTCATTTCTCTGCCGAAGTTAACCCTTGCTGGAGTAAATCCTGTACTGTCGTGGAGTGCCGAACGATACGACATAAGGAACAGAGGTATGTATTGGTCCCAATCTTTTTGATGTTCATCCACTACCTTAGCCAAGTGATTTTCCAACGTTTGGTTGAATCTCTCGACCATACCGTCTGACTGTGGATGAGCAGGAGTCGTGCGTGTCTTATGCATGCCCAGCAAACTACACACTTCTTGGAAAAGCCCCGACTCGAAATTACGTCCTTGGTCCGAATGGATTTCCATAGGTACACCATATCGGCAGACTACTTCTTGCACGAGCTTTTTAGCCACGGTGTGTGCTTCTTGATTGGGAGTGGCAAACACTTCAGGCCACTTAGTGAAATAGTCCTGCACAACTACGATGTATCGGTTTCCATCTTCAGTTACTGGAAATGGCCCAGCTACGTCAATAGCTATACGCTCCCAAGGTGCTCCAACGTTATACAACTTTAATTTGCCTTTACTTCTTGTTTGGGGACCTCTGACTGAAGCGCAAGCTGTACATTTTCGGCACCAGTCTTCTACATCTTCGCGACAATGTACCCAATAGAATCTTCTTCGCAATTTTACTAGTGTTTTCTTCACGCCAAGGTGCCCACCAGAAGTTCCATCATGAATGTGCCTTAGGACAGAAGACACCATACTTCTTGGTACTACGATCTGTAGGGTTACTTCTTTTCCGGTGTTAGACTCCCATCTTCTATGTAAGACATCATTCTCCAAGACCAGGCTGTCCCATTGGGCCCAATAGCTTTTAGTGACTGGGCTACATGCTGACACATCATTCCAGCTGGGTTTGTTCTCACTTCGCTTCCAGTCCAGTATTAACCGTAGATCATCATCTTCTTCTTGCGCTTTCTTCATGTTTTCGTTGGTCCATTCATCGTCTAAACCTTGTGTCCTTATTAATTTCACATGTCCTATGGTTTCCTGTTTCTGACAGTGTTTGCAATCTTCAGGACAAGGTCTTCGTGGTAAGGCATCGGCGTTGCTGTGTCCTTTTCCACTCCGGTGTTCCGTAACAAAATGAAACTCTTGCAGTTGCTCGAGCCATCGTGCCACTTGACCTTCAGGATTTTTAAACTGCAGGAGCCATTGTAACGCTGCGTGATCTGTCCGTAGTGTAAACTGGCGACCAATAAGGTACTTCGAAAAATGTTGCAAGACCTTGACCACAGCAAGTAATTCTCGACGAGTAACGCAGTAATTTCTTTCTGGTTTCGAGAGTGATTTGCTGAAGTATGCTATCACTACAGTGTGCTCGCCTTGTATCTGTGATAAAACGCCGCCGATTCCAGTATTACTCGCGTCCGTGTCCACGATGAATCTCCCGTCGCGACTTGGATATCCTAATACAGGCGTTTCACACAAACAACGTTTTAGCTCTCTGAAAGCATTTTCACAAGACGAATCCCAGACAAAATCTCGTTTTTCTTCCGTAAGACGATGTAATGGCTTGGCTATATCTGAAAATTTCTTTACAAAACGTCTGTAATACGTACACAGACCCAGAAATGAACGTACTTCAGATTTATTCCTCGGAGTAGGCCAGTCCTGCACAGCCTTAATCTTCTCTGGGTCGGTTTTAACTCCTTCCGGGGAAATTATGTGCCCAAGGTAGCTTACTTCTTTCTTGAAGAGGGCACATTTCTTCGGGCTTAGCTTAAGGTTGGCGTTCCTAAGCCGTGTAAAGACCTTTTCCATATTCCGCAGGTGTTCCTTAAAAGTACGCCCCATGATGATGATGTCATCAAGGTAGACCAAACATACGTCTCCAAGAAGGCCCACCATTACCCTTTCCATGAGACGTTCGAAGGTTGCCGGTGCATTACATAAGCCGAATGGCATGACTTTAAATTGCCATAGACCGTTACCTATTCCTGTACTGAATGCTGTCTTTTCCTTATCTTTCGGATCTATCTCCACCTGCCAGTATCCACTCTTCAGGTCAATGGTTGAGAACCACTTCATACCACTGAGCATGTCCAGCGTGTCATCTATTCGAGGCAGGGGATAACTATCCTTTTTGGTAACGTTATTCAACATCCGGTAATCTACACAGAACCTTGTGCTGCCGTCCTTTTTCTTTACTAAGACAACTGGTGAAGACCACGGACTTGTAGAAGGTTCGATAATTCCGTTACAAGCCATGTCTTTGACGAGTTCAGTGACTTCTTTTTCTTTTGCCCATGGTATCCTTCGAGGTCTTTGTTTAATGGGCCTAGCGTCGCCGGTGTCGATTTGGTGCTTGACGAGTCCCGTTCGTCCGAAATCACAGTCCTTTGCAAAAATGTCTTTAAATTTTGATAGGAGTTCCCATGCCTGCTGTCGCTCGGAAGTAGATAAATTCTCCTTAGAAGCTTCGAGAAGTTGACAGACAATATCGGCGCTAATTTGTTTCTCTGGCTGTACTGCTTTGATATTTCCCAGCTGTCTAAGAAGTTTCACTTCCTCGCATCTTCCCATTAAGCTGTTCTTCTTTAAATGAACTTCCTCTTTACTCATATTGAGAACCCGAACCGTAGATACTCCTTTGGACATGAGTAAAGTTCTTGCAGTAATCAAGTTATGGTTACTTCCGGTGTCCTCAACAATCACGCATCTTCTTACTTTAACCTTCGAGGGGAATTTCACTTTCACTAGAGACTCCGATCTGGGTGCTAGTACAGTGTCCTTCAAGCAGTAAAGATTGCATGGTTCAGATCCATTAAGACATACTTTTTGATCAGGGAACCTCAAAACCCCTTTCCGTACGTCAACAACGCACTGTTCTTTCCTTAAGAAGTCCAGTCCCAATATGCAATCATCGGTGATACTGGCAATTAAAACTGGATGTCGGTATACACGGTCACCAATCTTCAAATCGACGTCTATATTGCCGAGGACGGTAACTGGTTGGCCGGTTGCCGTTTGAAGTCGGTGTGCTGGAGATCGCTTGGTCCACTGAATGGTCCTAGGAAGTAGCTCAGGCTTCACAATTGAACAAGAGGCTCCCGTATCCACAGTGAATTGGCAAGTCCGGTTATTCACAATACCTTCAATTGTTAAGCTGTTTCCGTTACAAACTTGGTTAATTGTAATACAGGGGGCATTAATTTGACCAACCAGCGCCCGCCCCGCGGCCCTGGCGACATCTAGTTTAACGGCAACTCGTCCACTTGGGTCTCCGAGTCAGAAACCCATCTTCTTTTCTTCTTGGGGCACTCTAAGCGAATATGCCCCTTTTCGCCGCAACCATAGCAGGTGGGGATAAAACGTGGCTTCTTTTGCTCCGTGACCACTTCTCTTACTTTGTGGTACCTTGCATCCTGTCTCACGGCTTCGACTTCCAGGGCATGTGCCAAAGCATTCTTTAGAGACTGATGATGGCCCAGACGCACAGCAGCCCTGACCTCCAAATCTCGTATCCCGTCGACAAATGCCTGCAGTAAGTACACCTCGATATTCCCTGGTGTCGAAGAGTAAGCACGCCTTACAAGCCTTTCAACCTCCGTTGCCCACTGCTGGAGGTTCTCGTTGGGCTTCTGGGTCCTCTCTCGAAGCTGGGCTCGGTACACATATTCTAAATGTTTCTCGCCATAGCGAGTTTCTAGCGCTTCCATTAGAGCTTCCAGTGTCCGGCCTTCCTTCGGTAGGTTATCTATAGTCATCAAGGCGTCTCCTCTTAAGGCCAGTGTTAGAGCAGTAAAAGAGTAATCATCCCCCCAGGCATTTGCTTTTGCGAGCGTCTCGAACTGGTATCGGAACGCCGACCAGGAAGAGCTTCCATCAAAATGTGGAAGGTCGAGCCTCGCCGATGATGATGACGGAACAACTACGGGCTCGCGAGTCTTTAGTTTAACGACCTCGTTGGTAAGGTGTTGTAGGCGGTTGTCATGGCCTTCGACTCGCTCCTCTAAATGATCCGTCCTCAGCGTAATTTCTTTTACTTCCTGCTGCACCTCTTTGAGCTTTTCCCCAAGTCCAGTCAGCCCACTATTAATTTTTTCGATGACAGTTTCGCGGCTGGCCTGGATCTGCTCCTGGATTTCCCGACGGCTGGCTTCCTGTTCGCGGCGGCTGGCTTCTTGACTGGCCTGGATCCCCTGTATGGCAGACAGTAGCGCTGCCATATCCATTGCAGGAGCCGGTGCTGCGGTTGCCCCTGACGACGACCCCGGCGCAGCGGTCTCGTCCACCCCTTCAGCCGCAAGTTGTCGCGCAGCGTCCATACCGACCTGTCTCCTGGTCCTCGGAGTGCGCCCCTCTTCGTCTCGTTGTACTAACGGCATCCCACTTCTGACACCAATTGTTACGCGCTATGGGTAATAAAATGCCGTTTGTAGCGTAGAAGGCGTTTAATGTAAGCTTCCACAAAAATCCACTTAACAAGAGTCCAAATCGCAAAGCACAATCACTATAGTCCAATATCTTCGCTTGAGTCGTCGAAATAATTCTTCCTTGTCGCTTGGTAGAGATCGCTTCGATTTCACTTCCGGAAATAAACTGCCCAGTCGCGGCTCGGCGCGTGCCTTATATACGGCCACCCATGGTTCTCTAGAAATTTCCCGAACCACCAAATACAATAGACCCGTCCCGAACCTTCCTTTAAATTATTACGCACCTATGTACAGCTTATGTAGTCATAAACAATAGCCGCGACCCGCGATGTAAACAACCTATACATGTACGCTATATATAGGTACGTACTCGCCGCGGACCCCGAATTTGTTTACTGGTAGAAATCGATGTTTTTCTTATGACCGATTTTTCGAGAACTTTCTTCACTGTTCGATAGTAGACCTAATACCTGTTTATGCGTTTTTGGGGTTTTGCTGTACGACGCTTTGTTCTCGAGATATAGGTACTCAAAGTCGTAACAATATACTATAACATAATATTATACATTCGACCTTGGGAAAGGACATAGGATGGTTTTTATCCTACGGGAACTTTTAAAACGGGTCCACGCGGGCTAAGCCGCTGGCGGAAGACTAGTTTTTTTAACACGCTTTTATTAGCTTCACTTGTAACTAACTATGTATGTAAGAAAATCTTGGAATCTTAATTTGACCCACTTCCCGGTCTTCGATTAGGATGAAATTTCGCACACGCTCTGAGTTCTGATGACAATACATGACTAGCTAAGAAACGTCATTACAAATCCAATATGGCGGCCTCCCCAAGATGGTGGCCTCCCCAAGATGGCGGCCTCCCCAAGATGGCGGTCTCCCCAAGATGGCGGACAGGCTATTTCAAATACACCCCCATGATATGGGTATCAAATGAAAGGGATTGCTGTCAGGAATACGAAAAAATAGTCACATGACTTAAATCCAACATGGCGAACATCCCAATTGGCGGATTGGCTATTTGAAATGCACCCCCATGATATGGGTATTAAATGAAAGGGTTTGCTGAATGGGATACGAAATTATTGAAAAAAAAAAACGGCAAATTGTTTGTAAAGTAGGTTTACGATCGAGATGTTTACGTGATAACGTCCGCACGAGAAAATCTCCATTCGTTTGTATGCCGCTAGAGTGAGAGAGACGGAAGATCGGTCCACTCACTCGAACGCTATGCCAGCCTCCGCTCGTGAGGATTCCGCGTGACAAGTTTCACGGAATGACTGGCAGCGCTCGAGATGAGACGGGAGATCGGTCCGTCTCTCTCTCGTTATACCTGCGATCGCGCTCGTGAGGTTTTGGTGTGACACAAGTTTCTGAACATGTCACCCGACTAAAACGATTTTAAAGACGTTATCACGTCAAAAACACGCTTTTGTGAAAATACGAACTAAAAAGTAAAAAATAAGAAGAAAATGTATTTTATTGTAAAAAAAAGCGTGGGGTGCATGGTGTCAATAGTATTTTAAAAACCACCCCTTTTAGTTTTTTAAACTACATTATTTTTAATAAAACAATGTTGCAAAAGAACACTTTGGAATACGGTATTGGAACTACCGATACTACCGGAATGTATGGTGGTATACGGTATCGGTATCGGTATAATGTCGTGTTCCTACCAAGAACGCATGCTGCTATTACCATGGACTCTCTCTTTACTTCTCTTTTGTATATACTTACTAATTGGCATCTATTTATTCATTTGAAGAAATTGGCTGAATTTATTGAAAAATCCTAAATTTTTATAAAAGTATAATTAAGTTTTTGTATTTTTTTTTTTTATTCATGTCAGAAATGTCATCCAAGCTTGTTCTCGCATGTGGTGATCTGAGAGCTGGCGAGTATTTCGCCCAAAGGCTTAGCCTCGTTGTTCAACGGGGAAATGCCGCCAGCGTCTTAGGCACCATGCCTAATACGGACATTTTAGAGGAAGTTTTTTATTTATAAATATTTATTTTTGTAATTACCATTTATGTACAGTTTTCTTTTTACTCTACTTGTATATAATTAGTTTATTTTTATTATAACTATTTTTAAGTACCTATGTAAATATTATTGTAAAGATATTTAATTGAATAAATAAATTTTAATTTTAAAAAAAAAAAAAAAAGTTTTTGTAAAGTTTTATATTAAAAGAAGGCATTTTTGATTGTTTTGTAACAAGACATACGAACGTGAAGAATCACTACCGACAGTGGCTCGTCACGTCACTATAAGTTTAGATGATTAGTCCAAGTTTTATGGGCCATTTTTCGAACGTGCATTATCTAAGTATATTTTCTACTAGTGGTATATCACTGATATGTGTTAACACATAAATAGTATGAAATAACATAACATAGTAAGTACTTACATATAAAAACACAGGCTTTTACTCGCAGCTACACCCGCGTTAATGCTTTTTGGATAAACGGTTTTTTTTAATAAAAACCGGACAAGTGCAAGTCGATCTCGCGCACGAAGCTTTGAGTACCAGTTTTTATCTATAAAAAACGACAAAAAAATTTCAAGCGTCTTACAGTTGTCATTATTAAGACCGAGAAAATAACATGGAGAAACAATCACGTTTGTTGTATGGGATCACTGCTGCGGCTGCCATCACCTAAATTGACGACGCCGGATAAACACGGAAAAATCCCGGACATTTGAGCGAAATATGGTTTTTTCCCCTGACATCTCAGGAAAAATATTTTATGCAACAAAAATAAAAATATCGTAATATTTTTTTTATTCCATTCGATCTTCAAATGCGGGTTATTGTGGATGAATTTTTAATTAAGATTTATTTCAATTTATCGCTTATCTATTAAAAAAATGGATTCCTCCTGACAGCAAAAGTTTTCACACAGGTTTCACCCGGACACTTTTCAAAAACCCCTGCCGGACGGCACCCGGACGCTTCAAACTAGGACAAATCCGGGGAAATTCGGACGGATGGCAGCCCTATATGGGAGCAACCCTTAAAAATATTTTATTTTGTTTTAAGTACTTGTAGTTACAGCGACAACAGAAACAGATCATCTGTGGAAATTTCAAGCTTTCACAATTCATGAGATACAAACTGGTGAGAGACGGGCAGGACAGGAGACAATAACACAGACGGACGGATAGCGGAGTCTTAGTTATAGAGTCCCGTTTTAGTCTCTGGAGCTTCGGGATTAAGAATAGAGCTACGGTAATCCCTGCCTGATCGTATGAGGCGACTAAAAAGGGGCTTACGGGGTTGTGAGCGGTGTGAGTGGGAGCTCGATCGGTCCAGCCACCAGCCCCAGGAAGGACTGTGGTATGTACGTGGCCGCATGCCGCAGTCCTCCCCAAGCGCAGAGGCAGGTCACCGAGGGGGTTTTAGTGCGGTACAAATCCCACATAATCCGGTATCCTGTACCAAGGGGCCGGGTACCTTTTGAAGGTTTACCCCCCTATACAAAAAACCGTTTTACCCTTACATCGGAACCCTAATATTGATAAATAGTGTCACAATGGAAACATGCCCTAAAATAATTATTGTACAACGGTAATGACACGTTTCAATAAGTTGGTAGCTTTGCTCGGAATCGTTCACGCAACAATCTGTTACTATGGACACTTTCGAGTTCGGAACAAAATCACACCCTACTAAGTTTTGTTTCAATAAAATTCGTTTTAATGCAATGGGAACTATCTTTGATTCAGATGTTGAAAGTGAAGTGCGAAAATAATTACGTAAATAAATTTTTATATGTTAAAAACAACCTAAAATATTTCCTGAAAAATGGACGCAATACAAAATAATTTTTCAGTTCGAACCAAAGATTTTAAAAACTCGAACCAGTAGTTCCCGTGATAAGCGTTTTCAAACAAACAAAGTTTTCAGTTTTATAATTAGTATTGGCAGTTTAAGTAAATCGTGCGATGTTACATTTAAAAAAACAGTACCGTAGTAAGGCTCTCGAAGCTGCCAAGCCAAGCGCCGGTCGCGTGCGAAGTAGGAAACTATTTTGAATCCGTAATTACTTTATTCCGCTGTAAACTGTATTTGAGCAGGAAACAACGTATTTCATTTCGATAAACATTTATTATTAAATAAATCAAACCCATGGCGTATATCTCGGTGTTTCCGCCGATTAGGACTTATATAATTTACTTATAACATTAGTTCACGTGTTATATGAAATGCGCAACAAATTGGACACATTTCCGATGCTTTTTGTTAAACGGAAGCTGTGAATTTCGTGTTAAGAACCAATTTACAACAAAGCCATGATTATTTTTTTGTTGATTGTTGATACTTTATTTATTGAGCTTTTGAACTGAAATTTTGTTTAGATGACAATTTATTAGTAGGTAACTAAGTCATTCAATTTAATAAGGCGACTGCCCAAAAGTAGGGACTGGTAATTTTGTATGCACTCCCATGATATGAATATGAAATAAAAAGTTTTGCTGAAGAGAATCTGAACAATAAAAAATACGTAATTCTAAATTCAAAATGGCGGCCATTCCGCCGTATTAGCTAACTAAATAGTGATAATTTTATCAATCCTTATAATATTATAAATGTGAAAGTAAGTTTCTTTGTTACTCTTTCACGAAAAAACTACTCAACCGATCATCATGAAACTTTATACATATATTCTTGGAGTTATCAGAAGTAAAATAGGATAATTTAAAAAATTAAATGCGAGTGGAACCCGGGGCTCACAGCTAGTAAATAATAAAATAGACAAACTTACAAGTTGTGGGCAACTCGTAACTCAGTGTGTATTTTTTAATTAGTTCGTCTAGAAAAACTCTGATACTAAATACACAGTCTCTTAATATGTATTCGAATGTCGAATGCTGATAGACGTTTCAATCACTTTGTTTGTTCCCAATCACGTAGCAGCAGCTTCATTAGCGCGTGGCGATGTTTGCGAGTTGCTGATTACCAGTAACTACACACTTACGTCGTGGTTCCTCTGTTTTCAAACAACTTTTTCGGTAGAATGCTCCAAAAGTGTGATAAATCGATGTGTGGGCAATTGCCCGTAACTACTTGCGTAATATTTTACATCTTACTTAACTTACTTACTAAGTAAGTATATACATATGTATTTTCAAACAAAGTAAATGAAGTCTCTGTTTTCTCAGTTTTCCAAAATTTTAAGGGATCAACAAATAAATTTGAAATTATCGAGCTATGTGTGTAGTAGTTTGAACACGTAATTCCTAACTGGAAATGACTTCGTTTTTCGAATACTAAGTGCTGCTGTTATTTTTTTCAAGATTGGGGGATTTTTTTTAACTTATGAGATACACCGATTGCAGTTACAATTAAACAGGCGCCGTATTTAACAATAATGTACTCAATAAGTAAAATTATGTAAAGATATAATAATATGTTTTCTGCTAAGAGAATAGTGTTTTAGAATACTTGGTGTTTAAATTAGCGGACCAAAAAATAGTAAACTAATATGGACTTCATTTTCTCAACAGTAGATTAAACATAACGTGTTTTCAATCAACTTTACTCACCTTCTAATCCTATAAACGTTTTACGCTTACGACAAAACTGACAATAATACATCTGGCTGCAACCCTTTTTGCGCCCCACTGCTGGGCACGGGTCTCCCCCATTAATGGGGAGGCCTGGAGCTTACTCCACCACGCTGCTCCAATGCGGGTTGGTGGAGATGCGGGTTAGTGGCCAACCCGCTGTCGGATGTTTTCAAACCGCCCATAAGGCCTCCGACAAGGTTTAACGACTGTTATCTATCGACAACAACCGGGACCGACGGCTTAACGTGCCCTCCGAAGCACGGAAACGCGCATGAAATTTTTTGCCACTAGCGGTCACCCATCTCACACCCGACCGCGCCCGTTTGGCTTAGTTGCATAGATCGTTTGCGTTCTACGCTAACCGCCGGGCCATGCGCGCTTCTATAATACATCTATATAAGTAAAACTCAACTCATAAATTAGTAAAGTACGGGATCATTCCACTCCAGCCGGGTCCCGTTAATAGAATCTCAAGTATAATGTTCATATTACTCAGCGTTCGTCACGGTATTAACGTACTGTTATTGATGTCGAGATAAATAGCTAAAGGTGTGTGATCTCTAATCGCATTGTGTGGAAGAATGATCAAAAATTCAAATCTTTGGCCTCGATTGTCGATAAATTCTTAATATGCTTATTGATAGCATCACGCTCATACCATTTACCTAGTAACCCAATCTTATGTGTATGTTTCATCCACTATTATATGTTTCTGACAGCTTGAAATAAGAGACATAATGCATTTGGATTGGTAAGGTTGATAAATAGGTTTTTGGCGGGAAGTCTGAAGGGACATGTTGTGCAACACTGCAAAAATATGTTTTGTCACCTTGCCTACAAAAATTCATGATAATTTTCTGGTAAAGTAGCAATCGTTTTACTCGAATATGAGAGTGTCTTGATTGACTGATTTGATTACTGACGACTGGTTTGACTGAAATAATTAATACATGTGTATATCGCCCGATTTCAACGAAACACAAAGACAAGGATAAATACCTAAAACAGGAAAATACCTCTAATGGTGATCACTGTTGACGATATTCGTCAAAATATTTTTTAGTATTTTTTGATAGATCACAGATATTTCAACAGTCCGTCATAAATAATTATGTAACGTATAAATCATAATGAAAGCTGTGTATTACGACCGACCTTTTTTTGGTATCGGGGGGAAACCTTCAAAAGGTACCCGACACCTTGGGAGAGGATACCGGGTTATGTGGGATTTGACCGCACTAAAACCCCCTCGGTGGCCTGCCTCTGCGTTTGTGAGGACTCCGGGATCTCCATAGGAACGCACCGGTGTCCTCCACGCGCGGCGCCCCAGAACGGGCCCATCTTCGGGAGAGCAGATGTGCTCTCCTGAAGGTGCAGAACTTCATGGCGGCATGCGGCCACGCATACACCGCCATCCCTCCAGGGGCTGCTAGCTGGACGGGTCAAGCTCCTACTCTCACAGTCCGCATCCCCGGAAGCCCCCTTTTAGTCGCCTCTTACGAACAGACAGGGGATACCGTAGCTCTATTCTTAATCCCGAAGCTACAGGGACTTATCGTATGATGATGCGTTCACCTGTAAAAGTATAATAATTAAAATAAATAAATAAAAGTAAATTAAATAACGTAATTTCATATTTTTATATTGGAAAACAATCATCATTCGGTAATTCTCGTAATACACAGTTTTCGTTACGATTTATACGTAACGTATTATGTATTTATGATGGACTATGAGTTTCAGTTTTTGTTCTCGGTCTGTTTGTGTTCAAGTTTATGTGTGTGTCCATGGTACCCACGACACAGGTTATATACCTACCCTGTACCCTAGTGTGAGGATAATGAGCGAGAAACAAGTTCGAAACGTTTACATTTACGTATCGTTTTATTGCAGATTCACAATCAACGTTGAAGCTCGTCGGGGATTAACGTACAAAACGTTGTTCGTGAATCAGAGTTATTTCTCGCCGAGTGATTAGCAGTGATCTGAATATCGTGAACAGCGAACGCGTAATGGAAACCGGTGCATATCAGTGCACTTCTTTAAAGGTCCATGATACCGCGTCAAATCAAATATGCACGAAGCTATTGCAGTCTACTCTTTTGTAATAGTACTTGGACAACCGAGCGTTGCTCGGATAAAAACACTTAATTTTTTTGGTTTAATTTCAAGCGAAACACTCATTTGCTTAGTGTTACTTAACAACGCCATCTGAAATAGATCCCAATAAAAAAATATTTTCACAAAAAAATACAAAATAAACGCAATATGTTTTTGTTTGAGGTTTGAACCCGGATCTCTAGTTCTGCAGTCAGTCCACGTAACCATTCGGCCAAGGAAGCTTTAATTCAATAACGAAATGTTCATAGAGCTCTTTCAAATCGACATTGTCATTTCTTTGAACGTCGGATTCAAAGATATTGGTCGATTTCTATGGTCGGATTGGCGGATGGCGTTTGACGGCGTTCTATGCGACAATATTATTAATACTAGTATTCGAGTCGATCTGGATCTGGATTATCATCCATTTAACATAAGAATGCAATTATATTAAAAATAGTCAATATTGTTGTAAGTTTAAGATGGCCCTAACAAAATGGCGGATAACATATTTTTGTACAACCCACCCTTATGCGTGTCAAGTGCAAAGTGCAAAGGGCTACACAATGATAGATTTTAATGCATTTAACTTGTTTATAAAAAGGTTTGTTAAATTATATTTTAAGTTATGGCATTATTACGTTTAAAGCCATGGTGTGATGCCATTAAAAAGAAAAAAGATACGGTAGTAAAGCTTACAATAAAATTCTTACGAATATAACGATGAATACTCAGGAAAAGCTTTTAAAATTTACGTCAGTTTAATGACTCGCCTTTTATTACAACATGTTAAAATATTTAAAACATTTGGGATATAACCATGAGTAAAAGTGTATGTTACAAAATAAGTGTTTTACTCTTTATTGCGGTCAATTGATAAGACGTCATTCCACGCGTATCTCGGAAGCTAGCGAAAGTGGCCCGTCATGGGATGTGTCGTCGTAACCTTGACATGTCTTGGCGTCATGTTCATGTGTTTATCAAATGTGTGTGTACTTCTTTATAGGTACAAAATATCGTGTCACGATGTTTGTCCGGAAGGGAAACTGAAACTATTCAAGCGATCTTAATAAGATTTTGTTCGACGTTTAACAACTTAATGGCAACCTAAAGGATAAAATACTCTACAAGGTATGTATTTTATTTACCAGCCAGATGCCCTGAAAATCGTGATCACCGGAAGCACCGCACGTAGCGGACACAAAATGTGTAGATAATCATTAAATTTATCAAATAGCATCATTTTTAAGAAGGGCACGAGAATGCAAAGTCTTCTTTTAAATTACTTTAATTAATTTTGTAGGTGGTAGAACTATTATGGTTCGCCCGGGGAAGTACCACCGCTACACCCACTTCTGCCGTGAACCAATTCTATTGTGTTTCCGTGGAGAGGTGCAGTTGCTGGCCATATTTACATGAGGCGGCCACCAGCCTCCGGAGTAGCAGCGCAACTGCATACGACTTCAGACAAGACAAGACTTACCTACAAGACAAGACTTACCTATGCTTGCTTGAGGTTGTATGTAGTCCATGGGCTGCAGCGACCACTTAAGACCACGAATTAATAATGGAGTAGCAGACGAGCATTCAGGCCGAATGCTCGTCTGCTACTCCATTCAAATCAAAAAAATACTGTTAAAAGAAAACAAAGTTAAGCTAAGCTAAGTAACCTCAAAAAATCAAATTTAGATTTAGATAGTTATTTAGATTTAAGTGTATTTTTTTATTTCTTTAACAATATTCGCATACCTTACTGAGGTAAATATGGCGGACTTTAAATATTTAAAAAAACTTCTGTAATTGACACCTAAAACAGATGTTTCAAATAAATCATTTTTCTGTTCTTTTCTTATTTTCTTTCTCAAATATCGATTTCCCATACCTTCCCTAATTTAAAACAATCGAACCTGGCGAAACTTCCTGTGAGCAGCGGTAGAGGTATAAATTCGGTACCTCCATGTCGGAAACCGCGGATTTCACCGTTAAACAATAGGCATGATGACAGATTTTCAAATACCTTTCCTTATTGTAGGTACACGTCTCCTAGTTTCGAAAAAAAGTTTATTTCAGCAATAAACTCAACTTTTAACGTAAATTAATGTATTTTTTGCTATGTGATTTGAATTAAGCGCGAAAACGCTCGTAGGTGTTATGGCGTCGGCTTGCTCGTCAAACTTCAAGCAACACGATGACATTAACTGAGACGTGACGTCATTCCTTTTGATTGGCGTTTCAGATAACATGGCCGTTTGCTGTATTTAATACTTTTATTTTATTGCAAATCTTATTGATCTTAATGTTTATAATATAAACATAAACTTTATATTAAAACGGGATCATATTTTAGAACTTTTTTAGCATATATTTTTCTGTAAAATCTTTTGTTCTCTGATTCTTTAATAGTGTCATCATGCCCATTCCTTATCATTAAATAATCCTATTAGTGATTCATAAATCATAACGGTACAATAACCGAATATCTATCGTCCCGTATATCATTGGTTAACTCATACGTCATGTTTAAGAAGTGCATGTGCATGCAGCAGTCAAAGTGATTAAAGCAATGGCATTACCAAGGTAATGATGTTGGTGCATCTTTTGGACACAGTGTTGCAATGCGCATTCCGGAGTGCGCACCGTTACGCTACCCGGACCTGCGCTTGCGCAAGAGTTCGGTTATGTAACCTGATGCGAGGCACACTGCGTGGTTTTGGACCCGAAGAAGTGTTAGATCTAAGTTATTATTATATTATATTACTGCCTGAGTTTAAGCCTGCCTATATGAGTTCTATTAGAAAAGCAATGGCAATACGTCACGGAGGTTACCTAATATAACATCACACTCCCCTTTAGATTCTCCGTGCAATTTTGGGGCTATGCCCTTTCGTTCAAAAATTTTAATGTAGTTACCAACACTTTACAGACCATCGGGTGAATCATATGAGAGTTACAGTATCCGAATATTGTTGCTACCAGGTGCCCCTCAAACTTGCAATATTAAGAAATGGATAAAGTACTTTGTTAACTTCGTCGAGGTTTACTGGATATCCTTAAATACGCCGAATAAAGGCGGCTCCTAAGCTACAGGGCTTTAAGGAAGTTTCTTAAAGAAACCCAAGTTAGCTACCGCCATATTGGCGATACGAAAAGGTGTAACTAATTTAATGCCATAGGCACTGCGAGATGGATGATGTTATCATTAACTTCATGTCAGTTTAAGGTGGAATTAAATTTGTAGATAATGCTTCTTTTGATATTAAAACAAAAACAGAATTACTTCGTATTCCTTCCTACACGTACAATTCATAATAATACATTTTTTAATTTATAGAAATGTGGCAGGCTGACACAATTTATATGTACCTCTTAGAATAAATACGTATACAATGAGTGTCTTTATACAAGCGCGCTGTCAAAACTGAAGCACTAAATAGATTCCTACAGCTGTCACATCTGACAAACAAAATAATTTTATTTATATTTACCAACAAACCAAATTAACTATAAAATACTACAAAATATTGAAAACACCGTGAAAAGTTATTTTATTAGACTTCTTTTGTTTTTAAAAAGTGTTGTGATAAAATTTAACCTAAGTCTTACGGAGCGGCCCGGCATTTGGTGTGCCATTAATGGCACCAATCAACATGCTTCAATTTGGGCGCGCGAATTGGTTTCTATAATGTAATTGTAATTATTTTAAGATGTACCTATTTTTATGATACGACAGCGGTGGTATGAAGCATATGTTGTGTAATATATCGGATTTCAGAGATCAACCTGTAAGACGGTGTCAAAAACGTGTAGTGTGAGCCGTGTGGTGGGATCGAACGGTGCACTGCAGGTAGCGGCCTCCAACGGCCTTGACAATGTCGTCCATTCGGCAACATGGCGCCAGTCGTATTCCATTTATTTTCGTTATATCCGTTACGGGCGTAATATATTACCTTTGATTATTCAGTCAATAACGACCTCAATATACTTATTACACATCAGTTATGTAAATGTTAGTCATTATTCCGTTAGCTTTGCATCAAAAATTGGGGAAGGAGGGAAGCAAATCAGCAATTCTCTTATTTAAATGAAGTAGCAGATGATCATGCAGACTACGTGTTGTTTGTTAAGCGGTCATCCATTCACATCCTCGTAGAAGCCTTTTTTTGGTATCAGGGGGGAAACCTTCAAAAGGTAACCGATATCTTGGGAGAGGGTACCTTTTGAAGGTTTTCCTCCCGATACCAAAAAAAGGTAAAATAGTCTAAGTCATCCTTGTGACTGTCTGTCACCTTAAGACGAAGGACATTTCAAAAAAATCTGTCCATCATAAGGCGCCATATAACTCAGATCTTGATTTAATCCTATTGTTAGGTTAATACAACATTCGGTAGAGTCAAGTATCCTTATACTCGTATGTACATTCGTAAGTTCATAGAACGCAAACAAGCTCAAACGTTGGTTCATGTATTTAGTGAAATAAGAGCTTAAAAAGCGTCTGCATTCGCTTGGATAAATTTTATCCGTGTTTGTGTACTTAAATACCCGCTCGATTGTTTTATTGGAGGCGCGCCAAAAAGTTTTCATTCGATATAATATGTACGAAGTACATAGGTACTCAATTTGGAACTCTGTGGGTACTCAGTACTAGCTGTTTCCCGCAATTTTATGGCGTTTCTTGTTTTTAACTTTAAAGAAGTGTATAGTTTTATTATGTATTTAAAAAAAGCTATGTTTTGGGGGGTAGTAATTTTAAGAAATCGTCTCGTATTAATAGTAGAAAGGACATCATTTTTACCCATCTATGGCATTTTATGGCGGATTTTTTTCCCACGACTTTGTTTTTTACCGACTTCCAAAAGGAGGAATTAATGCATTAGAGTCTAATGTTTAAGGTCTAAGGAGTCACCAATTAGTTTCGCTCGGGGTCCATTTTAAGAAATTAAATGATCATCGCGGTCCGCACACCATTTTATAGAAAAAATATTTTTTAAACAAATGTACTTAATTAGGGAAATAAAGGTATTTTTTTACATATCAATGAGAAAAATGACATTTTTTGTTGCGGACTATCTGTCTGAAGTTTGGAGTAAAATTAGTGCAAGCCATTGACAATAAATCCTGGAGATGTTCATCAGTAAGTCGAGATCGTGTTAGCTTGTTACTTCGCCTGGCAGTTTTAGAAATGACGTCAATAAAGATAATGCGGAGGATACATTTTTATTAAATTGCATAGTACTGTGTAGTGCAAGTAGCCGTGTTCTCGCGGTCCGCACAAAATGGGTTGGCGGTCCGGAAGCGGACCGCGGTCCGCCATTTGGTGACCCGGTCTAATGGCATTAGAACATACAGTCTAGTCTTTTTTTCTATATGTTTACCGATTACTACGCCGTTTATGGACCGATTTAAAGAAAGCAAAATAGATATTTGTGCATAGTAACCATCACGTCATGGTACTGAACTTATAGTACTACGATGAATACAGAGAAAAATCTTTCGATAAATGTTTTTTTTTGTTCAAAAATTTATACTCCCGACGTGGTCCAACTGTCACAAAATCAACATCTAAAGATAGGATCTCATGACAAGTCCCTGTAGCTTCGGGATTAAGAATAGAGCTACGGTATCCCCTGCCTGATCGTAAGAGGCGACTAAAAGGGGGCTTCCGGGGTTGTGGGCGGTGAGAGTGGGAGCTCGATCGGTCCAGCCAGCAGTCCTGGGAGGGACGACGGTGTGTGTGTGGCCGTATGCCGCCGTGAACACCTGATGGTACAGGAGAGCACATCTGCACATCCCGAAGATGGGCCCATTCTGGGGCGCCGCGCGTGGAGGATACCGGTGCGTTCCAGTGGAAATCCCGGAGTCCTCCCCAAGCGCAGAGGCAGGCCACCGAGGGAATTTTAGTGCGTCAAAAATCCCACATAACCCGGTATCCTCTCCCAAGGTGCTGGGTACCTTTTGAAGGTTTCCCCCCCGATACCAAAAAAAGGCACACCCATTGATTTTCATACATTTACTAAGTCAAAACAAACATTTGTGTATAATTATCATCACCTCATATTACCGAGCTGACTATTAAAGGTACAACTCCTCAACGGTTAGGAGGATACGTTTATATGGACTGATGGTAGTATTCTTTAAGACTGTTAACTTAGGTGCAAAATCGCCAATAATTATGCTTAAACAATAGGTACAGAATTATTAAAGTACTAAAAAAAGTGAAATTATTTAAGTTTTTAACAAAAAATAAAACCGACTTCAAACGGTAAAATAAAATTGTTGTAAAGTTAAATATATTGACTTTTCGATCTGTATTTCTATTGCCTTTTGTACTCGTAGTAGAAGCGTTCAATGTCGTGTTAATAAACTAGAATTTTTCAGGCGCTTTTAATATTAAACGTTTCTTATAGAACGATTTTTTCCGTTTATTACAGTATTTTTAATTGCAATAGGTGCATTTTTAACAGTGGATACTGGGGTTTCCAGTGGAGGATATCTAAATGATGAAATTAGAGGTCTTTTCCTCGTCATTGCCTGGTTTTGCTGGGTGGTTGTGTCCTTGTCTCTCTGTCAGTCTATATCCATGGAACCTGAGGCCTCAAACTGACCTACAGTAGTGGGGCTATGTAAAGTTTATTATTGTCTTAAACCTTCTATTTTCACCGAAATTCCTTCTGATATATTATTCTTCCAACTATTTTGGATATAGACATAAACGAATAAAAAATCAAACATTGTTTGATTTCAATAGATCCAAGAGTATTAATAAAATAACTACAACAATGACACGTTAATATTACTATGACTGAAGTATAATTTGGAGGTAAAACAACTTTTTATTTGTAATTTATGACAGTTTTAATGAAATAGAATATGTTCTTAGTGTATATAAAATACGCAGTATTATCTTTTCTGTGTATTAAAATAGAAATAATCAGTTTGTTAAGCGGAAATGCAACTTGCAAAAAAATACACTGCATTTGTGTACATGTCATTGTGATAATCACAATAGCCATTGTTCTTAACTGTGTGTCGTTGCAACTTATTGAGATCAGAGAATGAGGTTTAGTGGGTCAATATTTCATAAAAAAGGAAATTGTAGATACAGCAAAATTTGGAACAATTGTTAAGTGTTAAGCTTCTCCACCAACCCGCACTGGAGCAGCGTGGTGGAGTAAGCTCCAGACCTCCCCAATAATGGGGAGAGACCCGTGTCCAGCAGTAGGACGCAAATAGAGTTGCAGATGTTAAGCTTACTGCTAAATACTAAAGATCGTTTTTTGTTGTATCGTTGAGATGCTGGACTATTATGTAACGAAGTGACTATTAATAAGAGTAATGTACGAATAATATATAATTACATGCTTTTATTTAGTTTCAACTGTCCCGTTGCCTGTAATCAAATCTTGCAAGTAAAATTAGATCCACTTACCGGTTTTTGATTCAGCAAAAAATTTGCATGCATGTGTAAATCGGATGACAATGTAATATTATTATAACATAGAACTGATCTGATGGTGGTGCTGGAAGGTGGGCATAGTAATAGTAAATAAACGACGCAACCCCATCGAGAATGGGCTCGTTTAATTCGTCTTGACGAGCACTTTGATACTAGATGGTAACCAGGGACTTATGATGGAGCTGGAGGGTTGCCACAGGAACTCCGTAATTAAACTACTCAAGCCCATCGAGTTTGTGATCGTATGATTCGTCTTAACGAGTACTTTGGTGCTAGATGGTAACCAGGGCTGATGATGGAGCTGGAACATGGCCGTAAGAACTCGGTAATTAAACGACACAACCCCGTAGTCTAACTAGCATTAAAAGTACTAAAAAGCCAAATACAAAATTAAAAGAAAAATATCTTTATAAAAACAAGCTATTATTTAAAAAAGAACTTAAAAGTTAAAAATAATTTAAACCTGATAATTTCATAAATAAAAGCTTATTACTTACATTGTCATTGCAAAAGAAAAATCATGAAGATGTAATAATATGCTAAATGTTCTTTAATGTTCCATGAAAATGTAACACGCTTTTATTTATAGGTATAAAATTATCAGGTTTAAATTATTATCAGATTTATTTATTTTTATTTTTTAGTTCTTTTTTAATAAAACTGATATTGATACTAAATGAATTTCTTTTAAAACGTAGACTTGGAGAGTTGGTGACCAACCTGCTCTATCGAATGTTTTCAAACCGCTCCTAAGGCCTAGACAATCGGGACTGACGGCTTAACTTGCCCTCCGAAGCATAGAAACGAGCACGTAAGTTTTGCCCCTAGCGACCACTCATCGCACACACTATCGTAGGTCGCTTACATTCTACGCTAGCCCCCGGACTATATGCGCTTCGTCACATGTGTATTTAGTATAGTATAGTCAAGTTTAATAGAATCTACTACTATTTAACACGCTTTTATTAACTTGACCTGTATGTATGTATGTATGTATGAATGTATGTATGTAACGGAATCTTTTAACTTCATTTTCATTTACTTCTAGGAGTTTGATTAACTTGAAAATTTGCACAGGGGTCAAGGGCCGATGACAATACAATAATCTCATAACTTTAAGTCCTAACTAGGATCATCAGGATAAAAAAATATACTAGGGACGGCTGATAAGTTCGTGGCCTAAGGTACTTAATGAAACAAATACAAAGTTTTATATTTTTAACACGTCTAAGCGTCTGATTAACTTGAAAATTTGCACAGGGGTCAAGGGCCGATGACAATGCAATAATATGATATAAAAATCCAACTAAAACATTAAAAATAAATAATGTAGTTTAAAAAAATTAAAAAACACGCTTTTGCGAAAATACGAAGTAAAAAGTAAAAAAATAAGAAGAAAATGTATTTTACTGCAAAAAAAAAGCGTGGGTGCATGGCGTCAATAGTATCTTAAAAATCACCCCACGCTTTTTTTTTGCAGTAAAATACATTTTCTTCTTATTTTTTTTACTTCTAACTTCGTATTTTCGCAAAAGCGTGTTTTTTAGTTTTTTAAACTACATTTTGTTATTTTTGACTGAACTCGTATAACAATCCAATATGTAAGTATATGTATCGATATAAGCATCACTGCTCAAACCCACAAATGAATTTACGATTTGTTTTTATCTTGCGGTAGCTCGATTGTGTATTGATGTTTTACTTCCAAGAATTGATAAGTGAAGTTCGTATCGTAGCGCTGGCAGTTGTAGGCTGCTACATACATAGCGTTTTATGCGTTAGCGAATTTCTGCCCGCGGTTTTACTATGGTATTCAATTTTCACATGAGATAATTTTCACTGTAAAAGTAACCTTAAATGACAGTGTGCATATCAGTAGATAAAAATTTACTTAAAAGTTTTACACAGAACCCACATGAAAGCGGGAAACTATTACAATTGTCAATTAGATTTGAGACGTAGGTTAGTAGTAAGCTAATTTTTATATGAATATTTTTTATACTTTTCTGCACTTCCTCATGGTTAGCTGGTAGAAAATGCCACTCAGTATCAAGCGCGCCTTTTGTCCAAATTGTAAAATTTATCAATAAAGAATAAAAAATTATTAAAAATATGTGATTCTACCTTACCCTTCACCAAAGTTCACTTCATCCCCTATTTTTTTTCAGAGGGTGACTTAAAAAAAACAGCTATTTAATTTTAACACTTATTATTCTTCTTTTTATGAAAAATTTAATACCATATCTCTACGATTTCGTATTTTAATGTTTATTTCAAATTTTACTCATGTTAAACGAGTATTACTAATCAATACTATCTTATAAAAAATATTGATTCTTGGTACGTACTCGTATCTAAAATAATATACATTTTTAAAGTACCATCGTATCTTTCGTGATGAAAATGTCTACATCCAAAAAACTCATACGGTCATATCTATACATAATAGGTAAAAAAACGATAAAATTTCATTTGCGGTTTTGATGAATAACGCAAATATTGAATTACAAGATCTTTCATATTATTATTTAAACGATATGCATTTATTGTCTGTGCGAGTTTTATTGAGTAATTAAAAAGAACCTTCAAATTATTATCCTAAATAGTTTTTGGGCCTTGTTGCTCTATACATGTGAACCTTTAAGAACGGTGCGAATAGAAGTAGTCAGATGAAAGGTTAAATTTTTCAAAACGCTTTCCGTCGTTCCGTCTAACCACTGCCTTATTTATTCGATTCAGAGGCGTCTGGACTGCATGACGGCAGATTGTTTATCTGTTGAATAACTCTAATAAAAACATTAGTTCAGGTACACACCGTGATTCACATCTCGATACATTTGTAAATACTTCAGCGGGTACACTGACGATCGTCCGAATAAATATTCGCTGATAGTTAACAAAGAAATAAAGAACATTCGATACGCAGTATTTTTACGAGAAAACAGTGGTTTATTTTGTTTAGTACGCAGAAGCAGGCGAAGTTCTAGTTTAGCATTATATTGTATTGTAGAATGCTGGATATGCTTAGATTAAAATAAAATAGAGGAAGATGCGGTACGTCCTTATAATTGTCTACTGAGAACAGGAATGTTGCACAAATACTTGCACGCACACTCACACAGCGTTGATTTGCGTAACAGGTGCGCTTATGTCACTCGTTGATTGAGTGAGTGAAATTAAGCGACGAGGACCTGATTCAAGAGGACAGGTATGTCCCGCAATTTTTGTTTTAATTTAAGTGGATGTCTAAGTGGAAATTCATATTAAATTTTCGTTTAAAATCAGCTGTGAGTACCTATAAAACGTACGCTTAAAAGTCAGCAGTAGCATTTATATAATGGATACGAAATATTTCCGTGTGTACTATTATAATACTGTAATTTAGTTTTATAGCCTAGATTTGGCAGTATGCCGGCTCGTATCGCCATCGCACATCAAAGAAGATACGGCGTATCCAAACTGTCAAACATGATGATTGAATACCTACGTATTTTGAATGAGAACGACCATGCAAAATTACTTATGAAAAAGTATGTCAATTGAATAAACCGAATTATTTGACCCCAACTTAATTTTATAGTAATGATATGATATTAAATTAAATTAAATATAGCTTTAATAATAGATAGTAGACATACTCCCATTTTCACTTATCATAGGATACGCCTAAATCAGATGCCTAAACATTTTTAGAGTTGCTTAAAGAAATAGTATATTTCATTACAAGTGCGGAAAGGCTGTCATTGCAAGGAGTTCCGACAAATGGTTGACAGTCGGAACTCCTTCCAATGACGGTTCCGCACGTGTACTGAACAACGATTTTTAATACAGTTGCGAAAAAATGAAGCAATTTAATAAAATAATAAAAACTCGCAAAAGAACATTTTTGAAAAATGGCGCCAACAGTAAAATAATACCTATATGCAGAGATTATTTTTTTGTTTTCTTCACCCATTCTGGGTAGGCAAAGGGAACTATGCCCATACCAGCCAAGTCTTCAGTAGATTTTTTTTATTGACATGAAATGAAAATGTTAATGAGATGAAATTAAATGAAACCTAACCTAACTCATTGAATTAAATCATTAAATCTGATATTGAAACAAATTAGTAGCTTATTTTTAGAAATATTTGCATGTATCATAAAAACTTCTAAAACTTCGTGGTTGGTTTTTTTCTTTTTAATAGACATTATTTTGACAGTTGGGAAAGAGAACGCACGAGTGCCGAAAAGGTAAAGAAAAAGCACGAATGTGTAATAGCCCACTTCCCGCACGCTATACGTCCCTGCAATACGTCACTTTTTGAGTAACTGTATTAAAAAAACATATTTCCATAACCCTTAAGTCACGACTAACGACGTTAGGCATAACCTAAAGTTACGACACCGATTTAGGATGGTGTAGTGCTTAGGTGCCCCTAAACAGACACAATATGTGACAGTCGCTCAAATTGATACTAGATTGACCCTTAGACTAAGAATAATGTACTTACGTACTAAGATTGACCATACATTTTTTATATGTACTAGTCAAAGTCATAATAAATCTATGAGATTGACGAACCAAACCATGGATAACTGTCAAAAAACTAGGCTACTCGTAAGATAGAACCAACCAACGTACATCGTTTGGTGAAACGGAACTTTATGCTAAGAATAGCCCTAAATTAGGGGTTACTTATTAAAGCGTTCCCTTGTTCGTCGTTAGTGAAAACGGGCGATAGAAATACGTCATAGAGGGAAGAATCACACAATGCATTTAGCACGAGATACTAAGAAGAATTGAAACAATTCTTCCACAATGTTATAGCACACCGTAGGCTATGAATGTCTAGTCCCTGTAACTTCGGGCCCAGCCTGATCGTAAGAAGTGACTAACGGGCGGCTTCCGGGGTTGTGGGCGGTGAGAGTGGGAGCTCGATCCGTCCAGCCAGCAGCCCCGGGAAGGGTGGCGGTGTGTGCGTGGCCGCATGCCGCCGTGAGCATCGGAAGGTGCAGGCGAGCACATATGCTCTCCCGAAGATGGGCCCGTTCTGTGGCTTCGCACGTGGAGTACACCGGTGCGTTCCACTGGAGATCCCGGAGTTCTCCCCTAGCGCAGAGGCAGCCACCGAGGGGTTTTTTAGTGCGGTCAAATCCCACATAATCCGGTATTCTCTCCCAAGGTACCTTTTGTAGGTTTCCCCCCAGAAACCAAAAAAAAGCTTGAATGTCTAACCAGCTGCTAAAACATTACCAATATCAGGTACTTTGTAGCTTTTTACCGTATGCTATGATTTTCTCGCAGAAATATTTTAATTAGAATTATAATACCGTTTTGTCAGAGCACTCGGTTTCGTTTTTTATTATATAATAATTATTTTACTAAATCATAATTTTTATTTTACTATTATATTTTATACCTGTTTCTTATCGTTACACTATAAGCCCTATAATTTATTATTAATATTACAATGGTCGAAAAAAAAGTTCACCTTATTATATAACTTCGCTTACCTTATAACTTATTATAACACACAAATAAAAGCTGGTAAAAACTATAGACATTATAATAGTGTAGAAGTCTACGGTAAAAACACAGGAACGACAAAAACAACCCTTCTTTTCTTCCTTATTCGTGTATAAACTACAAAACTCTATATATTTTTATGTGTATTGTATCCGTCTAAATATAGGTTTCAGTTCACTTGTAAGGGGACACATAATTTGCTCGAATCTCAGGTGCAGATATTGGAAGTAGACAGAGCTATATTAGGCTATATATTATATAGCTTCTCTTCATGTACCTTGTTAAGGCACGGTAAAGCTAAAGTAGTATATGGAAATTCAATTTTTTACTACACAGTAAAAAAATGAAACTATGGTCTTTTCAGTATGAGGTTGTAAAAATGACGAGAAATGTTGTTAAATGTTCACTGCAGCCCATGGACATCCCAAGCATACTTGAGTCTTATCTGTGACCTTATGCCGTTGCGCTGCTGATCTAGAGACTGATATGGACTTTTTGATCTGTGCATATTGTTAGTATACAGGAAAAAAATAATAAAATTTTTCTCGCTTCGTCAAAAATAGCTGCTCTATAAATAGTCAACATAAGTGAGTCTTTAGAAGTACCTCATCTTGTCACGGCTAGCTATGGTTGCTATTTATCGATTGACAATAAATCGGAGGTGTGATAATGGCTTAAATAATAATAGAAACAATAAAGATAAGCTAAGTGTTGAACTTGGTAATAAAATATGTTTTCTATTCGCGTATGACGGATTTTATATGTAAAAGCACACAATACTAAACATTTTTTTCTGTCTTTTGTGTCCTTTTGTGCTGTAAACGGTTGGTTGGTCTTCAAAAAGATTTGCTAGTAGAGGACGTGGGTGAGATACTTCGATATGAATATATTGTCTATTGTATAAACACTTTACTTTTGGTTACTGAAGCGTCCAATGCAAATCAAGCTGAAAGGACTTTAGACTTTTATAGGGGTATAAACGATAGCGTATTATAATATAAGTAGTAGGTTGCTGTCTGAAGGCCTATTTCTTCAATACGCATATATTTACTTCGCTTTTTCACATTTATTTAGCTTCACGTTTTATTAACTTGAAGATGTCCAAATCTTAATGTGTACCGACATGTTTATTGAGAAAGGACGTCAATACAATATTATGTGTAACTATGGAGATCCCGGAGTCCTCACAAACGCAGAGGCGGGCCACCGAGGGGGTTTTAGTGCGGTCAAATCCCACATAACCCGGTATCCTCTCCCAAGGTGTCGGGTACCTTTTGAAGGTTTCCCCCCCGATACAAAAAAAAAAAGGGCTGCCATGAACTAAATTGCCGATGCCGGATAAACACGGCAAAAATCCAGGACATTTGGGTGAAATATGGTTTTTCCCCGGACATCTCTGGAAAATTATTTTTTGCAACAAAAATAAAAACATCGTTGTAATTTTTTAATTCCATTCGATCGTTGACTATTTTGCCGAGCCTTCCTGAATGCAGGTTATTGTGGATGAATTTTTAATCAAGATTTATTTCATTTTATCGCTTATTTATTAAAAAATGGATTTCCCCTGACAACAAAACTTTTCAAAAACCCCTGCCGGACGGCCCCCGGACGCCCTTCAAACTAGCACAAATCCGGGGAATTCAGGACGGATGGCAGAGGCCTTAGTGTAAGTCTGCACAAGCGAAAACGTTACTATCGCGTTTGCGTTAAGAATTTAATTATCGACCTTATTCCTTTCATCTATTCTACTCTGACGTATTAACTATTCAGTAGTAACGTTTGCGCATTTACAAAACTTACACTAAGGGCTCAGTCCTATGTGTAACTAATATATCCAAAGCTCATTGCGATCTTTCAGTTGACGCTTTAGGCTACTTGTTTTTTTAGGGTTCCGTAGCTAAATGGCAAAAAACGGAACCGTTATGAATTCGTGATGTCTGTCTGTCTGCCTGTCTGTCTGTCCATCCGTATGTCACAGACACTTTTTTCCGAAACTATAAGAATTATACTGTTGAAACTCGGTACGTGGATGTATTCTGTGAACCACATTAAGATTTTCACACAAAAATAGAAAAAAAAACAATAAATTTTGAGGGTTCCCCATAATTAGAACTTATACTCAATAAATTTTTTTTTCATCAAACCCATACATATGGGGTATCTATGGATAGGTCTTCAAAAATGATATTGAGGTTTCTAATATAATTTTTTTCTAAACTGAATAGTTTGCGCGAGAGACACTTCCAAAGTGGTAAAATGTGTTTCCCCCTGCCTGTAACTTCTAAAATAAGAGAATGATAAAACTAAAAAAAATATATGATGTACATTACGATGCAAACTTCCACCGAAAATTAGTTTGAACGAGATCTAATAAGTATTTTTTTTAATACGTCATAAATCGTAAACCACAATTTACCTTTCATTCAATCTTAATGCAATGATTTCTATGGATAATCAAAGGCAATGATGTATTTCTGTTGCCGCTATTGTTATACAAATACTAAAAATAGAATAAAATAAATATTTAAGGGGGCTCCCATACAATAAACGTGATTTTTTATAGATAATGGTACGGAACCCTTCGTGCGTGACTCCGACTCGCACTTGGCCGGTTTTTTATTATGTGTATTCACGGAGCAGGACAACCACTGTAATGCTCCTTGTGTGTATTACTTAATTGTATGGAAAACTGATTTGATTTGAGGCAACTTGATTTCTAGTAGTTGTAGTAGTAGTGCTAGTGACGACCTACGTGGCGCAATGGTTACCATGCCGGACTGCCAATGAAAGGGTCCTGGGTTCGATCCCCGGCAAAACAGAAATTTGAATAATGAGTTTAAATTTCTGTTCTCGGTCTGGATGTTTGTGTTGTCTTTGTGTGTATCCATGGTACCCACGACACCGGGTATATCTACCCTACTGTGGGGCTATGAGTGTGAAGCGTTTTTTAGTAGTTCTTTTTAAATGTTATCAATAAAATATTTCGATTATAATACTACTTTAAGAAGTAAGAATAATAGATTGAGTCACTGATCATTCAGGTAACATTTAGGTATTACTAAACACGCAACAGGCACAATGAAAAGGACACTATATGAAGAACACTTTCATAAATTAAAAAAAAACTTAAACAAACCATTCATCTTTTAAATCAAATCGACGTTTGAATAATGCAAGTCTTAACATAGGTATTCTGGATTTTAAAACAGACCGGAAGTTGTGGAAGTTCTGAGTCTTACAGAACTATTCAGACGAAGAATATAATAAGTAAGATAGAATATCATCGGTCTATTTATACTTGTCAAAATGACCTTAGAGCATCTTCAATACCTCCACAAAATATGGCCTTGAATCTGTAATCTTACCTATCTTACTTTCAACCCGGAACATAAAAGTGCATGACATTCTATCTTGAAAATAAGTTTTAAATGCATAAGGCGGCATAGCTCTACATATTAAGCTTTTTAATTATTTTTACAGCAGCGATTACTGTAACAAGGGCCTCCGTCCTGAGGGTCTGGGGTCTGGAGGCCTCGGGACAACAAAGGAGTGGAGGCCCCTTGGCCCCAAATTATTTTCCAAACAAAAATGTTTTTTTTAAGTCGTTGATATTTTACTGATTGCCTGATTGGAGTGAACAAATATATATCGATGATTTCTGTTAATATTTAATGTAGTCATGTTTGTACAAAGTTCTGTAAAACGCGAAAAAATATGAAAGGAAAAGTTGTTTACTTGTCTGAATTTGATTTTTTTTAGTGTCTATTGTGGGGGCCCTTCTTTTGTGGAGGCCCCGGGCTGTAGTTCCGGTTCCCCTCCTTAGGGCGGCCTTATCCGGCCCTGCTGAGGGTTGCTGAAAGTCAGATTAAGAAATTTGTTATTTGCGTATTTATCGTTGTTCTGCGATGAGGGAAAATATTCTAATATTTCTTTACGATGTTTTTACGCCACAGAGCCTGATTTAGTGTTACATAAATAAAATTCAAATCATAATATTCACCAGTCCGATGTAGCTTGGTGAACTATGGCCTATGAAAGGGTTCAAAAACTGTTCATCTCAAATGTTTTAAAATGTTCATCACAAATGTTTATTTCTTTATTTTATGAAATTGTTCTTAAAGTTATACTACTTTGGGCGCGATTGGGAAAAATGATGAGAGTGATTTTTTTACGATGCGCGCGCACTCCGACAGAAAAAGGCAACAGTCTGAAGTTAGTTGCTATTCATAAGTTTTTAACCGATAACTATGTTCAAGTTGTTGTCAGTACAATTAAACAGTGTGAATAAATAAAAAATATATTGGTGTTTTTATTAAATCAATTATATATACGACGCTGATAAGTTATTAATATATTATTTATTTTGAATATTTGTGATAAAAGTGGTTTTAATAAACTGTTTTAAGTGTATTTATAGATTTTAGGTTAATTGTCGGTATGTATATAATCTTTTGCTGGTTTCTCTTAAACTAATAAGAAGTATAACTTCTAACGCTTGTACATAAGTACACACCAACACTCTTTTTTTAAGAATAATGTGATTATTTTAATTTCATTTCATTTATTCATATCATATCGTATCATAAATTCAAAGTTAAGTAAGGTTTTATTCCTAGTTTGCTGTTCCATGAAGTTCATATAACAGATTCTTTATAATAATATCATAGTTTATTATAATATGTCACGTGGCATACTAAAATATCATTCACGGTTCAGATTTATAATTATGGAACCTACGTGTCATTAGTTCGACGTAACAGGCAATGTGATTTCAATTAATATGTAATTACTGCACTATTATTATCAGATGCCTTACAAATCTGTTCAATTGTTCCTTCGTTCCGTACACATTTGTATTAGCTCGTGCCTTATTGCGGACGCCCTCGATGCAAAACGTGGATTTACTCGAGCCACGTGGGGATTTAGAACAGCTAGAATGTTTTACAGAACTCGAGCTCGTCAAGTTAAAGTAAGATTAATTAGAGTTGAGTTGAGAGTATGATTTTTTGGTTTGGAGAAAAGGATCAAACATCGATCACAATGAAAGTGATTAAATGAAAGTTTTTAACACTTCAAAATATAAAAATGTAATTTTACATTTTAGTCAAGTTTTTACTATTATTCAAAAGGAAAAATAAAGGATCACGCTGTGTCGAGGAACCTAATCTATCGATTCCAATTCTGAAAGTTACTTAATGATAAAATATTTTAGCGTATCTTTCAATTATAACTAACTCGTATTATAAGTACAGCCTTGAAGGTATTAAGCAGGTAACATTGTATGTACCTATGTACTATAATACTTATCTGAGGCTCTCGATTAAATTAAATAATACTCTAAGTTCTCGCTATTATTAATCGGGAAAAGCTAATGTGAACAAGATACGTGATTCACGTTTGCTTGTTCGAAGCTACATACATTTGTGACTTCGTGAGTACGTTTAATGTTTCTGTGCTTCTTTTTAGCAATCGAATAAATTAAGTTCTAGCTTCTATAACTGCACCTACCATTACAGTTACTTGAATCAATGCGTGTCGTCGACATGCCGGTACAAATGTACTAGTCCCTTAAACTTCAAGGCTTAAAGGATAATATTAAAATAATATTAAAGACACGGGTTTCTCACCATTATTGGGAAGACGGAGATTCGGGTTACTGACCAATCCGTTGTCGGATATTTCCAAACAGCTCGTAAGACCTTTGAGAAGTTTAAGGGCTAAGGCTTATCGTGCATTCCGAAGCACGGAAACGCCAATGAAATTTTTTGCCACTAGCGGTCATTTAACACCCGACCGCACCCGTTTAGGTTAGCTGCATAGATCACTTGCGTTCTATGCCAGCCGCTGGGCTATGCGCGCTTCAGGCCAGTCGTAAACACTAGTGATTAAAATTATAGCTATAAACGAGTAAATATTGCGTGGGGCATCATTCAAATTGATAGCTAAGGGAGTAAAATGGCTGCAACCCTTTTACGTCCCACTGCTAGGCACAGGAGCCAATATTGGGGAGGCCTGAAGCTTACTCCACCCCGCTGCTCCAATGTGGGTTGGTGGGCATGCGGGTTAGTGGCCAATCCGCTGTCGGATGTTTTTCAAATCGCCCATAAGGTCTCCGACAAGGTTTAACGATTGTTATCTATCGACAACAACCGAGACCGATGGCTTAACGTGCCCTCCGAAGCATGGAAACACGCATGAAATTTTTTGCCACTAGCGGTCACCCATCTCATACCCGACCGCGCACGTTTGGTCTAATCTCAGGAACTACTAGTTCGAACTGAAAAAATATTTTTGTGTTGAATACTCATTTTATTGAGAAGAATATATCAGGTGTATGCAAGTAAATGCAATGCAGCCTGTAATATGCCCGTTATTTATCTTTTGCTCATGCAAAAGAGCAAAATGAACCAAGTTCTCCACCATGCTTGATAAAAATCCTACATGATTTGGGTACGTAGTTTTTCTTAAATTTGGCTCAGGTCTCCCGCACAACAAAATTTAAAGCAGTTTGTTCAATCTATACTAATATTATAAAGAGGAAAGATTTGATTCAAAAACTATTGTTTCGATTTCTTTTACCATTAGAAAACTACATTCACCCTGAGTAACATAGGCTACTTTTTACCGCGTGAATGCTTCATTCCTACGTGAAAACGGGTAATAGGGTGAACGCGGTTGAAGCAACTGGTTAAACGCGTATGATTTTAATATAGCAATGAAGCCTGGAATAGCACACAGGCTATTTTTTATCCTACGGGGACCCATTAAACGGATCCACGCGGGTGAAGCCACTGGCGGAAGGCTAGTCCAATAATAAATCAAGATGACCAAAAGAGCTATCCTCTGTGCGACGTAAATAAAAATAATAACAAATATTTAAAGACTAAGGATATTTTGTAAATTAAGTACCTGGAATAATTAATTCCATAACATTATCTTTTGTTGTTACAATCATCACAAAAGGTATCATGGATACGATATTGAGTCGAAACACGGCAGAATGTTTCCATTCATGCAAGGTCTGTGCGGAGATTAGCTCGAGTGACGAGCGACGATCGCCGAAGTGCTGGATTACCTACATCTTGGTACTTCGTGAAAATCGCAACGAGAGCTTCGCACTATTCTTTGTACCATTGACCTACAAGGACTATTTTTAAATCTTTTACTGTGCCACTGCTGGAAAAAGGGTTCTACTCAAGTTTAAACAGGTTTTGTAGCTCTCAGGGATGTACCGTTTCCGTGCTTCGGAGGGCACGCACCTCAAACCGTCGGTCCCTGTTCTAATCGATAGATGACAGACGCTAAAGCATGGCGGAGGCTTATGGGCAGTTTGAAAACATCCGATAACAAGTTGGCCACTAACCCGCATTTCTACCAACCAGTATTACAGGCTGTATTACAGCAACGTGGATGAGTAAGCTAACGGCCTCCTAATGATGGGAAGACACCCGAGAATAGCAGTGGGATGCAAAAAAAAGTTGCGGCTATACTTATTTTCCTTCATAAACTTTTATCCGTATCTATGCAAAATAATTCAGATGTTATACATTTGTCCGGCACCCGTTAAGAAATGAAATGTATACATTATATTTTTAAACTTTCAAAATAATTTGAATTATCTATCTGTCATACCTTTAATATGTCATAGAATGGTTATAGACTTGAATAGATATAGGTACCTAGCTCAGGCCCCAGGAATCCAAAAGAAAACAATATGTTATGTTATCTAAAATTACTTGTGAATGAAGCCGAGGCCATAACTACATAGTTGTTACGAACGTTCCGGTGTAAACAACTATATAAGATTTCTAAAACATTCACTTAAAAGGTCTGTTGTTGAATTTTCCTTCGGAGAAAAACACAAGGTTTAGGTTGTTGAACTGGACTTACTTTGATTGATATCAGAAATCCTTTCCGTTCCATAGTATATTGTAGATATACGGTTTACGGTTTAAGACTTTATTTCTCTAAAGACATTACAATATCACTTATTGAGAAAACTAGAAATACTTATGTTACAAATTCACCGCTTAGCGTAGCTAAAAAAAAATTACATTCTAAAGTTATTACAATCGAAACAATAGTGGCACAGTAACAACAGAATTATTACAGTACAAGAAGGTAGTTGAGAATATTATTAGCAAGTTGTGTGTTTGTCGAGTGCGGCTTGAGGAGCGTAAGGCGTTGTCTAACAGGTAGCGGATAACGAAGCGGAAGCGGTAAGCTCTCGTTTCTTATAAGGTTTTGGATATGTTGGTGTGTTATAGTTGCTATTTATTTGTTATTGATAAATTTGATTGTTTTATGATAATAAATTGATTGATTATGATAAGCTATTTTAATTACCTACTTAATTAAGTTTTAATGTAAAAATGAGTTTTTTTTTAAATTATGAACATTTATTTAACACGGTTAGCTTTAATATAATACTTAATGTATGTGTGTGTATGTATGTGTGTGTGTGTGTGTGTGTGTATGTGTGTGTGTGTGTATGTGTGTAGTATGTGTGTTTTGTAGTTGTGCGATAACCAGTATTGTACGTGTGTGTACATAATAATATGTGTATGTAAAATGTTACACATGTATCATGTGCGGGTGTATGTGGATTTATGTATGATTATTTGTGCTTGGAGTGTATAGTAAGTAGGCGTGTATGTTATAATGTTTTTAATTCTGAAAGTGATATTTGTATTAAGTCAAATTACTAAGGATGTATTGTTTTAATAATTTTTTAAATATATTGAAGGACTTTATTTCCTTGATATCTTTTGGCAGCTTATTGTATAACTGTGCACCTTCATATAAAATATTTTTCCTGCCATAATTTGTTCTTGGTGTTATTAAGCAGATATTATTTGCTTGCCTTGTCATACGTTTGCTTATTGTCATCTTTTTTGTAAATGTAATATTTGAGTGGATATCTTTGTTTAGTATTTTCCTTATAATAAGACATGTGTTATATCTGTAGGTTTGCGTTAGATTCATGATTTTGGTCTCTTTATATATTTTATCTGTTGGTGTTAGAAAATCGTACTGAAAAAGTGTTTTGATTAATTTGTTTTGGATTGTTTGCAGTGGCCTTAGGTTGGTCTTAGCTGCAGCACCCCAAACTTCAATCAAGTAATCTATTTGTGGTTTAACCAGGGAGTTGTAAATTATGTATTTTACGTTTCTTGGGAGGCAACTCGCAATACAGCGTATCGCTCCCGTTAATGATGTTAGTTTGGATCGGATATTTTGAATGTGCGGTTTCCATGTAAGTAGTTTATCGAGCCATAGGCCTAGGTATTTTTCTTTACTAACTTCATGAATTTTTTGTCCGTTGATGTTTAAAGGGTTATAATTTCCAATTTTTTTGTTTTTCGCTGTAAATATTATGTAGTTTGTTTTTGACGTATTGATAGTCAGTAGATTTGATTGCAACCAAGTATTTATAAGATCGAGATCATGTTGTGCATCGTTTATTATAGAAGTGATCGAATTACCCGAATAAAACAAGTTTGTGTCATCAGCGTAAAGTGTAACGTCTCCTTTAAGTCCTATGTCTTTAATGTCGTTTATATATATTAAGAATAGCAATGGTCCCAATATTCACCCTTGCGGTACGCCGTAATTTATCGGCTGGGGAATACTCTGATGTTTATTAATTTTAACAGCTTGTTTTCTATTTGATAGGTAAGATTTTAATATTTCAAAAGCTTTGTTGTCAATACCTTCGTGTTTTAATTTTTGCAAAAGTATGTCATGGCTCACTGTGTCAAAAGCTTTCTTTATATCAATAAATATTCCTAAAGTAATTTTCTTTTTATCTATGTTTAGTTTAATGTTTGTAACCAGGTCAATAGCCGCAGCGAGGGTATTGGATTTTGGTCTAAAACCATATTGTTTATTATACAAGAAGTTTTTTGATGCGAGGAATCCGCTTAGACGATTATGTAAGATTTTTTCGAAAACTTTTGAAACTATAGGTAGCACAGATATAGGTCTATAGTTCTCTGGGTCCATTTTATTGCCTGATTTATAAATAGGTCGCACTTTGGCTATTTTCAGTGAATCTGGAAAAAGTCCTTCAGATAAACATTTATTGATACACTGAGTTAGAGTTCCAGATACTAGATCTTTAATACATTTCACGATTTTTGTACTGATTCCATCAAGTCCCGTGCTAGAGTTAGAGTCTAAGCTATTGATTATTTTAACTACCTCATCAACAGTGGCGTGTTCAAAGACTGATATTCTATAATCCGTGTTTCGAATGGTACTTTGTGCGTAAGCTGTATTATCACGCGTTTTTATGATTTGATTCGCAAGTTTGGACCCAATATTTGAAAAGAAAGTGTTAAATAGTTCGCATATTTGTGTATTGTCAGTAATTGGGCCATCAGGAGTGTTAAGTTTTAGATTACAAGGAATATTCTTTGTTTTGTTTCGAGCTAAATGATTTATAAGTTCCCACATTTTCAAAGGGTTGTTTGAGCAATTTTTGAATGCGTTAAGGTAGTAACTGTTTTTAGTGGACTGTATGTTGTAATGGGCTGAATTTCTTATTTTTAGGAAGCGTTCTCTGAGGTCATTGTCATCTGGGTTTTGTTTTAGATTAACCCATAGCGTATTTCTTTCGTTAATTGCGTCAATCAGTGTCTTGTTAATCCAGTCTTTTCTCAGGGGATTCTGTATTTTCGTTTTTACAATTTTATTTTTAGCAAGAGCCTGCATCAATAGTGATTCCAGATCATTATATTTGTTAGTTAGTGCTGTACCTAATTTTGTTTCATTTTCAATAGTTTTATAGTAACCTATATAGTCTATTGCTTCATATTGTATACGTTTTGGTCGATCTGGTTTGATTCTTTTTATTTCTAAATATATTTGTTTATGGTCTGATATAGAATTTTCGATGATTGTCATATGAAATGTATTTTGTAAAAGATTTGTACATATGTGGTCTAAGAGTGTTCTAGATGTTTGTGTTTGACGTGTGCAATGTAGTTTATCGATTTTATTCAGTATTTTAAAACCATTTTGTTCAATTACCTTCTTGTACTCTTTTATACATTTTTCTTTACTAAGTAAATTTAAATTGAAATCACCAAGAACTATAGCTCTTCTCCTTTTTGTTAGATGTTCGTCATAGATCTCAAGAAACTTGTTTACGTTCGATGCTGGTTGCCTGTATACAGCACCAATGTCCAGAGAAAGTTTATCTATAGTTATCCACAATATGTGATTACCATCTTCACAATAATCGTCTAGAGCCTCATGTTTTAAATCATTGTGCACATATATGGACACCCCACCACCTCTTGAATTAGTTCTAAAGTTGTAGTAATGCGTATAGTTTGGTATAATTGATCTTTGTGCTTCAAGTTCGTCCTTTATCCATGTTTCTGTTAGAATTATAACATGCAATGTTGTCTTAAAAGACTGAACTATGCATTTGATCTCATCTAGCTTGCCTGTTTTGATGATGCTGCGGATGTTTGCATAGAAGAAATTTATGGATTTGGTAGTAGTCGTTATATTTGTGTAGTTACTGGTAATTTCGTATGTAATAAAGTCTTCGGGTGTGCTTTTCGTTGAATTCAGTTTTTTGATTGATGTTTAATAATTGTAGGTGTGCCTTTAATGTATTTTATTATGAGGTCAGTCTCCCCACTTTCTTGACGTTGTTGCAGTTCTTTTCTAAGATTTGCCATAGTCTTTTGTTGCAGAAGCGTCTGATCAGAGTATATTCGCACACCATCTACTTTATGGTTTTTCTTCTGTCTTAATATAGTTTTTACTGTTTCTTCTGAGTCGAGACAGACTTTAAGTGGCCGTGTTTTCTTCTCGTCATATTTTCCTAGGCGTATTACCCTTTTAGCTTTTGGACAGTCTGGGTGTATGGTTGTTAAAATGTGATTAGCTTTGCATTCATCAAGTTGACGTCGTTCATTTGCATTCGTGGACTTTTGTTCTGGGATGCCAATTATGACAACGTTCTTACTTCTTTCAACACGATCTTGAAATTCTGCTATAGCGTCATCGAATGTCTTCTGCATTGCTGGAAAACTTTGGGACGGTTGAGGTTTACAGATATTTGTTTTCAGCTGTTGGACTTCGTCCTGGAGAGATGATATCATTTTTTCGTTAGCTTCAACAGTACAATTTAGAGTGGCAACCTGAGGCTTTAGTAGGCCATTTTCTTTTATTAATTGCTCAGTTGTATTCTGCATGTCTTTTAATTGTTCTTTTATTGAGGAGATATTCTGACTAATTACGTTTATGTTTTCAATTTGGCGTGCGTTTGTGTCAGTTAGTATCTCTAATATTTCCTTCTTAAATGTACTAAATTCTTGGGCAAAGTCACTTTCAGGTGTTTTTCTCTTCCTCCTCGCGGAATATCTCGAGTCCGAGTCTGATTCACTTAACTTAGACAGGTCTGGGATTGGGCTGCTGTTTCCTCCAACGGGTGCGTCCTTAATCGGTGATCGTAATAGGCTCATGGTAAGTAGTTGTATAAACTGCTAAAACTCGCTCCTCTTATGGTCCCGCTCTGTTTGTTTGGATGTAGCTTTATATTCAGTAAAGTGGGCGAAATCGGTGGCACTTTACGATTTTTACCGAGCAGAGCCGATTGCAAATTTTATCAACTCTAAACTGACTTATCTTCGCGCGCACGTTTTTATTGAAATTGCACTGTATGAGTAATACAACAACACTGAATTTAGTGTGAAGCGTATTTAATATTTTATTATAACTTTAACGCACGTCTGTTCGTTACGCTAGGCGGCGGCAAACTATATACTTTTCCACAAAAGCTAATTCTTTGTAGGCGTAAACAATTGCAGGAAAGAGCTAAAGCTGACTACAGAGTAAAAAACAACGCTTCTTTGGAATGTAACAGCATTCCGATATTAGACTGTAAAATCAATTGAGCTACTTTTAATGAGCGGTCAAAACGTGACATCGTGATACATTTTGTACTAACTAGAAAATGATTTTAGAGTACCTACTACCTATGTATGTACCTTTTTTATTTATTTTTGGTGTCGGGGGGAAACCTTCAAAAGGTACCCAGCACCTTGGGAGAGGATACCGGGTTATGTGGGATTTGACCGCACTAAAACCCCCTCGGTGGCCTGCCTCTGCGCTTGGGGAGGACTCCAGGATCTCCGATGGAACGCACCGGTGTCCTCCACGCGCGGTGCCCAGAATGGGCCCATTTTCAGAGAGTAGATGTGCTCTCCTGCACCTTCCGATGTTTACGGCGGCATGCAGTCACGCACACACCGCCGTCTTTCCCGGGGCTGCTGGCTGGATGGATCGAGCTCTCACTCTCCCCGTCCGCAACCCCGGACGGGGAGATTTTAGTCACCTCTTACGATCAGGGGATACCGTAGCTCTGTTCTTAATCCCGAAGCTACAGGGACACCTATGTATGTACCTAGTGATGTTTAGAGCAGATTGCAGCGATTCATAGGCGACGTTATAGTTTGAGATTGTCACTGTAATCCTGGTATTATTTTGTCAGCAGTCTTATATGTGATATACTGAAGAATTTTGACTTCTTGTTCAAATTGACCTCAATAATAAGTAATAGTTATTTAAAGTTTCCTACTCTGCGTCAAAGTTATTAAAACATTTACTAAAAGTTTATTATTGTTACCGAGGTGTTATTTTATCCTTCGTGGTTACCGTTAAGAGCTTCTATAAATTCAAAAAGGATGGAACTACCCATGCTCAATACCGTTTTCGAAAAGTATTAGTAACTAGCCTTCCGACAGCGGCTTCGCCCGCGTGGACCCGTTTTATAGGTTCCCGTAGGATAAAAACCATCAACAACCACCTTTTCCAAGGTCCACTCTATCTGTGTTCCAAATTTCATTAAAAATGTGTTTATTTACGACTTCACTTAGAAACCTCTAAAATTATCAGTATGTTATTATACATTATATTATGCATGTATTATACATACAAACCTTCCTCTTGAATCACTCTATCTATTAAAAAAACCGCATCGAAATGCGTTGCGTAGTTTTAAGCATACTCGTACGTACTGTAGTTTTAAGCATACATACAGACAGCGGGAAGCGACTTTGTTTTCATGAAGGTATTTCTTTCCTGCTCTGTGCTTTGTTTTATACTATGTAAGGATAAAATTGGCAGTATTATTTGTATATTTCGCAATAGCCCATATGAACTTCATTTTAGAATGCATGCGCTTTGAGTGAAGTACATTTTTGGTGTACTTTGTTCAAGTGAAATAAGATAAATGAATGGTGAATAAAGTATACTCCATCTTTGGTACGAACAGCGCATAATGCTGAACTTGGAATTCAGCCTGCTACACCTAAACGAGACATAGTTATTGAGGTCTATACTCGTATCTTAGAATAATTACAATTACATTATAGAAACCAAGTTCGCGCGCCCAAATTGAAGCATGTTGATTGGTGCCAATAATGACAAACAAACGTCGGGCCGTTCCGTAGGACTTAAAAGGTTAAATTTTATCACAACACTTTTTAAAAACAAAAGAAGTCTAATAAAATAACTTTCTGCAGTGTTTTCAATATTTTGTAGTATTTTATAGTTAATTTGGTAAAAAAAAATTTTTTTGTTTGTCCGATGTGACAGCTGTAGGAGAATCTATTTAGTGCTTCAATTTTGACAGCGCGCTTGTATGAAGACACTCATTCTATACGTATTTATTCTAAGACTCGTATGTTATTTGTTATATCTTTCCGTTCTGGATAATCTTTGTAAGATTATGCAAAAAATCTCTTAGAATTTAGGGGTATTTAGCATATTGTGCACGTCCTTGGTGGACATGATGCCTTCGAAAATATTCTATAAATATCATCTCATACATGTTTGGCTTAGGAATGAATAAAACCTTTTACGAAAAAATCAAACCTACGAAAAATAAACCTTCAAAATATTTAATCTTAATTAAATAATAAAACCGACTACAAACGATAAAAAGTAAAATTGTTAAGTACTTTGCATGATACTTTATCTTTCTAATGGTAATAACATTAAAAACTATTTTGCACCGACTGCCCATTCAGAACGAAACCATTTTACTAAGGCCACACTCTGTGGTATACTGTATGCTTCCATATTAAATTCAGTCTTTAATCTCATCATTTACTAAAAGTTAGTTACTGTTACCGCGGTGTTGTTTTATTCGCCGTGGTTACTGCTAAAATGCTTCTATAAATTCAAAAAGTATGGAACTACTTTATGCTAGTTTAGCTTCCATTTTCGAAAAGTAATACTAATAAAACTAGCAGTATTGGTTGTATAAAATCACACAGAATACCGGAATAGCTGACATGAGCTGTATTTCGGACTGGCAAGTGCCTTTGGCACGAACAGCGCATAATGCTGCACTTGGAATTCAGCTTGCGATCCGACTCTACAAGCATTTACGATCCGCTATACACCTAAACGAGGCATAGTAAATGAGGTTTTATATGTTATCAGTTATATCTCTGTTCTGGATAGTCTCAGATTTATTTTCAACCCTTTTTTAATGTCCCACGGCTGGTCACAGATGTCTTGGAATTAAGGTGGGTTCAGCCGATAGTGCACATGTTATCCACATGTGCACTATCGGTATCGATTGACATAATGCCTTCGAGAAATATTGTATATAACTGTTATGTAATACATGCTTGGTGAAGGAATAAATATGAAAAAATAAAATAAAGAAAACATTTTACGTACTGCATGTGGTAAATACACATAAAACTAATTCTATACATTAAAAATAATAATATAGGACTACTCTACCCTCAATACCGTTATCGAAAAGTAATATTAATATTTAAGTAATAGTAATATTAATTAATAAAAGAAGTGTTGGTTGTAAGTATACAATCGGATAAGCGCGTGATGATGTCTTTGAAAAATCCATACTTTATAAGCATTTTTAATTGGCATAAGTTAATATTATAAAAGGTATTTTATAATTCATACTTTTGTCTCTGGCAGTATGTAAGTTGTAATGTTAACGCCACCAATGAAATAAAAAAAGGGATCGCGCGTTTTCTTTAAATGGAATGGTCGTGAAAAAAATAATGTAGAGAGCGCGAAGATAACTATCATGTTACAATTAAAGATTGATATTGAAATGTTGTTATTACTGAAAGTCAATGACATTATCATCAAAAGTAAAATACTAAGTCATAATTTAATGTAGCAAGACTTATTTATAACAGAAGAAAATTGAATACATTATATTTTGAGTCATCCGTCTGAGGTGATTGATTTCATCACATCTCCATAGTAATTTTATAAATGTGAAAGTGTGTTTGTTTGTCCTTGGTGCTACGGATTGGCCTAATTTCTTGTGTGACATAGATTAGCAAATATTTCATTCCTGTGGGGAAAAACGTAGAGCCCACACGGACGGAACCGTGAGCGGAATGCTAGTATGTAACTAACTATAACGCTCATACCTTTTTGTGGTTTTTAGGTCAAAAGGTACCGGTACCGGGTTATGTGGGAATTGACCGCACTAAAACCCCCTCGGTGGCTGCGCTCGGTGAATAAAGATAAAATAATAAACTAAAGAAAATATTGTGATGCTGTCCTTTACAGTTGGTAAAGCATAGTACGATAAATACACATAAAAGTAATGTTCTTACTCAGAAGTATCGCCGATACTTGAACTTAGTGCGAAAGTCTGATCTTATACCCAATAAACTAAAGCGGCCTACCTACATATTATCCTTACCCTATTACGTGAACCTTAAAGCATCAAGGTATGACAGGTATGACACCCATCACAGGAGTGGCCTTTACGGGCGAACCCCTCGTCCCAACGTGCATGCACAATGTGCCTTCTAGTTATACAACTAGTGTATCTGTCGGTGTCAGTGTTGACGGTGCATAGAAAATGACGTTGTTAATTGAAATTGACATATTTAGAAATGTATGCGTCTGTAGCGATGAAAGAATATTTATGAATGTGTGACAAAATTAAAATGTGTGCGTTCTTTCCCCGCACCAGATTTGGCACAAAAATTATGTATCGAAGCGAGGCGCTATGCCGTCTCTCCTGAAGGGTGAGTCAGTAACTTTGATGCTCTAAGACGTGAACCCATGTACAATTAAACTAATCGGCTTACATAACTGATCGGAGGGCTTCTTGAATAGTTCAAGAGCAGGGACAAAGTTGCGTTTAATGAACGAATATACCTACTTACCTACAGGTAAATAGAATGTTTTAAATAGAGGAGAATAATAAACTATTGACGACCCGGTTCGATTCCCTGTGAGGCAGAAATTGGAATGATGAGTTTCAATATCTGTTGTCCGTTTCTCGTCTGGGTGTTTGTGTTTATATCTTTTTGGTGATTATGGTACCCAAGACACAGGGAATCCTAGTATGGAGCTATGAGCAGGCGCGGTCGCACCCTTCAATTTTGGGGGTATCGCCAAGAAATTTTGGGGGGGGGGGGAGGGTATCACTAAGAAATTTAGGAGAAGAGGTGTCCCAAATTGGCTTGTTTCGCTCTCCTTCTACGCGTGACTGATAGATTTTGGGGGGAGGGTCATGTCTCCTATGACCCCCCCTAGGACCGCGCCTGGCTATGAGTGTTTAGTTTAATTATTTAGTTAATTTAATTCCCACACAAGATCTCAGGGAACTCGGAGCGGCTGAAAATCAGCGCAGACCAGGTTTATAAATCTTGGATCTGCTGTAGCTGAGCCGTTTCCTTTTGTTTCCAATAACAGTAGGTATACTGTAATTGTAAATTGTAAATGCTTAAGTATGAAATTTAAACTTCTTTTGTATATACAATTTATGTATTGAAGCAATAAACCATTATTATTATTGTTATTTATACGGTTCTTATCTGCACACGAAAAAATAAGGACCTTCAAAAGGTCTGTCCGCTTACTGTGTTCCAAATTTGATTAAATTGGTTCTGTGGTTTAAACGGGAAAGCGTTACAGACAGATAGACAGACAGAGTTACTTTGGAATTTATAATATTGAAAAGTATGGTTGATTGTTATTTTAGGTTTTGTCTTACTCTGACGTATTCAAACAGGACAAATTATTTATTATAACTATCCCCTTTTTATCATGCTAAGTAATGTATGAACCACCGCGGTACAAATTAAGGGTGTGGTTCCTGTGGCATTAGCGCATTCAGTTAACGCGCATAAATGCGTGCGCATTATCAGTCTCGGCTACCATTTCGTGTTCATTTCAAATTATGCTATTTGCTCAAATGTCAGTTTGTGAGCGCCTAAATAGGCAAACTGCCTATTACGTTTTATTAGGCATTATTTCCCATGAGAAATTATACCTTATAAGTTGTGAGTGCATTATGCGACGTGCTTATTGTATAATCGGAACTTGAAGAATTACCTGATGAATTATTGGGGAGTTTATGTTATTTCATGTCCAGTGACCTGTATAAAACGAGTCCAGAGATGAATAAAAAGAAATTTGTATAGTGGATTATCGCTGCAACCTTTTTTGCGTCCCACTGCTGGGTACGGGTCTCTCCCCATTATTGGGGAGGCCTGGAGCTTACTCCACTACGCTACTTCAATGCGGATTGGTGGAGTAAGCAGTATAGTGGTTTTACTACTATATAAATTACGGATCTTATTACGGATGAGACGGAATTAATTATACCTAGATCTATTCAGATATTAGGAAGACTTAGATACTTTCCTTTTACTCATATCATAGGACCAACGTTTTCGAGTTACCGAGTTACCTAATTACTACTTTTAGGGAACCCATGGCCTAATTAGTCGATTCTGAGGAGAGACCTGTGACTGACTATTACAAGAACATTAAAGAGAACAAAGGATCATGATAATGATTACCAACGAGGTGCATAAAAACGAATGTAGTATTTTTCAGTTTCATCGTATATCTGTGAAGTGCCAAAAAGTTCGTGTAAAAATGAAGAGCCCGACATAACAATGCCCACTCCGGATCTTACTTTGTAAAGTCTCAGTTGCAAAGTCCCTTCGTATTTCTCCTTACCAAGAAGATCAGTAGTCTCTAAAGTCATTGACAGTATTAATACTCGTATAATATATAATTATTTCTATCAATAACCTTACATTACTGGGAATGGAGATATACTGGAGATCCCGGAGTCCTCTTCAAGCGCAGAGGCAGGCCACTGAGGGGGTTTTAGTGCTGTACAAATCCCACATAATCCGGCATCCCCTCTCCTAAATGCCGTGCCAGGTAACTTTTGAAGGTTTCCCCCCCCGATACAAAAATAATAACCATTTTTTCGCAACATGTAAAACTTGTCATATGACCTATAATTGATATTTAAAAATTAAAATGTAAGAAAATGGCAATATTTTAACACAAAGTACCAAGTGCCTACAGAATTCATTATTTTGTGTGCACTGAAAAAAGGATACAGAAAATGAAGAGAATTCATATAAACATATAGACATTTGAACATCCTTAGTTCGCTGTTGTCTCGGAATGCAGAGTTCAAAACGTTAGGCGCTAAGGATAAAGCTCTATTGAGATGGGCGGCGATACAAAATAATATGTAACATTCTTGTCGGTGATTTACAACGTCATCTAGCGGGCGCGGCCGAGGAACGCGGCGGGGAATCGCACAGTGGGATAACACTGTTCAATTTATAAGCTGTAGCGAACTGAAAATGTTTTTTTATGTTCTACTGCTGAGCACAGGACTCCTCCAAAGGGATTTAGGCCGTAGTCCGACACGCTGCCCAAGTTCGGATCTGTGGACATCATGCCTCCAAGAAATTCAGAATTTCTCTTAGGCAAGCATGGTGATGAAAAACATCGTATTTAATTAAAATATTACAATATTTTCCATCACCGCAGATCAGCGATGAATACGCACACTTCAAATTTATTTGCAGTTCTTATTAAGCGTATATTAGAAAAAATATTTTAAGATATTACATTTCAACAGAATTATCATTACTGGTTTTCTACAAAAACCCAACACGTCTATTGCGTAACGTAGCTATAAATAAAAATTAAATGTAAAACGCATGCGTAAAATCTAATATTTATGGACAAATTTTATTTCTTAAAACTAAATCATAAATATTGGACCATAAAAACCTTGGCATACGGCCATGTAAATCACAAAACATCCGTTGAGCTCTCGTGACATGGGCGGCGAATTCTAAACCGATCGACAATCCACAAGGTGAGGTAACCCATCGAAAGGGCAAATTCGACAGATATAAAACGTGCACATCCCTGCAGATTGTATTACAGTGCAGTCCCTCACAACATCTACACCCATTCGGCAACGAAATTTGACTATCATGTCGACATCGGTAAGACTAGGTCCCAATGTTATACTCATAGCAAAACAATTCAATTTTAGTAATTGCCTCATAACAAATTGCTTTTAGAATAGATCGGTTTATATTGTTATATCCAAATTGCTGTAAAATAATGATAAGATGATATTTCAATTGCTTAAAAAGCCTGTATCAAGGATAACAAAGGCCAAATATTGCAATGCGTACAATTGTACTATTAGTATTGCCATAATGATATCGTAAAGGATTTTCAGCAGTCTTTAGTCATATTTGATTTGAGGATTGAATATTCCTTTTTATTTTTTACTATTCAAGCCTTTAAAAATAAATCTGGAGATATCAAAAGCTTTTGCAAAAACTAGTAGGTAAAATAATTACGATTTACATTGTATTCGATCAAACCAAAGATATTGGATTCTCCGACAGTGTCAAGGAAAACGAACTAAATTAAAGTGTCCTGTTTCTTAGAATAATGTGCCAATCATAACCATTCGGAGTGTCCCGCAAAATTGGTAGAAAGAATTTCTCTAGACAAGAAGTCTTATTATGCTAGAATTTTTCTCGAAATCTAACGTCAATGTTTATAGGACGTCCAATGGGGTAAACATGTCGTTTATTGGATAAAATTTTCTCAGAAACATAAATTTATATTGGCAGCGATATTTTTGTTGCCGCGGTATCAGTCTTAGCCTGGTAGTTAAAACTTATGAGTCCCGCGCCGGGTCCAGGATTGAACGGGCACACTTTGACTAGGAAATTTTCTAATTCGCTCATTTACATCTTGTCCCACTGTTAAGAAAATCATAATGAAACCTGCATCTATGAGGTGTCCCAAATTTCTCAAGGGCATGTGGAGACCATTAGCTGGTACTTCGTCTTGCCCTAGTCCCTTTTAACTTGAAATAAGGCCCTATAATCCTTTTAACCTTAGATAAATACAAGCTTTTAACAATATAATTTTCAGGTGGTATGCCCAAATTTATCTTTATATATATAATTCTTCTGTACGCGTGTTGACAGTGAACTCCTCCTAAACGGCTGGAACGATTTTAATTATTTTTTTGTGTGTGTGTTCAAGTGGATTCGAGGATGGTTTAGATTCTCAATTCAGTCCATTGGAAAATGTTTTTCTAATTATTTATTTATTTATTTAGTTTTCCCATATAAATTGTTCCTACCTGTCAAACGTTTGTATTTCGTGCCGTGTCGTTCTAAACTTTGACACGGTCAGAATAACAGGACAGTTCATATATGTCATTATTTGTTTTATATTTTTGTTTGACAGTAACATGAAATCTCTTTAAGATAATAAGAAAACAAATCCTCTTTCAATACTTTTGAGGCAGGACAACGTTTGCAAGGCCCACTAGTATTATTATATAAATTTGGGTTTACCACTATAAAAATTATATTATTAAAAGGATTAATGATAAAATACTAGGGTAGTAAACTAACTTTAAGTATAGTTTTTATTTTAATTAAATAGAGTAACAAATGAGCATGCAGTCATGCAGTGTTGCAGGATGTCCATACAACCTCATACAAGCCTGAATTTTACCTGAGGTCGTCGAAATTACCACCTATAAAACGTTTAATTATATGGCTGCAACCCTTTTTACGTCCCACTGCTGGGCACGGGTCTCTCCCCATTATTGGGGAGGCCTGGAGCTTACTCCACCACGCTGCTCCAATGCGGGTTGGTGGAGATGCGGGTTAGTGGCCAACCCGCTGTCGGATGTTTTTAAACCGCTCATAAGGCCTCCGACAAGGTTTAACGACTGCTATCCATCGACAACAACCGGGACCGACGGCTTAACGTGCCCTCCGAAGCACGGAAACGCGCATGAAATTTTTGCAACTAGCGGTCACCCATCTCACACCCGACCGCGCCCGTTTGGCTTAACTGCATAGACCGCTTGCGTTCTACGCTAGCCGCCGAGTCATGCGCGCTTAATTATATATAAAAGTTTAATTATTTGTCCACCATTTAAAGTATTAATCCTATTTTTCAGATGTTTTTCTTCACACTGTTGGTGGCGGCGGCTGCAGGAGCCAGGCTAGAACATCTGACGCAAGGATATGGCGGAGGCCACGGGGGCAACGAGCAACCCTTCCATTTTGAAAACGTCAATAATGGCGACGGGACTTATCGGTTTAGGTATGTTTTATTTTTGTTCTTTTTATCAAAAATGATGATGATTTTGGTGCAGGTGACGTGGTACATAATGAAATTAAACACTACGTTATTGAACTTTCCAAGCGAGCTTGACAAATTCAAATGTAAAAATTAACGTACTTTTTATTTTCGCTATATTTATTTTATTACATATTTTAAAAAGAATGTGTTGCTATTGGCTGCTCTTAGCAGAGCTACCAAGAATCAGAATACAAACGACAAATTTATAAGGCTGGTATGGCATTGTCTACATTTCTAGTGTCCAGCCCCTGACGTGGTAATTCCCCCTGACGTGGTCATTGCAGCTTCTGGACATATATATCCAAACTAGATGAATGTACCCTTCGGTGTTACCCTAAGCCTAAATCCTTCCTCCACTAATTTGTTTAATTTAGTTTAATTGACAAGTCAATTAAACAATGGAGTCGAGTTTTTGGGTGGGGTTTTGGCGGGAAGTCTGAAGGGACAAGTTGTGCTCTTGTTTTATTTTCATTTTCTTAGTGTATTTTTGAGTTATATCGGATAAAGTTGATGGCATTTTACTCGATATAGGTTAATGACAGTGCACGAGTGATGTGAAATAAAATAACAGTGCGAAAACATGTTTCTTTCGGCTTGCCTCCAAAACTCCATCGGACATGTTCTGGTAAAGTAGCCATCACTTTACTTGAACATTTGACTAACTAGATTGACTGATACCTGACGACTAACTGATTTTTTTCTACGACTGCAAAGTGATGCAAAAAATTTACTTGACGCTGGCAATATGCACAGAGTTTTTGATGCCATAATTTAAGAAAAAGAAACTTCAACTATGCACTAAAAAGTGGCAACATCTCACAGATACAGCTTATTATTCCACACTACGAAAACCAATTAAATTAATAAGGTTTTATTAATTAAATAATTATTATTAATGGTCAATAACTTCAGAACTAAGCTCTTAAAACAAATACTTTCTTTGACGATTAATTATGTTTTCCATTAGCTGCTGTAGCATTGAGTAAAATTACTGTAATATAACCTCATGAACTCGGTTTATATCCATTACAATAGAGTTACTTCCATTCTTATATAAATTCAAAAGTTTTTTTGTAAAAACATCCTATATTTTCGTACAAAATTTAAATACGAGTAAATTGGTAACGTTATCCTTTGTAACATAAAGCTAAGCTTTTGCGTTGCCGGATATTTAGTAAAATGTCTCAGAAGCGCAACTTTGAGTAAACTAAAACGCGAACAATGTGTATGTAGTAGGTATCTAATTGTGATTACACTTTGCTTTTCCACGGCTAAAGTTAATCTGAACAATACTGAGTATACAAAATTATAGGTATATAAAAGTTGTGAGCTAATTTTTATTGTACCATTACGTCTTTTAATTTAAGAATATAATATGCTATATTTAAAATTAAAATTATTAAAACTCAGCGCACAATCTTCATTAACCTGCTTTGTCGCTCTTAATTCCGAAAGGAAACCCTAGTACTAAAAAATGTTCCGATATTTTTGTGAAAAATGTTCCGATATTTTTATTTTTAATGAATAAAAACGGCAAATTGTTTGTAAAGTAGGTTTACGATCGAGATGTTTACGTGATAACGTCCGCACGAGAAAATCTCCATTCGTTTGTATGCCGCTAGAGTGAGAGAGACGGAAGATCGGTCCACTCACTCGAACGCTATGCCAGCCTCCGCTCGTGAGGATTCCGCGTGACAAGTTTCACGGAATGACTGGCAGCGCTCGAGATGAGACGGGAGATCGGTCCGTCTCTCTCTCGTTATACCTGCGATCGCGCTCGTGAGGTTTTGGTGTGACACAAGTTTCTGAACATGTCACCCGACTAAAACGATTTTAAAGACGTTATCACGTCAAAAATATGTCTGACCTAATCTTGTATTTTCGTCTACTGTTTTATTGGTTTAGAACAATTTTCATAGAAGCTCATAGAGACAATCCGTTGTGAGTAGGTTGTGAGTAGGATTTGTTTTGCACAAAATGTCATAACATGGACTATGTCTACTTTACTCTATTAGAAATTAATTCAAAACGTTTATATCGGATTCAGTTACGGTTACGGAACTCTATTTTTTGTTTAAACACGATTATAATCATTACATCATGAGGTACCAATATGAATTTAAAGTTTAAAGTAAGGGAAGTTTTTAGTTTGTATAATATCCAAGCTTTGTTATCAATCTATTTGTAACTTTTAACCATGTAAGCAAAGTAACAGGAACCAGTAAGGATAAAATAATTTTAAATTAATGCCCCAAGCGACAGCGCTGAAATTGTTGTGCCAACATTCTTAGCGTTTCTGCCCAACAAGTCCGTGAGAGTAGGAAAGTCCAAGAGTAGAATTTTGTTCAATCGAGCGCGTCATATTAGGATATGCGATTCTCCCTCTTTACTACCTCTACCTAACCTAAGAATATTCTACCTCTCCTTTCCTCCTCCCTTAAAAGGTTTTTTTTTATCGCTTTATAATGACGCTTTTAAGATGTTTGATAGACGTAGTAGATGTTTTATTATATTTAATTATTTTTTTTTATTTTAATTTACATTTAATTTACAAGCTCTGCTTAGTTTGGAATCAGATTGTGTTGTGTGAATTGTCCAACGATATTTATTTATATTTATATTATTTTTAGGAAACTTACAGCTAGGTATTATACATACATTTAAAATTATAAGTTCTTCAGGTCAATTATGAGTTTCTGCCAGAGAATAAATCGATATTTTATTTTATATACCTAACCATAAAATTTCGATAGTTAGATATAGCGATTAAAATATTGATAATTTTATCGATATTTTAATCGATAATGTACGAAATAAACGTGCGAGTGCGACGTTGCCAGATTTGGCAAGTGAGAGTATCGAGGGATTTCCGGCGGAGCGTCACTGACACGTGTTTGTTTTTGTTTTGCGGTTTGATAAGTAACATGCATACATGACATGACGCAACAAGGCCTTATCGATAAATAATTATCGATATAATTATGAATAACCGAAAAATCTATTAATTTTATCGATAAATTTTATTATTTATATATTTTTATCGATATTTTAGTCCATGGTTTCCGCTGATATCTGTAATTTCGACGGTAAAAATAGGAAAATTAATTGCTGTTATCATCGGATTTGACTTGGCCTTAAGCTTAGTTCGCTATTTCAACCTCACAAGTTAAACTATGTCAATACATTTATCATGTCATAAAGCCACCCAACAAATTTTACGGGTTTCAAGTATTCATTGCCGAAAATTGAGTAGAATTAGAACGAATATAAATATAGTAAAAATTAATAAAATTAATAAATTAAATAACGTTTCACGCTCATAATTCCACAATAGGATAGATATATCCAATGTCGTGGGTACAATGGACACATACAAAGGCAGAATTAGGAACAGACCAAATACAGAAATTTTAAACTCATCATTCAAAGTTCTACTTTGCCGAGAATCGAACCCAGGACTCATCGATCGACAAGTCGGCATGGTAACCATTGCGGGTCGTCAAATTAATGGCTCTTAAAAAGAAAAGAAAAATTAAACCATCTTTTTTTCTATTAAGAGCGTACGACGCTCGAGTAATTTCACGTTTAGCGCGTCTACTTTTATTCTGAGTAACTACGTTGTTGCCGCATTAACTCAATCTAATCGCAAACAAATTTACTAAAATAATACTGAGACGAAGAAAGCTGTTAAGGAAATCTTTAAGATTAATATTTAGATTCGTTTCTGGTAAAATTGGATAGCTATTTTAAGTATTCGGTAATAAGTTTTGAAGTAAGGCTTTTGAATCTAAGATTTCAGTCGACATACTAGTGCAGAAAAATAGCCATCAAACGAAGATAAACCAATGGTCCTTGTCAGAGGGAAATAATAGTTTGTTTTTTAGATAGTCTTTTAAATGTTATTATTACCTACTTAATTAAATTGCTTCTAAACTTCTCAGTCATAATCACCCCAACATTGTTCTGAAACAAATATTGCATCTGATCCCTGTCAAATAACAGTTTTCAATGACGATTGACACAAATAACTTTAAAACAAATTTGCTGGACAAAACAATTTGAAAATTATTCTTTAACAAACGCATTGTCTGGTTCCTTACGCAACTGTCAGTCTGGGAATTCAGTAATTAATGAGAGACTTGTCTACAAAAGACCATTTACTGGTCACAGTGACTTTTTAGGATTAGGTATATCCTAAACCTATTTTTCCTTCCTACCTACTTCCTTATCATTGTCAACTATGATACTGTTTCAGCTACGACACTCCCACCGGCATATCAGCTCACGAGAGCGGCGCCCCACGAGCGCAAGGGCCGGAAGGACCAGCCGTGACCGCCGAAGGTGGCTTCTCGTACCGCGCGCCCGACGGCCAGCAGATTTCGCTCACCTACACCGCCGACGAGAACGGATTCCACCCCGTCGGCTCCCACATCCCGACGCCACCCCCCATCCCGGAGGCCATTCTTCGCTCCATCGAATATAACAAGCAACATCCCTCGTAAGTTCACAATGCATTACGAAATTATTTATTATGTTTGCAGACGCACTTGACAGGGCCGGATTAGTCATGCATTAGTCTTGAAATTATTCTACGCACCTTGCGATTGTAGGGACTATGTTGCTAAATATTTTTTTTTTATAATTTTTTGAATTAGAAGTGACAGTGATTCCCTTAAGCAAATGTTTGGGCACTAGTGAATTTTGATTTTTGTTAAGATCTGCCTTAATACGACCCTGCCTAAAGCAAGAGTAACGCACGATATAGAATGAAGGGTTGTAAGATGTAAGCTTTTTTGGAATAATGGTGTTGTTTTTTTAAACCAATGACGCTTAGGGACTGTACAGTCGGCAGCTAATGATATATGTTTGAAGTTTCTTTATTAAAATTAATATATTTTAGCAATGTATAGTATCGTACATTGCTAAATAAAGTAAACAAAATGTGCTCGTAATAAAATTTGCCCTCCCCTCTTGGAAAATAAGCTTTAAAATACATTTTTGTTACATTTCAATGGACAATTCCGACTTTCTTCTATTGGCTGCAACCCTTTTTGCGTCCCACTATTGGGCGGGTCTCTCCCCATTATTGGTGAGGCCTGGAGCTTACTCCACCACGCTGCTCCAATGGGGGTTAGTGGAGATGCGGGTCAGTGGCCAACCGGCTGTCGGATATTTTCAAAACGCCCATAAGGCCTCCGACAAGGTAACGACTGTTATCTATCGACAACGACTGGGACCGACGGCTTAACGTGCCCTCCGAAGCACGGAAATGCGCATGAAATTTTTTGCCACTAGCGGTCATCCATCTCACACCCGACCACTGCTAAGCTGCATAGACCGCTTGCGTTCTACGCTAGCCGCCGAATGCGCGCTTCAGGCGCTTTCTTCTATACTAATGTTTAATTTTTTCGATTTTCAGAAACGATGGTGGCTTTAACGGTGGCCGCAATAACTACTACTGAGCAGTTTATTTGTAGGTACTTTTCATATGTAATCTGTACCTCAAGAAAAGCGTGGACTGTGATATCGACAAGGATCGCTGTGTTGTGATTATTTATACGCCTAGCTAATGAATAAAGTTACTGAAATGGTTTGTCCATTTAGATAAATTATGACGTTTTATTTCCTCTCCTTTTAATAAAAATCACGATCAATTTGTACAGCACATGTGCACAACTTAACAAACACATTTGGTTAAGTATTTTACTTCTGTTTATGTTTTTAAGTACATGACTCTGCGATCAAACTAATTTTAAAGGGACAACGTCTGCCGGGTCCGCTAGTAATTGAAAAAAAACCAACAACATAATAATGACAATAATTTTAGAAACGTATTTTAAGAAAAGAATTTCGAACATGGTCAAGCGAAGGAGAAGTTATTTAATATAAAAATGATTCGTTAAAGATACTTACGTGATTTTATATTGCCTTGAAATTGTTATTCGTGGAAAAGTCGGAAACGCAGAAAAGGCACTTACAGACCATCAACAAAGTAAACAGAGATAAAATTTCGGATAATTATTGTGGTTTATTCCTACAAAACGGAAAATCAGTTGGAAAAAGTTTTATGTGTCTATTTTATTAAGTTTATATGTACGATATGTATTATATATCACTGCTGGCTAAGCGTTGCCAGTTTATGGTATTCATCTATAAAATATGAACAAAGTCCTCCTAACAATCAAAATTAATATTGGATAAAATTACCAGAGACAATAAGTATTTATATATGTTATTGTCTATCCGTTTTTAGCTAAACGAAGCTTTACTAATATTTTGTGCAACGATACAATATCAGGCGTCACTACTTATACTATATTTCGTTCTCTGTCTAATTGTAAATTTTAAAACATATCATGCATCACTTTTGAGTTATTTAAAATTCAAATGGTCCGATAACGATGTAATGAAAATATCGGTTCAATCAAACAGCCGATATTATTTATGTCAACTTCCCAATTTGGCCTATATACATATACTCTCTCATCCTCTCAACCAACCCGCATCGGAGCAGCGTGGTGGAGTAAGCTCCAGGCCTCCCCAATAATGGGGAGAGACCCGTGCCCAGCAGTGGGACGCAAAAAGGGTAGCAGTCATACTCTCTCATAATTTACTTACTAACTCTGCATCACTGAAGAAGAATACAAATAGAACCTTTTTTTTAATGTACCCGACGCCTTGGGAGAGGATGGATATGTGGGATTTGACCGCACTAAAACCCCCTCGGTGGCCTGCCTCTGCGTTTGTGAGGACTCCGGGATCACCATAGGAACGCACCGGTGTCCTCCACGCGCGGCGCCCCAGAACGGGCCCATCTTCGGGAGAGCAGATGTGCTCTCCTGCACCTTCAGGTGTTCACGGCAGCATGCGGCCACGCATACACTGGACGGGTCAAGCTCCCACCCTCTTACGATCAGGCAGGGGATACCGTAGTTCTATTCTTACTCCCGAAGCTACAGGGACTATACAAATAGAACTTATAATTTCTAGATATATTGAATAAACATAAACCAAATAAACATAATCTGGGATTTTTCATGAATTGTTGAATTTGGAAACCAATACAATTATTATCGTATAGTACAATTCGTTGAAAATAAATCCAAAGTCAACAAATTATTAAACATTTACTCGTACAGATTGACCACTTGATTAGTATCTGAAGCGATAGATTGATTTCGCCAAGTAACGCTTAATCCAAATGTTTTTATAATGGTTGCTGAGAGATCCTAACCAGCTTTATTATTGTACAGTCTGTTAGGAAGAGTAGGTAAATGGCAAAAATATTAAACAGACGATAGAATTATCTTTAGTAACAAATATAGAAGTATAAATAGTAGATAAGGTTTTGGTACATGTAGTTTTATTTTTCAAGAAGTGAGTACCTGTTTAGAAGTGCGTTAAGTTCGGGTCTTAGAGCAAACGCAAGCGGTCCGTAGAGCTAATTAATCATAATCATAATCATAATCATATCTTTATTGCATCATGCATCACATAATTTAATGGTGGTACAAGTAAAAAAGTGTAGCATTTAGCATGGAACCCTGTCTGGGCGTTGCAATTATACAGGTACAATGGCTCTTTCTAGTATATTACATTGACATTAACAAAATCATCATAATTAAAATTGCATTAAATTAACATTAACATAATAAAATGAAAAAATCAAATAGCAATTGATAATAACCACATAAGCTTTCAATTACAAAAAATCATATGTAAATCAGAGGTAATAATTAAAATCAAAAATACATTGGCATTAACAAATCATCATAATAAAATTGCATTATCTAAATAAAATTAACATTCCTCTACATAATAAAAATAAAAATAATAAAATAAAATAGCAAATAAATAAATATCCATAACCGAAAAATGTATTAGTCAGGGGTACAATGTTAATTAAATTGAATAAAATTATATACAATTTGTCAAATAAAATAAAATAAAAATGTTAAAACAAAATCTGAATTCGTTTGAATACAATGGGTATAATGGGTGAATTTAATATAAACATTTTAATAGAAATTTTAACACTTTTAAAAAATCAATTTAAAAAATCAGTTAAATATTCGTGAATATTGTAGTAACATTTCGACAGCAAAAAGGTTTTTAATTTCTTAATAAAATTTGGTATAATATTGATAGAGTGCGGCTGGGACTTTGATTGGTAATCGCTAGGAATGATTTTCATACATGTTTTTCGTGCTTTGGAGGGCATGTTAAACTGTCGGTGATGGTAATAATAGGCAGATTAATTGTCGTTGAAATAATTGGAGACTAACGCTGATAATTGCCTCGTGCAGGGATGCACGGCAACCGCATCTTTCCATCTAAAACAATTTCTTTTCGGGTAACTATACTGTAAAATTCTGGCATTACTCGAGCATGAAACTAATTCGATTGTCTCACTATAACAATAGTTATAGATATATAGACGACCTGCGTGGCGCAATGGTTACCATGCCGGACTGCCAATCGAAGGGTCCCGGGTTCGATTCCCGGCGAAACAGAAATTTGAATGATGAGTTTAAATTTCTGTTCTCGGTCTGGGTGTTTGTGTTTCTGGCTTGTCTTGTCCATGGTACCCACGACACAGAGTATATCTACCCTACTGTGGGGCTATGAGTGTGAAGCGTTTATTTATTTATATTTAGTTATTATAATTTTTTTCGTGTGGTTAAAACAGTCGACAAGTGCAGAACAGCTGCTATCCATCTTAGAGTAAGATAAGTTATTTGTAAAACTTAATTGTAAATTATTTGACAGCCAACAAGAATTTGCTTCTTCAGGTTTTAGCCATAATTTTAAGTTACCTACTTTCTTCCTTGTTTCCCGCATTCGTACTTGACCTACTTTCTTAAAACTGTTGAATGGCGTCATCATTAAAACTCATGTCCTACCGCTGAAAATAGGAGTATATCTTTTTGAGGGCTTTTTTCTTTCAAAATGCTTTCACAGTGACCTGGTCACAGGTATTCTCTCAGGAGTAAGAGGGATTTAGATCATATTCCGCCACGCTCGCCAAGCCAAGTGCGGATTGGTGAGTCATGCTTTCGAGAAATTATGAGTGCAAGCCTGAGCTTGCACTGTGATGAAAAACGTCGCAACTAAATCTCAAAATACGTATTTTCCTATCAGTGGAGCAGCGATAACTACATTTATTAAATTGCAATATTTTGACGCGCCACCGACACAAAAATATTATCTCAGATATAATACAGCTTTACTTAGCAGCATTTATAGTACCTCAGTATTATGTATGTATCGATTACCTATAGTTACTCCCATAGGTATCTATTAACAAGATCTGCACAGTCTCAGCAATATTGTAAGACATGAATAGACGATTGTTTATGTGTCTCAGTATCGCGAACATCTTGACATCTCGACGTATCAGTAGCAGAGTTTAGGTTAGTATACATTCACCAAGTATTTGTTGATCTGTCAAGGTTACGGGGCTTTCAGAGTACGCTATAAAATAATAGTGTATAGCTCATAGCACAAAATATCCCGTACATTGTTATGGATACGTTCACTTACGTACTATATATATTGGCTTACTATACGCTATAAATTGGTGCGATGCGCTAAGTTCATGCTGTGCTATAAATTCTCTTGCTATGTTGGGGAGACCGGGGCAATATGAAGTTCGGGACAGGACGGGAAGAAAATTATATACTTTTATATTATAGCGTAGTCTAAAGGCCCCTTTATACTTAGAGTCAAACGAAGGTTGGGTGATCTTCAGGTGTGCCACGTTTGGGCCCACAATCAGGCGCGCGGTCACTTCTTCCCCCCAAATTTCTTAGTGACCCCCGCTCAAATTTCTTGCATCCCCCCACCCCAAGGGAATCGAACCCGGGAACCCTCGATTGGCAGTCTGCATGGTAACTATTGCGCCACGCGGGTCGTTATTCCGCGTAATGTACTAAAGTCTTTGTACCTAGCCCAAAATATAATAAAGTACACAATGTGGACGCGGCATCTATGCGATATAGCCGTACGCTAACCCACGGAGCAGTGAGCTCATAGGTTCATAAATTCATAGATTGTGTAATAGGTGTTTATTTATATATTAAAATCTGTCCCACTAATATTTTAATAATACAATTTTGCATTTGAGGATCATTTGATACTCAAAAATAAAGATTTCAAGCTCTACAGTAGTAATTATTTTTTGATATCTATTGAACTTAGAACATCACAGGTATTGACACACGTTGAGTCAGTACCTTTGATGCTCTAAGCTACTGAATGACCTTTTTTGCGCTTACCATAGCTTATTCCAATCTGTAATTTGCCGCAATAAGGAGGTTTCGCGCAACTATAATAAATAAATTCTAACAGCGAAATTAGATCTCCTAGAATTAGACCTCGGCTATGTAAATCAATTTGACATCAGTTTGACCTACCGCAAGCTAGGTTAAGTAGTATCTTGCTAAACTATTTATTAGATGAGATATTGCCATAAAACATTGATCACTTCGTCTTGTTCTACATACAACAAGACAGGTTTTTGCATAGTAATGACCTCAAAAATTGTGCAAATTAATAAGTTCTGTCAAATTTTCATGTGTCGTGCCGGCGTTCGCCACTCGTTTTGTCATCAGTGATTACTGATTACTGGACGATAGCTACACATAAAAAAACGGTTATAGTCTCATTTTGAAGAGCTCCAGCCGTAGATGAAAAATAAACATTTTAATAGTAAATCAATTTAATTAATAAAAAGCAACAATTTGATTTTCCGCATAATTGTTCCGATCTGTCAAATATTTGTTTTTTTTTCTTCAATTTTTTTTTCTCTTCAATTATTGCATCAAATATATTTTTTGTATCACGTTTTTACCAGTTTCGGTGAAACTGGACGAGTAATAATAGGTAAAGCTAGTAAGTCGTCAGTAATCAGTAAGTCAAGTCAGTCAGACATTCGATAACGACTTAATGGTTGATTTTTTCTATGACTACTAAGTAATGCAAAAATTATACTTGACGCTGGCGATATGCAGAGTTTGCGATGATATTTTGAAAAAAATATATACGAAAATATTGAATAGCTACAAGGATTTTATCCAATGCCGTAAAACAAATTAAAAAAAATGTATACACATACAATTTGCAATAAAGTGAAATCCAAATTAATTCTCATAGATTTTGAAACTTATTTTTAGGATTTGTAGCGACCTTCCGCTACTCATCAAGAGATGGCGCCATGGGTAGGTATTCCTGAATCACGCTATCGAAGTTTTCTGAATATCCGACCATATAATATACAAGCTCCGAATTGACCACTGGCATAACCACCTCGCCCGGCGGAAGATCTCCCTTTGCCAATGATTCTTTTTTTTACGTTTTATAAACGCGAATGTTTCGCTGGCGACCCATTAAGTCTATAGATAGAAAAGTATGATTAATGTATGTATAAATGATATCGTACACATACACTTTAATAGGTTGTAGGTCACATCATTTCTGACTGATTCTGTCATGAAACTTCATACTAACCCGACCTAAAAAACTGTAATAAGATCGAAAAATAATTATTTTATGATAAACCTATTCTTTTAATATTGTATCAGTGTATACTGCAAATCGTGCATAGTTTTCACAGGATAAACATTTTGAAATAATAAAATTTGTATTTTACATTCATTCCCGTTTATTATTATTAACATGCATATTTACATCGATATTATACATAATAGTGAAATAAATTAATAAGTGCTCGCGTACATCGTGGTATCACAGTCCGGAGTATCGAGCGAATGGCCCATACAAGCATTGCATTTCTTATCCTACAGTAAAGATAACATATTCTCGAAGAATATAAATGATTCTTATAGGTACGTGAAATGTACTAACCATGAAGCGATATTAGGTTTTAACATAATGCCTTAAGTTAACTTGTCGTAGTCGTCTATGAACACAGTTTGGAAAGTGGTGAAAAAACATAAGGGTGCTAAAATGAAAACAAGTGCAAAAAATGGATTGAAAAGGAAACTTTTGTTTTTTGATAAGTAAATAAGATGTGTGGTTGAAATAAGAAGTACCAGGGTAGCAGAAGTCTAAAGGCTGTGTTCGACAGTGAGGTCGGTCTTACAGGAGTATAGAGATCAATAGTGGTAGCCGCTGGAGCCGCCGCCCCCCGAGCCGCTGCCCGAGCCTCCGAAGCCGCCGCCAGAGCCGCCGCCGAACCCGGATCCTGATCCAGATCCTCCGTTGTACGCCCCCTCGCTGTCAACAAATGCAGAAATAAATAAAACATGGAAATGTGAATATTGAAATAAATGTAACCCATAATAAATAATTATTACAGAATTTTAATGAAGTTTTAGGTTTATCAACGCAAAATACGTAGTGTCAGAGAGATTGCAGAGCATGACTATAAACTGCGCCATCCATACATAGTTTACTAATGTCATAGAAAAAAGTAACTTTTTGAAACTTATTCGACTAAATAAAATGTACCCGGATATAAAGTTTGAATTCTTCGTAAGATTTGTGTTTTTTTACACATAAATCGCAACAATAAACTTGCGTTCCGTATTAAAATTATCACTGTACCCATGAAGGTTTTGTTCTAATGTCTGTAGCCTGCTAATGACAGAATGTCTTGCATAAAGCTTTTATGCCTAGTACATATATAAATCAATGATCTATGCGGAAAAAGAAATAATGTATAACCATTTAAGTATAATTTTGTAACCTTCGAGAAGATTTTATATGTATCAATAACGTTGTTGACATCATTTGCAGCATTTTAATGTCCAAGCAAGTGACAAATTCCAATGCAACGAATCATTTGGGGCCTTCACAAACATGCTATTGTAAGTATCGACGATCGGCGGTTTTGCTACTGCATTGATGCTGCATAAGGCTTTCAGGCGACTCTGTGAGTTCCATCGTACTCCACTACCATTTCATCGTTGCGTTTAGATTAATAGACTAAGAAGCGACTAAATCGCCGGTCGCCGCTGCCAAATATAGCATTTTTCCGAGGTGCTAATAACGATTACTTTGATTACTTACGATGAAGGGTTACGCTTGTTGAACTCGATGGAGCGGAGGATTTCCTCTGGGATGGGGGGTGGAGTGGGGATGTGGGAGCCGACGGGGTGGAAGCCGTTCTCGTCGGCGGTGTAGGTGAGCGAGATCTGCTGGCCGTCGGGCGCGCGGTACGAGAAGCCTCCTTCGGCGGTCACGGCTGGTCCTTCTGGTCCTTGGGCTCGGGGTGACCCGCTTTCCTGAGCCGAAATGCCGTTGCCAGTCTCGTAGCTGAAATAGAATTATAATTTAAAGCCACAAAACATTTCTACGTTATAGTTGGAAGAACTTCTAAAATTAGAACTTTCAATGTTCGACCGGAGAAGTATTATTTTTGAACCCAGTTCTGCCTTGAGGACATTTTGTTTTGTTTCGGTGGAAAGGTGTGGATGTCGACGACTTAAGGCAAGATTCAGGCTTCCTTGATGTGGTGTGAAGCTGCCGGCCACACTTACATGAGGCTACCACCAGCCTCCGGAGTAGCAGTGCAACTGCATACGACCTCAGACAAGACTTACCTATGCTTGATTGAGGTTGTATGTAGATATCCATGGGCTGCAGCGACCACTTAACACCACGTGGCCTGCATGCTCGTCTGCTACTCCATTCAAATAAAAAAAGGTACCTGGCACCTTGGGAAATGATCTATTTAAAAACTAACTTACTTTCCAAATATATGTATAAAATAGAAAAATGTGCATTGAAAATTTTATTTTATTTAAAAAAAACCTTTGAAGTTACAATGGTGTGACCAACTCACTTTGTTAGAATCACTTTTAGGATATTGTACCTACCCTAAAATATGTAGCCCATCACATATTATATACAGATACCGAGGCTCATTAAAGTTTAAAAAGTGTTCATTTTATAATTGCTTCTATATTATATATTCTCTTTTTTACAACACATTTGATAAAAAATCTTTCACATAAGCTATTGAATCGTTTTGTTATTAGTTCATTGATTGAAATAAGTAGAACGATCACGACATAGGTACACGTTTTATTGAATGTTAGCTGCAACATCCTGCTCTATAAATCAAAGGTTAGATTTTATAAATACTGTCATCAGCACTAGAGATGTGCGCGTGCGCATGCACTGCAATTATTGTGGTGTTTAGGTTGATTTTAGTATTGACTGCAAAAAAGGAATAATATAGGGTAACTCTTGACTAAACTGACTATACGAACTTTAATGCCTGTTTTTTTAGTACTAGAGGGTTAGTTTCCCCAAGTGTAGTACGATACATATACGGGGAAACCAGCGTGTATTGCTACATAGGCGAGTAGTCAATCCAATAATCCGCTATTTTCACATTATGTAAAAAGTTCTACACATACCTATCTAGGTATAAGGATTTTTAGAATTTCCATTTAACAGACGAATGTTTGTTTTTTTCTTCAAAATAATATATAATACCTGGCATGTAAAAATGGCATATAATAACTGGAATACTTACCTGTAGCAAAAAGTCATCATCGTCGTATTTTAATAAGTAGGTTTTAGAAACACCCTACACAATCTGTGCATTTGCAACATTGCACCCTTTTTGTATCAACAGAATTAAATTGAAATTACCTGAACCGGTAGTTGCCGTCACCGTTGTTGACATTTTCGTACTTCAGAATGGGAATGTTGGCACCACTGCCGCCTCCGGAACCGCCGCCGAATCCACCACCGCCAGCGCTGTTGAACGCACTGGCCGACCCTGGGCTACCAGACCCACCGAACCCGGCGCCACCGCCACCCCCCGCTCCGCCTCCGAACCCACCCGGACGAGGTGGAAGGTATTGAGGTTCTAGCCGGCCAGCAGACACCATAGCTACCGTCGCCGATAGGCACAAAAACTGAAAAATAAAAGAAATTAATGCTTCACACTCATAGCCCTACAGAAGGTACAATATCTTATGTTACGGGTACCATGGACACAAACAAAGACAAGGAAACAAACATCTACACCAAAAACAGTTTAAACAACAAAACAGTTAAAAAAAGATTTTTTTCATTCAAATTTCTTTTTCGCAGGGAATCAAACTCAGACAATCCGACAAAAAGCTGACAAATTAGAGAATCGCCACAAATTCTTCTATTGTTAAAAATCTATCTATGCATTAAAAGGTTTTTGATGATTCAGAGATCAAACCACTGTTAATACCACTAGGCCAAAAGCGCAAATACACGCATTAGATGTGGGTATTAAACTTTTTATAAGTTTCCAATTACCGTAAAAACCGAACCATTTGCAGGACAAAAACGCAAGTGTGTTTTAGTTAGTTAATACATCGTATTGCCTTTATGAAAGGAATAAATATGATGTTCCTAAATGATGCGGCTGACCTAGCTTTTTGTACGTAATAAAAGCAAAAGTAGGCCTACGCGTGCTAAGTTGAAGAAGTCACATAAAAGGATCGCAAAGTTTCAAGGCTTAGTATAAAATATTATATGTCAAGTGGTCAAAAGCACTTCAAAATTCTCTTAATCAGATTACAAACTATGCTATTATTCAGGTACTTACAAAGTGAACTGGGTTTATGTCTAAATCGATACTCTATTATTGGAACCATTCAAATACAAAGAGAGTAAGTTTGAGCTGTTTGTTCGAAGCACGTGTTCAACGTCATTTCGAAGTGTGGTTTAGCAAATAATAGAATTCACGTGAACGATTATAGGAAATATGTTTTGGAAAATTATTTGTAATATTATATAATTATGGAGACTTCTGAGGGCACGTTAAGTCGTCAGTCCCGGTTGTTATTGATATAATCAGTCGCTTACTCATGTCGGAGGCCTTAAGGGTGGTTTGAAAACATCCGACAGCGGCTTGGTCTCTAACCCGAATTTCCTCCAACCCGCAGGGCAGGATTGTGGAGTTTTAGGAGGTAGGAGGCCTGGACTCCCCAATAATAGTAAAATACCATGCCCAAGCATGTTTGCGTCGCAAAAACGGTTGCAGTCCAGAATTATTTGCAATAACGATATATTTTTAATTTAGGTAACATTGATCATGTTTCACTTTAAGAAACTTTCGCTACAGTTTTGGTTCAGAACAACTTTGTGAAGAAATTAAAATAGTTCAGCGACTGAAAACTGAAGTTTCCGGAGTCAGGTCCGTATTACACTTTACTTTCTAATAACTAATATATAATAAAATCACCTCAAAACAATCATATACAAACCAAAAAGAAAGCTAAAAAAGTCGCGACGTATGTAACAAACGTAATGGAGCCAAAATGCTTTTGGCTAATGGAGCAAAAAATGAGCTAAAAAATTAGCTTACCAGAGCAGAGGCCATGTTATTTTTGGTAAGGCAGGCAGGCTCTGTTCGTAGTTGGTGTTCGAATACTGTTGGCGAGGATGTGCCTCGTTTTATATTGCTCCGATTTGCCCTTTCGCGGTTGCTTCACCTTGTGCGTGCGATATCGGAGAGCGAATCCGAAGACTCCGCCTCGAGCTTAGGAACCATCGGAATCCCTTAAAGGATAGGCATTTTTAGTGCAACCGTTTGAACTTCGAACTTTGTCCAGACTGGAATAGTGTTGTGCAAGATGGCTGCTGCAATTTCAGACTGTTCAGTTATAAAATAGAGCAGGAACTGGCCTCGTGGTCTTAGGTTGTCACTGTTCCCATGAATATGCCGTTAATTAAGTAAGAACTTCCTTATTCTGTTGTAATGGTGAAAAGTGTGACTGTTCTGTAAAAATAAAGGAGGTCACACTCAAGCCTCATGATCTTAAGATATCACTGCAGCCTAAATACGTTACCACCATGAAACAATTCTTTGGTGTTACGGTGAAAAGTGAAATTACGACTATCAGCGTTAGGAACCTCTACTTTGTTTTAACGGTTATCAACGTCCCACCGCTGGGCACACATATTATTTACTTAACCCTTCTTTTATACAAAACAATACACTACACAATACTCTTGACTGAGAATCGAAACGTGAAACCAAATCAAGAATCGTGAAAAAAAGTAGCTACATTAAGATAACGAGGCATCTTTTAACAATTTAACTTTAACAGAGCAACAGTTAAAAGGCCGTATTAGAAATTATGCCGATTTCGCTGATTTACCTGATTTGAAACATGAGATTTTGCAGTTGAAATACAGTATTTCCTATTATTATTAATAGTTTCACTGCACAATATAATATCATTTCAATAATAATCTAATAATGCGAGTTTAAGGTTAGGTACTTTAAAAGATTTTTATTGTCGAACTTTCATTTTTTTTTCTTCAGGAAACGTATTGATTATGAACTGAAGTGTATTTATATATAATTAATTAATTTTATGAAAGATTGGCCCATTTTCTGTCAAAATTGACTAAGTTCTATGTTTTTTACTAATATTTTTATATGAGAGTGGCAAAAGTGACTAATTTACGGTATATGTGATTTTTGGAGCATAACATATAATTTTTTTCAGATCCGTTTAAGTTATAAAATTATCCGGAAATAGGTAATATTCTATACCTATTACTGTAAAATTCATAAAACTGTCACCATCTTCAGGTCTATTATGAAATGCAACGTAATAAAAATGAAAAAATGGATAATTTAGTAATTTATTATTGAAATGATCAGTCATATTGTGTAATAAAACTTATGGAAATAGGTACTGTATTTTAACTGCAAAATCTCCTATGTATACGGCCTCTTAAATTAGATTTTGTAAGTTAGAGATTAATTTAATATATTTTTTTCACCCATGTTTGTGCAAATAAAATATTTTCATTTTATTTCATATAAGATACGCACTGTGATTGAACTCCCTCGACGTAAGAGACCAGGGACCTTAAGAGAAGCAAGATTAATCCAACTTACATGCTTTCTTTCAATAATGAAACAGGAATTAAAGAAGAATAATAAGAATAATCTTATAGGACCAACTATTCATTGTTCTCATGTAATATACCTGTAATTTACCGGCTTCTGATTGGGTACTGATCTTTATGTATGGTTACAAAACATTAGTGTCTGATTCAATAGACTAATCAAATTGGATGATAACGGTATATTAGGTTCGATTGAGGCTTTCGGTGTTGTTGTTCCATTGCTTACTTTGACATAGGTCGACTAAGATTACTAATAAGATCACTTCTGAGACGACTAGGTACAAAAAAATTATTAAGATTAGAGAGAAACCTTAGCTCGTGTATCACTTTTTGGGTGAAATCTGATTTGAGACTTGAAATTGAATTGAGACGAAAAATCTGATTAATTTTAAATAGGTATAATAGAAAGTGAAACTCAGTTAACGAGCTACAATATCCTTTATCTGTCATTCATAAGCGACGACTAAAAGATGTTCGAGGATCATCCACCGAGGGGTTCCGAGAGAGTGACCATAACCATCATGGCCGGTAGTTGTAGAAGAGTCGTAGCACAGAATGCTAATTTCGAGTATTACTAACGCAGTAATGGCAAGATTAGTCCGTATTGGGCTTTGGTTGCACAAAGATAGTACTACTGGATGCTTCACAGGCACAGGGGTCATCTCCCAGAACTTAGGAAGGTCACCGATGAAGTTTTAGTCATTTCAAATCGCACACAACAATATATTACACTCTGATTTAAAAAGTATGTCATAAAATATCATAAAATATAAAACGTGGGAAAAACACCGTCTAAATAAATTCATAACTACTAAATAAAAAAAAAACGCAAAATATGGGTTAAATAAATAAATAACATGGTTTGTCAACATAATAAATAAATTTGTTATTTAGATTTAAGTCAATTAGTTATATAGAGAGATTTAAGTATATTTTGATTTCTTTAATATAAAAATAGTATTTTTTTTATTTCTTTAAAAATATTTGCATACCTTACTGAGGTAAATATGGCGGATTTTAAATATATAAAACAACTTCTGTAATACCCATATTTGCGCAAATAAATCATTTTTCTTTCTTTCTTTTCTTTCTTTCAAAAAAATTAACTACGTGTGTAGTGTATCAAATGCCTAAATATCACGCTTATATCGCTTCTAGGATACTTATACCCAATTAGAACTTACCCTATAAATAAATACATAGATACAGTAACCTGTTCATGTATTCTGTAATATCTTTGTGCACAAAATTAAATACCTAAATAATTATTTTTTTATCTTTGGACAAGTTACACAACACCATCTGATTCCAAACTAAGCAGAGCTTGTACTATGGTAATCAGAAAGCTAATAAACATACTTATATAATTCTAAAAACATACTTAAATAGATAAATTAACACCCATACACAGAACAAATATTCATGTTAATCACACAAATATTTGTCCTGGGTGGGAATCGAACCCATGAACTCACGCTTCGCAGTCGGCTCATCACCCACTACGCCACGGTGGCTGTCAAATAAATAAAATAAATACATTCTGAATAAATAAAAGCACTATGGTATTTCGTAAATACTGACGCTTACACTAATACACTCACACATACATTATATTCGTCACAAACACAAAGATAGAAACAATCGAGCACAAATTTTTTAACTTAATATTCAAATTTTTGCGCCGCCGGAATCGAACCGGGACCCCTCAATAGACAGTCCGGCGTGGTAATCATTGCGCCGTACGGGTCGTTTAGGCAATATTCGTTTAATTTTGACTTATTTAACTTTTCTTCAAAAGATAAATAAGTAATTGGAACAATTGTGAGACAGATAAACTTTTACAATAAAGTAGGAATGACGAAAAGTTAACACCTCATCTTAACTTCAAGGAAGATAATGAGACAAAGTAATTTTCTCAGAGGCTCTTTATTGTAATTGTTTTAATTTCCTTTTATAAAAACTTTTAGTAAATAAATAACTTACTTTCAGAATACTGCTGTTATTTGAAACAAAAACATTCAGCGTAAAAGGACCTTTGTTTCACGAGTAATAATTTCTACTGTTTCAAAATTGCTGTAGATAAAAATCTGTTTGACTCTTTTATTTGATGTTGAAGCTTTTTCTGAAAATTTCAATAGCAGATTAATTTTCCAAACGATATTGCAGTATCAAGTATAACTGTTTTTGTTTATATAAAAATACTAGCTGTGTCCCGCGGTTTCACTCGCGTTAGAGAGGATCATTAGCATAAAGTGAAGTCCCTTCTGAAGTGTCGTGGACCAGCTTTTTTGTAGGACTATTTAAGATAAACATTTTCATCATACATTACGAATGTTTAACTCTATAGTGGTTTTGGCAGCGCACGCCAGAATAGCTCGCAGATGGTTGATTTTTTCCTACTTACTTGACACTTATCGTCATATTTTTGACAATTCACACAATATCTTTATAAATTGTAGCCTATGTGTTATTCTAAAGTATAAGGTATATTATTGTAAAGTTTCATTTAAATCCATTCAGTAGTTTTTACGTGAAAGAGTTAACAAACATCCATACTTACAAACTTTTGCGTTTATAATTTGGGCCAACTGGTTGTTTGGAGATTTTTTTTCCCGATGGACCATCTCCTCGGTAGTCCAAGTAAAATCGTTCCCGGTAGTACAACTAAACAAAAGTCAATCGTAAAAGTTGACGAAAGTTTATCATAATATGGAATGGTTTTAATCTAAGATCTATGGAGTAATTTGTACCGACTTCCAAAATAAGGAAGTATGTATTCGGACGTATGTACTAGTTGGACCAACGGTTGGTCCACGGGAAACGCGCGTCAAAATATATTGACAGCCTCCGTGGCGTAGTGGGTGATGAGCCGGCTGCGGAGCGTGAGGTCGTGGGTTCGATTCCCACCCAGGACAAATTTAATATTTGTGTGATGAACATGCATATTTGTTCTGTGGCTGGGTGTTAATTTATCTATTTAAGTATGTATTTAAAATTATATAAGTATGTTTATCAGCTTTCTGATTACCATAGTACAAGCTCTGGTTTGGAATCAGATGGTGTTGTGTGAATTGTCCAAACATATTTTTTTAAAATTAAAATATACACATTTCTTGTACATAAATCGGTTATTTAGACTTGCCAAAGACTTATTATTTACTGTCGCGCTAGAAAACCACAAAAAATGATGATATTCACATTTTTTTGCTTTATCTCTGGGCTCCATAGACAAAGATTAGAAAAACATATAGCTTTAAACTTTTGTGCGTTATCATTCATGCGTTATGAACATCTTATATATACATATAAAAGAGGATGTTTGTATATATGACATCGCAAAACTCAGAAACTATTCTACCGATTATTATGAAAATTGGTATGTATATGTATTTTTTCAAGGAGAAGGTTTATATGCTATCCATCATTATTATTATTTAATATTTAAACTCGATACGGAGTTCGCGGGGTCAGCTAGTACGATATAAATAAATAAATAAACGTTACACACTCATAGCCCCACAGTAAGGTAATTAATACCCTGTGTCGTAGGTACCGTGCACACATACAAAGACACACAAACACCCAGACCGAGAACAGAAATTTAAACTCATCATTCAAATTTCTGCTTCGCCGGGAATCGAACCCGGGACTCCTCGATTGGCAGTTCGGCATGGTAACCATTGCGCCACGCGGGTCGTCACATATTTCCATATGCTGTTAAATTTCACAAGAGACAATCGTGTAATTGTACACCGTTTACGTATCTTTTATATTTTGCTACTAATGTTGATTATAATAGAAAGAAGAAGTATTAAATATAATAGAAATTATTTTGAAAATAAGAAAAGGTTCCATATCCTGGGTCCTAGCTCAGTAGGAGTTTAGTAAACGTGCAATGTGTGAGTGAAATGTCACGTCTGAAGTTCACGTCCGTGACCGAAGCGGATGCCGGCGCGTCGTGTCGTCGTAGAAATGATCCTATGGCCACTTACAGGTGATTAATTGAAACTGTAGCGAATTTTTACGGTGTCTCGGGTTGGATAATACCCATATACACATAATCACACCGGCTTACTGAATGAAATTAGTAAGCCGGTGTGATGTAAAGACAGTTCTTGCTTTCAAGGTACGGACTTTTCTAATAAAACTATTAGCGAAAAAATTTTTTGCGACGATGATGAGGTGAAGTCGGCAATTTCGGCCTATTTTGACGAGTAATACAAATCTTTTTTTTTCGAAGATTATTTGAAAGATCTGATAATTGTATAAGGGTTAAGGGAGAATACATTGAAAAGGAGAAATAGTTTAATGTTTGAACTGTGAACTTTTTGACCGCCCCTCGTATTTCGTTCCACATTCAAAAACATGACAAGTATGATGGCGTCTTTTAACCATTTAGCCAATGTCAAAGTTGTTTAAAAAAATCTGTTCAATAAACGCATACATTATTCGTCTAAGAATAAACGCGGATGTTACGCAGGCGATCCTCTATTCCTAATAAAACAAGCTTTAATTGTTAGTTAAATGTAATATTGAAGTTGCATTAAGAAAATTATGAGGGTGATAGAACTATGGTCTCCGTTAGTGGAAGGCAAAATCATGAGAATTTTTAAATATCTAATATCAATATTTTAGAGGAGTGTAACAGAGACGCATTTACTTATTTAACAACTTTCAATGTGCCTGCATTTCCAAAGTTATTTGTACCATTAGGAAGTTATTAGAACTTTGAAAGCATTTTACATGAAATGCTTGTAGCAAAATTCTAGAGCATTAGGTACCTAAATATTGAATGTGTTACATCTGAACTTTACGTCCGTGCGCAGATGTCATCGTAGGAATGATCCTTACAATCACTTGCACTTCGTTTGAAAGGAATTTTAATAACTAAGTATACAATTCAGAACATATTGTTTTGAAAGTAGCTTCTATGAAGGTTCTCTGCCGTTCATTTCCTTATAAAGATGATTGTGTGTATGAATTAATAGTTCAATTTTCGTGCACGTAATATTCTTAAAATGGGATCCAAAATTTGTTCTTCAACTTCATGTATTAATATAGATTATAATAGTATGAGTATGCTGTGAAAAAAACGACACTGATCTATACTAATAATATAAAGCTAAAAAGTTTGTTTGTTTGAATGTACTAGAAACTACTGGTTTAAATTGAAAAATTCTTTTTGTGTTTATTGAAGTCTATAAATCCAAAAAAACTAAAGTCCACGCGGACGAAGACGGGGCCCGCCCGCTAGTTTATGTGTGGTGGATTTTTTTCTGACGGACCAACTACTCGGTAGTCCAACTAAAATCATTCGGTGGTACAACTTGTCTGTTTAAAATCAATCAACATAGAATTTCTACTTGCCTTTAAAATTCTATGTAAAATTTTACCTTCTCAGAGAAATGTCCCCATGTCCCTAAATACATGTCTTTAACAATCTGTAACGTAAATACAACAGTGGGCGTATATCGCTGTCAGTTTGAGTTATCGTAAGTGTTTGAAGTTCTTAGGGCGATATACGCAACTGACAAGGTCTACCAATATGCGCCTCGGAGGGCTTGGTCTGAATTTACACTTGAGTACAAATCCAAAATCGTGGCTTGGTGATTTCAATTTTATAAATCTAGTTATGTATTGTCCCACAGCTGGGCTCGGGTCACTCCACATAACTGGGGAGGCCCTGGAGCTTACTCGCTACACGCTGCTCCAATGCGGTTTGGGAAAGATGCGGTTTAGCGGCCAGCCCCCGTCGAATGTTTTTAAACCGCCCATAATGCCTCCGAAAAGGTTTAACGTGCTACCTGTCGATAATAACAAGGACAGACGGCTTAAAGTGCCCTCGGTATGCACACACACGCAAAGCACGGTAACGCCCATGAAATTTTTGTTAGTAGTGGTCACCCATCTCACAC